>OY740799.1:19875746-20475746 GCA_963514005.1 Raja brachyura | reverse complement strand
AAACGCAGTAATAACCTCTCTATCCCAGGAGGAAATTACAAACGATAATATAAACAAAGAAAATGAATTAAACGGAACCCAAAACAGCCTGCCCAAACCGCGGCACTGTCTGTACAGGTTTATCATAAAACTGTGAGAAAGTTGCTTCTCTAGACCATCCTGCGGCCACGAGGATTTGGTCTAGCGGCCGTCCTGAGCCTTCGGCGCGGATGTTGATGCCGCCCTGGTGGAGTGAGATTTAAACACATGAGTGTCGACTCCAGCACAATTGAGAACCTGTTTCAACCATCTAGAAATAGTTTGTACTGACACTCTTTTATATGGCTTTTTTGTGACTAATAAACAGTCCTGTCTCAGAACCCCTGAGACTCCCTGTTAACTCAAGATATCGTCTTAAGTGTTTAACTACACATAACATTTGGTCAACAGGATATGCTTTAAACGTCACCTTGGTTCCTGCCATACCTGGCCTGCTTTGTTTGATTAAATCATAGACATAAAAAGTAATGTAATCTACAGACAAATGCAATCTATTCATAACAATTGTAATTTGTACACGTTGTGCTGAAACCAGTGCCATAAGCATAACCACTTTCAGAGTTAACCTCTGCATAGACAACGACGTAATTGGAGCCCATTGCCGAAGCAGTGTGAGAACTATGATATCCCAGATTTCTGTATACCTGGGTTTAGGAGGGTTTTTGTTAAAAATTCCTCTCATAAATCGGGATACTAACGGATGAGCCCCGATAGGCTGTTGTCCTGCGGACTGCCCTAAATAAGAGGACAAAGCACTCCTAGCACTGTTAATAGCACTATAACTCAAATTCTCATCAAAATGCAACTTAGTGAGGAACTCCAACACATTACTTATGCTTGCAGTATGATAAGATAAATTTGACTGTACACAAAACATCTCCCATTTCTTTATATGGACCATATATTGTTTTTTAGTACTATTCCTCCAGGCTGCAGTGATAACCTCCATGGTCCTGTCCGACAATCCAAGGCCTTGGAATGGTCTGTTGAGAACCTGCAGACCAACAAATTGATGCGGTCATGTAATGGGTGACTTTCTCCTGTAACCGGATGCACCAACAGATTACTGCAGCTGGGAACCATCATGAATGGCTGAACCATCATTCTGAGTACCAATGGGAACCATGGTTGTGTTGGCCAATCTGGGACCACCAAAACGCCTGTGGCGGAGTCACGCTCTATTTTGGTTAAACATTTCGTAATCAGCCAAAATGGAGGGAAAGCATAAAAGAATGATTGTCCCCAATGTAATGAAAAAGCATCCACAGCTACTGCTCCTGGATCTGGTTCCCATGAAACATATTTAGGCAACTGGTGATTCAGTCTGGATGCAAACAGATCAATATCTGGCAATCCAAATCGAGTGACAATTGTTTGAAAAACTTTAGAATTCAACATCCATTCTATATTATCATTGAATTTTCGTGACCTTTGGTCTGCCACCACATTGTCTACCCCTGGCAGATAGATGGCCGAAACCCAAATGTTTCTTGAAATACACCAATGCCATATGAGATTAGCCATGCTATCACATGAAACTGATCTCGCTCCTCTCATATGATTGATATATGCCACTGCCGTAGTGTTATCAATCTGGAGTTGAATGTGTAAATTATTCATTGTGGAGAAATATGCCTTTAACCCATAAAATGCCCCCAGTAATTCCAAATAATTTATTCCTTGTGTGTGAAGAATCAAACTTTCTTGTTCATTCCATCTACCTCCACAACTGGACTCAATGTCCGTAGCCCCCCATCCGAGAGCACTCACATCAGTCTGTAAAATCATTGAAGGTTCCTGCACCAAAATGTTATTGGTAGCTTGATTGACATTAACAATCCACCACTGCAGCTCTGCTAGAGCTGTGGCTGGTAATTGCATAACCCGATCAAAATGACCTGCATGCTCTTTTAGTGCTTGTTCTCTTGCTCTTTGCAAATGCTGATAATGCAAAGGCCCGAACTTTACTGCAGGGAAAGCTGCTACCAATTTCCCAATGACCTTAGCAACTTCTCTGATGGAGGGATTAAGCTTTTGTATGAGACAAGTACAGACCTCAGCAATATCCACAACCTTGACTCTCGGTAATGTTACTGTCATATGAACTGAATCAATAAGAAATCCCAAATACTGAATATTTTGGGTTGGCTGTAATTTGGACTTAGTTGGATGCACCAAAAACCCTAATGATTCAAACACATTTTTGGTTACTGCAACCAATTCCTCAGCTGACTCTTTAGTGTTGCTGATAATTAAGACATCATCTAAGTAAGCCATGACAATTGATTACGGGCCCTTAACAGCCCCAGCACAGGTTTAAGCAATTTAGTAAATAGCCTAGGTGCTGAGCTTAATCTATTAGGCAATGCTTTGTATTGCCACAGCTGTCCCATCCAATTAAATTTCAAGTACCTGCGATAATGAGCATGAATTGGTACTGAATAATACGCATCTTGCAAATCAATGGTTGCCATATAACAACCTTGTGAGACAGCTGTTTTGCAGTAACGAAGGTGTCCATTTTGAAATGTCTACAAAGCACTGAACAATTTAAATGAGTGAGATCCAAAATTACTCTACAACCCCCATCTTTCTTAGGTCTGAGGAAAATATTAGACACAAATTGTTGTGAGTGATTAATGGCTTTTTCAATCACTCCTTTTTTACACAAATTCTTAATCTCTTCGTTAACCTGCTCAGTTTCTGGAGCAGAAAACATCAACATTTTATTTGGTTTGTGCTGCTGAGGTGGATCTATCCCAGAGATAAACTCGATGGTAGAACCTGACACAGTATTTAGTATAAACATATCACATGTCATACAGCACCATTCATTGTAAAACAATTGTAATCTACCTCCAATAGGAGGTTGTGCACCAGAACCTTTAACAAAAGTTCCCTGTACCTCTGCAGTTGGCCTGAAAGCCTGCTGTCTGCACACATTGGGGTTGAAGCTGCTTTGTCTTGGTGGGTAACCTCATTGCCCCACTGACCCTGCTCGGTCCAGCACCTGATCGAATCTTCGAAACACAAACCCAGGTTTACGAAAAGGTGGCCGTGATGTATTTGGCTTCATCAAAGCAATTGTTTTCGCCTCGTCATCAATATCTTGTATCTGTTTGACAAGGTCCGTTCCAAACAGGAACTCAGGCATTTGAATATTCGTTGCCTTACACAATGCAGCAAATTTTTGATTAAGAGTTGGTTTGATGGCAATTTTCCTAATGCAATTAACTTCAAAGTATGCATTGCATAACAGAGCCAACATGTCTTTTTGTGTTTGATTTATCATGGTCCATTTGACCATAGTACCAAATGGAGTAATTGCTGCAGCCACCAGTTGGAGGATGTGTTGATGACGAACCTCCTATCCTCTCATAGAAGGACTCATGGGTGCCCAAATAGCTGGGTTCACCGTAGGCACTTTCAATGCTGCACAATTGACAGGTGTTTTGTACTTATTGGTAGTCTCTTGCATTATAGCTGGCTGGAGCTGGTGAGACACTAAATAACTAACGTTGTTTGCAAAGTACTCGTCCATTGCCTCACCAGTCCCCTCTGGAATAGCAAAACTCATTGCAATATCCGGGACACCCAGAGCGTGGCTCTTGTGCTCTGGTGTTTGCACATAAGCAGGGACACCAGACATGGGGTCAGCTGCATCCTGCCCCGCTTCTCCCAAGTCACATATTAGGGAGGCATCCTCCAGTCCTAAACTAGGCGCTGGAAGGAAATCCCCTTGCTGACATTCCACATCTTCCTCTTGATATGGGCCTTGTTGAACAGCTGCCTGGGGAATCACTGGGCCCTTAGCCCCTTGTTTTATCAGAGTTTGGAGCATCTTCTCCATATTCTGCATCCTCCCCCACATTCTTTTATTATCTGGAAGGGAGTCACATTCTTCTTCTTCTTCAGACTTGTCTGATAACACAGGTCTATTAGATTTTCTTTTATGGCTGGCGGTGGCCTTTCTATGGCTGTCGGTGGCCTCAGCCTCCTGAGTAACTGAAACTGCCATGAAAAGTTCACTTTCTAATGCAACTGCTGTCGGTAAAACGGCACCCGGTATCGGAACCGGCGTTGCCTCACTCATTTCCCGACCAAAACGATTAAGTGAATCCGTGGACCCACGCTTAGAACAAACTCTCCTACCTGCCCGCTCCATACCACCAACTCCTACTGACTTCTCGAGCCAGCTTTACAGAGTTAAATACTCGCAGGCAAATTTTCAAAACCACTTACCTGTGAGTTTTCTACTTACCGCTGGTGGTAAGTAGAGACCAGTAAAGACTTGAAGGTCAGAATGGCCTCCTGTATTGAGGTAAATATGACATATTGTGAAATTTCGACTGAATTTTGTGTTTGAAAAGTCAACCCTACCTTTTCAAGTGTGTAAGACGGATCTGCAGATGCTGGTTTAAACGGAAGATAGATACATAATGCTGGAGTAACGCAGCAGGACAGGCAGCATCTCTGGAGAGAAGGAATGGTTGATGTTTCGGGTTCAGATTGAAGAAGAGTCTAGATCTGAAAGGTCACCTATTCCTTCTCTCCAGAGATGCTGCCTGTCCAGCTGAGTTACTCCAGCATTTTGTGTCAATCTTCCACCTTTTCATGGTTAGCCTCGTGCATGCACATTCTGATGAGGTGGCAATGATTCATTGCAGCTGGCACATTTCAAAATGTGAAATTAGGTGTTTCTCTTTGAAAAATAATAAATGGTTCAGAGGAATCGCTAACTGTGTATGTTTTTCATTAAAACATTCAAGCCTGAAAGTTGGTTGTGTGATCCGGATCTGTTCTCCGTTTGGCCAAGACTGGAGAAATCGCAAACTCTTGGCTGATGTGGTTAAGGCAGCTGTTCAGCATATAACAGTGCAGGAATCCTCTTCAACACAATTCATAAAAAACGTAGCGTTTCCTCTGAAATCTCCAGCACATCATGGGGCAAAAATTCAGCAACTCCACCCTTTAACCTATTATTTTCTAATTTGTTATTTTTTTTATTGTATGTGTCATTTCACAATTGTATCCAAGTCCATTTACTAAGGGGTGTGTAAAACACCTCAGTTTGATATCATGGTTTTGGTTAACGTGCTAAATAGCAGCTTGCGATGGCTATCTCAGTATACAGATGATTTCCTGTGAGAATAACTGCATAGGTATACAGCCCACTGGAGATAGTGGCACGAGAATGGGTTTAACATCTGTGAGATGAACAGATAAAATGGTGTGACTGAAGGACATTCAGACGGTCAGAACCAAAGAAAAGGAAATGCATGCATCTAGAGCCTCTCAACATCTTGTCATCCACTGCAATGAATTTCTTTTGAAGCATAATCAATTTTGGAATATACTGTAGGAAACAACGCGTCCAATTTACACACCATTTCCTTTAAACTGCAAATATTCATGGTCCCATAATCAACTTTACCAGTGCTAAATGAGAAAGACACCAACGGTATTTCCTCTCAGCTGCCGTGTCTGGCAGTTAGTCACCGATGCAATTCGGACCCTTATATGAAGACCTAAATAAGGACAAAGGAGATAGACACCAAAAGCTGGAGTAACTCAGCAGGTCAGACAGCATCACTGGCCAAGAGGAATAGGTGACGTTTCGGGTCGAGACCCTTCTTCAGACATGCCCCAAAAGGTCCCCGCTACAATCTATTCCTTTCTCCAGAGACATTGTCGGACCCGCTGAGTTACTCCAGCTTTTTATATCTATCTTCGGTTTTAAAAAAAGCATCTGCAGTTCCTTCCATAAGGACAAAGGTAATAAGTCAGCCCAGTACTATCGTCAGAGACTGCCAGTGATTGATTTACATAACCATCCTGACAACAGTACAAGTGTGGAATAAATATCTTACCAGTATTGAAATATTACCACACTTCCTAATTATTTAATCGTGTCAATATATTTTTTGTAGATCAGAAAAATAAATTTAATAAGGGGTGAAAAATTCACTGTCTTTTGAGAAGAGCTTATTTAGATTATATGAGTAACTGTATCTCCACTGGGTATTATTTCCATTTAAGCCTGCAGCTTAATCTAATCGCAGGCTATTGGCATTATATAACGCAGATGATCCACTTCAATCCGTTGACCGGTCATTCCTAGACCTGCAGCCACCTGTCACTGTTACCAAGCCATCAGCTCAGTGTATTAACAATAACTGCAATGAGAACTTGGCACATCATCTCCATACAACCATTTCCTCTTCATCGGAAGAAGACAGGCTCCTGACTTACTACTGAAAATAAATCGGTTGGAAAATCAGTGCTGGCTTACACTATAAATAACCAAAAGAATTGCTTTGTGAAAAGCAAGCCCAAAGATCCCAGAACTCCTCCTCAAAAGGTATCTAACATTTCAGGTTGGACGCTGGCCCAGATGAAGCTTTTTATTTGTACCCAAATCAGATGAGACATGCAATTGACCCAACCATTAGAAGGTTTCCTACTAAAACTTCAAGAGGATGAATTTCCCTGGTAAAAGAACACTGGTACGATGGTGGGAAATGTTGAAGACTTCTGAGAACAATCAAGCTTTGTGGATTTGTTTCTCAGTTTCAAAGTAAAATTGAGCAAAATCACACTATGCAGCTACTAAGCATGTTACCGCGCTTGCTTCTCCTGCAATCTTTGTGCATTGCCTGTAGATCAAAATGTACAAAGTGAATGCAAATGTCCAACTATGATTATGTAAAATAGAATACGCATTTCCTCCTGTGTCCTGTATTTAGTTTTGCCAGGACGTCCTGAAACTTAAACCAGTAGCAATGTTGTTCTTTCACTTCCCAGTGACAACCTCCTGCTCCCACCCCCACGTTCCATCCACATCCACCCCCTCCCCACCCACTCTCATCTCCCACCTACACATTCAAACCTACGCACCCCAAAAATATGGAGCCCAGGCATTAAAATCCATGGTTTCCCTCCTGACTTTATTGTTGTGGGGCGATGGTGGAGGGGGGTTATTGATCATTTTGCCCTTCATCTGCCTGATTCTCACCCCAAATGATAATCAGGAGTGAAATGTTTCATATGGTTTTTCTTCATGGTATGGCTCAATTTTGCAATTTATTGCCTCTCATTTTTATCCCATACCCCCTCACCAGTGTTTTCCTTCATCTGGACAAAGATGGCCTTGAGGCACAAGAACTATTTTTTTATTCGCTGGTCCAATAGCCTGCAGCTGGAGATCAAGCAGCAAATGACATGTTCTCTCTGCCTAAGCCATTGCTCAGTCGTTCACCAAATCCAACCGTCTGACTAGGAACTGAGAGAGTGAACCCTTTGTGCTGAACATATCAGCGGGCCCGCATGTGAACACATCAGGGCGCTGGCATGTGAACATATCAGGGCCCCGCATGTGTAATATGTGCAACATGAATTTCACTGCGCAGTTGCATATGTGACAAATAAAGCACTATTGTCCATTGATTGACTATTGACTGTTAGCTCCGTGTTGTGACCCACAGCATTGAAACTGAGATTCCTCAACATATTTATAGATGCGAGAGCCAAAGAAACATCAAGAAATCCTAAATTCCAACCCAAACGCTCTTGCTGTATTTTCTTAATGCACAATAGTTTTATTTCGACTGTTGATAACAGAGTTAAATCTTTAATTCTACAGCATCAGTTTCAGGTTGGCTGCATCAGACATTTCAGGAAATGGAAAGCAGGTCGGATCCATTTCAGACAAGGATCCGCAATAACTGCTCATTTTCTCAATTGACCGGTGCTGTGTTTAAAAACCTGGTCCTGGTCTATTGGGGATAGATCTATTCTGATCAGCTTCCACTGTTGCTTCTCATTGGAAATGTATGTAGTCTGTTAGGTCTGAGAAAGGGAATTGGCACAATTGTAATTGTGTCCAACTAGTTTCCTGAAAAGGTTAATACACTGCAGCTGGATTTTTGCACGGCCTCCAAAAAATATTAATTAGATGTTTCTCCTTGCCCTTTCCTCCCTAGAGTTCCATTTAAAAAACAAGATTATTTTAACTTTGATTTGCTTGAATGTTTTCATGTGCCAATACGATCAGGAAGAGCCATAAACTTGGAGAAATGTTAGGACCCTTTCAATGAGAGGGAATTGTAGGTCAGATAGAACCAGAATTTCTTCACCTAGATCTTCTGCAGATATGAGCAGACAAATGGAGATCTGGTCACAATATACTTGCAGCATCAATGTGGAATATTTTACTTTGCATCAACTCTTTAGTAACCATTGTTCTGAGGTCACCCTCGACGTATTGAACCAAGAAGAAACTTTTATGGAAAAACATCAATAGAATGTGCTTCTGTCAGAGCAGCCCTCATCACTCTGTTTACAAATTTACCGTTCATGTCAACATAAAAAGTCACGCAATTTATGAGTACTTAAAGGTTACTCCCATGGAAGATAATTTGTGGAAGTAATCTAAAAGTCATGAATTGTACATGGTTTATTATTTAATCTTTGAATAGATTACAAAAACCCAATAAAATCTAGTAGAATATATCGAATATAGAATATATCGCCAATAATAACTTCCACTGATTTGGTGCCATGGATACATCAGGTCAACTTACTCCTAGAGGAGGATCTCAAGGATCATTTTAAAGGAGAAAGCAGAGAGATTTATTGAACGGAACATTATAGGGATGGCAATGAAATAATTTACGATATGATACGATACGATAAAACTTTATTCATCCCCATAAGGAAATTGGTCTGCCGATAGTCACAACACACAAGGTACACAAAAACTTGAAATTAAATGTGAAAACAAAAAGAATAAAAGGACAAGCGACTGGTGTCTGGCTGCCATGTGCACAGCGCCTTCACCGGAACAAATGACCAAACAAACAAACAAACAAACAAAAAGCATCAGTCTTGCTAGCCTTGCTCTTCAGGAAATGTCACCTGAGCCAGAGCTTTAAGTTGGACGAGCAGGTGAAAAATGTTGCAACATACCTGATGATGAAGAGGTGGGCCTTGGCTGTAACCCATGCCATGTAACTGCTTCTTGAAGTTTGCTAATTCATCCCAATTCATATTTTATTTCATAACAAAGAATCCAGTACAGCAATTGTTGCAACTAATAACCACATACCTGTCTTCCCTTCACAGAGCTAAAGGCCACTCATACATCTCAGCTTTACAGTCTGTCCTCGAATCCTTTGGATTATCGCATCCTACTCATGGATGAAGATCAAGACCGCCTGTATATAGGCTGCAAAGATTACATCCTGTCTCTCAATGTAAACAACATTAGCCAGAGTCCCCTTGCTGTAAGTTTCATCTCCTGAAGATTTTCTTGATGATGGAAATGACTTTTGTTTCATGCTATTATGAAAAGGTTTATATCTACTCTTTGCTAAAGCAGTAGCAATAAACAATAAGCAGACTGTGGAGTTGCTCCATGTTGACTGCAATGCTTATTTACTGTGTCCCTGAATTGTTTTAACAGTGCGTTGAAATTTTGCAATATCTTTCTTCAGGTTCACTGGCCAGCATCAAGCAATAAAGTGGATGAATGCAAAATGGCTGGCAAGGATCCAAATGTAAGTAGCAAATGTTTAGATTCTCCATGTAGTGATGAATATTTTTTTGACAGACATTTAGAGTTACTTAGAATTACAACATGGAATTGGCCCATTTAGCTCAACCAGTCCATGTCAATATTTTTCCTCCACATGAGCAGTAACTCAAAACCCATGTGCCTATTCCAATATTTTATTATTCCACTTTCCTTCAATGCCCTGTCATATGCTGAAATGTCAGCAGGGTCTCTACTTCACTCACTAAATCTAGTCCTGAATTCCACAGTCTCTCAAACCTCTGTGTAAATATACTTCTCCTGCTCCTTTCCTTAAATCTCTTCGAGTTAATTTTGTGCACATAATATGTCCCTTGTTCTATGTTCCTCAACCCTGAGAGGCAATCAATTTCAGTTCACATGTGATATCGGTTCTTAGTTTGTAACAGGTTGGCCAGATTACCTGTATCCCACTTTGTTCTTGTGATAATTGATCCATGTTTTTCCGAGTTTTTTTGTATTGCCTCATACAAGCAACACCCTAATAAATGTATTCTGTACCCTTAAAATAGTGTTAACCTACTTTGTCTATTATGGAATGCCATACATATCCATACATATACACAATGGTAATCTTGAAGAGATTTGATGGAGATTCACTACTACAATTTTCCACGGTTCTGGTCATAAAGCACAAATTACCCACTGGGGAATCTGTTTTTGCTTCTTATGAACCTGATGCTGCAAATTCTCTTCTCTTGTATATCATTGCAACAGATGTTATGCTTACTGGCCTGTAATTACCGGGGTTAGCTTGATCTGCAAAGCCCCCTCTCCAACCTTTCATCACATTTCTATTCTCCATGCAAACATCTGCTTTCTTATCCCTTAGATTTCATTATACCTCATGTCTTTAAATGCACTAATATCTCTATTATTTATTTTAATGTATTATAATATTGAGTTCCGGACTTATCTCTTCCCCAGATTATTCTCTTTACAAACTCTGAAACAAAGCACCTATAAAATATTTTTAACAGAAATGACTTGGCAAAGTGAATAATGTGTAGGTCATCTGAAATGAAAGCAACTATAGTGTGGTTGATTGGGAGCACAGCAAGTATCAGGTCAATTGAAATAAATCTCCCAATTGAACAAAGGATAATAACAATCTCCAGAGATCACTCACCGTGTTTAAAAATTCTCATATCTGCCATACTGAATCATTTAGTTTGTGACTACCTGTTGGTGAAAATGTATTTTCCTTTGATTCAAATGTAAATTGGTGATTGCTTGTTCATGAATAATGGTTATTTACTTTCTCACTTTTTTACAGAATGGTTGTGGCAATTTTGTACGCGTTATACAAGTGTACAACCGGACGCATCTCTTTGTTTGCGGCAGTGGTGCATTTAGCCCTGTCTGCACTTACATCAACAGGGGTCGCAGATCTGAGGTTTGTGTTATACCATTGATAAAGTAGACATTATATAACGTGTGCAGACACTTGCATTGAACCCAAAACAGGCTAACGAAATGCTGCATCCTAACCCTTGTACTTACTGTTATAGAATCAATTTTCTGAATATTTCCAATAGCTCTGGAAGTCTTTCACTTATGCTTCGTCTCGTCTTCCAAAAATATCTAAACACTTCAAACAGTCAATTATTGAATTGTACAGTTACTGTTTAATGTAAGGGAAAGCTATTTGCCAACATGTTGTGCAATGTATTCAAGAATTGAGGGTGATAGGGGAAAATTATAGTTTGGCGAAAAACAGTGAAATAGAATTTGGCTCATCTGTTTTCGTAGATAGTATCTATCTAAAGACACAGAGGCAGAGTTGTAAAGCACACGAGCAGGCCCTTCAACCCAGCAGGTCCATGCTAACCAATGCATTTATCAATATAATTCCTTTTTATCCATCTTTGTTCTGTGGTCATCTGTGTCTTAGTCATTCAAATACTGTTCCAGATGCTTTGTATGTATTCCTGCCTCCAACACCTCCTCATGCAATGTGTTCCAGATTCCAACCATTCTGTGTGTGTGTGTGTGTGGGGAGGAGGGGAGATCTTTCCTTAGATCCCCTCTAAACCTCCTACCGCTCAACTTATATCCATGCTCTCTTGTTATAAATACTCCCACCGCGGAAAACATATTCTGTTCATCTATGCTATCTATCCCCCTCATAATTTTGTAAACCTCTATCCGGTCACTCCTCAGTCTCTTCCACTCCAGAGAAAACAGGCTCAGCCTTTCCAATCCTTACATCTGAAACACTCCAATCCAGGCAACATCACCTCTAGCACAATCCCATCCTGCCTATAGCATGGTGACTCGAACGGCACACAATGCTCCAACTGTGGCCTGCAGATACATTTTATAAAGTTCTAACATTATGTCCCTGCTGTTACATTCTCAGTTCAGTTTCAGTTGATTTCAGTTTTAGTTTATTCTATGCCACATCAGAAGCATAAGGTCATAAGACACAGGAGCAGAATTAGACCATTTGGCCCTTTGATTGTCCTCCACCATTTGATCATTGCTGATCAACCTGAAGTATTCCATATGCCTTCTTCACCAGCCTGTCTACCTGTGCTGTCAGCCTCAGGGATCTATGGCCTTGTTCCAATATTCTCCCGGCTGCTGATGTAAGACTCACTGCCCTGTGATTAACCAGCTTATCCCTCCCGCCCTTCGTGAATAAAGGAAACACATTTGCTATTCCCCAGTCATTTATCATTCATCTGTGACTCGAGAAGGTGCAAAAATCTCTTGCAAGGTCCCAACCTCCCTTATCTCCCATATTAGTCGTGGATACATGTAAGCAGACCCTTTGGATTTATCCACTTTTTATGTTCTCCTTGACATCTAACATTTCTCCTTTCTTGCTGCTATATCACTGCCCCCTCTCCCTGAAATTATCATCTACCGTGTCTTTTCTGTTAGTGAATACAGATAGGAAATATTTATTTTGGACCACCCATATCCCCAGCTCAGCCCAGCACAGATTGCCCCTTTGGTCACTAAGGGGGCCTATTCTTTTTCTATTTACCCTCTTGCTCCTGATGTGTTTACAAAATGCCTTGCAATTCTCCTTCATCGTTCTGCCAGTGATATTTATCTTTATCCCTTTGCTTTCTTCTTAAAGTACTCAGCTATTCTTTTCAAGGGCCTGCTTTTACCCACGATACCTGCCATAGGCTTCCTTATTTTCTATCATCAAATCTTCGATCATTCTTGCCATCAGTGAACGTCATCCCTACCTTCCATGCAGTAGAAAACATGTTGGCCTTGGTCTTTCACTATCGGAGTTTTAAAATATTAACTCATCGGGTATATTACAGAAATTGTTAAAAGATTGCTAATGTACCAGTAAAATTTAGAGCCATTATTCAAGGAAATACCAGTGGTATTAATACAACATTAATTTATCCTGTTAATTTAAATTATCCTCTTCTTCATTATGGTGATACTTCAACATAATGAGCTTTATCATTTTTACCACTTGAAACCAATCTCTAGCCCATTCCAACCATAGTATTACTGATATCACAAGAAGGACTATCGTTCAACAGTACATGCCAAGGATTCTATGAAAGCACTGTTCTTATTTTCTTATCATGTATTTGTGTCTTATCCTTTCAAATGGTTGTTCCATCTGAGACATGAGTTATGCAATGTCTGACCAGTCTTAGATTATTTAATAGGACATGGAAACATAAAACATTTGGTGCAAAAGATAAATATGACATTTTTATTTATTTAAGGCTGGCTACTTAGACAAATGGCACACTTAAAAACTAAAACTGCTGAAGAGATAATGGTAAAGAGATGGAGTGTCAGGCACCTTGGGGTCAAATTGCAACAGATACGTGTTGTATGCTGTAACGGTCAATTCAGCAATTAACGTTACCAAGAGCCTTCATGCCTCCAGCCCAGAAGCAGAATATATTTTGATAGCTCTCGTTGTTGGCTTTGTCAACCTGGAGAAATAAATCCTGGTTAATGATTTGCACAATTTGATGAAAAATTGCACCTAGCTGCTGAGGCACCAGAAACAAGCAGATCAAGAGTATTATTGCCTTTGTTCTCATCCCTGATGGTATCTGCGCATTGTACTTCATTACAGCATTAATATTTGATATATTACCACATTGATTTTCGCCACGTAAACTTTTCCTCATCTTCTCCATAGATAATGAAGATGGGTTTTGTCAGCTTCAAGTGGCTTTACCCAGCTTGTGAACTTTTAAATATATGCTGAAATCACAAACCCTCCCCTGCATCCCCTGTAGAGACTCTTCAAATCTAGGAGCTAATATTGTGAAGTGGTAGAAATGTATCTATTTTATCTAAATGTAAAGACATTTGATCAGACATTCTGTTGGATCATTTTTGAAGTGTTCCCAAAACAGAAATTAATCCATTTCCAAATCTAAACCTGGGGCCACCTGGGGCCACACTCCTGCTTTAGGCTTGCTGGCAGAGGCTGTTCTGGGACGGATGGAACAAGTGCTAACCCATCTCACTCTGCTTACCACTGTGATAACTGGTGACACCACCTCAAGATGGGGATGTCTTTGCATTTTTTTAAACCATTCCTGTGGGCCATAAAAGATCAGGAGTGCTGACCTGCTATTCCCATCCATGTTTGGTCATCTCCACCAAACTGTAGCTGTTCCTGCCTCAATCCTTCTACTTCCTCAGAAGTTTGAGGAGATTCAGTATGTTGCTGAATCTTAATGGGCTTCTTCAGGTGTACGGTGGAGAGCATACTGGCTGGTTTCATCATGGCCTGGTGCAGTAATCCGAATGCTCAAGAACAAAGGAGGCTGCAAGAATTGGTGGACATATCACGGTACTTACCTCCCACCATCAAAGAAAAAACAGGTGGCACCATCGCAAGAAGGCAGATATTACCATCAAGGACCCACACCACTATATCCATGTTCTCTTCTCACTGATACCTTTGGGAAGAATGTGGAGGAGCCTGCAAACCATTACCTCCTGGAACAGCAGCTTCCCATCAACTATCAAGCTCTTGAACCACTGTGCACAACCCAAACCACAACCATACCTCAGCATCAAACTACTATGGACTTTGCACTGCTAAAATGCATTACATACTTTAGATTGCACTATCATGATCCAGTTTATCTAGAATAACTGACAATGTATTGTACATTCATTTGTCGCGTTGGTGCAATTAATGTTCTAGCAAAGCTGCTGCAAGTAGGAATTTTATTGATCTAATCCTGGTGCATATGGCAATTAAACATTCTTCATTCATGACTCTTGACTGTGCCACTCATTCTCAGCAGGCGCCTGGGGGGGGATCACGGCACTCAATTCACCTTCAGAAGGTGAGAAAGACCCTGCAGGAGCTACCGCCGATACTAATGATGGGACCTGAGAACCCCTCTTAGTCTGTACATGGTTTCTACCTGAATCTGATACTAACTAACTGCAGGCTGCATGTGATTGCATGCGACTCATTTTGATTGACAACAATGAGTCACCTCCCTATCTCATTTTATTTTTCAGGATCAAATATTTATGATTGAATCAAAAAACGAGTCAGGAAAGGGCCGCTGCTCATTTAATCCTCAGGTTGACACGGTGTCCTTTATGATCAGTGAGTAGAGAAAATAGAATGACAACTGTATCTTTCAAAGAATACAATTCAACTATGCTTCTAATTGTCTCACTTTCTTCTTCAGATGAAGAGTTATTTTCAGGAGTGTACATCGACTTCATGGGCACTGATGCGGCGATATTCCGCAGTCTAACAAAAAGAAACAG
This sequence comes from Raja brachyura, assembly GCA_963514005.1. Next base: position 20,460,370 of record OY740799.1, on the reverse strand, counting down.
CATAAGGACAGACCAGCACAACTCCAAGTGGCTAAGTGGTAGGTATCCTTAATTAGAGCTCATTCAATACAAACTAGACAGAAAATAGCTGGAGCAACTCAGCATTACAGGCAACATCTTTCGATAGAAGGAATGGGTGACGTTTCATCAAGACCCTTCTTCAGATTGAGTCAGGGGAGAGGGAGACAGAGATAAGATAGGATAAGGTGTGAAAACACAACATCAAAGGAGATGAGGGTCAAGGAAAATGTAGAATAGATCATTGTTAACTAGGAGAAGCTGACAACAAAGCGTACAGAGATAAAATGTAATCGGGGGATTGTCCGACTGGTCGGAAAACTGGGAAGGGGGAAGGATGGAGAGAGAGGGAAAGCAAGGGTTACATGAAGTTAGAGAAGTCAATATTTATACCGCTGGCATGTAAGCTGCCCAAGCGACATATGAGGTAGGAGATGTCAGTTACAGGGGTTGTGTTTAATCATCTATAGGCACCAACCCATAGATAATACCCATAATGTTTGTTGTAACTAAGTCAGGTTCTCTTTGAATTTTCGCATTATGTCATTGAACAGCGATCTACACCCAGGAATGTTTCTACTGTTGTTTATAATACAAAACTTAACCTGGAGAGCAGAGATATTACTTGGTTGAAATGTCCAATTCAGTTATTTTTGGCTTAAGAAACTAAGCTGAAGTTGATATATGGAGGACATTTTCAGAGAATGACTGAGCTTACTGTGATGTTCCTGGATATGCTGACACACGGAACTGTTTCATATGCTTTATTACTGGTCACTTCAATTGAATAGATTATAATGAACCATTATTTGGATCACTATGGTGTACTTTACAAAGTATTTCCGCCTAGCTCATTCATTAGCACCTCTCGTGTTTGAGAGAGTAGATTGTAGGTGCGCGCCCCACTACTGTCAAACTGTTAGAATGTTATTTAAACCTTTCAGATGATTTTCATGAACTCTTGTACAGAATTACACATAATATGCCCTTCAGAAGTAGGCCATTCAGCCCATCTAGCCTGCGCTGGCGCTGTTGCCATAGATAAGTCTCCTCCCCAGCTGTTCATCTCCACCCCATCAGTGTCTCCTTCTGTTCCTTCCTCCATCATTTTCTCATCAAGTGTTCACTGAATGCATTTACTTTTATCCCATCCTGTTAATATAATTCATGCAGCAAACCCAAAGCTTTACAAAACCAATCAAATCTGATTTTTGAATTCTGTTTTACGTTGTTCTGTTTTACAAGCTGTTAATCTGCTATTGACCGCGTATCTGTCTGTTGTTAGAGCCTGTATTTGTGGGCGCACAATTCATTCCTGATGGCACTGACCCAAATGATGCAAAACTGTACTTCTTCCTCCGGGAAAAGGTGACAGATGCTCACGGTAATACCAAGCAAATTCACTCCAGGATTGCCAGGATCTGTCCTGTAAGTAATGCACCTCGTTGTAGATTGAAATCTCATTATGTTATTAGGGGGGGGATATTTTTGTGTTTACATCTGCCAGCTTGTTCAGCTGCTTCCAGCTTAAGCTCTTTCTGTTTTGGAAAATGGAAATTCTAAACCAGATTTAATTTTTCAATTGAAATAAATGCAAGTTGAAACTCAACACAGCCCCAGTATGGCTCGACATTGCAGAGTTTAAAAAAAAACCCAAAGTTACTCACTTACATAGAGAATTGAAAGATACAAGCTTAAATATAGAGTGTAATTCTCAAAAACTCCATGGCATGCAATTGTGGTGAAAGAACTGGTTGACAGCGAGGAACTGTAGGGAAAATGTAAAGACTGCAGGGATAGTTATTATCCTGAAGTTCTGCTCAAGTTTTGATGATCTATTTTTAATAGATATTTATTTATTGCTACATATGCAATTAAACATTACACTTAGTGAAATTCATTTTGCATATAATGACTGCTGTGCTATTCATCAAGACATTCCAACTAAATGCCATTTACGTGCACGGTCCAGATAACAAATGATCCCCATAATATCCAGAAATATATTGATTTTTGTATTAAATAAATCCAGTGAGCTGGGCTAGAGAATGGCAGATACATCGCCCTGTGCATGAAGAAATTCCACCTCCACTCAGAAGTAACTTACTTCTTATTATGAGACCATCACCCCTGTTTTTGATCCTTTAGGAACTTCTTTCATCCAGCCGGCCGAGTCCTGTATAACTATTAAATGCTTTAATGAGGATTCCTCTCAATCTTCTGATTTCCAGAGCATATAGGCCTAGTCTACTCAATCACTCTTCATACACCAAACCCAATATGTCTGCAACTAGTGTGATGGATCCTTGCTACATGCCTTCCATGACAAGTGCATGCTCTCTTGGGTAAGGAGACCAAAACTACACATCGGGTGCAGTTTCCCCAAGGCCCCATGGAAATATAATAAGACATTTTTGCTCCTGTATTCAAATCCTCTCATAGCATTCCATTTGCCTTCATTATCACTTGTTGTACTTACAAATTGCCTTTCGGTGATGTGTAAACCCTATGAATATCAACATTTCTCATCATTTACAAAATAGTCCACTTTTCCTTTGTGTACACCTAAGTGGCTGTCTCTACATTATGTTGCATCTCCCATATTCTTGCCCTCTCTCCCAGCTGGTCCATATTCCCTTGAAGCCCTTTCCACCCCCCTCCCAAAACTCAAATCCTGACCTAGATTTGTATCAACAGCTACTGTAACTGAGAAATGTGACATTTCCTTTGCACAACCAAACCAGTGATCCTCAATAGCCTCAAATAATGATCCTGGAAATGCCGTATTACTCACAGCCTGGCAACATGAGAACTATCATTTATTCTTTATTTTCCATCTGATTACCAGTTGTCAGAATTATTTTGATTAACGATCTCAAATAAACCATCTAGCCATCTTTCTCCAACCGTAGCCGGTCATTCCAATCTACCCTCCTTCCAACACCAAACTCTGGCCTTCCCTCTGCATAGATCACTGGCCACATTCTCCAGTCACTTGTTTGCTCAACTCATAACTCCTAGCCTATCCTCTGTATCCTGGCTAGCTTGGATTTCCACTCTGCCATTGCATTTCAACGCTCCCTACCCATAACTATTGGTGCATTTGATTCTACCACAGGCCAAAGGGATATCTGCCAAAGCAGCAGTCCATGCCTGTGCTTGATGAGACATTCTTAATGCTGAAGCAAATTTGAAAGGGTACATTTATTCCACGTAACAGCTTGCACTAAATTAAACATGTATTATTTAAGACATCCTACTGACAGATGTATGAAGTATTTCTATATCAGCCAGGATCCTGTTTCTATGTGGTTTGGATGTTGTGTTATAGAGATGAGTTATTGGATCTAGTGTTAAATCTATTTTTTCCTTAACAGATGTTTAAATTCTTCCTTCACTGGATATTTACGATAAATTTGCTTTAATGTCTAGAATGATATAGGAGGTCAGCGCAGTCTTGTTAACAAATGGACAACATTCTTAAAGGCTCGTTTGGTATGTTCTGTGATAGATGATGATGGCACAGAAACTCACTTTGATGAACTGCGTAAGTGAACAATATTATAAACTTTCGTCCGACATGTTTTATTACAAAATCTTTTTTTTTTTTCGTTGAGTTCATATGAGAGAAATGGAGTTGGCCGACTTCTCGAGTTGTCTGATCCCAGACATATCTTGTGTCAGGGCAGGTCAGTGAAGACTGTAAAAGTGCTTACAGTCTATTGTGCTGTAGTAACGTAAAACAAAACAAAGGTTTATCTTCTTTATTCTGCCATTGTATCTTTTAGATAAAAGCTATCCAGCTCCCAGATTAATCTATTCTGATTTTCCCCTGACCCCCCATTCATCCTGCGAGTAATTACTGGCTAATAATGCTGAACTTGCCAAACTTTTCTATGAGGACATTTCAGAAACCAAAGGAAAATGTTACCTGTACTAAGCTAACGTCAGAGATGTCATCACCAATCTAGCTGGTGACCTTTTCAGTTTCCATATTTCCACAATCCCAACCTGATATCAGACAGGATGTAACTGAGAGCTGGGCTCAACACACATTTTGCAGATCTACTTTGATGGGTATTTCCCCAAAACAACCTTGAATGCAGGATTTCGACTTGCAATCATCACCCTCTGCAGAACAATCCTGTCAACTGATATGTCTCTATTTTGGGAATCTGTTAAGTTTCGATGATGAAAATGACTGAATCAAAGAAACTCTTTTATTCCTGTTAAATAATTGCAAGAGGGTTCACCCTATAGCACTACTGGCAAGTTTAATAAAAGGAGCCTTGTACTTTATGGAGCAGCAATCCAACTCGTCAGACCCTTTGGTTCCTTGAGATTTATCATTTTGAGATTGTTTTCAGAATCAACAAATGGCTAAGAATGTGTTTTTTTTCTCTCAGAGGATGTCTTTTTATTAGAAACAGAGTACCCCAAGAGCCTGCTTGTCTACGGACTGTTCACATCTTCAAGGTATGGCACAGTTCCAACACCTTTATCTTTTGTTCTATAAATTGATTTAAATCTGATTAACTTTTTAATAGTCTTATTATTTTAATGAACAAATCATGTATTTATTTCATTATTGTAAGTGAATTGCTTGTAGTACATTTGTTTGTAAGACAACTTATAACTGAGAGCTTTTGTCATAAGCTCTCCGTTACATTTACCCAGTTGAATAAAATAAATAAGAAGTACACTAAGTTACTGCTGCATCTCCTGGTTGCTAACTATTTTAACTCCCATTCCCATACTGTCCTTTCTGTCCTTGGCCTCCTCCATTGCCAGAGTGAAGCTACATGCAAACTGGAGGAACAGCACCTCATATTCCACTTGGGTAGCTAACAGTCCAATGTTACCAATACTGAATTTGCCTATTTCAAGTTATAATCCTCCCCCACTGCCCCCTTTGCATTCCCATGAGCCACCTCACTACATATGCACACATTTCTCCAACTGCAACTTCCCCTCCTTCCCACACTAATGTCCGATCTAAAAAGTCTCCAATTTCCCTGTTTTATTCCCTTTTTTCTCTCCTCCATGTCCCCTTACTCCCATATCCCTCTCTCTGACTGCATTTTGCTCCTCTTCTCTGCTTATCTGACACCCTTTTGTCCCTCTTGTCCAGCCTTTATCACTTACTCCAATTATCTACCAATCAACCCCCTCCCACCTGTATCCACCTATCACTTGCCAGGCTTTTTCCGCCCCTACCTGTTTGCGAGCTTTTGTTCCATACTCCATATGCTAAAGAAGGATCCTGACCCAATAAGGTGCCTGTAAATTCCCTCCTCAGATGCTGCCTGTCCTGCTAAGTTACTCCAGAATTTTGTATTTTCCTCAAGATGTTTGATAGCCAAGTCTCATAAATGCTTGTACTGTTGACTGAGAGCTATGATGAGAGAGATTTTTATGTTAATCAAAACAAGACTGTCAGTGCTGTGGAGTTGACTTATTTTAATATTTCTGATCTTCATCGTGGTAACTAGGTTGTTCAAGTCCAGGTAGAGTATTGGCAGTGGAGAGTGAAGCTGCTTCGATTATGTGGGTGGCACGGTGGCACAGCAGTAGAGTTGCTGCCTTACAGCACCAAAGAGCCAGGTTCAATCCTGCCTACAGGTGCTGCCTGTACGGAGCTGCGCGTTCTCCTTATGGCAATGTGGGTTTTCTCTGGGAGTTCCGGTTCCCTCCCACACTACAGAGATTTGTAGTTTAATTGGCTTCTGTAAATTGTCCCTAGTGTGTAGGACAGTGCTAGTGAATGGGATAATTGCAGGTTGGCGTGGACTCGGTGGGCCAAAGGGCCAGTTTCCACGTTGTATCTCTAATCTAAACATTTATGCACTGACGATTCAGTTAAATAAGGTACTCAAATCTGCAGCCTGCCATTTAATGGGCATTTTCTGCATAACCATGATTGCGGGGTACATCATACCTGCACCTCTTAATGTCCCTTCAAACTCCCAATACAATTCAGTGTTCAGATTGTGTGATGGAGAGGGATGGGCTGGTCTGAGAGCAATATTTTACAGTGGGCACAGCTTGGTTTTTGTAGGGTAAAACGCACAACCCATCATTCATGTGCGTCTGAATGAGACAACAATGATTTATAATCAATTCAAAGTCAATAATCTTCCTTAGGGATCATCTGCTTTTTATTATGCTGATTTCTTCATTTATAATAAAATGATTTCCATAAGTTGATGGAATACTTTAAGACTGAACATGTGCTGAACAGGTAAAAACAATGCCTGTCGTATTGCTCATAACAATGCAATCTCTGCCTGTTCTTGCAGCTCAGTATTTAAAGGCTCGGCTGTGTGTGTTTATAACATGCTCGACATTCACACAGTATTTAATGGACCATTCGCACACAAAGAAGGACCAAACCATCAATATGTTCCATACCAAGGCAGGATTCCATATCCTAGGCCTGGCACAGTGAGTATTGAAATTGCCACCTTGACCTGCACTGTTTAATAATTCACTCAGCTTTAGAAGATTTTCTGAAGACACTCGGTTTGATACAATGACACCACACGTCCCTCCTTCCCTCAAAGACAGGGATTATGGCTCGAAACCTCATTACACACACTTGGAATGTATAATTTCAGCTGGCATTTCAGTGAGGGAGGGCAATATTGTTTACGGAGCTATCTTACTGCAAAAATATTAAACTGATGGCATTTACCATGTGATACTCTTCAAAGCAGAGCGTTTGGCATTCTGTTTGATGACAACAGTCCAAGTCCAGCTTTGGGCTGAACAATGTGCTTCCCTGATGTTTACTATATGCTCATCTTTTACTAGGGTAAGAAACCAGCCATTAAATTCACTTTCATCTCAGCAAACTTAACTTCCTTGATCTGCTGAGATTACCAATCTATCTACTGTCATAATTACCTAAATTGTTTGGTATATACAATTAATCAAACCAAAACCAGACATTCTCAGTCCATTAACACTGAATATGTGCTGAGGGTCTGTTTGAACTTTGAAGGAGTCTTCATACACAGCTGTTTACATTGCCACAGGCAGTCTCAGTAGATTCAACATTCATTTTTTATTTGCTGTTAAAAACAACAACATATAATATTAGGAGAGAAAACATTCCATTCCAACTATTATATCAGCATCTGCTTTCTTTTTAAGAATATACTAGACCGTTGGGTCCCTGTCACATGACAGGCCTGGTCCCTCAACGCAACCCGTTCCAACGCAATATTCCACCACTCACCCATTGCCGACAACTGCACAGGGGCTGCTCATTTCGCCTTATGCACCCTCCCTGATTTTTAAACCAAAAAAATGCAATTGCACTTGCTAGCTAGCAGAACTCAGTGTATTGTGACTTTAAAAAAATGTATTTGCACTTGCTAGGACTAGCAGGACTCAGTGTACTTGGATAGCAACAATGTTGCGAGCAGGGCTATAATCCCATTGTGACATCACAGCTGTAAGCACAGCGAATAAACTGTTATTTTTTTCCAAGTTTCTTCAGATTTTTGAACATTTTGATTAATAACTCAAGAAATAATGCATGAATTTCTCAGATAAGGCAATTTTTGACTTCATGGGATAGATCGCTACCGGAATATGTAAAAATGTTACCGTTAGTGCATCGTTTTTTCGAGAAGATGAGATCGCACATGAACAAATAAATGCACACACACATCCACATACAAGATCAGAGTTTTAATAGTTACCAGACCAAGTGGGACCTGTTGGGTCCCTGTCACTTGGGAGGCCTGGTCCCCCAACGCAACCCGTTCCCCATCGCAATATGCCACCACTCACCCTTAGCCCCCACAGGAGGCCTGGTCCCCCAACACAACCCATTCTCCAATGCAATATTCCACCACTCACACATAGCCAACAACTGCGCAGGGGCTGCTCATTTCACCTTTTGCACCCTCCCTCATTTTTAAACTTAAAAAAAAATGCAATTGCACTTGCTAGCTAGCAGAACAGTGTAATGTGACTTAAAGTCTGGGTTTAAAGTCTGGGGAGCATATTTTCTGTCCAGTTCCTTTGGAATTCTCTAGGATTCAATAAAGACTTATTTAATTTGTCTAAACTTCAACAAATATAAATCTAATTAATACAATCTCTTTTCATATACATGTCAATCCCAGCAATCAATAGAATCATAGACATACAGCATGGAAACGGGCCCTTTCGCCCAACTTGCCCATGCCGCTGAACATGCCCCATCAACACTGGTCACACCTGTCTGCATTTGGTCCATACGCTTCTAAACCTATCATATCCATGTGTTTTTACATGTTTTAATAGTACCCACCAACTACCTCCTCTGGCGACTTGTTCCATATACCTACCACCCTTTGTGTAAAAACAAAAGTTGCCCTCAGGTTCCTGATTGAATCCCTCCCCCCCCCCAACTCCCTCCCCTCACTTTAAACCTATGAAGACTAGTTCTCGATTCCGCTAGTCTGGGTAAAAGACTCTATGCATTTACTTTATATATTCCTCTCATCATTTTGTACATGTCTATAAGATCACCCCCTCATCCTCCTGCATTCCAAGGAATAAAACCCCAGACTGCTGAATAGCTCAGGCCCTCAAGACTTGGCAGCATCGGAAATCTTCTCCGCATCCTTTCCAGCTTAACATCCTTGCAATAAGTACTTTGGAAAACGTTGGAAGAGTAACAGGGTTTAAGAAGTGCTGGGTCATCTTTCTCCAGGGTGACCATAACTGAACACAACAATCCATAAGGTGATCATTTACTAAATTCCCCCCATTTCAAATATTTCTTCATGGAAATTTATCAGGACGAAGGACACCTGAATGACCACATCTTTAAAAATGTGCATAATACCACCCATATTTAAATATTATAAAAATTGATATTTGCTTGACCTGACAATCCGAAATATTTCAGATCTTAAGTCTGCAATGTGGCATCTGTGTCATCTACGTCAGTCCAAATAATATCTAATATAGTAAATATCCGATCATAGCTGACTGTCTTTGCAAAAATAATACAAATATAAAAAGCAACCTGATCAAGGCTTGCATTACCTGTGCCTCAGATATCCAAGAACAAACATTTGTCATCAGTTTCAAAAGTGGAAATCTGGAATAAAAGCAGAAAATGCTGAAAGTACTTTGCAAGTTAGGCGACATGGGAGGGTAGAGAGTAGACCTGCACCAGTGGACGGAGGAGGAACAGGGATGAAGAAGTGCAGGGTCATGGATGGTATAGAAGGGAAGAAAGATGAAAGGGCCGTGTTTGTAAGATGGGAGGCAGGCAATATAAATAGTAAATAGGAAATATAATATAAAGAATGAAACTTGGATTCAGAAATAATCGAAATTACAATTGCAGAAACATACCCTGCAGTCGCTCTCCAAAGCAATCTAAGTATCAGTGGTAATGAGCTACAATTACAAAACTCGGTACAATTTTCTCTTCATAGTTCTCCATTGTTTTGTAAAAAGTGATTGTTTTTTCTTTGTGTGTCTTTTTATTTTTCTCCTTAAGACAGTCAGCGTTAGTTGAAGTACTTGGCAAAATATCAGCTACAGCGCCACAACATTCGGTTACACTCTCACTATCTGTTCCAAAATAGTGAAGCAGCCAAACCACAAAATAACATAGAGAGACACAAAATACTGGAGTAACTCAGCAGGTCAGGCAGCATCCCTGGAGAAATCCCTTCCTGGGATGCTGCCTGAGCCGTTGGGTTACTCCAGTATTTTGTTTCTTTCCTTGGTAAACTAGCAGTTCATTCTTTCTACAATGATACATGTTTTTTTCCTCATTTTCATATCAATTATGCTTTTGCGGTTTTGCGGTTGCAGCACCCAGACTATGGAACAGCATCCCTCTTCCCATCAGAACTGCCCCCTCCATCAACTCTTTTCAGTCTAGACTTTAAACTTATTTCTACTCTCAAGCCTTTCTTGAGGTCCTTTGAGGGAGCGCTGTACGTATGTATTTATGTATGTATTGTTAGATCTATGTACCACTGTTTGTAGCACGTTAGTACCTGCACTAATGTAAAGCACTTTGCTCAATGAGAGCTGTTTTTAAATGTACTATAGAAATAAAATTGACTTGACTAGAATTATCTTTTTTCGGGCCCATCAAAGAATTTTATTTCCAAAAAAGCCATTTTGTTAACAATGTGAGAGGGTATTTCCCGTTAGAAGCTGTATTGAGGTTGAATAAACATCCTCCAGGTAAGAAGCTCACAATAAAAAAAGTGGACAATTTCACCCTCACGTTCTTGGCTGAATGTGAACTCTTGCTCAGTGCTTAAGCTAACATGCCACCCTATTCCATGCAGGATTTCATCATTATAATTTTACAAGTTTCAGAGAAGGTTTGGTTGATGAAAGATATTGCAAAACACAAATGCCAGAACTTAAAATATGAATCACTATAAAATCCACTGACTGTCACTTATCATATCATGACCTCCAGGGCCGACAAAATGGAAAGATTTCACAGTGCAGGTCATTAGGCCCATTAAGGAAGTAACCCCATTCCTAAACTTCATCTGTTCATCACAGCATGGTCTTGTATAATTGTTTTAGCCAGAGGCTGTACTCTATAACAGATGAAAAAGAATGGTTGATAGACGACTATTTTACAGTGTTGTTCTGGTTCTCAAACAAAATGATGTGCTTAAATTGTGTAAATAAAAACTTTAACAAGGGTCCAGTCCAGTTCTCGGGTGTTTCATGCACAATTAGTTGCCATAGATTTCCCGTCCATGTCCCCTACCATTATCTCACACTCCTGGCCAGTCAACAGGATGGGCCGGATGCCTATTTCTACTCCCATCACTTATGAAAATCACAGGTTCTTCACATCCATCATTTCACAGTTCTAGTATAGAATACTTCTGCTCTTCCAATTCTCATTTTCTTTCCCCATATAATATTTTCTATTCCGAAATAACAAAAGAGTACATTTCCTTTATTCACCAAAAAGTTATTCACTTTGACACCAATCACAAAGCTCAAACAATAATCAGTTAGAATTGTAGGCTGGGATCCTGTATTTTTATGAACATACAATTAGTTTATAATGAATTAATACCTTGCCTTTTGAGATGAAGTATTACAGCATATGGCATTTATAGAAAAATGATTAGTTCAGTGCCAAGACTTTTAACTGACTTTAAATAGGTGAAAGCTGCTATGAAAACAAAGTAACATAGGTGGGATTATTAGCTGTTCATTACACCATCAGAAATTGAGGGAAATACTGCAGCTGGAAATCTGGAAGAAAATAGAAAATTCTGGAGGTACTCTGCAGATCAAGCAGCATTTGTAGAGAGTTCAAATGGTATTTTATTGTCAAGTGTACCGATTAAGGCACAGAGATGCTTGATTTACCATATTTAAAAAAAACACAAGACACACAACTACATAAAAGTTAACATAAAGATCCACCATTTGCAGTGCATTCCCACCTCACCCCAAAGACAGCCATTTGCAGTGCATTCCCATCTCACCCCAAAGACAGCCATTTGCAGTGCATTTCCACTTCACCCAAAGACAGCCTTTTGCAGTGCATTTCTACTTGAAACCAACCATATTTTGATTTTCAAACCACATTAAGGGCACTCACAGTTGAGTAGACGTGTTTAGTGTTATTCAGAGGGACATGACCGTCTCGCTTCCTTCATGTTGCAGAGACTGAGTGAGGCACACCACTTCCAGGTTTTATAGTCCCTCCCCACCTCCCACCAGCAGCGGCAGCAGAGAGAATGGCAAAACATTTTAAAACATTAATATCTCTCCGATTTTTCATCGATGGGAAAAATCCTCCGGTCCCGGAAGGTGGAGGGCAGCTCTGAGCGAGGTGACCAAAAATGACGGCCATAGATGGCGCTGTTCTCTCGGAAATCACAGCACAGCAAGCTAAAAGCGGTCAAGATCAGACTTTTAGTAATATAGATAATCATGTGTTTTGCCTGTTTAAATGTTATACATTTTACTTTTTTTGAACTCCAGATTGTCAGCAGTGTTTTATCAAGCAATAACCACTGCACTTTAATTCAGTATAAATTCTGATTCGCTTTGGACAGATATAATTTACTGTCTCAAAATATCTAGTTGAAAGCAGCAAGGCAAAAGAGTAATATGAGTGTCTATAATATCTGTGTATATGGTTTAAAAAAATCCAAAATCCAGAAGAATAACATAAATTGCATGATAAATTACAGACCGAGATAAACAAGAGATTTTAATGAAACCTAATTGCTCTTGCTGTGGTTTTATATTTCATTATTAGTGCCCTGGAGGAGCATTTACACCAAACACGTTGTCAACAAAGGATTTTCCCGATGATGTGGTAACGTTTATCCGGAACCATCCTACGATGTATAACTCTATCTATCCGATCAATAAACAGCCACTGATTGTGAGGATTAACACTGAATATAAGTACACCAAGATAGTGGTGGACCAAGTGAAGGCAGCTGATGGAAGATATCACGTCCTATTTCTCGGCACAGGTAAGATATTTTTAAAAAGTGTGTCTAAATCTCAATAAACGATGCCTATAACTTTGCATAGTGGAGGAAAACATCTTGTTTGTTGGATGTTCAGGAGAATGATAGACCTGTTCCTTTGTTAACTAAAAAGTTGTTTTATGGGGGACACTGCCAGCTAACATAACATTACTGGCCAGGCTCATGCACACCAAGATACTCGTGGCCAAATGTAAAGATTTGTAGCGCAATAATGTCAAGGGGATATCATCAGAGAGCTAGGAGCAGATTGTACCAAAGAGGACCTACTCCAATTCATTCTAACATCTTTTGAAGAAAACACCTTCACTTCAGCAGCCTTTAAACAGCTGGTTTGATGACCCACTTCCAAACTCCTAACTGTACCTTGGATATATTTTCACTCTATCATTGACCCCAGTCTCTCCTTTCTCTGCAATGACATTAGCGTGGCATACTCCCTGAACTACTGCAGGGAGGATTTTATCCTCCCATCCCCCTTTCAACTACCTGCACACTTTCACATTCCACCTATTCACAATAACTTTATAAGGATGATTGTCAAGGACTAGATATGCCCTCTAGTCCTTGACATTTCCACCCTGGGGAAAATGGTTCTGACTGGCTGTCCTATCCATGACCCATCATTAATGTGCTCCCTCCCGAATCTGCATTGGGAGCAATGCACGATAGAACAACAAATTTTCATTGAAGAACAGAGACCAACATCACATATTGCCTCAGACCAGCATAATACATTTCATGTGTCGGAAGGAACTGCAGATGCTAGTTTAAGCTGAAGTTAGACACAAAAAGCTGGAGTAACTCAGCAGGTCAGACAGCATCTCTGGAAATATTCCTTTTTTCCAGAGGTGCTATCTGTCCCGCTGAGTTACTCCAGCTTTTTGTGACACATTTCATGCTTGCCGGGGGGGGGGGGGGGGGGGGGGGGGGGGTGTATTTTTATTGTCATCCGTGTAAAGCAAGTGATGGTGGACTCTTTTTGTTGAATATACACATCTGCTGTTATTTTACTTTTTCATTCCCCAATGTGAAGAAGCAGATCTTGCTCATTTAATAATATCACCAAAAGATGTTCGCATTCACAAGCATCTCTCCCAGTACGGAAACCGTGTTTAGTTTTGTTATCAGGTTATCCATTCAAAACTGCCTTCAACAAAAGGAATTAGATATTTTAAGGTTCCATTGAGCCAAATTCTGATTGGCAAATTGAGTTGTTTCTATTATGTCTTTCAGATAAGGGAACCGTCCAGAAGATTGTGGTCTTGTCAAAAAATGCATCAAATAAGGAAGAACTTATCTTGGAAGAAATTGAAGTATTTGAGGTTTGACCATTTTTTTAATATCAGGCTATATAGCATCTAGTCAGCAGGTTGGAATTTATAAGAAAGCCTTTCCAAAGTTTCAAAGATGAAAAGCTATTGGCTAAATTCATATACGGGCCAAGTTAGATGCTCCATCAGAGGCCCATGTGGAAACAATCAGCACGGTCTTTATCATCAGACTGCTGCTTCAGGTTCAATCCGGAAGACGTATAGAGTGTGCTCCTAATTATACAAGTCCCCAAAGATCTGTAATGTTTTCAAGGCAGTCAAACCATTCATGCTTTGAAGTCTCATGCCTATGGTTTACTGGTAGACTAACTGAGTAGATATGTGTAATGACACTGTGAAGGCTGCGATGTGTTAAGTTAAACAATGCAGTTTATTCATTCCATTCACTTACTTTCTCTTTTTTTTATCAATGCAGATCATAAAATTCAGCCAATTGTAGCACGTTTGAAAAAATAATTTCTTGAAATTCTTGTAAATAGTACATAGTGAACTCCCTGCCTGATTTTTTGGCAATTCTAAAGTCTGCTTCAACAATGGGGATACTTTTTGGGGGGGGGGGGGGAGCAACGTAGGTAATAATTTGTTCCAGTAGTTCGGAGGGAAAGTACTTGACAGGAGAGAGTAATTTAAATGTTTATTTAAACATAAGCCAACTTTCCGTGATTTAGCTGATGGGGCTGTGGATTTGCCAGATCGTATCGAATGTATAACCAGTGGTTTGACCATTTGACATCAAGCCCCACACTTCTGCCTTCAGTTCACAACATGGCCATTCTCCCGACCCACTGCATTCTCCTGATGATTCAAAGGCAAAGAGGTGCTTCATTAGTCAAATGGACACCGTTTAATTCAACTTTGCACCTCATCTCCACGATCATGGGTGGAAATCCCGGGTGGGGGGAGGGGGGGGGGTAAGGGGGACACGTCCCCTCCATGTTTTGAGAGGTGGGGGACAATCCCTCCCATGTTTTGTAATCTGGATTTTTTAATTCGGTGAAAAAAACTATTAACAATCTCCGCTTTCCGCGAAACAGTGGGGGTGGGACTAATGGTCGAGGGTGCCAATTGGATGAGAGAGACGTCGGTCAGCAGGCAATGGGGGAGGGGGGACTGAGGAAAGAGCGCGGTGATTGGAGGAGGGAGACGTGCTGGTGAGCAAAGATCATAGAGCGGAGCGGACGATCATGGGGCGGTCGAATTTGCTGTTGCTGGAGTTCGGAGTCAGTCGCCAACCAGGTCAGCTCCCGATGTTACCGTCCACAGCCAAACCCTCGTGTGTGTGCGCGCGTGCAACACCAAGAAATTCTGTCTCCCCCCCCCCCCCATGTTTTGACAGCGATTTCAGCCCCTGTCCATGGATTATATAACTTACAGAACCTACCTTGGTATCAGCGTAGAGTGTCCCTTGTGCGTGTAGGATATTGTTAATGTGCAGGGATCGCTGGTCAGCTCGGACTCGGTGGGCGGAAGGGCCTGTTTCCATGCTGCATCTCTAAACTAAACTAAGCAAACAAACCTTTAAGCATTATGAAAAACCGACCAATTCTCCACATCAATGCCACTGTCCAAGGGACAAAGGATTTGATAAAGGAACTTGAGGTTAATGGGCCATTAGGAGGTAGGGACCATGATATGGTCAGTTTTAATCTACAATTGGAGAGGGAGAAGGGTAGATCGGAGGTGTCAGTGTTACAGTTTGTTGGTTTAGAGTCCTTGTAATAATAAAGACCTCACACCATGTCAGGTATACACTGTTTATTTAGAATAAACAACTACAAGCTCTCACTTGAGAGTTTACTTCAGACTGCGGAGTGCAGCAGACCGCGACGCTAATAAGCTAGTGGGCGTAACTACAAAAGCATGACTCATAGCATGAGCCACTAATCTACATCCCCCCTCTTAAAGAATCAATAACAATGTATACCCATGACTAAGCAAAGCAAAAATCACAACCGATGCAGACGTGTGTAAAGTCAAACATAGTCCGGATACTTCACAACCGGCCTGCTAACACGACCGGCACTTGTACGATAGAGGCCATCTCTATTCCTCTTCTCTGTGGACAGAGTTGGTGATTTCACCACCGTGGGGGAGTGGACCAACACCTCTGGAGTCAAAGCAGGAGACTGTGGCACAGGCGAAGATGGAACGGACAGAGGAACTGTCACAGGCATGGATTGTTGTGCTGGCAAGAGCATGCGAGGGTCACCAGATGCATATTGAAATGAACGTGTATGATCCGGATAATAAGGAGGAGGGATTGGTTCCTTCACAGGCAGAAGATGTTGTCTGTTTCGTCGGTCAGTGCCGCCATCGGCTCTAACAATGTGCGAACGTGGCTCCGAAGCAGGACCAGAAATCGCCCCAACACAGTCATGGCCTTTGTCAGTCTGTAAGCGGACCACCTGTCCTTTGGTCAACGGCGGCAGAGGCCTGCTCATCTTGTCGAACCACTTTTTTTTAATGTCACGCTTCTGTCGTAACCTAGTTTGAATATCCTCAGGTGGAAAGACATGTGGGATTAACGTTTGTTCTGTGACGGGCAACGGGGTACGGGTCTGCCTTGCCAATAATCGTTGAGCAGGGGAACTCAAGGCAGGGTCACGGAAAATGTTGTGTAAGTTGAGCAAATCCAGGAATACGTCATATTGACAATGTGAGAGCACTCCATGTGTTGTTTTGCACTTCTGACAGCCCATTCAGCCAGCCCGTTAGACCGTGGATAGTCAGGGCTGCTGGTGATGTGGTGAAAATTCCAGTGTCTGGCAAACTCTCTGAATTGTTGGCTGTTGAACTGGCTGCCATGGTCAGTCAACAGTTTGCCTGGAGATCCATGGATTGAAAAATGGCGAGATAATTTCGAAATCACGCCGCTGGAAGTGGGGCTGCTGAATAAAGGGGACTATGGGGCCATGACGGAGGAGCTGGCCAAAGTTGACTGGAAAGATACCCTAGCAGGGATGACAGTGGAACAACAATGGCAGGTATTTCTGGGAATAATACAGAAGGTGCTGTATCAGCTCATTCCTAGGAGGAAGAAAGATACCAAGGGGAGTAAGGGGCGACCGTGGCTGACAAGGGACATCAGGGATAGTATAAAAATAATAGAGAAGAAGTACAATGTAGCAAAGATGAGTGGGAAGCTCGAGGATTGGGTAATCTTTGAGCAACAGAAGGTAACTAAAAAGACAATACGGGGAGAAAAGTTGAGGTAAGGTAGCCAAGAATATAAAGGAGGATAGTAAAAGCTTCTTTAGGTATGTGAAGAGGAAAAAATTAGTTAAGACCAAAGTTGGACGCTTGAAGACCGAAAAAGGTGAATTTATTATGGGGAACAAGGAAATGGCAGATGAGTTGAAAAGGTACTTTGGATCCGTCTTCACTGAGGAGGACACAAAACAATCTTCCTGATATAGTAGTGGCCAGAGGATCTGGGTTGACAGAGCAACTGAAGGAAATCCACATTAGGTAGGAAATGGTGTTGGGTGGACTGATGGGACTGAGGGCTGATAAATCCCCGGGGCCTGATGGTCTGCATCTCAGGGTACTTAAGGAAGTGGCTCTAGAAATCATGGATGCATTGGTGATAACTTTCCAATTGGCCTACTCCTGCACCTATTGTCTATAATTGTAGACTTCAGGGCGAGTGAGAGTAAAGGAGGAGAATATTTGAGGGCATAACATAGTTCTCATTTTAGAAGCTGCCATTGCTTCAACATGTCTACCATCAATAGCCAAACACATATGCTGTATGTCGACTTTAAATGCATACTTGTTTTTCTAATCCATATTCCTGCCAGCTCACCACTTCCATTGGAGGAAGTCTGATAAGGATCTGGAAATTCACTCTTGGCTGGTAGAAATATACAGATCATACAGTTGCTGTGCTCTCTGCCTTCAAACTTTGTGCCATTGAAATTAATGCAACTGAATTGAAGATGTAGGATACAATGTGTTCATATAAATATTTATTGTGTTAAAGATGCCAACTAAGAATGAATCTCTTTGTGTAATATATCTCCACAGGCAGTTTCAATTATAAATGTTGACTTGTGCCCAGAAAT
Organism: Raja brachyura; assembly: GCA_963514005.1. The sequence goes on along the minus strand of OY740799.1, from coordinate 20,442,439 downwards.
TACTTAACTGCAATTTAATGACACTTAAATAGTGTTGTATGTCATTCTAACGCTGTTTTTTTTAAGTCACATAGAGATTGTGAACATCATTTGCGATGATCCCAGAGCAACATTATTATCTTTCCCCATGTTGCACTACCCTGGGCCAATGTCAGCAAATGCTATTGCATTCATTCATTGCAGGCTCTCACAGATGCCAGCAATCAGCCACAAAGCTGCAGCCTGGGGAGTCGGCCTTTAAAGGGATGTGCACATATGAATAGCACTGTCATGGGGGGGGGATTGTGCTTCGTCAGAATGCATGGGACAGGCTAAGAGAAGAAATTACTCTCGAGATGGATAGCCTGCATCCCAATGCTATGACCAGGTTCTTATGGCAAAAGATTGCCGAGGAGATTAGTAATAACATCAGGGATGTGTAGAATAGGAATACCCACAGTTCAGGGAAGTATGGAAAATGAACACATTTGGTTCAAACCGGCATCTGCAGTTCCTTCCTACGTGTTTCGCTGTGATCATTCTCTGCACTCCAGTGGGCCAATCAAAAAATATATTGGACTATAGAGGTTGGAGAACCTCTGGAATTGAACAACGGGCAGGAGATTAGTGACATTCATCTGGAATGATCCCAAGACCAGATCATCTGGACCTCCACATAAGAACGAAACCACACACACATGTGAGCCTGTATTTCAGATCTCAGGTCATACATCTCAGTGAGGGCAAAGAATGCAGTTTTCACTATTGCCTTTTTTAAATGGCACAGATCTTTAGGCCAAAACGGTTCTAAGATCCTGGTTAATTAGAGCATAATGAGAAGTGTTTTCAAATGACCAGGATCTCCAAACCCTGTTTGACTAAAATCTGTGTCAATTTAAAAGTTAATATTCAAACTACATTAGACACAAAATGCTGGGGTAAATAACTCAGCATGACAGGCAGCATCTCTGGAGAGAAGGAATGGGCGACGTTTCAGGTCGAGACCCTTCTTCAGACTGCATTAAACAGGAGTTTTACAGTGGAGCCAGTTTCCTACTCTTCATGGAAACCCCGTATAATGTCAGGAGTTGAATTACCCACAAAACACAGAGGCCTGGAAATGAGTGGGTTTTTAATTTGCACCAACTTAAGTCTTTTTCCAGCTGCACAACAGTTTTTCCCAGACCTGTGAAAAGGAAGTTAAAGACCATGATTTTTGTAGCGGAGAGGGGAAATTGTGCTCATATCAAAAATTTCCAACATAAAACCAGTTAATCACCATAAAGCTGAAAGCACAATGTCATTATACTCATCCCTGCTGTTGTTGCATTGTTGGTTCTGTCTCCCTCCTAACTATCTTATTGTCTTTCTGTGCTCTATTCTGTTGAACAGAAAGGGCCTGTTTCCATTCTGTATGGCTCTATGACTCCAAGAGGTCAGGAGAACTCGAGGGCCTGAGCTATGGGGAGAGGACGAGCAGGAATCTGAAGGGTGATCTTATGGAATTATATAAAACCATGAGGGGAATAGATAGGGCAAATGCGCAGAATCTTTTATACAGGGTAGGGGAATCAAGACCTAGAGAACATAGGTTTGAGGTGAGAGGGGAGCGAGCTATTAAGACCCTGAGAGGCAATCTTTTCATTCAGAGAATAGTGGGTATATGGAATTAACTGCCAGAGAAGGTAGTTGAATCAGGTACTATAACAGCATTTAAATGATACTTGGACACATGGACTGGAAAGGTTTCACATATTTAAAGGGATATGGGCCAAATGGGACCAGCTTAAATGGGGCATGAATGAAGTGGGCCAAAGGGCCTGTTTCTATGCTGTATGCCTATAAATCTACTAGTAAACTTAGTGGACCTATTATTCTGCTATCACATCAGTGAGCCACGGACTAAGAACCGGGAAGTTTATTTTACAATATTTTTTATTTGTTCATTGTGGATTGAGAACATCTCTGACCAAGCCATCATCCATTGTGAATTCTCTCAGAACATGTATGATCGCACATAGACAAAAATGCTTGAGAAACCCGGCGGGTGAGGCAGCATCTATGGAGCGAAGGAAATAGGCAACGTTTCGCAGTCTGAAGAAGGGTCTCGAACCGAAACTTTGCCTATTTCCTTCGCTCCATAGATGCTGCCTCACCCGCTGAGTTTCCCCAGCATTTTTGTCTACCTTCGATTTTCCAGCATCTGCAGTTCCTTCTTAAACATGTAGGATCGCACCATTTTTTCAGTCTGCGTCACATTATAAGCTACATTGGAATAAATCTGGGCGACTTTTCTTGCCTTAAGGCCAGTAATGAATCAGATGGATTTATATAATATTCCAGTAGTTTATTTGTGCTAACGTTTCCTTCTATATTTAATTAAATTAATTTAATGACATCAATTTAAATTTCCCAGTTGTAGTGCTGGCATTTGAGCATGTGTTTCTGGATGAATAGTCAGGGCCTCTAGATACCAGTCTAGTACTTTAACCACCGTACTTCTGTGACCATGAATCTTTATAAGGATGTACGTAAATAAATCTTGGTCTTGGAATAAGGCACAAACAGTAGCACAGTGTTAGGTACTCCTCAACAAATGCATGGTTTCAGATTCTATGCTTGTCATTTGGCTGAGTGCTCTTCCAGTAGTATTGCGGCAAATCAGATCTTTATATTCTCGACCAATGTACATATTGACTCCCCAGGTTACTAACTTTGACACTCTTTTTCTTTTGAAGAGCATTTTAAATACATTGTGAACAACAACAATTTAATAAGGGAAGGAATTTTCCATGACCTATTTTCACTAATGAAAAGTTAGTTATTTTTATCGTCTAGTGAGAGACGTTTATTGGTCTTGACGTTTCCTGTTGTTTATCTGATCTCTTTGGTTATATAAATTCAATCAAACGAGGAGTTAATTTGATTTTGAGTCAAGTATTATTTTTTTTCCTGTGAAGGCAGTAGCAATAGTGTACAAACTACTGAGAGACAAGTTGGTCAGAATCATCGGAGAGTCTTCAGGTGCAGATAATTCCTGCTGTTCCATCACAGACAGTCAAAAGGGAATAGAATAAATAAAATTGTTTCCTTTTCCCAAGAGCGGACTTCATTTCTATTACATCACGCTTGATCTGATAGTGGAGCAGGGGAAAGGACAGGGGCCTCAACAAACTGAATGCAAGCAGGAGGCGAGGTTTGTGTTTAAGGCTTTAGGAGTAGGTTCCAAGACTTCCGCAATGGGAACAAACCGGCTGCCAAAGCATCATTTAATTCAATGAACAGTTATTTTGGACATTAGTCGCACCTAAAAAGCACTATCTTATGAGAAAGCTGGACACCATTCCTTAGTAATTGCAATCCAAAAAAGTCAACCATTTTCTTAATAGTTTCAAAATGGGTTTTTTTTTCCGATGAAAAATTGTTCATGTTGGACATGGGTTCATATTATTGGGATGTCTAGCACTGGGTGCAAATTATTAAAATGGATAGTATTTATTGGTAACATTGCATGAGCCAATGATTGGAGGTAGTTTTGGTCATGTAATTCACAGGGAGGGGCCGACTGCTCAGCAATCAAAGACAACTTAAACAGCGCTGGTCGACGTTTTGGATCTACGTTCCTTTATCAGATCTTTTCCCAGTTCTGACCAAGAGAATCACACCTAAAATGTTTTGTCTTCTCGTAGAAGCTGCCTGACCTCCCAACCCGCCCCCCCCCCTCCTCCCCACAGTATTTCCAGTTTTTGTTTCAGAATTCCAGCGGCTGCAGTTTTCTGATGTTTCATATTTGTTTTGGTAATGGCTGGATGTTCCCACTTTGAGGGATTCTCAGCCTCATGGCAAAAGGAAAAAGAATATATTTACAAACTCCAGGCTGAGTCAGGAGACTTAGGTGTCCGAGATGTGGCCCCACTTGCAAAATTCTGATGGTCATACCTGTGAAGTCAAACCTGAAATAGTCGGTCTAAAATATATAGGATTGACTAATACTGTGAAAGTTTAACTTTATCAAGGTGCTTTGATTTCTGATTCATTTTTGATTTCAACTTTTTTGAAGTTGATGAAATTGTATGAAAGTGTTGTTTTCATCCAGGGCAATAGATCATTTCAAATAAAGTTAATAATCTAAAGCCATATTCTGAACTTCAGAGACATTTCAAGGCTTCCAATGGTACCCAATAGAACAGTGCAGGACAGGGTAGTTGTGCTAAATATGGTAGATTGGCTCAATATGGTGCCTTCACACGTGATTGGGGGCTGGAAACCACACCTAATTTGCCCATCAGTCAACCTGCAGCATCATTAGGTTTGAAGCTATTTTCAGATTGTATGCCTATCTCATCTAAAATCTGACACCTAAAACAATACACAATTATTGCATTTATATTTGTGGCTAATTGACCTCAGGAAATGGTAGATCACCAAAGACTATTACATCAATAGATAAAACAATTTCAAACAGGAAAGTTGTATCAGGTCAATGTGCTATTCATTATTTGTAGCCTTAATATAAATTTCTTTGGCGATTTGCCAATAAACTGACTTGGTAATCTGTCAAGAATGCTTCAACAATTCTGATTATTTTCCTTTTTATAGAATCAATCAGCTATCACAACAATGACGATTTCATCCAAAAAGGTAGATTTTTGTTTTATTGATTGCAGTCTCTTTATTGCATTGCCTTTTAAGATAAATTGTTCTCAATAAAATAGTTGAACCCTGATATGCTGTTTTTGAATTGATACAAAATGCTTTTATGATTTAGCATTGGCTCTGGAACTGCAAATTAATGGAAAGGTGAAATAGCAGATCATGCTGTACATCAAACTGTGGCAAGCATTTCTATCAGTAGATATAGTAAACCTGCTCAGAGAGATTTGCATTATTTCATTTGCAAAACTAAAATTTTCAATGTTATGATGTAAGTGGTCACCAAACATTTTTAATGCAGAAAAAATGAGCAAAAATAAAATGTTAACAGACACATCAACTTTGTTGGTGAGAAGTTAGAAGGCTAAGCCAAAAGTATTTAATTTAGCACGTTCATTAAAATAATCAATTATTTGAGTCAAAAGTAATACGTTTCAGAAGCAGTGTACAGCAAAGGACCATTACCCTGGACAAATGTCTAGCCACAAGATTTTAAACAGCAAAAATATTGAATTGATGGAAAAGCTGAGTTGAATTCTGGATCAAATAACATAAGATTGATAGAAAAGACACTGGAATCCTTACTGAAATAAGTAATTGAAAGAAAACTTGGAAATTCAAAAGTTGCTTTTGTTCAATATTATTTCACATAAGACCATATGTTTAACCATCTCTATTGAGTTACAGAAGGAAATAACAGAAGATGATGATCAAGTTATAGAATAGATCCAATATATGCACATATTTCCAAAGACTGTTCAATAAGATAGACATGACTAAGATAAGAACATGAAAAATAAAAATAGAAGGCTGGATCATAAGATGACTAGAAAACAGAGATAAACGATTTTTAAAATAATTGGTCAGAGTGGGGAGAGGTTTCAGTATTGGTATTGAGTTATTATTGTTACATGTACTGAGATAAGGTGAAAAGCTTTTGTTTGCATTCTATCCAATTAAATAAGATCATACTACACATGATTAGAATCTACTTGCATACAAATACAACAGGTAGTGGAAATTCATGTGCGGATGTACAGATGTGATGAACAACTTTCCAATTGCAGTTGAGGACAGAACAGTGGCCACCCTTAGAAGAGCGTCTTTTTTAAACCCAATAAGGAATTCTAGGGAACTGTTTTACAGAGAAAATGTTTTCAGAACATGGAACTCGCTATTATTGTAGGATTAATTGAGGTGAATAACACATTTAAAACACATTTAAGGATAGATTGAATAAGCATGAAAGTTAAAGGAAAAGGATGAGATGAATCTAGATGAAGGATGAGCACAAACATGTAGAGCATTTCGCTTTGTGGCAAATGTGTTGAAGTTTTTTTAGATATTCATGCAGCTCAAGTTAAGCCCCTGTCCCACTGTATGAGGTAATTCAAGAGTTCTCCCGAGTTTTCCCCTGATTCGAACTCGAAGAATGTCTGTAGCGGGTCCGTAGGAGTTCAAGGATGTCTTGTAGCAGTTCTTAATGCTAGCGGTAGGCACTCAGGACATCCGGTAAACTCCATGATTAAAAAAATACTTGTGATGAAATCTTTTTTAACTTTTTACTCGTACGAGCCGCTACGAGATATCCACGAACTCCTACGGACCCACTACGGACATTCTCCGTGTTCGAATTACCTCATACAGTGGGACAGGGGCTATATCTGAACTTATTTGTGGGGCTTTTCAGTTTGTGGCATTTGAAAAATACCTCTTTGCTCACAGACCATAACAGATCAGTGATATCAAATGACTGGCATGTTCCTTAGATGTATAGACCAAACGATCTGTGGTCTCATCTAGTTCACTGCAAGCTCAACTTGTGTGAAAGTAAGCCTTTAACCAATGTACCTGCCACTAACTAATACTCACTGAGTAAGTGAGAAGTTATGAGCCATTTTGCTGCAAGTTTAGAATTGTGTGTAACCCGTATTGAGTTAGGACAGTATCTATTAATGGCAGACATTAATTAACCAGATCAAATAAAGCAACCTGCTGGAGGAAGTCAACAGGTCAAGCATCATCTGTTGAGGCAAAGATGTGGTTGACAATTCAGGTCAAGACCTTCTATCTAGAGTGAGCATGTAGAAGGAAAATAGTCAGTACATAGAATGGCGGAGGAGGAGTCGGGCAGTGACTGATAGATGGTAGGTGGAAGCAGGTGAAGAGGGGATGATGAGCAGACAGGGTCAGATGGGGAAAAGGAGGAGGGAGTGTTGAAAGAGTGTTGAAACAGGATAGTTTAGTTTAGAGATACAGCGCGGAAACAGGCCTTTCAGCCCACCAAATCCGCACCGACCAGCGATCCCCACACATCTCAGAGTGTGGGAGGATACCAAAGATCTCGGAGAAAACCCACGCAGTCACGAGCAGAACGTACAACCTCTGTACAGATTGCACCCGTAGTCAGGATCGAACCCGGGTCTCTGGTTTTGTAAGGCAGCAACTCTACCGCCGCGCCACCGTGCCACCATGGCATGGGAGAGGTGAACCATGGGAGAAGAAACCTAGGAAGATGGAGATATGGATGTGGGCAGATGAAAGCAGGTGGGGGAGGGTGATGAGTCCGTAATGAGGAGAGGGATGGGAAAGGTGAAAAGAGGGAGAATGACCCAAGGTGAAATGGGTAATTACGTAGCAGTTTTCCCCTGGTGGAATCAATTATCTGGGCATCTGCATACTAATCCAGCAATTTAACGACAATGCTGTCTCTCTGTCCCAGTCCAGCAACTTAACCACAATGCTGCAACACAGTCAGAAGGTAGCATTAGGACAAAGCTATGGAAAAAAAGAAAGTCCATCTCAATCCTGTTTATTGAATAGTGTCAGGAAGGCGTTCTTTGCAGCCAAAAGGAGAAAAGATTGTTTATATTAAGTACCATTTTTGTTTTTGCTTCAGCAACAGCTGTATGTGAGCTCTGATGAAGGTGTAGCCCAGGTGTCCGTTCATCGTTGCCATGTCTATGGTACAGCATGTGCTGACTGCTGCTTGGCCAGGGACCCTTACTGTGCTTGGGATGGCAAATCCTGCTCCAGGTTTTATCTAACTGGCAAAAGGTAAGTGAAACAACAAATGTTGCCTGAAAAGTCTCAGTGGAAGACCAATACATTCACAATGTAGTCAGCGATCAAATGACTTGAAGGTTATTCGAGTAGATCCTTCAGCTAAAGGATAATATCAATATGCTGCAATGATCATTGTGCTGTATTGTCTCAGAGATTGCAATCTAATATGTTAACGAGTAGCCTTAATAAAATCACTGAGCCAAAGGAGTTCACGGCTTGTGAATAAATTGTTATGACTATTACCCTATTCTCCCTCTATAGGCCTGATGCTACTGCTGACATCAACATCTGCTTGGAGGGTGACTCGGGATGTCTAAACTGTAAAACTAAGGGGCCTTTAGATCCATTACCTTAGTCCTATCAATAAAGCAACCATGTTCTCAGCTCACTCGTTCAAGCAAAGCCCCAGTTGCTGCAGAAATGGGAACAAACTCAATCAAAACAAGTCTGTAATGACAAAATGGCAAAGGGAGGAGCAAACTCATAAAACCATCATTAAGTGCAATGTATTTGTCTCTTTCTTTAAGGCCAGTGCTGATTTTGAATAAGCTTTTCACCCTCGTGAAAGAATGATGCATTGAGCAGCCTGAAAGCAATGGCTCTGCTTTTAATGAGAGATTCTGAGCTAGTGTGCAATTTGGAGCGTCAAGGGTAGAATACAGCACCAAACTAGCCATTATCATCCATGAATGATTCTTTTCAATTTTAAATTTTGTAAAATAATCACTTGTTCAGACTCCACTGGCATTTCTATTGCACGCATTTATGCAGAGAGAATGAAATGTTTTTCAGAGAGGACAGAAGCGGCAGTGGAGAGGTAATAAGATACTTAATGGCAGGCTCAGGATTCAAATAACACCAAACGATACTTCACCAATCTGCTCAATTAGCACAGATTAATTCCCAATTGGGCCAGTAAACAATAAACTCTGCATTTAAAGGGAAGGGCAAACAAATCATTCTTTGCAATACTCCTTGCAGATGGATTGGTTTCCTAATGACCCACTGTAGAAGACACCTGGACTCTGCATCTTTATCCAGTTGCCCTAATGATGGAAAATGTGCATACATTTGGAGTATTGTGTGCAGTCTTGGTCATCCTGCTGTATGAAGGATGTCACTAATCTGGAAAGAGTGCAGAGAAAGTTTATTGGGAGGTTGCCAGGACTTGAGGACCTGAGCTAGAGGGAAAGATTGGGCAGGCTAGGGTTTTATTTTGTGGAGTGCAGGAGGTTCTGGGGTGATCTTATGTATAAAAAATGAGCGGAATAGTTAGCGTGAATGCAGAATCTTTTACCCAGGATAGGGGGAAACCAAGAACCGGGGGCATAGCTTTAGGGTGTGAGGGCAAAGATTTAATAGGAACCTGAGGGCAACTTTTTCTCACAGAGGGTGATGCGTGTATGGAATGAGCTGCCAGAGGATGTAGTTTTAGAGATGGGTACAAGAACAACATTTAAAAGACACTTGGGCAGGTATAGGGATAGGAATGGTTTAGATCAATATGGACCAAATGCAGGCAAATAAGATTGGATTAGATGGGGCATCTTGGTCAGCATCGGTGAGTTGGGCCGAAGGATCTGTCCCCGTGCTGTAAGGCTCTATGACTCTCAATGTAAAGCTCCTTATGACCAAAGTTATTCCATGGTGAAGTAGTTTCTTTCCAGGTGCATCTGATGCATTGATGGACAAAACAAACTTCTTTCAAAGAAAACTTCAATTTCTAATCAACATTTTCATTGGTGATAGCAAGGGAAATCTTGCCCCCCAATGCTGAGGGAGAAATCTGTTGCAGAACCTGCAACTTTCTTGCATACCAGCCTCTCCCCATCAACTCCATCTATACTTCCCGCTGCCTCAGGGAAAACAGCCGACATAATCAAGGGCCAGGCTCATCCAAGTCGTTCCCTTTTCTCCTCCCTCCCGTTGGGCAGAAGTTACAAAAACCTCCAAGCACATCCCACCAGACTTGGGGCAGCTTCTTCCCCTCTGTTATCAGACTACAAATTAGATGCCTCTTAATCCACGTTGCATCGTTCCAATCTTCCAATCTACCATCCCTTGGAATTGTTATTTTCAATTTTCACTGCAACTAAATCCTATACCCCGCACTTTTTGCTTCTCTTTGCACTACCTGTTGCGCAGTTTGATTATATTCATATACGGTATGATTTGACAGAATAACATGCAAAACAAAAATGTTCGCAGTATCTTACCAACTAATGATAATAACTCAATGCCAATACTAACTTTCTGCAGAAAGTGCCCTGAATAAAGTAGCTGTGCAGTTGGGAAGTCTGTTTTGCAACATTACTTCTCACGAGGTGCTCAGAAACTACCATGGATTAAACTCTATCATAATTCTCGTATGTTTATGTTTGGCCACAGGAGGAGTCGAAGACAGGATGTCCGACATGGCAACCCAATGACGCAGTGCAGAGGCTTTAATCTGAAAGGTGAGCATTACACACTGTTAATCATGAGGCAGCAGAGACATTGAAGGCTATTTACAATGTAAAGTTAGGTATGGAACTAGGTGTGGAACTTTCAAACTCCTCATCATCACAAATGAGCAGAAATTAAGTTAAGGGCCTGTCCCACTTAGGCAATTTTTTCGGTGACAGCCACATGGTCACGGGGTGCAACATGTATTGTCGTGGTTGTCAAATCTTTTCCCTTGTCGCCACTGGATTTTGAAATCTTCAAAGCCTTCCGGTGACAATGGGCTTGACGTTGCCTGTCTTATCCTGTCATGGGTGCTGTCGTAGGTTGTCACCAGAATGACACCAGGTGATGTTGGTTGTCGCCGGGTGATGACCTCAGTGAATTCCATAAGCGACAACCTGTCATCCTACGTCAACCGGCACCAGTACCGGCGTCAAGAGATGTCTTCAGCTGTCTTCATTTGTTCCCGTCAGGGTCTTAAGCCCCTGTCCCACTTGGGCGACCTCCACCGCGACCTCTGTCGAGTTTGCCCGCGATCCAGAGTCGCGGCAAGGTCGCCACGAGGTCGTCGGAGGTCTTCGTCACTCTCCTTCATGGTCGAGAGTGGTCTCCGTGTAGTCGAGGCTTCAGCTAAGTCGCGGCGTAGTTTTCAAGATGTTAAAAATGGACCGCGACTAAAAATAGGTTAACGTGGGAAAAATCAATATTTTTTTAGTCGTTGGACTAGTCGAAGCTGGTCATAGTAGGTCGTGATGCTAGTCATAGGTAGTCAAAGGTAATAGCTCTGGGGTGAAAAAAAGGTCAGTAGATAAAAAAGGTAATTTAAACAGCAGAATGTCACCTCTTTCACTCCAAGGCATGTTCATTCATAGCTGGAGAGTTTTTTGGTGAGGAGACTCGTGTTTTAGACATGGCACCAAAAAGCCAGCAGCGCAGGGAGACGGCACAACCCTAAAAAAAAACTGCTATGCAGATGTTGCCCACCCCAGAAAAGGAGTGGCAGGAGGTGATGCCACAGGAGGTGATAGTGCAGGAGGAGGCAGATGCCCCATTGGTGGTAAGGGAGGGCTGGAGGAAGGTTATGCCCTACACCTTCACCAGGCAGCAGGAGGGGGACCTTGAGGAATGGTTCCAGCAGAATGCCATCCTGTACGAAAAGGAAAATGAGGGGGATAGGGACAAGAATGGCATGCTTGCCATCCACTGCCCCACATGTGTGCTTAAAGTTCCATCTTTTGTCAAAGCCCAGCACCACTCTCTTCCAGTCATCTGGTGTACTGGGGCAGTCCATCACACAATCTCCATTCACCCATTGAGACCTCTTCTTGTGCTTCCTCTTCACCCTTGCTCTTCCCCTTCTGCCTTTCTTAAAAGGCTGCTGAAGCAAAAGGGCTACTGCAAACAGCAGTAGTTGTATTTTTATTAACATCCTCCAAACTAGTTCCTTCCTTGCTTGCATGGTTCAGAATGATTTAAAATAAAACCTGGGAGGCATTTTTTAGTGAGAAAAAAAATGCAGACATGACATCATTTTATCAGATGATCATTTGAGCTGTAGGCATTCGTCACTGGTCATTGTTGGTTTTCAGTGTGGTCCTCTGAGGTAGAAGGGGGTCGTGCTCATTCACGGACCAATTTGCCAGAGACCATCCTCGAGTAAAACGTACATGGTCAAAGCCAGTCATCAACATAGTTGAAGGAGGTTGAAGGAGGTCTTTTTCATAATCGAGGGAGGTCTTCAACATAGTCGTAGGAGGTCGTAGGTCACCGGGACCTTGATATTTTTTAGTCGCTTACGGTCGCCAGACGATGCGGTGGTGGTCTCCCAAGTGGGACAGGCCCTTTAGCTTATCGTAGGTTGTCACAGATGGAGGTAGATTGACTTTGGTTGTCATAGGTTGTCACCTGTGTGGTCGAAGGTTGTCGTAGCTGTCGTCGTGGTTGTCATATGCGTGGACGTAGGTGGACATTCCAGGTCGCGAGGAATTGTGTCCCCGGTTGACGTAGCTTATCATAGCTTAGCGTCGACTAGGTGGTAGCTTGTCGTAGACATTGTCGTAGGGTGGGTCCATTTCGGCGTCCCGCTACAACTCCCCTTCCCCTCCCCCTTCTCCCCCCCCTCCCCCCCCTTCTATACTCTGACTCCATCTCCATCAGTGATACATCCCACAACAGTGGTGTCGTCAGCGAACTTGATGATGGAGTCCGCACTATGACCGGCTACGCATTCAAGTCAACATATTGGCTCAGGACTTGCATGCCAATAAATTAAAAGCATCAGTACAGTGTGGTAAATTTCCTCAATCATTAATGCCTACTCATCACACTTTCTGTCTGAAAATATCTCCATTATCCTTCTAACACGCAAATGTGAGTATCCTCTGATTATGCTTTGCCAGGACTCCTTACCAAACTAACACTAATTTTTCTGGCCTTATAACTATATTTTTTAAAGTTCAGCCTCCCTGGTATTTTTATTCAATTTTCGGTGCATGGCTGGCAGTCGTTGTCAGTGTGTATTTAGGCGGACAAGTGAAAGATTCCATTTTGACACATCGTAAAAGTTGGGAGCCAAGAAATATGCAATTATATGTCAAATGTCATCTTGACAAAGCATTATCCAGAAAGAGATCCGAGAATTGTCTGCCCAGTAAAGAATGAGCTAATGTTACTTGTATGGAACACAAAAATGACAAGAATTTATAAAACCACAAAGATGAAATCCCCTCTGAGTGAACTTATCATTCCCGTTTTGTCTCAGCACATATCAGTACTCAGAGTTTCATCCTCATGTGGAATTCCTTTCTTTTTACAAGAGAGCATCTTTTGATCATTTTGTGAAGCTACATTTGAAAGCTGCAGCCTGTTTGCACTTTCACGCCGCTATCTGTGGACAATATTTAGTATTTGAGAGACCCAACTTGCATTGCCAGATGTGCTGTGCTCGGCAACAAGGTGAATGAATGTTAAGTCCACTCGTGCTTGTGCAAGCATGCCCAGCGCACTCCACTGCTGGACTGATCACTTGTTATCAGAGCTGATGGCAGTGCCTGTTTCTTATCATGTTAGAAACTTAGACAGATAAATGTATTCTGTAAACTATTTTCTCATGGACCTCATACCCCACCTTCAGGCAATAGTATTTCAGACATTCAACCGTCTGAATATAAGTTGGCTAATTCTTTACCTGCTTTTGAAAGCATTTTATATAGACCTTAGGATTTTTTTCCTACCTCCTCATTGTTCCAGTGTGACCTTGCTCTTCTACCACGACGGGCTGTTCTGAAAATATCAATAATTTCATGATAAGATAATAAGCTTTTGCATTGTAGGCTGGAAAAGTTGCCCATTCTGGTTTACAGTTTCAAACCAATCCTTGCCTTGGTGATCTGCAGAGACATAGTGACAAATAACACCTAGAAAGATTAATTGATACAATTGAACAATAAACACATGCCAAGCTTTTCACAGGGCTGCAATGGCGAAATAAAGGCATATGTCAACTTTATTATCATTACAGAATTTTTAGGAAAGTAATTTTTGTTGGGCTGCTAAAAGATTTCAGCGCACCCTCAGTCACCATTTGCTTTTTAATCTATTCTTTTGTCAACTTACTTTCCCAAACCCAAAGAAAATTTTGAAAACCAAGCGGTTGAAAGAAACACTCTGAGATACTTGCATCCAATGACCTTTTGTAGAATATCAGTTCAATTGACTTAAAGGAAGAAATATAAAAACATTAACAGTAATAACATGCCACTAGGAAGAAAAAAATCAAACAAGAATATTTATTCCCAATGCATTTAGATCTTTCTTTGTTATATGCCCATTCTGTTTACACATATTTTGCCTCCTTTTATTCAGTAGGTTTGCCATTTGAAAAGTTCCACAAGACCGGCAGCATCTGTTTTGACATTAACATGTATCCAGACTTAAAATGTAGTCAAACATTATAGATTATTTACAGATCTGTCATTTTCTTTTCAATTATATCCAACCAAAGGGAAATTATTGAAAAAAAAAATTCTGAAGAACAGGAATAATCTGCACATAATGAGGGAGGGATAGTCTGTATGTGTTGATGGGAAGATCTGTTTTACTAATCTAGTCATTTTTTGAAAAATTCCAACTAGGGGTTGATGTAGTCTACATGGACCAGTAGGCCTTTGATGAGGTCACACAGGGAAAAACTGCTCGAAAAGATTAAAGCCCATGGGTTCTGGGATAATATAGCAGTATGGATTCACATGTCAAGCTTTTTTTTCTTAACGTGTAATGTAATTTATGTGAATTATGTATGTTCAAAATTGCATTACTTTCAGGTTACAGAAATGCTGTGGAGTCTGTGCAATATGGAGTGACAAACAGCACTGCCTTCCTTGAGTGCACACCAAAGTCACCCCAAGCATCCTCCAAATGGTTGATGCAGAAAACAAACGACAGAAGAAAGGAGGTATTGTAGCAAGTTATTGTTTTATTCTTAATTAATCCCAAGAGTGAATCGGCAGCTCCAACTTCACATCTTGCATTTCGAATAATCCAGGTTGCTTTCCTTCATCTTCTGTTGACCAGATTTTTTTTTAAAACTTCTACTGTTTACAACGTTCCAGACCAATCTGTTGTACTTTTCCCCTCTTTCACCATTTCCGTCAGTCTTTTTGTTCCTACAATTTGTGCTGGGCCCCATTCTGACAATTAACCATATAACCATATAACAATTACAGCACGGAAACAGGCCATCTCGGCCCTTCAAGTCCATGCCGAACAACTTTTTTCCCTTAGTCCCACCTGCCTGCACTCATACCATAACCCTCCATACCCTTCTCATCCATATGCCTATCCAATTTATTTTTAAATGATACCAACGAACCTGCCGCCATCACTTCCACTGGAAGCTCATTCCACACCGCTACCACTCTCTGAGTAAAGAAGTTCCCCCTCATGTTACCCCTAAACCGCTGTCCCTTAATTCTAAAGTCATGTCCTCTTGTTTGAATCTTCCCTATTCTCATAGGGAAAAGCTTGTCCACATCAACTCTGTCTATCCCTCTCATCATTTTAAAGACCTCTATCAAGTCCCCCCTTAACCTTCTGCGCTCCAGAGAATAAAGACCTAACTTATTCAACCTGTCTCTGTAACTTAGCTGTTGAAACCCAGGCAACATTCTAGTAAATCTCCTCTGTACCCTCTCTATTTTGTTGACATCTTTCCTATAATTGGGCGACCAAAATTGTACACCATACTCCAGATTTGGTCTCACCAATGCCTTGTACAATTTTAACATTACATCCCAGCTTCTATACTCAATGCTCTGATTTATAAAGGCTAGCATACCAAAAGCTTTCTTTACCACCCTATCTATATGAGATTCCACCTTCAAGGAACTATGCACGGTTATTCCCAGATCCCTCTGTTCAACTGTATTCTTCAATTCCCTACCGTTTACCATGTACGTCCTATTTTGATTTGTCCTGCCAAGGTGTAGCACCTCACAATTATCAGCATTAAACTCCATCTGCCATCTTTCAGCCCATTTTTCCAACTGGCCTAAATCACTCTGTAGACTTTGGAAATCCTCTTCATTATCCACAACACCCCCTATCTTGGTATCATCTGCATACTTACTAATCCAATTTACCACCCCTTCATCCAGATCATTGATGTACATGACAAACAACAAAGGACCCAACACAGATCCCTGAGGCACCCCACTAGTTACCTGCCTCCAACCCGACAAACAGCCATCCACCATTACCCTCTGGCTTCTCCCATTCAGCCACTGTTGAATCCATCTTGCTATTCCTGCATTTATACCCAACAGTTGAACCTTCTTAACCAACCTTCCATGAGGAACCTTGTCAAAGGCCTTACTGAAGTCCATATAGACAACATCCACTGCTTTCCCCTTGTCAATTTCCCTAGTAACCTCTTCAAAAAATTCAAGAAGATTAGTCAAACATGACCTTCCAGGCATAAATCCATGTTGACTGTTCCTAATTAGACCCTGTTTATCCAGATACTTATATATATTATCTCTAAGTATCTTTTCCATTAATTTGCCCACCACTGAAGTCAAACTAACCGGTCTATAATTGCTAGGTTTACTTTTAGAACCCTTTTTAAACAATGGAACAACATGCGCAGTACGCCAATCCTCGGAGACTATTCCTGTTTCTAATGACATTTGAAATATTTCTGTCATAGCCCCGGCTATTTCTACACTAACTTCCTTCAATGTCCTAGGGAATATCCTGTCAGGACCTGGAGACTTATCCACTTTTATATTTTTCAATTGGATAGTCTACTGTGGTGATTTGAAGGCTCCAATAATTGAGATGCTCTTCTCCCTGCCTTGTCCTCAAATGCCTCAAGAACAAGATCTGAGATTCGGAGAACTCCCTCCCTGCCCTATTCTCTCAGCAGACACAAAGCAACAAGGTACAGAGTATGATTGTACATGACCTTTTCTGTTGACCTCCTGAAAAGTTTCTCCAATCTTGCACCAGGGATTGATGTTCAAAAATGTGCATGATTTGTTCAGAATTGTCTTTCTGCCTTCAACTGTGCATTATTTCAAATGGAGTGTCTCTTTCCAAACAGGTAAAGCAAGACGACAGAATTCTCGTGACTGAGCACGGCCTCCTGATTCGTTCCGTACAGAGCAATGACCGAGGTCTCTATCACTGCATTGCCACTGAGAACAACTTTAAAAGCACCGTGACCAAAGTTAAGCTGAAGGTTGTTGACGCGGAATTGGTTTCCCCCAAAATTACCAAAGGGGCACCGTGGCCCTGGACTGCCGCCAACGACCTGAGTGGTGTGCAGGTCCTCCACAAGGACCTGATAGGACTATTCAGTTACTCCGAAATGCAGGCGATCAACAAGTATTGTAAAGAGAGCTGGCACAAGCAGAGACCCAATGGTGAGAGGCAATCAATCAGAATAGATCACTCAAAACTAAAGGCCCTCATGGACAGAAGAAAAAGTCGGAATAGAAGAAACCATTTGCCTGTTACTTAAAGGACTGCTTGCAAAGAATGTCTTTGTTAGTATAAAACTATTTAATATAAATTGTACAGAATGCATCTGTAGTCACCTTTTACTATTTTTATCCTTTTGAAGTACAAGTAAATTCTTACTGTCTGTGCATGTTATGAGTAACAGAACATTTAATACTGTTGCCTGGTCTGTATAATACTTTTCTCATATGTAAGGTCCAGATGTGCATTTAGTTTTAATTTTTGTCTGGTTAGAGTAACTTAGCAGGCAGCTGTATTCTGTTGAAGCGTTTGAAGGTAACTTCACTCAGACCTCTGCTTTCGATCAGTAATCTAAAGCCCTCTGACTTTCCCAACTTGTGTTTGGCTCTTAGCCAAGACTAATGATCAGCTCATCGGAATTTAATGACCGGGGTGGGCCAAAACATCCAGTCTTTTCATGAGAAAGTATGCTATTAGCTTGGTGTGGTACTAGTCCTGACATCCTACTGTACGGACAGGTCAAAGGAATACTAGGTCTTGTGCTTTAATGTGGTGTATAATGGTGTAAAATGTGAGGGTGTTGGTATCTTAAGAGCAAAGCCCTGAGGGAAATAATTTTAAGAAATCTGTTCTCTAAGTATTATGTATAGAGAAAATAGATATTATACTGTCAAAAGAATTGTTACTTTGAAAATGTACAGCTGCTGCACGTTAGAGAATTGGCAGGACATATCGGAAACACATAGCAACCCCGTCACCTTTTGCAAGGTGGTTAAGGTTAGCATCTTGCATAAACTTTCCTCTGGGTTGCAACGGCCTGTCAATTGATTGTGGTATGTTTGTATTATTAGCTGTTTTAATTTCAAACTTTTAGCATTTACGTCTTGTTGTTACATTGTTCCTTATCGACTTTGTGATGTGGAACATAAGAAAAATCTCTCTTGCCCCCTGTGAAACGAGTGATCACAATGAAAATCGGCACGGTATTTGGTCATTAAATGAACGCCAATCTTCATTGGGTAAATGGGTATAACCCCTGAATAAAGGGCCTGTCCCACTTGCGTGTCCTTAGCACGCAAATTACGTGGACTCATGGTCGTGTTGAGCCGCGACGCTCCCGCGAAGGTCACGCGCAATTTCATGCGTACGCACAGCCGTCTGGAGCGCGTGACGTCATTTGAAGATGGACATAAAGCTGGAGTAACTCAGCGGGACCTGCAGCCTCTCTGGAGAGAAGGAATGGGTGACGTTTCGTGTCGAGACTCGTGTCGAGACTCTTCTTCAGTCTGAAAAGAAGAGTCTCGACCCGAAACGTCACCCATTGCTTCTCTCCAGAGATGCTGCTGGTCCCGCTGAGTTACTCCTGCATTTTGTGTCCATCTTCAATTTTCTTGGCCCCGCTCTGGGAGTAGAAGTGGGGGCGGATCCGGACCGCAACGGCCGTGAGCCCCAGGCCGAGTTCAGTGATCATTTGCCTGCTTCTGCTGCTGTTGGAGGTGAGACGTTGTGTCGCGCCAGGGTCTTGGGCCTGTCCCACTTTGGCCGTCAGTTACGCGACAGGCCATTGGTGCGCGAAGATTTTGTTTGCTACAAAAATTTCGGAGCCCCACCCGATGTCGCGCACAACTACATACCGATCCCCGCTTCTCAGTGGGACCGGCTCCGTGCGGCCATACGATGCCCGTGCGCCTCAACGCGACCACAAGGTGGCGTAATTTGTGTGCCAAGGACACGTAAGTGGGACAGGCCCTTAATACATCTACATGTTGCCAAACCTCAAGGCACGTTTACTAAATCTCCAGACACAACCTGCAAACCAATAAATAACCACAAATGGAATCTGCTGCCTCTGGTGTTCCTGCTAGGATCAAACTGCAGATTGTAAAAATAAATGTGTTCCAAGTCTTTATTGTAAATTAAATGTTTAGGATATTATTTAGTATGTTTCAATGTTTTGGCAAATTCAAATGTTATTTGGTGTGCTGTAATGTGTAGATTAAGTGCAAAATGTATTTCCATCTGCCTTTGTAAGCTGCAATAGCTTTGTACAGTTTTTATAAAAATTGCATTGAAGTCATAGAAAAAAGCAAAGTAAACATGGAACTGTGTGCTCCTATAAATTAGAAGTTAATGTGTAGATAAAGTATAGATTAAACTCATATGTTCTAAATTATGTATATCATGACACAATGTACTTTCATGGTGATGATAATAAATCTTCAAAGACACAATGAATCTTTTGTAATATGTCCGTTCTCTCTACCTTGTGTTAAAAGGCCTAGTGTTCTTTTTCACTTCCAGCCCTGGTGGCATTGGTATTCTGAAGCAGATTCATCATTCACCCGCTGTTGTAAAGTATCTGACTCAAATGACCATTCATTTCCACCATCTAATAATGCAGACTTTCACACAGGGTCCCACGGTGGAAGGTAAGGAATGATGTTCCCATTTACTTCTTTAAAACATAGGTACTGAGACCAGTTGTGTGGACAGCTCCATTCATGCTGAGATTAGCTAATGTAGTGCAAATCCCCCAAAATTGTGGGGACCCTGGCATAGAAATCATAATGACACTTTTTTCAATGTAACAAATATGTAACTCAGTTAGTTGACACTTAAGATTTTCGGTTGCATTTATGCATCAGACAGCATGGAAAAATGTTAGTTCCTGTGCAAAGCTTCCTTTAAACCAGCATCTGTAGTTCCATGATTCTATTTTAATGCATGCCTGTCATTGGGCGAGATCATGTTTTAACAACATTTTCTCTAAAGGACAGGGAACCTAATTTGGAGCCTCTCATTTAGAGGAACCATTGAGCCTCTCATTTAGAGGAACCATTTTATTCCCTCCTCCCTGACCTTATCCCTGCATCTCAGAGCCAACCTAATCCCATCTTCCCACTGAGCACAACACCAGCAATAAACACTCATTTTGCAATTCTACTGGCCCACTCAACTGGTTCTGAAATTCCTATCAGACTTTTACCCCTGACATCTGAACAACCCCAAATCTGGTGCCAAACCCTCTGGCTTACCCTCCCCCATCCTCCAACCACCCCTCCCACCCCGTCCCTTCCCCTCTCCCCCACCCCTCTCTCGCCCTCCCCCCTCTCCTACTTCCCCTACCCTCTGATTTGCCTCCAATTCTGACCTCAGTTTCTTAACCCAAAGCTCCTAACTCTGGGCACAACTCTAGAACTGCCTTCCCAATCCAAACTCCAGGTGGATCCTTAGCTTGAGATTGTGATCTGGGCCCTAACTCATGACCAATGCCCAAAGTCATCTGACAAAACCTGATCTAAGATCCCTGCTCTGTCCTGGTCTCAGACCAATCTGAAACCTAACTTTAAAGCACGCCTTCATGGGACAGCTGATGAAGAAATGCACAAGAGGTCCACTGACCTTGGGCACCATGGGACCTTGCTGTGCCAGGCCCAGGACTTATTTGGTCATTGCTATACAATAGTTGAAGTTCAGTGATGCCACTGAATTGCTATGCTTCCATATTTTAAATCTCATCTGCAGACTGTTCAATTTGCTCCAAATGGAAGCTTTCTCATTGAAAAAATATATAAACAAATCTCTATGAATTCCATTAGTTGGACAAATATTGTCAAGTCTTCTAATGTTTTTGCAGTTTCCCCGCTTGAAAGGGATTTGATTTATCTACCCCGAAATGATGAACTGGATTCACTCAGACCAAACACTTCTTTTCCACCTTTTATTTTGGCAGATTAGTCTTTAGCAGTTTTAGCAGTTTTAGTCTTCAGCAGTTTTAGTCTTTAGCAGCTGAAAAACCGGCTGCCAATCGGGTCTGTAGAAAATTAATCTTGCTTGCCTCTTCTGGCTATCGTGGCAGTCTTTTCGGACAGTCCTCTTGACTTATTGTTCAAGTTTTGCCGCCCGCAAGTCTCTTCCGTCTTCTTTCCTGGCTTCTGGTGCTGTGCGCCCCTTTGAAAAGCCGCGGGCAGAACTCGGCAGGCTGGGGTTCCGCCCACTTTAATCACTGTCTTGTGATTTCAATTTAGCATTTCTCTGCACCTGTCCTTTCATTTCAGTTTGACTTGACAAATATTGATATGAATTTGTTGAAGTATCAACTCTCTCAGGGCAGCACGCAAGTCTCTCTCAGAAGGTTGTCACAGTAGCTCTTTCTTCAGTGAACTAATGATTAGGATTTATTCTGACGAGAAGAAGAGAAGGCAGTGGTCCAAATGCTTGTGGAAAATTCCATTGTGCTATGACCTTTGGAGAACAGTACATAAATCTCAAGTGACGAGGGAGATGAAATGCCTTCCTACAAGTCAATTTACCTTTCAGCTCAACAATAAATGCTCAGGGCAGTGACGAGTGGGAGTGACATCAGCGCTTACTAAGAAGAAGCAAGTGGAGGAGAATATTACCATCTCAATACTCGTATCTTTCATCAAGGCCTGTTCTGATGCTAATCATTTATTAGTAGGTCTACACACCAACAGAAGCACTCTCATGATCAGTTGAGGTTAAGAGTTCACACTAGATGAAACGATATTAGCAGCAGAGTGTTGCAGTAAGTTAGCTCATGTTCTTGATGGATGTGCAGGTATTTTGCTTCCTTAATCTGGTTAAAAGTTAATATTCTGCCTTTATTTCTATTCCCAGGGCTTACCAAGCAGTGCACAGACTGCAGCCAAGATGATGGCTGACTGGCTCTCCGGCTCTATAACTCCTACATTTCTCCACCAATCTGTGATCTGATAGACCACATGGGTGCGATGCTTCACTGCAAAGGTCTGGCAATGGTTCAATCCAGCAGGAATCTGCTGTCTTTTCTCAGGATGACAGCAGTTGTGCTCCCAACCTGGTCAATGACTAGAGCTGATGCTGCCAATGGTCTGTCGGACTGTTCCGAATGCTGCACCTTACAGCTGGACGGCTCAGTGCAAAGCTAATGCTTATGGACTAAGAGCCTCTTGAGGGCATCCTCAAATTGCACCTGCTGTCACCACTATTAGTCATGCTCTAGACTGGGAGGGTGCACTGGACAACCAAAGGCACTTAGATCAAATGCACCTTGAAAATGCACATTGGTAGATGCACAAGTTGAAGTTCGTATGATTTAATATTTATATATTGATATATATTTTATTTTTATATTTTATTTTGATTGGATAGATAAATGCGTTTTGGAACTTTAATTTGGTGTGGTCTCACGTTCACCTATTGTGGTCAAGCACATGTTAGGTACGTTACAAAACTTACCTTGAGCAGCACTGCAGTTCTGCCGCTCCCCGTGTGCGCGACTTTGGCGCCTTTCAGAGGGGGGCGGGCTTAAAGTGCCCTTTTTCCACAGGCAGGGAAAATTGATCCATGTCGGGCGATTTCGTTGCGGAAGAAAAATCGCTCCGACATTTCATGAATGAAGGTATTTTTAAATTACTCTAAATTATTTATTAACTAGAGTAATTTAAAAATCACCTTCAAAAGCCGTGAGCGCCGACAACCAGAAGGATTTTGCGTAGGGGAGAAAAAAAGGTAAATAGTTTTTATATTTTTATATTAAAAGTTGGTTTTTCGGGAGGCTTTAATAATATTTTCAAGTTGCGAAATGGGGTCCAAAAAAATGTATGAAAAAACAGTATTTTTCCTCCCGACTTCACCGCTAACCGCAACGTTCCAATCCACCGCATTCCACTAAAACCCACTCGCTAGTTGATTTAAATGGCCATTAATTTGCAGGCATTAAACACTAAATCCCATTTGGCCCAGAAATTCATGAAAATGAGATTTAAAAATTATGTTATATTGTGGATTATTGTGTGAATGTTATTTGGACACTTAGGCAATTAAAAAAAAGTTTATCTTTTCTTAAGAAATGGATAGATGTTTAGATCTACTCATTGAATTTTGTAATTAGCTACAATTAGATAACTAACTAATTATATGTTTTAATTTCAGGTCATCCAAGTAAGATTGTTTCATATTTGTTTCAGAATGCTTCAATCTATAATAACTGAAAATTTCATTGGGTTCTCTTAATTTTTAAGAAAGTTATGGGCTTTTAACTGTTCCAGATCACAGCTTTTGAGTTAAGTCAATTGAAAGGCAATGGGGAACAAGATGCTAATTTCCGAGTATGAAAATGGCCATAACTTTCTTAATACTGAAGATATGAAAGTGAATTAGGTGTCAAATTAAACTTCTTTTTATGCTTTATCTGATTGGATAAATTGCAGACTTGATTTTTTAAATCTCAATATTTTGTAACATTGCTACACATGTTACACTATTTGGGGGCAAAAGAAAAATATGAAGGGAATTGTGGTGGAAAGTGGATGTTTTTTTAAAAGTTTTTATTCACTCGTGTGACGTGGCATCATTCCTCAGGCCAGGATTTGTTGTATATCCGTCACTGTCATGAGATATTATGCCTTGGACTGCACTCTGGATGCAGTGCTCATTCTCCCACTTGTTGCTGCACAGAGAGCTCCAGGACCTGGTCTCAATGAATGTGGAGGAGCCGCAGATATCTGCAGGTAGGTTGCTGTAGCACAGTAAACCCTTGTTGTAACGAACCATAGCAGGTGGAACTGTGTCCGTTGTTGCCATTTATCTGCTATCACTGAGTGTAATCTTCTGGAATTACATGTATCTTGACACAGCAATAAAATTTAGGCTGAGCAAGAACTGGACTGACAATGTTTCGGCTGAGACATTAAAGCAAAGTCTTACCTGCCCTAAGCTACAAAGCTCTAAGGTCTCACTACAGCAATACGGGCGGTGGTGATGACCTCAGCTGGTGCGACCGAGTGCCGGCATTTGCGGTGGTGGAATTTGGTAGGTCTGTCCGCGATAACCAAAATCCAAAAACCGAACAGTGAAAATGAGGGTTTACTGTACTTCAGAGAGGACTTGGAGGTAGACGAGCTTCTGTATATTTCTGCTGTATCTGTCCTTCTGGGTGATAGACGGGTGCTGTTGAAGAAGCCTTGCCAATCTGCAGCAGTGAATTTTGTGGAGGCTTCCGGCTGCAGCCGTGGTGCACTGACGGTGGGTAAGGAATGGACGTTGACGTTGGAGCTGATCAAGAAGCCCCCTTTATCCTGGATCATGTTGTGCTTGTATTTTGTTGGAGTCTCGCTTATTGAAAGAGATGATGTGGAAAAGTTCTGTTTCACCTGAAAGGCATTATGTAATGAAAATCATTTTTTAAAGTAACAGCATCTAAAGCTTTATCAATTTACAATACCTATTTTGTTAAATCTGGAATTGTCTTTAATGAAAGTCTGTGGAAGTTGTGGAGACTCCATGGGTCTCAGTCAGGGCATATCAGTCAGTCAGCCACACTGTGGAAGATTTTTCCCACCATAGCTGCAGTTTCCTAAGTAATTGTCCAGGAGTTTTAATCTGCCCATGAATCACTGTTGTTTGTACTCATCACTGAATTATCACAATAATAAGACCAATTGAATGTTGGGGACAGCAGGGTTGTTGGAACAACATTAGGTTATGTGTGTGTGCAGCAGTTCTAACAGTAATGACTATTACACAAATGGCCATTTAATGTAATTTCAGTTCAGTTCAGTTTATTGTCAGGTGTCCCAAGTTACCGTGAAACGATTTTGTTGCGTGCTATCCAGTCGGCAGAAAGACAATACATGATTACAATTGCGCCATTTACAGTGTATAGATACATGATAAAGGAATAACTTTTAGTGCGAGGTAAAGCCAGCAAAGTCCAAACAAGGATAGTCCAAGGGTCACCAAAGAGGTGGATAGTTGTTCAGCACTGCTCTCTGGTTGTGGTAGGGTGATTCAGTTCCATGATAACAGCTAGGAAGAAACTGTCCCTGAATTTGGAGGTGTGTATTTTCACGCTTCTATACCTTTTGCCTGATGGGAGAAGGGAGAAGAGGGAGTGGCTAGGGTGCGACTCATCCTTTTTATGCTGCTGGCCTTGCTGAGGCAGCCTGAGGTACAAATGGAGTCAATAGAAGGGAGGTTGGTTTGTGTGATGGTCTGGGCTACATCACTCCCGTTTCACAGATACAAGAAGACCATGCTTGTCCAGTCCACGGCTGAAAGCAACAATGGTAACCACAGGCCGCTTCCTCATGCACTTCCAAATTAAAATCCATTGCACCGAATATAATTGACTTGCTGAATCTCACTTGGTTTCAGTGACAAATTGAAGTCTCATCGAAGTATAACATTTACTGGAGGGGTGACAACATTTTGCATCAACAGAGATGTGGAAAGGGAAACCACATAAACACACTCACACATTCACATAAGTTGCATATAAATGGTGTGAAATGCCTTGAAAGAAGCTGGGTGTATTTGCCATCAGGTTACAAGGCCCATTGGAGGAGGTTCCATGAAAAGTAAGCTGAGCAAAGGTCACGCTGTCCTCTGGACATTGTGAGCAGGGAACTGGGCAGAATAATGGATAAAACTCAACGTATCTCACTGAAGCCAGAGTAAATCAAATAGTCATAAAAATGTCTCTATGTTTATATGGCTCTCTGGGTCACAGGGAAACAACCACAGACCAGCTGTTGTTAAACCGGGCATGAAAGCCACCACCACCAGTGAAAGGATGATGATGGAAGATCAACAAAGGGTCAGCCACTGTGTGGCAGGGTAGCTGGTTGGAGAAACACAAGTAAGGAGATTGGCAGTAATGAGAGCTTTGTGGTCACTGGGACAGGATACTGGAACTTTCTATCTGACAATGTGACACAAGAGTCCTTGCACCACATAGACTGTGGTGATTCAAAGCACAGGCCCAAAACCATCTTAAAGGCAACAGGGGGAGGGAAATAAATGCCAGCAATTCCTACAATGCAGAATTAACTTTAATTGTGAAGGCCGTGTGTGAGAGAGTGAGACTTGCAGATAGAACTAAATTCATGATGCAGAGCCCCCTAGAGACCTGACATTCCCAAATGCCAAATTAAAGCTTTGTGCTATAATTCACATTATAACCTAGCGATGGATCAAATGTAAATGCTGAAAGTTCTATGCAAACCATGAGGAACAATATTGTTGTTGCTCCAACAACCCCAATAACTGCTACTGCATCTAGAGGTAATAAATATTCCCACAGATAAACCTAGGAGATTTCAATAGATTTTGGAAAAAAAAATGGATACCATTCATTAATAGAATAGACAATTTCATTGACACAACTGGAAGTTAGTGACAAGCTCTTGTTGATAGCATGTTTTAAAATACCAAGGATATTGCATTGAAAACTGCAGTGGTTTTGATTTCAAGGAAATTCCGATGTTCCATAATCTCGAAGTGATTGAAATAAGATAATATTTTGCATTCCAGTGGAAAGAAGGCTGAAGAATTTTTTTACAGAGTCAGTGTTATAACGTAAACACCTCTACAAGTTTGCTATAAATTGAACTAATTTTGGATTGTATCTTATTCTGGATAGTTACATCACCTATCTCTGAACCATCGAATAATGGTTCAAATCCCATTTGAGAGCTCTAAAAATATTTATGAACACACACTTATTGTGGGTATCTGTGACAAATGTGATTCAATCTTAAAAGTAATTTATTGATTTTAAAGCACAATTATGCATTTATTTTTAGGAAGGTGTTTTAATATTTTTAAAAATTCAAAATGTTGTTACTGAAAAGAATCGTTCTGCTGAAAATTACTCTCATTTCTCAACTGAATCAGAACATAAGAGTTTAAAAAATAAATACATTAGTAAATCCTGCAAAATCCAATTTTTAAACTTAATCATGCAAACAAATCAATATGTTTGGCCTGAACCTACCTGACCTCCTGGTTGCTAAACACTTTAATTCTCCATCCCATTCCCACATTGACATTTCTGTCCTAGGTCTCATCCAATGTCAGAGTGAGGCTAAACGCAAATTGGAGAAACAGCATCTCATATTTTGCTCGGGCAAGTTACAGCGCCCTGGTATGAATATTGATTTATCTCTCTTAAAGTAACTTCAGCATTCCCTCTTTCTCTATTCCCCCCCACCCAAGTCGCACCAGCTTCTCGTTTTCACCAAGCAATTAGCTAACAATGGCCTGTTTCCTTTATCGTCGTTACTTTTTTGCATATCTTTCATTCATTGTTATTTAACTCTACATCATCGTCTATATCCCTTGTTTCCCTTTTCCCTAACTAGTCTGAAGGGTCTTGTTATGAAATGTGTAATGTGCCTTTCACGACTGCATGCGTCGGAGTTTTACTTACTGGAAAAACTTGTCCTTGAACATGGTGGCATCGGTGGTGCCTTAATGAATAATTTTTCTGCCACGGCACGGAAAATATAAAAACCGCCGGAAAGCGACATGGCTACCCGAAGGGTGGGGCATACTTACATACTATAATAGCATACTACAATCCCAAGGAGGAGCTGATGATTCAGTGTGACGCGAGCAACAAGGGACTGGCGGCAGTCTTGCTCCAAAGCGGATGTCCCATCGCGTATGCGAGCGGAGTAATAACTGACAGCGAATCGCGATGTGCCTCGATTGGGGAGGAGATGCGCGCCGTGGTATTCGCTATGGAGCTAATGAAAGCGCCGACACGTCTTCAAGGAATCCTACTCCGCCTACAGAACTATGATTTTGACGTCAGCTACTGTCAGGGAAGCTCATGTACCGTGCGGATACACTGCAGCAAGTTGAAAGCGCATTTCGCGAGATACGGCAGCCCGACACAAGTTGTGACCGATAACGGGCCGCAGTACACATCGGTTGCATTTCGCCAGTTTGCGAGGGAATTGGATTTTGAGCACCTGTGCAGCAGTCCCGGTAATAGCAAAGTGAACGGGAAGGCAGAATCAGCCGTCAAAACAGCAAAGCGAATCATGACGAAGAGCAACAAATCACGATCCGACCCCTACCTAGCGATGTTGGATCATCGTGATACATGGATCGTCACATGCGTACACATCTGCCAATGACTACTAGCGAGACTACTTCAACCCCAAATTGTGTACGAGCATGAATGCATGAAGCAGCAAGCTGACAATTACAATGTCAGCTAAAGACCGTTCCTCACGTCATTGTATTGTATTCAATTTATTGTCATTATCTCATTTTAGAGACAACAAAATGGATTTTCCTCACAGTCAAGTAACATAAAAATAAATAATAATAAATAAACATATTTTGAAAAAGCACAAACACAGAAGTCCACGACACAACATAACCCCACAGCGGCACCAATGTTAAGGCAGGTACCATAGTCTAGCCAGCCTCCCCGCCTATCTTCCCAGATGTTCACCCGTGGTCGGGGCCTCCCGACCACCTGCAGTCGCCACCGCGGGCGGCCCGACGCTCAGGCCCTCTTGCCGGGAACGATGGGACCCCCGACGCCGAACCCCGGCAGAGAACATCCTCAGCGGCACAGACCTCCAGATCAGCCACCTCCCACCGGTGTCCGCGGCTCCCGAAGTCCACAGGCCAAGCCAGGCGAAGTAGCAGGACTCCGCGATGTTGGTCAGCGCCGCCCGCGTTGGGAGCTCCGCAAACCACCGCTCCGCGATGTCGGTGCAGCAGGCCCAGCACTCCGGAGCTCCAGTGACGATTCCCGGTGAGGCATCGCCCACCCTGCGATGTTCTCAACGCTGCGCCGCCGCTGCTGGAGCTCTGGTTGGTCCCGGCAGGAAAGGCCGCGCTAATCCAGTAGGTAGGCTGCGGGGGGAGGGGGGGGCGAGGACGCGACTCGAATAATAGTCGCATCCTCTCCATGAAGCAACTGAAGGATGGTATCCCCTTTACCGTACCCTTTTCCCCTACATAAAGACATTAAGAAAAACACAAAAAACATTCTTCAACATAACAAAAAAACAAAAAAAATAATACCGGACTGAAGGCGGAGGCAGCTAGCACCGGCGCCACCGGATGTTCATGAGGGCGACACAGTGCGAATGCAACCCCTCAAACAAGCAACGAAGAGATGACAGAAAGCCATAGTTTCTCGCCAGCTTGACAAGCGTTTATATGTGGTTCAGAGCCCATCTGACATATACCGTCACAATCGCGTACATCTCCGCAAGACCTGCGAGAATCCACCAGATGAGCTAGTCGCACGCAACACGCGAAGCACAGCCAGACCATCAAAGACCAGGATGACTTTACTACACCGACCACAACTAACGCGACACAGGCGTTGAAACAGCAGCCAGCGCCTACTGAAAAGAAATCAGCTACTGAGCGAACTGACATAATCGATACAGTGAGAACTCGCTCGGGTTGAGCTGAGAGAACGCCTAAGTATTTCGGAGACTAAATGACCCATTGATTTAGTTCTTATCATTTGTAATATCTGTATGGTGTTGCAAGTATGATAAAAACATAGAAACATAGAAAAATAGGTGCAGGAGTAGGCCATTCGGCCCTTCGAGCCTGCACCGCCATTCAATGTGATCATGGCTGATCATCCAACTCAGTATCCCGTACCTGCCTTCTCTCCATACCCCCTGATCCCTTTAGCCACAAGTGCCACATCTAACGCCCTCTTAAATATAGCCAATGAACTGGCCTCAACTACCTTCTGTGGCAGAGAATTCCAGAGACTCACCACTCTGTGTAAAGAATGTTTTCCTCATCTCGGTCCTAAAGGAATTCCCCCTTATCCTTAGACTGTGACCCCTTGTTCTGGACTCCCCCAACATCGGGAATAATCTTCCAGCATCTAGCTTGTCCAACCTCTTAAGAATTTTGTAAGTTTCTATAAGATCTCCCCTCAATCTTCTAAATTCCAGCGAGTCTCGACCCAAGTTCTCGACCCAAAACAAATGTATGTAAATAAGATAATGAGAAGGAAACACTTTTTAAAAAAGTGTTCTTTTCTCACTTGGACAGATATATGCCAAGTGAGCATACATTGTACATCTGTACGTTTTTCTCTTTTGGAAAAAGAGGGGATGTTATGATATGTGTAATGTGCCTTTCACGACTTAATAAAGTGCACACATGCGCGGGGGGTCCAGGCATGCGTAGGGATTTTACTTACTTGAAAAGCTTGTCCTTGAACAGGTCTCGACCCAAAACGTCACCCGTTCCTCCCCCCCCTCCCCCCTCCTCCATCCCCCCCCCACCCCCCCCCCCCCCCCACCTTTCCCTCCCAACTCCAGTCCCGTCCCGACCCCCTGGTAAACTGAAGGGAGCGACAATCAACTGCCTCGGATACAAATAATGTCAGACACAAGAAAGGGCAGATGCTAGTTGACAAAAAGTGAACACAGTGCTGGAGTAACACAAAGAGGCAGCAGAATTTTGGAAACGTCATCGCGTCACCCATTCCTTCGCTCCAGAGATGCTGCCTGTCCCACTGAGTTAAAGAGTTCCCACGGTAGATGCACGAGTCACTACGGTAAACCCACGGGCTACTTCGTTCTTACAACGACTTTAAAAGTTTAAAGTTTTTACTTCAAGAGTAAATTTGACTCGTGGAAATCTTTCATCATGTTGAAAGATTTTCACAAGTTAACAAGTTTCCCGAGTACCTGCCGTTAGCGTTACGAGTCGCTAAGTTACGTCCACGAGTTCCGACGTTCTCGCTACGTTAATTCTACGTGATTACCACGAGTTTTAAACTCGGGATCACTTGTGGGTGGACTCACACCGTGAGACAGGACCATTACTACAGCTTTTTGTGTCTATCTTTTGTTGTCTAAATTAATACATTTCTGCAGCTTCCTCTTATCATGTTACAGGATTTTAATGGAATCTCGTCTTAAATCTGACCTGGAGTTCATTGGCACTGGAAGTAACATAATTTTCTGTGCATGTGTCAACTGGATACTGTTTCCATTTCATGTCATATTTCATGTTGTTTGTTGTCAGTGCAGAAGTGGTTTACTAAATCGCCGAGCTTCAAAGTAAAATTAACAAGGGAATTTGTAATGCACATTTAATCATCTAACATTTCACGTTTATCTTTGCCAAAAATGTAGTTACATTTTAGAGAAATAACTTTTTATAGATACCCTTTATTCATTCTTCTACCGGTGTTTTAACCAATTCACAAAGTTACTTTTGAGGTTCGTACCTGAGAAATGCAATTTTGATGTGAATCTCTTTGATTCCATTTACAATGCCTCTTTCCACAGGGCAGCCTGATCATCTTAGCTTTCCCATATTCTGTAGTCCTTGTTTTTGAAGCAAAGTACCACATTCTGAGTACTCATGAGAAGAGAAGTTATTCCCTATATATCTATACACTGAAAATAACTCAATTATAATCATGTATTGACTTTCCGCTGACTGGTTAGCACGTAACAAAAGCTTTCCACTGTACCTGAGTGCACTTGACAATAAACTATCGGTCATCTGATAATTCACAAAACCAGAGTAAAGTGAGACATCGTCAATCCCGAGGGACTGTGTAGGTACAAGTAACATAGGAAGAAGAAGATAAATGCCAAACAATGAGAATGAGATTATGCCTGTGCCCTTAGACTGAGCCAAAACTGCAGGATTGGGATATTTTACTGCCCTGCAGCACTTTCAATTGCAATCTGTTGAATAAGAACCATTAAAGGGCCTGTCCCACGAGCATGCGACTTGCATGCGACTTGCATGCGGCAAGTGCGACCAAACCGGAAGCGGGGGTCGGGTGAGTGACGCGGTTGGAGCGAAGTCCACGGTAAGTTCGCAAGGACAGAGAGGGACATGGAGGCACATAGAGAGGGTCACGGAGGCACACACAGAGAGGGTCACGGAGGCACATAGAGAGGGTCACGGAGGCACATAGAGAGGGTCACGGAGGCACATAGAGAGGGTCACGGAGGCACATAGAGAGGGTCACGGAGGCACATAGAGAGGGTCACGGAGGCACATAGAGAGGGTCACGGAGACACATACCACAATTATCTTACCAAAGATCTGTTACAGCAACTACCTTTAGACTGACATTTGTGGCCATGGTCTTTAATGAGATCTGTTCTTGCCACAATAGTCAATTAACTGACAGTTATTATTGCTCAAAGTTGAAATCTCTTGGTGTCCATTGCTTATTTAGTAAGATATATGTAGCTTCAAACATCCTTGACCCAGATCTGTTTCTGCCCAAGTGTTTGACTGAGACTTGTTATTCGCTAAGGATCTCATAGTGAGCTATGTAAGTGTCCAACAATACAGTCATCCAGGATCTCTAAATGACCAAAGCATCGAGATGGAGATTGTTTCTGCCATGGAACATTCTTACCTGAGCTCTGATACTGCCCAACACTCTTAAATTGAGAAAGAAAATATTACATTCACAAGCAGGAATGGGCAACTTGTCCTCTCTCACTTGCTCCACCAGTCAATAAGATCATAGTACCCTTTTACCCCAGAGCTATCTTCCTGCATGAATCCTGTATCTCTTGAATTCCTTCGTATCCAAAAATCTTTCAATCTCGACCTTGAATACACTTGGAAATTGAAAGCGTTCACATTGCCCCTGGATGTAGACATTTCCCCTCACCCCTGTTCTGAATGTCAATAATTATTTTGAGTCTGTGGCACCCACGTTCTAGATTAGCTGAATTTCACAAACTGATTTAATTCTTTCATTGTATATTATAATGCCAATGATTATACATAAAACATTGATTTTGCCTTAAAGTTATAATAGTACGTTCAAATCATTTCCAGATTGTCTGTCTTTTACAGGATGTTGCGATTGATGGCTTTTACAGTAACTGGCTCAGAAAGACATGAGGGGGGAAGCCAAGTTGTGCAAGATAGCGGCTGATCCCATCGTGCCTTCAACATATTTGGAAAACACGTAATTTCTAAGGTACAAATAGTGTCGTTTTTATCTTAAAGTTCTGGGAATGTCAGCCAAGGTTTTGTTATACTTTTTATTCAGTGCAAGTTACTCTTTTTCTCAGGACTGCATAACAGAATATTCATGAGCCAAATCTGGTCTTGATTTTCCTTTAGCAGCCTCCCAAAAGGCTCTTTAATTAACATTGTTTCAGAAGATTATTCCCTTTACGCAACTCTTGTTTTTGCATTAAAATAACCTTATGAAAATATAATGCTCATTAAAAACAGTGAAATCATTGTGCTACCCAGTCGCACAATCTGGTGTTTTATCAGTACTCTGCCGGGATGGTGAAAAAGCACATTATTTAATGAATCAATACAGTTTATATTTGGATAATGGACACGACTTTCAATAGAATTATCTGCTACGTTCCTGATACAGCAAGAAAATTACATTTGGGACCCCGGTCGCTGTGTAAATTGTGCCTCACTGAAAAATCTGGAGCTTTCCTTTGAAGGGAAAAAAGCAAATGTATCTTCACCCAATTATCTATTCCCATCAATGAATGGTACATCAAATGTACAGTCATTTAACAGCTTTAGCTCCTTTCCAGTAAACATTGCCATTGAAATATGGCCATTCCTGAGACAGACAGAATGTGAAATTTCACAATCAGCAGCTGATTTTAATTGATTCAAAAGAAAGCTAATCGTCAATCAACATTCAAGCAAGGATTCATCGTATAAAACTAAGAGAAACTCAAGAGAATATAGTTCTCGTTTATAGCCTTTGGTATTCTTGTAAGAAGTGTTTTGGTTTTCATGTAAGAAATGTTTTCAAGGCTTTTAAAGATGAGTTTGTAAATATATTGATCCATAGCAGCAGTGAACATATTTTTATCATTATCTCCATAAACAAACAATTGGTTTCCTTTCTGGTGGGATCATAATTACCTCTTTTCCAATGCACTCAATCTTTTGTCAGAGTGACATCATTCATAAAAAAAGATAGACACAAATTGCTGCAATAACTCAGCGGGTCATCATCTCTGGAAAAATGATGCTTCTTCACACTGGGCCTGATATCTTCAGACAATATATATCTGAGAGAAGTAGAAGTTCCTAATTACCTTTCAAAGCCTTCAAGACTAATCTTATTACTTTTCTATGCAATGTGATAGCACAAGGGAATTCCTTTCAGACCAACACAGTTATGCCGACTCTTTCAATACACAATTGATTCCAATTACTTTGTATGGAAATAATTTGAATAACTTCATAACTACTTCTGATGAAAGGTCATTTACTGAAATGTATGTCTCCAAGATGCTGCTGAACTGCTGGGTGTTTCTAGCCTTACCAGTTTTGCACTTGATTAACTCATCATATTAAATGTAGTTTCTATCTAGAATACTGGGCACTAGATACTATTTGGTCACCAAATGGTAAAGAATCCTTGCAGCTGGTGGATAGTCGTGCCTAATTTTGCATCTACCTTTCACCTGATTCTGCATTGTATAACTGGGTAAGTCCTGGCATTAGTGGTGGCATTTAACCATATAACATATAACCATATAACAATTACAGCACGGAAACAGGCCATCTCGGCCCTTCAAGTCCATGCCGAACAACTTTTTTCCCTTAGTCCCACCTGCCTGCACTCATACCATAACCCTCCATACCCTTCTCATCCATATGCCTATCCAATTTATTTTTAAATGATAACAAAGAACCTGCCGCCACCACTTCCACTGGAAGCTCATTCCACACCGCTACCACTCTCTGAGTAAAGTTCCCCCTCATGTTACCCCTAAACCTCTGTCCCTTAATTCTAAAGTCATGTCCTCTTGTTTGAATCTTCCCTATTCTCATAGGGAAAAGCTTGTCCACATCAACTCTGTCTATCCCTCTCATCATTTTAAAGATCTCTATCAAGTCCCCCCTTAACCTTCTGCGCTCCAGAGAATAAAGACCTAACTTATTCAACCTATCTCTGTAACTTAGCTGTTGAAACCCAGGCAACATTCTAGTAAATCTCCTC
Source organism: Raja brachyura (assembly GCA_963514005.1). The sequence continues at coordinate 20,407,542 of OY740799.1, read as the reverse complement.
TGTACCCTCTCTATTTTGTTGACATCCTTCCTATAATTGAGCGACCAAAATTGTACACCATACTCCAGATTTGGTCTCACCAATGCCTTGTACAATTTTAACATTACATCCCAGCTTCTATACTCAATGCTCTGATTTATAAAGGCTAGCATACCAAAAGCTTTCTTTACCACCCTATCTATATGAGATTCCACCTTCAAGGAACTATGCACGGTTATTCCCAGATCCCTCTGTTCAACTGTATTCTTCAATTCCCTACCGTTTACCATGTACGTCCTATTTTGATTTGTCCTGCCAAGGTGTAGCACCTCACATTTATCAGCATTAAACCATCTACCATCTTTCAGCCCATTTTTCCAACTGGCCTAATTCACTCTGTAGACTTTGGAAATCCTCTTCATTATCCACAACACCCCCTATCTTGGTATCATCTGCATACTTACTAATCCAATTTACCACCCCTTCATCCAGATCATTGATGTACATGACAAACAACAAAGGACCCAACACAGATCCCTGAGGCACCCCACTAGTTACCTGCCTCCAACCCGACAAACAGCCATCCACCATTACCCTCTGGCTTCTCCCATTCAGCCACTGTTGAATCCATCTTGCTATTCCTGCATTTATACCCAACAGTTGAACCTTCTTAACCAACCTTCCATGAGGAACCTTGTCAAAGGCCTTACTGAAGTCCATATAGACAACATCCACTGCTTTCCCCTCGTCAATTTCCCTAGTAACCTCTTCAAATAATTCAAGAAGATTAGTCAAACATGACCTTCCAGGCATAAATCCATGTTGACTGTTCCTAATTAGACCCTGTTTATCCAGATACTTATATATATTATCTCTAAGTATCTTTTCCATTAATTTGCCCACCACTGAAGTCAAACTAACCGGTCTATAATTGCTAGGTTTACTTTTAGAACCCTTTTTAAACAATGGAACAACATGCGCAGTACGCCAATCCTCGGGGACTATTCCCGTTTCTAATGACATTTGAAATATTTCTGTCATAGCCCCCGCTATTTCTACACTAACTTCCCTCAATGTCCTAGGGAACATTTGGGTGGAAGATCTGTTGAATAATATCCACCACCGTCTTCCACTTCCAATATTTAGTTGTACTATAGATCCAAATACTACTGAGCAGAGCGCCACAATAGATCCAAATACTACTGAGCAGAGACTTGGTTGATAAAGTAACTTCTGCTTTGGCCCAGTGTCCAAATGTCTTATGAGCAAATGGTCCAGTAATCCATGCTAAACTGTAGCATCTACACATGACCTCCACATGGCATTCATTCAGGTTCTCTCACTCTGCGTCTGCAGAAAAGGCAGAGTTTATCCACTTGCAGAGATCTCTTGGAGGAAATTTGAACTATCCAGCTTACTGAAGGAGATAAGATGTGTCCATCTTTTGAAACTTCAGGAAAATCATTCTACAAAAGGAATTTTAAAACAAAATGTGTATTTTCCAGTTTAAATAAAGGTTGTGATCTGCAGGTGGTTGAAATGTTAATGATGATTTTGATATTGGAAAACTATTTGATAGCATTATTAATAAACAGCCTACATTTACAGTGCCTCTGGTCTTTTCAGGCTGTGGACAGAGATTAATAAAGAACAGAGTGATGGGGATAAAGGCAAGTTTAAAAAAAAAACACCTTTATCCCAATCACTCGGTTCTTTATTCATCTCTGTCCACAGCCTGAAAAGCCCAGAGGCACTGTCAATGTGGGCTGTTTATTAACTTTAAAAAACTGTGAGATCAGCTTTAAGTGAAGGTCAGAATGAAAATACAAACTGTTAAAGAAGGAACTGCAGATGCTGGAAAATCGAGGGTAACACAAAATGCTGGAGGAACTCAGCGGGTACAGCAGCATCTATGGAGTGAAGGAGATAGGTAATGTTTCGGGCCGAAACCCTTCTTCAGACTGTTGGGTTAGTACTTTTTTTTAAGAGTCCCAGAAAACACCAACAGGCTCCCGATCAAATCCACTTTAATTGGTGAGATGATGAGCACTGTATCTCAGAGGAACAGTCTACAAACCGATATTCACACAGCCCTCCACTGCCGCTTTTCCCCCTAAGCTGATCTGCGCCTGATAGAGGAAATACTAACTGCTTGCTGGCCACTTCACTGAGAGACATACTGCAGCTTCAATGAAGTCACCAGGAGGTCTGATGGTGGCACGTGGGCAAGGAGGATTGTGTTTAAACCTTGCAATAATACACCTATGTAATACTCGTGTGTCTGCAGTAGATCCTAGCTTTAAAACAATTACATATTCATATTCTTTCAAACTTTAAACTTGTTTGGGAAATAATTTGATGCACTAGTTTCATTTCGTAGAACAAATGGGTTGTATGTGGTGTCATGACATTCATAAATGCCCTTATGGGCGGGACTCTGTTCTCCAGGCATGTAGCTAAAGCTGTTAAAGAAGGAACTGCAGATGCTGGAGAATCGAGAGCACACAAAAAGCTGGAAAAACTCAGCGGGTGCAGCAGCATCTAAGGAACGAAGGAGATAGGCGACATTTCGGGTCGAGACCCTTCTTCAGACTGGTCAGCTAAAAATGTAGCTAAAGCTTCCTTGTGCAGCTGACTGTACTTTTATTTCTGCTGCCATCAGTACTCTGCATGTAAACTTCTCAGCTTTGCAAAACCATCTTGCATCCAGTGGGACAACGGCGGCGATGACGGGCCACAAGAGAGCATCAACTCTCTCGGTGGAGCAGTGGACTTCCCCATCAGCAGACTTTAGCAGTCTTTGAATGCACAAGCTTTTTGTGGAGTTTCAGTCCACAACCTCCTGCAGTTAAAAAGCTGAAACCAAAAGCTAAGAGCATAACTAGATATAGCAAGAATTTATTACAAAAGCCCTCAGCTCATTTACATCAGTGGGGCCGGGAGCACTGGTAATGTCTTTCACCTTCTCTTGAACTGGGTGTGATTCTTTTGCATTCACATAATGTCCCAGTACTACATATCATACACTTAGAAGTAAATAAAAGTACACTTACAGTACTTCTCTTAAAACTTAGGCTTGCCTTTCCCAGTCTACACAACGCTTCTTCCAAATCCCGCAGGTGTTCACCTCTCAAGTCTGCCATGACCTGATTTTGTTTCAGATTCCTAGAATCTGCAGGGATTTTCTTTGATTTTCTGACCCTTTGTTTGACTCAGCAAACTGAACAAAAAATGTTGACGCCTTCAGGAAAAGAGGATGTCAGTTACTGAGAGAAATTGCACCATCTACTGGGCATGAGACATATTCACTAAATGAAGGCTTTATTTGAATTTTGCTTTCAAATGTTGCCACAGTATCCTGACGAATAGATAGAAATAAGGAACTGCAGATGCTGATTTAGTTTTAAAAAATACAAAAAGTGCTGGAGTAATTCAGTGGATCAGGTCGCACATCTAGAGAACATGGATAGGTGATGTGTTGGGTCGGGACCTTTCTTCAGCCTGAGAGGGGTCTACATTTTCCAGAGACGCTGCCTGAGTTACTTCAGCTCTTGGTGTCTTATCTTGATGAATATGACTGCCGCATGGTAAACTTCCTAAAATTATATATTATGACATTTTTCACTTCCAAACATGTTGCATTTGAAATGAAACCCTCAAATATTGTGCAAATTCTGAACCTGCCAGATTGTAACAGTTTTAATACGTCAGGGTATTCCCTTGGGTCTAGAATTATCCTTGCATGGGTCTTTGTGGAGGCACTCTTGGAAGGTTGTGGGTTCAGATCCAAGTCCAAGAGAGGATCGTATACTATGAGCCAAGAACTGCATTCTGCATCCATTTCCTTCACTGGTTGCACTGACAGGGCACATTTTTCTGGCGTCTCTCAAAGAAAGCATCAAAAATATATAATTTGTTGAGCTCTGCATTTGCTGTTTGCAAGTAGCCTGTTATTTTTCTCACAACAGAGAATCAAGAAGTTGTAAAATATTCTGGTAAGTTCAGGAATTGCAATGTCCCATGCAGGTCCTCCGTTGCTTTGGGCAGTTATATTTCAGCAGCAGACAGTGTGCGGCAGTACAGTGGCGCTGCGGTAGAGTTGCTGCCTTAAACCCCTGTCTCACGGTGCGAGTTGGCCCACGAGTGACCCCGAGTTTTCACTCGTGGTGATCATGTACAGCCAACGTAGCGGGAACGTCGGAACTCGCGCGATCAACTTGTCCACTCGAGGCGCTAACGGCAGGTACCTGTGAAACTTGTGAACTCGTGAAAAAAGTCAAACATGTTTGACTTTTTCCACGAGTCAAATTTCGTGGTCAAGTTTAAAATTGAAACATTTAAACTCAGAGTTATATCGTCGTGGCCCGTGCGTTAAGTTTAGTGATTCGTGCGTCTACCGTGGGAACTCTTTAATAGACACAAAATGCTGGAGTAACTCGCGGACCAGGCAGCATCTCTGGAGAGAAGGAATAGAGTCGAGACCCTTCTTCAGACTTACCCAAAACGCCACCCATTCCTTCTCTCCAGATATGCGGCCTGTCCCGCCGAGTTACTCCAGCATTTTGTGTCATCTATACTTTAGTTTCAGATATGATCAAGTGTAAGAAACGCAAACCAGACTACCTTCACATCAGAGAATCCCAATGTTCCTAATTTGGCCGAGGCACTTCACTGTCCGTGTGTAGGAAGGAACTGCAGATGCTGGTTTACACCGACGATAGACACAAACATGCTGGAGTAACTCAGCGGGACAGGCATCGCATCTGGAGAGAAGGAATGGGTGATGTTTCGGGTCGGGACCCTTCTTCAGACTCCCCGCTCATTCTTCCCTCGTCGATGTGAACTTGTGGGGGTGCGAGGAATCGGGCGTCGCTGGGTAAGGGGAAGAGAGGTTTTACTGCTGAATTATGCGCAACAGAAGCATGAAGTGGTGGTAAGGTCCGTTTAAACTATCTTGTCGTCGTCCCCCCCCCCCCCCCCCCAATGTTGGGAGAGAGAGGAGAGAGAGTTGTGCAAACAAACCACGGGAGACTGCATCTTTGGAGGGAAATCATAAAATGTATAGGGATGTTTCGGGCCGGGACCCTAAAGGTTGACTACCCGTTTCGCAGATGCCGTTCCTAGCCCCCCTCTCACTCCTCCCCACCCATAGTCTTTGCCTTCTCCTAATTCCACCATCCCTCGCCCCCCCGCCCCAAACCTGTCCTCACCTGAACTGCTGAAGATAACCGGGTGCTTTAAATGCGAATCCCGGACTGCGGCAACAACACACGTCCTGAGCGGGAGAGGAACTTGGTAACTCAAGAGCAAACGGAAGGGGAACTTGGTAACTCTGGAGACGATCTCGGAACATTGCAGATTACCATACCCGTGGGAACTCGCCTCAAACACTTGCACATCAACTTGGAATATCGTACACAACCACGAGTCTGTCACTCTGGGTCACTCGTGTGTCAACTCGCACCGTGAGACAGGGCCTTTACAGCACCAGAGACCCAGGTTCGATGCTGACTATGGGTGCTGTCTGTATGGAATTTTTACATTCTCCCAGTGACCGTGTGAATTTTTTCCAGGTTCTCTGGTTTCCTCCCACACTCCAAAGACGTCCAGGTTTGGAGGCTAATTGGCTTTGGTTAAAAAAATTGTAAATTGTCCCAAGTGTGTAGGATCGTGTTAGGGTACGGGGTGATCACTGGTTTGTGCAGACTCATTTGGTTAAGGGGCATGTTTCTGCGCTGTATCTTTAAAGTCTAAAAGTCCAAAGTGAATGTGGGCTCATCTACCTACAATTTGAGCAAACTCAAATATTATAAATGATGCAGACATGGATGCAAGTAGAATGGACCCTTCGAGCTCAGGGAGAATGTTGGTCATAACCTCCTTCAAAGGAGCTAAATCTGGAACCACAAAGAACTCTTGGGGCTAGTGGAATCAAGGGATATGGGGAGAAGGCAGGCACGGGCTATTGATTGGGGATGATCAGTCATGATCACAATGAATGGCGGTGCTGGTTCGAAGGGCAGAATGGCCTCCTCCTGCACCTATTTTCTATGTTTCTATGTAACTTGCAGTGAGTTGCTCGTGTCGTTGTAAAACGCCCAGCAGTTCATTAATTGACTGCAGGCAAGAAAGTCCGTTCTTATCAGATCTGTCTGTTTCTACACCATAACTACATTGATATTTGCCACAATGTCCCCCGATGGCTTGTGCTGCAATGCTCTTCACTTGCTTGGGCAAATGCATGAGCATTCATAAAAATGAACACCATCCAGTACAAAGCTGTCCACTTAATTTGCATCCATCAACACCTGGAACATTCATTCCCTCCATTGCCAGAGCAGAGGGGCTACACTACATAGAAGGGGGAATACGTGCAGCTAATCAGTTAGCAGACTGGATAGTAATGTAACCAAATGATTTTGACAAGTTGAAGAGATGGCTTGTGTGGAAGAAATGGTTGCCGTTGAGAGATGAGTAAGCAGTGTGGCATTAGTTGTTGAAGTAATTGGGTTGACAAGGAAGGGGACTGGGTATAATTTAGGCTGGAAGTTGTCAGGGGGACAATATGGGCATGAGTTGGGGGGGAGCGTTAGGGGAAGCTGTTTCGGGAAATGATCGCTGGAGACGTTTGAGGGATTGCAGGGAAGAGGTGGCAGGAATATCATAAGAAACCCACACTGGAGAATCTACCTGAAAGATATTAAATAGCTTTACAACGGGTTTTCAGCTTCCAGTTAAGGACAGGTTCCCTGTGTCAGGCAAAGACTAATTACATAGAACACGGAACAGTACAGCACAGGAGCAGGCCCTTGGACTCAGACTGTCCATGCTATTGAGGGAGTGCAGCACAGGATAATTCCCGGGATGGTGGGACTGTCATATGCTGAGAGAATGAAGCAGCTGAGCTTGTACATTCTGGAGTTTAGGAGGATGAGAGGGGATCTCATTGAAACATATAAGATTGTTAAGGGTTTGGACACGCTGGAGGCAGTAAACATGTTCCCGATGTTGGGGGTGTCCAGAACCAGGGGCCACAGTTTAAGAATAAGGGGTAAGCCATTTAGAACGGAGACGAGGAAACACTTTTTCTCACAGAGAGTTGTGAGTCTGTGGAATTCTCTGCCTCAGAGGGCGGTGGAGGCAGGTTCTCTGGATGCTTTCAAGAGAGAGCTGGATAGGGCTCTTAAATATAGCAGAGTCAGGGGATATGGGGAGAAGGCAGGAACGGGGTACTGATTGGGGATAATCAGCCATGATCACATTGAATGGCAGTGCTGGCTCGAAGGGCTGAAGGGCCGACTGCTGCACCTATTGTCTAGTGTCTAAAGCATATTAATTAACAAGTTAAACTAATCTCCCTCTGCCTGAACCTGATCCATTTCCATCCATTGCTTACATATCCATCTGTTCCTTACCTATCTGAAAGCCTTGTAAACAATATTATCATATATCCTGTCTATTCCTCTCATAATTTCATATAATTCTATATAATAGGCAATAGACAATAATTGCATCAGCCTTCCAGCCCTATAACAATGATTATAATATTATTCCCATACCCCCCACATCTGGGGGTATTATTCCCATACCCCCCACAGCTTCAGTCTTGATGATAATCTTAAGGAATCAGTGTAAATACCACACAATAGCTTCAATTGAGCTGGCCATCTTCTGAAGGAAATCATGACACAACACAATCTATGTCATTAAATCAACTTTCAAGCTGAAAATTATTCAATTCAAATGTAAAACATCTCAAGGGAGTATTTTATTCTGCAAAATTACAACATGATTAATGTACAAGCTATAATACTGACTCAAATGCAATGCCTTTGGTAATGTAATCAAACTTAGAAAGCTCAATTAAACCAGTCTAGTGCAAAAAGTGAGTATATTATAATTGTAATACCATTAGAACAATGGATTGTTTCCCTCACAAAGTGACACCGTTCATTTTTTCCCTCCAGAACAAAAATAATTATTACAAACATAAAGTAAAGACCCTAGACTTTGAAACGTATGTTTGGTCACGGGTACTTAAAGTGCATACAGTAGCAGCAGTACACTGGGCACTGCTTCCACACGACAATGTTTGTCAATAATGGTGTTAGAAAACTAGTTTCAGATCAGCCTAACTTTGAAAGTATGTTGGCACAACCTGGCAAGGTGCACTGATAAGGTAATGGCCATTCAGGCGATTCAGTCAATATAAATGAGTTAAATTAACAATGTTGGTAATCTGGCATTAAGTTTAGAAATAAGTTATCTTCATATCTGATTCCCCGGGATATATTATAGAAATCTGATCTGATAATGATTATTTTAAACTATCATTGAAGATTAATGTGTGTGCAGTTCACATTCTTGGAGGAAGCTTGCACTGGCATCAATTTACACTATCCCTTTATTATTTTTTACCCTTTAATCAAAAATCTCCAAGATGCATCCAAACATTTTATCAAGTGAATTTATTCAAATCTCAATGAAAATCACCTTGATGGTATTTCTAACATCATAAAACAAGTAACGTTAAATCAAGCTGATTTTGAAAAAAAACTAGAAAGATATATCAAGAGTAGCTGATCTAATGCCAAAAGGATTTCCTACAGTTTTTGGGTCCATGTTATTAGGACATTGTTAACCATGCTGCATATTATATCACGACTGGGATGCATAAGGGATGGAACTTCCAAATAATCAGATTTTCTATCGACTGAAAACAACTTATTATGCTCTGACTACAATTTGGAAATGTTGAGAGAAGACTAAAAGCATATGAGATACAAGCTTTAGAATAGTACTTAATAGATATTTGTTTTATTTTTAGGAATTTAATTTGCAACATATCAAGATATGAAAATCTAATGCATTTGTATGGTTTGTACTTCCCTATGTTGTCCCTTTAAATGCGTAGAAGCTCTAGTGTGGGTGACAATGTGGGTGAAACCTAATGACTTTGTTCCAAGTTGACCAAGACCAAGATGGCCAGATTATTACGCACCCAGTCCCTTTTATTTAATCACCAATTCAAGAGATTCCCTTGAAATGTTTCCAATTAAGTAAGTGAGTAAGTTTATTGGCCAAGTATTCACATAGAAGGAATTTGCCTTGGTGCTCCGCCCACAAGTAACAACATGACATACAGTGACAGTTACGAATGACTCCGAAAACACTAAGCATTAATAATAATATAACATTAATGATTAAACACCATTGATCAAACATGTGAACCAACAAAATATCAGATCAAAGGGAGGCTACAGATTTTTGGCTGTTGAGTAGAGCAACTACTCGTGGATAAAAACTTTTTTTATGTCTGGCTGTGGCAACTTTGACAATCTGGAGTCGCCTTCCAGAGGGAAGTGATTCAAAGAGTTTGTGGCCAAGGTGAGAGGGGTCAGAGATGATCTTGCCCGCTCGCTTCCTGGCCCTTGCAGTGTACGGTTCATCAATGGAGGGAAGGTTGCAGCCAATAACCTTCTCTCCTGATCAGACGATTCGCTGCAGCCTCCAGGTGTCGTGCTTGGTAGCTGAGCCAAACCAGACCATGATGGAGAAGGTGAGAACAGACTCTACGATGGTCGTATAGAATTGGACCATGATTGCTTGTGGCAGATTGTGCTTCCTCAGCTGCCGTAGGAAGTACATCCTCTGTTGTGCCTTTTTGACTGTGGAGTCAATGGTAGCCCCTCACTTAAGGTCCTTGGAGATGATGGTTCCCAGGAACTTAAAAGACTCCACAGATGTGACTGTGGTGTTGTTGATGGTGAGTGGGGCGAGGGGAGGGGGAGCTCTCCTAAAGTCTACAATCAATTCCACTGTCTTAAAAGCATTGAGCTCTAGGTTGTTGCTACGGCACCAGGACGCCAGATGTGACACTTCCTTCCTGATGGGCCGATTCCTCCCCATCCTGGATCAGTCCAATCAGGGTTGTGTCATCCGCAAACTTGAGAAGCTTGACAGAGGTGTCTGTGGAGGTGCAGTCGTCGGTGTAGAGGGAGTAAAGGAGAGGGGAGGGTACGCAGCCTTGCGGTGCTCCTATGCTTAGCATTTGCAGGTCCAAGATGTGCTTTCCCAGCCTCACCTGCTGCTTCCTGTCTGTCAGGAAGCTGGTGATCCACTGACAGAGGGGTTTAGGCACAGTCAACTCAGAAAGTTAGGAGTGTAGTAGCTCTGGCACAATGGTATTGAATGCAGCGCTAAAATCAACAAACAGGATCCTCACATAGGTCCCCTGGTGGTGTAGGTGCTGTAGGATGAAGTGCAGGCCCAGGTTGACTGCATCATCCACAGATCAATTGGCCCGATATGCAAACTGCAGAGGGTCCAGCAGGGAGTTTGTGATATTTTTCAGCATGGCCAGCACAAGCCTTTCGAGAGTCTTCATGACTACAGAGGTCAATGCAACATTAAGTCATTAAGTCCTGTAGGCATTAAGACAAGTAATCCTTGCCTTTTTGGGTACAGGGACAATAGTGGAGACTTTGAAGCAGGCAGGGACAGTACATGTTTGCAGGGACTGGTTAAAAATGGCTGTTTAGACCGGTGCCAGCTGTTTGGCACAGAGCTTAATAGTAGAGGGGAAAACATTGTCAGGTCCTGGAGATTTCTGGCTTTATTGTCCTCTGAAAAGCCTCCTCACCGCCTCTATTTTTATTGTTGAACAAAGACCATTATAAGCAACACCAACATTAGGCAACGACCACAAAATATTACCAACTGTTTTTAATATTACCAAATATAAAAATCTGCCAATTATTTCAGCAAATAGATCATTTTATATAAAATCAAATTAGAAGCATAGTGGTTATTCAAATTCAAGCAGGGTTAAAATATTACATTCTGTTCTTCTTCATGGTTATCTATTCAAACAAATTCACCCTGAAGTTTCCGACCCAAAACATCACCTATCCTGTTCTCCAGAGATGCTGCCTGACCCATTGGGTTAATTTAGCGCGCTTTGTCATTTTAGTAGCTCTCCGCCTGTTCGAACAAGGAAAGCAAATAATTATTATGGTGATCTGAACCAAACAAGAGGTTTAAACAACCATCTACTATGCAAGTTCATCCCATTAATCAGCGACAATGTTCTCATCTTGTGTTGAGTTTAGTTTATTGTCACGTACCGAGATACAGTGAAAAGTCTTGTTGCGTGCTAACCAGTCAGAGGAATGACAATACATGTAGCTATGTCCTCAGTATATCAGCATAATTTCCTAGATTACTTGCATTGAAATGGATACCATTTGCATGCTACCAATACTCTTTTTCAAGCTACGTTTCCCTTGATCTTCCCAGGTCCAACGTGCTTCATTCCTCCCATCCAGTGTGGCATGATGGAGCAGCATTGATCATGATGGTCAATCTACTTTCCAATAGACTTTTAACTTTACATCAGGAAAGCAGGAAAACTATTCATGCACAATATGCTTGTTTTCTAGTTGTGGATGATACATCCTCTTTCACCTCGTGGGATTTAGCTTTGATGAGATTGATAACGGTGAGGGGGTTTCAATAGACGGATGGTAGAACAAAGACCAGACATGAAAGGACAGAATGTGTAAGACGAAAGGATTGAAACATAGAAACATAGAAACATAGAAAATAGGTGCAGGAGTAGGCCATTCGGCCCTTCGAGCCTGCACCGCCATTCAATGTGATCATGGCTGATCATCCAACTCAGTATCCCGTACCTGCCTTCTCACCATACCCCCTGATCCCTTTAGCCACAAGTGCCACATCTAACGCCCTCTTAAATATAGCCAATGAACTGGCCTCAACTACCTTCTGTGGCAGAGAATTCCAGAGACTCACCACTCTCTGTGTAAAGAATGTTTTCCTCATTTCGGTCCTAAAGGAATTCCCCCTTATCCTTAGACTGTGACCCCTTGTTCTGGACTCCCCCAACATCGGGAACAATCTTCCGGCATCTAGCTTGTCCAACCCCTTAAGAATTTTGTAGGTTTCTATAAGATCCCCCCTCAATCTTCTAAATTCCATCGAGTACAAACCAATCTTTCCTCATATGAAAGTCCTGACATCCCAGGAATCAGTCTGAAGAGTTACAAATTATGAAGCAAGAACAAGGAATGTAGGTGGAAGGGGAGGGGAGGGAGAGAGGCGGAATAGGTTTGACTCCATGTTGATCACAACATATAGGGGAGGGAGAAGGTGGGGAGAGGAGAGGTTTTGTTGGAGAATTCAATGTTCATACTGTTGGGTTGTAAGCTACCCAAGTGGAATATGAGGTGTTGTTCCTCCAGATTGAATCTGGCCTCACTCTGGCAATGAAGAAGGCTCAGGACAGAAAGGTCAGTGTGGGAATGAGAAACCTGGGGACCCAGCAGGCCATGGTGGACCAAGCGCAAGTGTTTTGTGAAACACATTCCTACCAGCTTTGAAATAGAACAAGATCACAGTGATAAGGGTTGTATAAATTATTTTTATACTTACTTTTTTTGGGCCTTGAAGTCATACTTAGACCAATTGCACACAAAATAAGAAGGAGACCTCCTAAGCACATCAAGGTTAGCTGAGTGATGCCAAGTGCTGTCATGGGGTCTATCAATGATTCCTTGAACCTCTTTGCAGTTTCGTTATTAACAGTAGCTGTCTAGGATTGAAAGAGGTCAGAATTTATATTGCATATTTCGACAAGTAGACCATCAGTAAAGGCTAAAATTCCAGCTTATTCCACAATTTACCAATTCTACAGTTCCATAGGAACTGTTCAACAAGAGTAGGAAATTTAGACCCTATTCCATCATTCAATTACATCATAATTCTTCGACTATTCCCCGTCTACCAGCCTTTGTTCCGTAATCAATTATTAGGGAATTCTGAGTTCTTGTTATGTTTATTAAATCTATATAAAACATTCTTATTATCAGTCTAAACTGTGACAGGTAACATTTAATTCTCCATTAATAAATTCAGTTGATTATCACCAGTTCGTTACTGACTTTAGAAATGTACCAAGATGTCTCCTTACTTACTTAATAATTTTTATAAATAATATTTACAAACCAAACGGTGCAGCACAATCTGACATTGATTTCATGCTTGTTACTGGATTAGTATTCTGAGGCTTAGACCATTGACATGGAGACATGAACCGATATCCCATCATGGCATCTGAAGAATTTAATTCAAGGTTCCGCATGGTAGGCCGGCTCTGGAAGGTTAGATCGCATGGGATGCAAGGAGATAGCTGAATGGATAGCAAATTGGCTCCATGGAAGGATGCAGAGGTTGATGATGGAAGGTTGCTTCTCGGACTAGAGGCCTGTGACTAGTGGTGTACGTCAAGGTTCGGTGCTGGGCCCATTACTGGTTGTCATCTACATGAATGATTTGGATGAGAACATATAGGACATGATTAGCAAGTTTGCTTATGATACAAAAGTGAGTGGTTTTGCAGATAGTGAAGATGGTTGTGAAATATTGCAGCAGGATTTGGATCCATTGCCCAGGTGGGCAGAGGAATGGCTGATGGAATTTAGTATAGAGAAGTGTGAGGTGTTGCATTTTGGGACGTCGAACAAGGGCAGGACCTACTCAGTAAATGGTAGGTCTCTGGGAAGTGTTGTGGAGCAGAGGGATCTAGGAGTACAGGTGCATGGTTCCTCAAAGGTCGAAAGGTAGATAAGGTGGCCAAAAAGGCATTTTGGAATTTTGGCCTTCATCAGTCAGAGTATTGAGTATGGAAGTTGGGAGGTCATGTTGCAGTTGTATAAGATGTTGGTGAGACCACATTTATAATATTGTGTTCAGTTCTGGGCACCATGTTATAGGAAAGATATTGTCAAGCTTGAAAAGGTTCAGAAAAGATTTACAAGGATGTTGCCAGGACTAGAGTATGGGAGCTAGAGGGAGAAGTTGAGTAGGCTGGGTCTCTATTCCATGGAGCACAGGAGGATGAGGGGATATCTTATAGAGATGTACAAAATCATGAGAGAAATAGATCGGGTAGAGTCTCTTGCCCGGAAGAGGAATCGAGGATCAGCGAGCATAGGTTCAAGGTGAAGGGGAAAAGATTTAATAGGAATCCAAGGGGTAACTTTTTCACACAAAGGGTGGTGAGTGTATGGAACAAGCTGCCAGAGGAGATAGTTGAGGATGGGACTATCCCAACGGTTAAGAGACAGTTGGACATGTATGTGGATAGGACAGGTTTGGAGGGATATTGACCAAGCGCAGGCATGTGGGACTAGTGTAGTTGGGACATTGTTGGCCGGTGTGGGCAAGTTGGGCCGAAGGGCCTGTTTCCACACTGTATCACTCTATGACTTTAAATAAATAAATATATCTGGAATTGAAAATAAAAGGCTAATACCAGTCATGATGCCCATCTGGACTGAAATGTTTGAAAACCCCTCTCGTTCACTACTAGTAATGTCTCATGAATCAATAGATGCATTAAACATGGTTCTTCTAATCTTTGTAGTACACATGCAGTGATTGTTAGATTGAACCTGACATAGCTTTATTTGTTACATATGTGCTTCTAATATCTGGATGGTCTCTGGAAAACCTTAACTGGCAATAATACTAGCGATAGATAAAAGCTAGATTCACATTAGTTATTTTGATTGTTCTCTGAATTCCTTACCATTATTTTAATTTATCACCTTGAATAACCTTTTAACAATCACATCTCCACTTCTGTATCATTAGCTAACCAATCATCTTGCTAGTTTAAACATTTCCACTTGGCTGCACATTTCATTCCACTGAAACGCGTTGTATCAGATGAGATTAACAATGATTTATACCTGGGATGTATGGCTGTGCAGTGATAATGCAGGCAGATTGTATTGTGCAGTCAAACCCAGTGGTTATGTAGCTGAAAGGAAAAGATTTGCTGGGGAAATGGCAAGGGAGCAGAATTATCTTGTTTGCCCTTGCAATGATTCTTCAGATATTTTATATTTCAAACTGTGTAAATCTCTGTTGCAAGTAATTGTACATTATTAAAGTAAGCTTAGGATAGACATGAAATGCTGGAGTAACTCAGCGGGAGAGGCAGCATCTCTGGATAGAAGGAATGGGTGACGTTTCGGGTCGAGACCCTTCTTTCTCTCTCTCTGCTCCCCCTCTATGATTCCTCCTGCTCTCCAGCTCCACGACCTACACATTAAAGTATGCTTGTTTGGTTTGATTAATACCACTGAGTTTAGATACCACTCTATTGCGGGAATAACATTGAATCAATATTATTTTCATTTCTCTACCAAAGCATTGTTCATTGTGAACCATAGTGTAAAAACAACCTCCTACCTCATTAAGCCAGAGCAGTGGAAAATATGTTGGCTCCTTAATATTATGTAATATTCTACAAAAGAAAAAAAATGTGTGAACACTTTGAAATGTTCAGCGGCTGTAACAATGAACTTGTGGCAGGGCACACAAAAAAATGGAAATACACATTAGCTTACTTACTACACACAGGACGACATTCAGCCCATTGAGTCTGTACCAGCCCCTTTGGGAGGAATCCCATCAGTCCCATTCCCTTTCTCTCTTCTTCCCTGTAGTCATGTAATATAGGCCCATCAACTTCCTTTTAAATTATTTTTTACCATTCCCCAACACTGCTGGACAATTTACAATAGAAAATTAACAGATCGCACATCTTTTGGATGTCTGATAAAAACGATAGCTCCCATCAAAACACCATGCAGTCACAGAAAGATTGTGCAAATTCCACCCAGGCAGCACTCGAGGTCAGGAACGATCCCAAGTTTTCTGAGGCCACTGAACTAAATGCTGCGCTTTAAGCCATCTGCGCCTTTAAATGATTTGGAGGGATATTTGAATTAATCCTAATAATCTGCTCCCCACACTTCCATCACTATGCTCTGTAAACCTTAATTCATCCAGTACCCTGTTGCCTATATCTAATCATCCATTAACCATTCCATTGATTGCCTTAGTTTGGGGTCCCACAGAGTCTTAGCTTTATGATTCCAGTCTTGTATTTAAATCTCTTTATAGTCCTGGGCCCTCCTTCCCTCCTTCCCTCTATATTCTCCTCTTGCCCCCTTCTAAACTCTGCATTTTGCTTATTCTGCCCTTTGTGTGTACAATGCCCTTTCACCCCATTTATTGGGAGTTAAAGAATGGATCGATTGGGCTTCCAGTATATTCACTGGAATTTAGGATGAGAGGATATCTTATAGAAACATTAAACATTCTTAAGAGATTGGACAGGCTAGATGCAGATAAAATGTTCCCGATGTTGGTGGAGTCCAGAACCAGGGGTCACAGTTTAAGAATAAGGGGTAGGCCATTTAGGATTAAGATGAGGAAAAACTTTTTCACCCAGAGAGTTGTGAATCTGTGGAATTCTCTGCCACAGAAGGCAGTGGAGGCCAATTCGTTGGATGTTTTCAAGCAAGAGTTAGATATAGCTCTTCAGGCTAATGGAATCAAGGGATATGGGAAAAAAGTAGTATCAGGGTACTGATTCTGGATGATCAACCATGATCATATTGAATGGTGGTGCTGGCTCGAAGGGTCGAATGGCCTACTCCTGCACCTACTTTCTATGTTTCTATCTGCCTTGGCACACCAAGGTGTCACACAATGCTCTTCCCTTCTTCATCTCCTCGTTTCTCACAACTAAAAGACCCGCCAAGCTTTTCACACCACATGCAATATTTATTTCTATAGTTCTTTGAATTGTTTGCTTCTGCCTTTAAGAAGTAATGTGTAAGAAGGAACTGCAGATGCTGGTTTAAACCGAAGATAGGCACAAAAAGCTGGAGTAACTCAGTGGGACAGGCAGCATCTCTGGAGAGAAGGAATGGGTGACGTTTCGGGTCTTCAGACTAAGGGTCTCGACCCGAAACCTCACCCATTCCTTCTCTCCAGAGATGCTGCCTGTCCCACTGAGTTACTCCAGCATTTTGTGTCTAGAAGTAATATCAGCAGAGAATGTAGTAACTATTTCTAAGTTATTTGAATTTGCCTGAGTTATTTTGAGCAAGTAGAAGTCCAGACAAACACTTATTTTCTTCAACATGATGATTTAAGCAACTGCTTATTTATGCATGTTTGAGTAAATCAAACGTACTCAATTTTCGTTGAAGGTTTAAACATTAAGTTGATTTGGATACGTTTAGCAATTCTCAAGGTAAATCCAGTAACCTGCAATGATAAAGAACAGAAAAAAGCTTCATGAAGAAAGTATTGACAAATTAAATATTGCCAGTTGAACACAATGTTAAACAGGTAAACCAGTCCAGTTTGGGAATTTATGGAATTGACAGGGTTTCTCATCATTGTATTGTGTCAAAGTTCAGCACAGTTCCCTCAGATTTTTCTGAGTTATGAAACGGCCATTGCTATTTATTTATTCTTTAAGACTAGAAATAGAATAGTTTTAGTTTTGAGAAACAGCGCGCAAACAGGCCCTTCGAGTCTGTGCCAACCAGTGGTCCCCGCACACCAACATGATCCCACACACTAGGCACAATTTACCATTTTTACCAAAGCCAAGTAGCCTACAAACCTGCAACTCTTTGGAATGTGGGAGGAAACCAGAGCTCCTGAAAAAAATCTAAGTAGGTCACGGGGGGAACGTACAAATTTCGTACAGGCAGCATCCATAGACAGGATCGGACCTGGGTCTCTGGCGCTGTAAGGCAGAAACTCTACTGCTGCGTGTCAGTACCATAGATAAAAGGTTTTCAAGAAAAAAAGTTACCACTTACAGGTTCCACGTCAAGGAAGGTTTCATGTTCTTCCTTGTTGGGCCTCATGCCATGTATTGAGTTCACAAGTTCATCACTGGCATACAGGAAGTGAGGAAGTGAAATATAAATTGGTTTACCTAAAATGTAAACATACCATTACACTGGGTGCTGTGAATTATACCACACCTAAATGTGCAGGGAGTATTTCACAGGTTAGAATTTGTCACATTTTATCTGCCAATACTGAAGCAAGAAAATGGCAAATCAACAAAACTGGAATTTGCATAAAGACCAGAAAAAAACAGAAATGAGCATCCCCATTCATCACATACCAACCATTCATTCTCCAGACCAAATACAATTGATTCTTTGAGAACCCGTATTAAAAATCTCAGACATCTTTCTCTTATGATGTTTCTTCCTTTTTCCGTTGTAATTCCAAAATGGAAAAATCATAACTTTACTGCCTTCACTGACTGCACCTGAATTTTCCTATTCTTTTGTCTGTTTCTCTATCTTAATTACAGTATAGCCTTCAGATCATAAGACAAAGGAGCGAATATAGGTCATTCAGCCCATCAAGTCCACTCCACCATTCAATCATGGCCACCGTTTTTCCCTCACAATTCCATTCTCCTGCTTTGTCCCTGTAACCTTTGACACCCCCTTACAAGGCCAGTGACTGCTACTACTATTGATTACATTCCCAGGGTCTATTCTACCTTCCTGGTTGTGCCACTACTTTCACATCTGTTCTGATCAGTCTTTCCTCTCTTCCCAACTCATCTTCCCAGGCCTGGACTGGTCCATGGTGGCAATTCATCCTGAAACCATCCTCTGATTGAAATCCCAGGTAGCATTTTTCAGCGAAGAAAATTTGCAACAGCCATTCTTGAATCTCAACCTTTTGAATTCAGGACCAGGCACAATCCTGGCCATTCTCAACACTGCACTTTCCAAGGTTACTGTGGTATTAACAAAGGCCACAATTCAGCAGCATTTTTACAGAGAGTTGAATTCACCAGCTTTCTTATTGAATGGTAGGAATCTCTTCACAAGCCCTTTGCAGTCTAAAAGCAAAATTTCAAGCAAAAACTCATAATAATAAAGTAAAGAAACTGAGTTGGTCTGAAGAAGGGTCTCGACCCGAAACATCACCTATTCCTTCGCTCCATAGATGCTGCCTCACCCGCTGAGTTTCTCCAGCATTTTTTCTAACTTGGTGCGTAACATTTAGTTAAGCGATCATATTTTGCCAGGATTTATATGGGCTAGTGACATAACACTAAATGCTGTTTTCTTCCATTTATAAGCCTCCATAGATGAGATCATAGATGTAGAGTAGAAACAAAGAACTGCTGATGCTGGTTAATACTCAAAAGAACACAAAGTGCTGGAGTAACAACAGCTCAGGCAGCATCTCTGGAGCACATGGATAGGTGATGTTTGGGGTTGAGACTCCTGCTTCAGTTGGAGAGCTGTACACTGTATTCTTTTCCTGATTTAAGGAAGGATAGCAGTGCACCAGGAACAGTTCAGAAAAGACTAACACCTGAGGTGAGTGGTTGCCCCATACAAAAGGATTGGACAGACTAGGCTTGTTTCTGCTGTGATTTAGAAGACTGATAGGAGATTTAGTTGAAACATATGAGATTATGAAGGACCTTGACAAGGTGGTTTGCTGATTACTGAGAGGTTTCTTTTTCTCGCAAATCCCAGACCTGCTGAAAAACAAGGGGTCGTCCGTTTAAAATGGAGGCGAGATTAATTATTTTTCTTAATATTTAGAAAAAATAAAGAGAGGGAAAAAAAGAAAATTAGAAAAATAGAATACACTATCCATAATACAATTTAGGAGATAGGTCCGTAGGTCAGAGAATATAACTATTCATCTAATCCTGGGTTCAAGCTTCAGTCAGGCTTCCGCGCCGGCCCATTCTACCCCTTCAAATAATCTATGAACAGAGACCATATTCTAGTAAATAATTCTGGTTTGTCAATTAAGACAAATCTAATTTTTTCCACATTTAAGGTCTCCGACATCTCCATAATCCACATTTTGATTGTGGGGGTTGCTGGGTTTTTCCAAAATTTTAATATTAATTTTTTCCCAGTTGTTATACTGTAATCAAGGACATTTCTTTGGTTTATTGTAAGTTTTAGGTATTGTTCTGATATGCATAATATTATTATGCATAGATAGGTGATGTTTGGGGATCAGACTCCTGCTTCAGTTGGAGAGCTGTAAACTGTATTCTTTTCCTGATTTAAGGAAGGATGGCAGTGCGCCAGGAACAGACTGATTCCTGGGATGTCAGGACTGTCTTATGAACAAAGACTGCATAGACTCGGTTTATACTCTCTAGAATTTAGGAGATTGAAAGGGGATCTTATAGAAACTTACAAAATTCTTAAGGGGTTGGACAGGCTAGATGCAGGAAGATTGTTCCCGATGTTGGGGAGGTCCAGGACAAGGGGTCACAGCTTAAGGATAAGGGGGAAATCCTTTAGGACCGAAATGAGAAGGACTTTTTTCACACAGAGAGTGGTGGGTCTCTGGAACTCTCTGCCACAGAGGGTAGTTGAGGCCAGTTCATTGGCTATATTTAAGAGGGAGTTAGATGTGGTCCCTGTGGCTAAGGGGCTCAGAGGGTATGGAGAGAAGGCAGGTACAGGATACTGAGTTGGATGGTCAGCCATGATCATATTGAATGGCGGTTCAGGCTCGAAGGGCCGAATGGCCTACTCCTGCACCTAATTTCTATGTTCTATTAATTTAGGATCGGGCTCCAGTTGAGTATTAACCACTACGGAAATAATTTTAAAAATATCCATCCAAAATGTTTTCATTTTTATGCAACTTACAAAGGTATTGGTTAAATTATCCTCAGAGTATTGACATTTAGCACAGATAGGAGAGATATTGGGAAAAATCCTATTTAATTTTGTTTTAGAATAATGCAATCTATGTAGTACTTTAAATTGTATTAAAGAATGTCTGGCATTTAACAAACATTGATGTATATGTTGTAGACTTTCATCCCAAATGTCTTTTGTTATGGGTTGAATTAATTCGTTTTCCCATGCTTGTCTATATAATTCCGTTGACGGAGTCTCACAATCTAAAAGAGTATTATAAATGTAAGATATTAATTTGACTTTGTTGGGATGTTTATTCAAACATTCATCTAGCATCTCTGGCTCTCTAGTTCTGTATTCTTGTGTATGTGATTTAACATAATCTTTAAATTGTAAATATCTAAAAACATTATTTGAATGTAATCCATAATTCTGTTGTACCACCTGAAACGAGAGGAACATACCTTTTCTATAAAGATGTCCTATCTGTTTAATTCCATAATATTTCCATTGTGCAAAACCTTTATCCAATACTGAAGGTTTATATGAAGGGTTATTTGCAATAGGGAGAGAAAGTGATACATTATCCAATTTTATCCAATCTTTCTGCTAGTGGCTCAATAGCAAGGGTGAATAGGTACGGGGATAGCGGGCATCCTTGTCTACAACCTTTAGATAAATCAAATTTTGTTGATAACATTTGATTTGTGATTATTCTAGCTGTTGGGTTGGTATATAAAAGGTTAACCCAAGTACAAAACTTCTCACCTAGTTGAAATGCTTCCATCACCGAAAATAAGTAGGGCCATTCCACTTGATCGAACGCTTTCTCAGTTTCTAACGAGATGACTTCTAAATCTACATTAGCTATTCTATTTGAGTATATAATGTTAAATAATCATCTCAGATTATAATATGAATAACGTTTTGGAATAAAGCCTGTTTGATCAGGGTGTATTAATTTATGAAACACTAAAATTAATCTATTGGCTAAAATTTTGGTTAATATTTTCTGATCGGTGTTTAAGAGAGCAATTGCTCTATATGAACCTGGGTCTTCAAGGTCCTTATCCGTTTTTGGTATAAGTATTATTGTTGATTCATTTAAAGTTTCTGGAAGTTTCTGTTGCATGAATGCTTGAGTATATAATGTCTGTAGGCGTGGTGTGATCAGATCATGAATTTTTTAATAAAATTCGCTATTTAAACCATCTGGGCCAGCGGCCTTTCCATTTTTTAAAGAACTAATAGATTCTTCAATATCTTTTACTGATATATATATATTTTTTTTAAGATGAATTATTTTTCTCATAGGGTTTTGTCTCTTCTTCAAAGAGCAGTGGAAACAGAGTCTGAAAATATTTTTTAGGGCAGATAAATAAACATTTGATTTACATGGGGCTGAGAAGTTACTGTGAGAAGCACATTACTGTCTACATGTAGTTTAGGTCACAATCAGATCACCTAAGATCTTATTCAAGGTCAAAGCCGACTTGATAGGCTGACCAGCCTACTCTTGCTACTAAGCAGCATGCTCACAAGTTCACATGGCCAATACTTACTCTCTTTGCAGGCACTAATCCCCAGGATTCCTGCGAACGTACAGTTCTTTGAAATCGTTGGGTCTTTGCAATAACAATGATTGTCAGGATTCTCCACATAGGATGCAAGAGCCTCGGGAGGAATAACAAAATGGTGGACAGGAATGCCGTTCACTGATATCTTTTGTTCATATTCAGCGTAGATGGACCTGTGGAATCAGTAGAAAAGATTGAGCGTTTTTTCACTCCTTTGAACACAGTTGCTGAGATTATACTCGAGGCAGTAGCGATTCTTCCCTTCGTTTAAAACGACAATGCAGGTCACAATGTTTCAATGTCTGTTTAGTTCACCTCAGCATGATGCATGCACTTATAGCATTCTCAATATCTCACCTGAACAAGTGGCACTGCACACCAACTTTACAATATTCCTGCCACATGTGGTTAGTACTTGTGAGGGGGGGGGTTCCATGGATGAGATTAGCGCAAATGTGAATGGGTTGAGCAGTCAGCTCCAGACCACCAAAATTGTATCTAACATGATGAGGCGAGGATTAAAAAATGAATTGACAGCTTTCTTGGCTTGTTCTTGTAATTGACGGCTTCGTCAAGAAGTGTGACATTGCCCGCAACAAGCCATTCCCACAATGTAAGTTTGGATGTACTTTGGAGGTCCATGGCTGAAGATGTACGGGATACTGAGTTGGATGATCAGCCATGATCATATTGAATGGCGGTGCAGGCTCGAAGGGCCGAATGGCCTATTCCTGCACCTAATTTCTATGTTTCTATGTTTCTATGTGAGTAAACCGCTCAGTTTTGCACTGCACCATGAAGACCAGTTATCCTGCGGGTGCCATGTGACAGGATAATTTTCTCCGTTCCTCTGAAATGCACTAATGTGACCATAACTCTAACGTGAACGTATCATTTTAAGGAGGAGATTTTTCAGATTCTTGATTAGGAAGCATGTTAGGGGTTATGGGGAGAAGGCAGACAAATAGGGTTGAGAGGGAAAGATAGATCAGCCAGGATTGAATGGTGGAGTAGACTTGATGGGTCGAATAGCCTAATTCTGCTCCTATAACATGAACTTCGGAACATAAACATTACATTAGGGTCTTGAGGGTGACTGCTGGCAGGAAATGCCAGGATTAATTTTCTGAATGATGACCTGGACATGGTTGTTATTTTGTTTATCTCCTGATAAAGATAGATTTTCAATTACATAACACTGAAAAAGAGAGTTTCATGCAACGTAACCCCATGTAAACATAAGTACATCCATTCCCATTATTTGCATACATTTTACAAATCATCCAAATCATTTTTTTTTATAATGTATTAGTAATCAACCTTGCTCTAACTGTTTCTGGTAAGAAGTATATATGGAATTAGTTAATTTTTAGTGTTTTTAGATAGATATACTAACAAAAAAATGTTGAATATGTTTCTGGTATTGCATTGCTGGTTTTTACCATTGTTCAATTTGCATTTACAAAGTTATTAAACTATTAAAACTTGTGGAGAACTTCCAATGAATTGTAAAACCATTACCTGCAAATGTCAGAGGAGAAAAAAAAAACTTCATTTTCATTGTGAAGAAATGGTGGAAAAGAGCTTCCATCTGTTGATAGATGTGAAAATAATATATATTACATGTGAAAATTACAGTCAATCACCATACAGTAATACGTTCAACGTTTTGTAGATCATAAAATCATGTGATAGTAAAATTAGGCCATTCGGCCCATCAAGTACGCCATTCAATGATGGCTGATCTATCTCTCCCTCCTAACCCCATTCTCCTGCCTTCTCCCCATAACTTTTGACACCTGTACTAATCAAGAATATATCTATATCTGCCTTAAATATATCCACTCTTTGCATCCACAGCCTTCTGTGGCAAAGAATTCCACAGATTCACCACCTTCTGTCTAAGAAATTTCTCCACATCTCCTTCTGAAAATGACATCCTTTAACTCTGAGGCTATGACTGGTTTTACTGATATTACTGGTTAATTGATTATGAGTTGTAAGTTCAGCCACTTACAAATAGATACTTACTTTTTCTCACCTTATCTCAGCTTTATATCTTTTCCCTAACCAAATATAAGCAAAACCTAACTTTTTGTGAAGGTTCTACAAAAATAGCAGCAATGAAGCTGCAATTCCCTTGCACTCTTTCCATGTAATGCATTCAATGCTTATGACATAATCTTCTCTAGACTGGTGAAACAAAACACATATTCAGTGATCACCTTCATTCAGTCGCTCCCACTCTGACCCAATGACCCAATGAGGTGTAATGTAAGCTTGAGGAACTGCACTTGTTCAGGCAGGTGACAAATATCTGAACACCATAACAAATTCAGCGATTTCAGATAACTCACTTTTAATGTTTCATAATGTCCATGCTGAGTGTACCTGGGAAGAAGGGTCTTGGCCTGAAACGGCCTAAAACTTCTCCCATTTCTTCTCTCCAGAGACGCTGCCTGTCCCGCTGACTTACTCCAGCATTTTGTGTCTATCTATGGCCAGTTCGTCTGCAGGTTATCTCATACATCTATAATATACAATCAAGCCATCTGCTGTATCTGTACACTGTGGATGGCTTGATTGTAATCACTTATAGTCTTTTTGCTGATGAGATAGCATGTATTCAAAAAGCTTTTCCTTGTATCACGTGACAATAATAAACTAAACTAAACTAATCTTAGAGAACTGAGTCTGAAGAAGGGTCTCGACCTGAAATATCGCTTATTCCTTCGCTCTATAGATGCTGCCTGACCCGCTGAGTTTCTCCAGCATTCTCACTTTTGTTCTTATTCAAGATTCCAGCAGTTCTGTGACTATTTGGGTGTTGATAGTTGGATTAATATCAAACTTACCTGTGCCATTGATCATATCACAGTAAGAGTCATTCCAAAAGGGAAGCTTCCTAAAAAGATAATATTATAAACCTCAGAATCTCAGAACCTCAGAAACTAAAATGACCAAGTTAAAGATTATGGCATATTTTACTTTGTTACTATACCATTAACAGATGGAAAATGGTGCATGCCCCGTTAGTCACTATAATTAGAGGTATGCTCCCAACAATATTTAATTATGGAATATTTGTATTTATTTTTTGGGATCTGTCTATTGCTGGTATTACTGACATTTGTTACCCATTCTTAATTGTCCTCAAGAAGGCAGTGGTGAGCTACCTTCTTGAAAATCTTATGAAAGTCCTCTCATGTAGTGAATTCTAGAAATTGGATCCATCGGTGATGAAGGAATAGTGCGTTATTTCCAAGTCAGGATGGGAGTGAGACCGGTAGATAGTGGCATCCCATGGATCTGCATTCATGCATCCTTAACCTTCTTGGAGGTAAAAGTTATAGGTTTGGGGCAGATGTGGTTGGAGTCATCTAGATAAGTAAAGTGCAATGTGTTTTGTAATCACTGTACACTGTGAACATGCAACCCTGGTGGTGAAGTGAATGGATGGTAATGCTTTAGGTCACTAACCAAGTGGAGTGCTTTGTCCTGGATATTGATGAGTATCTTGTGCGTTGTTAAGGATACCACTCCTCCAGGAAAGAGGAAAGTGGAAAATATTTTGTTCTGTATTTGTGCCCTGTTGATTTTTGAAAAGGCTCTGTGGCGTCAGCAGGTGGGTCTCCAGCCATAGTGTCTGATGTGCGTTTATAGTATTTATGTAGTAAGCTTAATTAGGTTTCTGGACAATGGAAACCCCCAGAACGATGATAGAAGAATATTCTGTGTTAGTAATGTCATTGAATATCAATTATAGATGTTTAGTTGTTTTTGAGTTGGTCGTCTAGTTCAAATATGGCTTGTAGCTTTTGCAGTCCATGTTTGAATGTCGTCTGGGTCATGGACCTCTTCACCTGCAGAATTCCATGAACGGTATTGAATATCTATACATATGTCCACTTCAGACATTCTCATGGAAGGGAGGTAATTGATGAAACCACTGAATAGGTTTCAGTCAAAATACTAATCTGAGAATCCTTCTCAAGGCATTTATGCAATTACACTGAACGATAAAAAATCAAATGGTTATAAATATTTAAATTAATGAAGGAAACAGAGAACCCTTAGTTTCTCTATTGTGTGATTAGAAACACTTTGGAAATGTCTTATTTGGCACAGGTGCACAAACAGCATGAACACGCAAGTTAATTTATTTCAAGGGGAAAGTGCATAGACCACGTAAAAAGATTAAATGTAATCACAATCCACTCTTACTTCTTATTTCTCCAGCGGTCAATGATGCCAACGTTGCTAATGTCGTCTTTGCCAGTGAACACA
The DNA here is from genome assembly GCA_963514005.1 of Raja brachyura. The sequence goes on along the minus strand of OY740799.1, from coordinate 20,381,141 downwards.
TTATAGTATCCATCTGCTGTTCCGTTGTACTAGAGGCACAGACAAGTAACATCTTAACTGAATCGTAACAAGTTACAGCAATAGTCCAAAAGACACAAAGAATTGTCAGACTAAAACAGTTTTAAGACAAATAAACTAATTCTGCACATTGCCCTCACATTTTGGGGGTAGCACAGTGGCTCAGCAGTAGGGTTGCTGCCTTACAGACCCGGGTTTGATCCTGGCTACAGGTGCTGTCTGTATGGAGTTTGTACGTTTTCCATTTGACCGTGTGGGTTTTCTCCTGGTGCTCCAGTTTCCTACCATACTCCAAAGGCATACAGGTTTGTAGGGTAATTGGCTTCCGTAAATTGCTCCGAGGACAGAACCGGGTGATTTCTGATCGGTGTGCCCAAGGACCTGATTTCACACTGTATCTCTAAACTAATTTTCCAGACATTTCTGCAGGAAGTGGTGGCAGACCCAGAAAGCTCGGCCTATAATAGGCCAAATTTATAAAGCAAAATATTAAGGACCAAAATAGGTAATTGAGTTATCCATCTTAACAATTCCAATTAACAGAAATGTCGGGTTCCTGGGCATATTGTCTTACTCAGATGCCTTAAAGAAAGAATGTGAATGGAGAGAAATGGAACATTACAGGCAGATGAAATTAGTTCATCATGGCATCTTGTTCAGCACTATGTTCAACATTATGGTATCTTGTCCAACATTATGGGCTGAGCGCCTTGTTCCTGTACTGCAGTTTTCCATATGATATGCTCTATAGAAAGGATGTAAAGGCCTATAATTGCCTGCTGGAAAATGGTGTTAGTGCATCTAGGCACCTGATGGACACAGTGAGCCAGAGGTTGAGTAAACCATGTTATGAATTGCACTGGACAAGGTGGAACATTGATCCTTCTACTTTGCCACCATCGGTGCAAATTACTTACCGGGTAAAATATACCAATGATCGGGTCCTTTGGGGTCAGTTGCTTCAGTAAAGGATCTTCATATCCCCAAAGTAACTCCTTCACTGTTCTATTCTGAAACAGGGAGGCATTTACCTTTTTCAAGGCATTGTTAACCATACCGTGAAATGGAACAGGAAGCAAAGATGGTGCAGCCTGTGAACGGTAGAGATAATATATTAGCATCAAACAGCTCCGGGACACAAAATTTGTACTGTCGTTATGATTCTTCCTGTATTTATTCATCAAATACAATTCTCTGTACAAGAACCTATTGAGAGGTGAAAGCTAAAACACTGTCAGTTAACCCATTATTTAATTTTGACATGACTTTGGGAGATACGTCGATCATTGTTTCCTATGTAACTAGATCATCCAACATCAATGGATTGGGTGTGGCCAGTGACTACTATGTCCAGCCTCTGACTGATCTCTGGACCTCTGAATCCAGCTCTAGTTTGTAACAGTGGACACAAGATCCAGATTGTGAGTAGAGTCCAACTCAGTTTGGTCCATTATCATCACCCAAGTCTTTGCATATTTCCCTCACCTAGTTTCTTACTGCAGCATAGTCTAATGTCTTTAAAACAAAATGTTGAGTGAGGAATAAATATTGGCCCAGGCCATAAAGTATTAATATCCGGCTTTCTCTCCAAAATGGTGCCATGGGCCACAGTTTAATTTCTCAAACTAAAGATGAAACCTCTCCCTTAATGCAGCCCTCGAGAGTCAGGATAGATTTTATTTTCCTTATCAAGGAGATTTTATTACAAATTCACAGTTTACAACCTACTGCATTAATTAAAACTGCTATTCTTGCAGCTTGCAAACATCGAGCATCAGTTTACAACATTGTCAGCCATATCCATGAAGCAGTTAAGCCTCCACAGCGACCAGCATTCATGGAAGGCCACCAAAGTTCTCATGGACACCATGTGTTCCTTCAGCAGGGACATGCGGGTACGGAGAGAGCCCGGTAGAGAGCCAGGCAGACGACTCGGGCAGAACCATCGACTGCCCGCATGGACTCTTGAATGCCCATTCTGGCCGGGCCCATAATCAAACCAACAGGGAGATCCCCCCCATACTGACAGACCGACACTCCCCCTTCCGTACCGGAAGACCAAAAATCAGGCGTGTGGAGCTGAAATGTAGTAAAAATCTGAGGAGCAGCTCCTTTAGATGCTCAAAGGCTTGCAACCTCTCATACTCCATATACACATGTTATACGGTCCAGGACGCAGCAGTGACAGGCAGCTAGCGAGTCCTTGAACTGACTTAATTACATAATGCATGCCACTGCTCTGTGTAATACTCTCCACCCCAGGTCCCCGATGTACAGGGGGAGGACTCACAGAATAGATTTTTGTGTTCCATTTACTAAAGGATGAACCCTTCAAAAATGTTACCATTGACCCACCTGCGATGCTGGGATTGAAAAATAATGTTTTTTATTAACTGTCTTTCAATAGAGAGCTTCAGCGACTTCTTCGATTCAACAGGTACTGGGAAACCTTGGGGTGTTGGGATCATCTCAAGGACCGTTGAAGAAAGAAAGCCAGATGTATAAACACTTATTCCAGTTTTGACTGCAGCAAGGGGTGCTCATTGTGTGGGAAAAACTGCAGGTGTTGGTTTAAACAGAAGATAGACACAAAATGCTGGAGTAACTCAGCGGGATAGGCAGCATCTTTGGAGAGAGGGAATGGATGATGTTTCGGGTCGAGACCCTTCTTCAGACTGAGAGTCAGGGGAAGGGGAGATGAGGAAGTGTAAGATATGAGAACGAGACATAACTTCTTCAAAGTAGGCATAGCTTGATTGCAAAATCTCCTCGAAGTTTGCCTATGAAGTTATGTTTCCCAGTGAGAGCCCAGAAAAGTTCTCCTCCCACCTTCAGTAACTTGTCCTGTGCTGGATGGCACCCTCGCCTCATCCTGGTCACTGTGTGCCCATGTGGAATGACTGCGTGTGTCTCCTAGCAACTGTGTTGTCAATTGCCTGAAGTCAGCAAAATGTCCTTCAGCTCCTGGCACGACTCTCCCTCTAGACTTAGCCAAGGGAACCAATTAAACCAAGCAATAAACCATTGTTGAGTCAGAATAACAGCCAGCAAATAAAATAAACAAGCAGCTAGCTTGGAAATACTCCATAAGGGGCGGATAGGGGTCCATTTGAATGGTAAGAGGGTTACTTCTCACTGAAGAGCATTTTTTTCAGGTGAAGATTTAAGACTAAGAGAGGGCATTAATAGGAGCACTGAATTCAAAACATTGAGGGTACACAAAAGGCTGGAGAAACTCAGCGGGTGCAGCAGCATCTAAGGAGCGAAGGAGAAAGGCAACGTTTCGGGTCGAGACCCTTCTTCAGACTAGACCCTTCTTCAGAATTCTTCAGAATTCAAAACATTGTTGTTTTGTTTGTATTTACACAGAATCACAGAATTGCGGGAGCACAGAAGCAGGTAGTTTTGCCCTTCTCATCAGTACTGGTTCAATGTAAAATAATGTAACCAATCCAGTCCCCCATCCTCTCCCCTTAGCTCTGCAAATTCTTTCCGACTTGGCATTTATCCAGCTCCACTTTGAACATTACAATCGAATGTAGCGCCTCTTCCACTACCGCGGCACTGTATTCCCAAGGCCAGTGAGGTGCTATAAATGACCTTTCCCTTGTGATATTCTGTGTTCTTTAGCCAGTGATCGTCAATCCAGGAATCTGAGTTGTTGACCCCTTCAGCCAAAATGAGCTGGTTCCATCCATAAGATCATAAGTGATAGGAGCAGAATTAGACCTTTCGGCCCATCGAGTCTGCTCTGCCATTCAATCATGGCTGATCTATCTCTCCCTGTTAAACCCATTTTCCTGCCTTCTCCCCATAACCCCTGACACCCGTATCAATCATGAATCTATCTATCTGCCTTAAAAATATCTATTGGCGGCCTCCATGGCCTTCTGTGGCAAAGAATTCCACAGATTAACCACCCTTCTGACTAAAGAAATTCCTCCCCATCTCCTTTCTAAAGGAACGTCCTTTAATTCTAAGGCCATGACCTCTAGTCCTGGACTCTCCCACTAATGTAAACATCCTCTCCACATCCACTCTATCCAAGCCTTTCACTATTTGGTATTTCTTCTAAACTGCAGCGAACACTGGACCAGTGACGTCATGCCTTTACTTTTCATGATAGGAAATTTCAAAACCTCCAAGGAAAGTGCGTTATCTTCTTGCCTCTCTTACATTTTACATCCTCCCTGAAGTTTCTGTAATGAACCCAATCCTTGCGTATTGATAATTTGGAACCATCACCTGCATTTTTTTAATTTCTCTATCTTTTTGATCATCAATAGAGTTTTGGATTTAAATTCTTTATCCTTCCCCCTCAAGAACATACAATAGCTGAACACTTCAACTTTAAACACTTCTCTAATTATAGTTTTACTTCGGAGTCACGTGAGTGACTTCGTGAAGACCCCGCCAGCACGCATGCGCGACATATCGTCGCTCGCATTACAGTTGACAAGCTGGGGGGGGAGCGCGCTCCTCTGCCAGCAGCTTAAAAGGACCCTCAGGTAAGTTTTTACTAACCTTGAGCTGGTTAGTTTTCTGTATTTGATTAAATCCTACAGGAAATTTATGGAGAGAAGGCTGCGTGTAAGCATGCCTTTCAGGACCGCGGGACTTCAGAGCGAGGTCGGCAGCCACCAGCCCCGGAGCTGACTGCAGAGCCGGCAGCACCCGTACCACGGGCCGGGAAAACAGCGCGGAAGTCGGGGAGCCCCGCTCAGTCGACACGACCCGACCCAGCGCGGAATGTCATGTAGCCCCGCTGGAGCAGCTGGCACCGACTATCTACCGTATCAGTCCCTTAGACATCACCTCGGCGAGGTGCGGACTGGCGGTAAGAGCCCCATAGATTCATCAGAATCTGGGGAAGATGACTTGCCGTTCGCATTGCTCGGATGGAGCGGATGGTGGAGCAGCTGCTCCAGAGGGACCTACTCCAGCAGGAGCATGCGTCCCAAGGATCACGCAGGTCCACGACAGGCCCATTACCAGGACCGTGCAACATCTCTCCCTCCTCAGTAAGGAGCGCAAGAAGTCGGGGATTAGCTGACTTTGAAGAGGGGTTGGCTGAAGATCCACAGTTGCATGGGATGTAAGAAGAGGAACTTCTGGGGATGGTGTCTAAGTTCACTCAACCATTCCAGAAAGGGCAACCTCTTCAGCCGAGGCTAGCGGCCAGCATTAACTACCTGACAACACACCAATTACAGGAACAGGTAATTTCGGAGACCACAAGCAAATACATGGCCCCGGAAAATTGTGTGTCGCTGAACCTCCCTACCGTGAACACACCCATATGGGGAAACATCAGCCCTGGGATAAGGGCACAGGAATTAAAAATCCCAAAAATCCAGAAACTACTGACCTCAGGCATCACTGCGTTTGCCAGGTCAGTCGACGGTATGGACATGATGGAAGAGCAGCAGGATGCATCAGCCCTGCTATGCAATACCCAATATGAGATCAATTGCTTTCGGAAAAGCTCTATCCGTCCTACACTCAACCCCAAATTTGCGGGTTTGTGTAAGGCCACCACTACGCCACCACCAAGACAGTTGTTTGGTGATGACCTGCCCAAACAGGTGAAAGACCTGGACGAGGAAGCTAAAGCGGTAGGGTTGATAAAACCACCTTCCTCTGGCAGACCTCCAGCGTATCGTCGGCAGCATCCATGTGCAACATCTACCAGGCCTCGGGTTGAACCCGACATACTGACGGGAGCAAACTCTTATCTTGGACGGTCCTGGTAATGGGCCTGTTGTGGACCTGCGTGATCCTTGGGATGCATGCTCCTGCTGGAGTAGGTCACGCCTTATCATCAGAGGTCTTTTTTAGGCCAAGGCCCACAGCGGCCACCCTGGACAATGAGTCAACCCCACACCCCAGCACCACAGCAACCCAAGAACAAAGGACAGAAGACCAAGCCCCACCGGTAACCATTGAGGTAAGGGGGTCTGGTTCCCTTGGGAATGCTGCATGCATAACCTCACGATTGGGAAGTAGATTGTGACTGTTTGGGGATGCATGGAGTTCTATAACTTCTGACACTTTTATAATGCACTGTATTCGAGGTTACAAAATTGAATTTATAAACAAACAACATCCCCCAGCTCAACATGTACCTAGCTGGAAATTTGTACTTTCTCACAAAGAGAAAGTGGAAGGACATGCGGAGCTATTTAGGTTATATACAAAGGGGGTTATAGAGAAAACAGTACACGAGCCTCTTGAATTTGTATCTAACATCTTTACTAAAACAATAAAATATGGTGGATGTCGCATCATAATTGATTTAACTCAATTGAATATTTTTGTGCAATATACCCATTTAAAGATGGAAACATTTGAAACTGCCAAACAACCAGAGGGTACTTCATGGCCTGCATCGATCTAAAAGATGCATACTATTCAGTACCTTTACATAAAGATCACCGCAAATATTTAAAATTTGTCTGGATGGGGCAGCTATGGCAGTATAAAGCATTGCCTTATGGACTTACAACAGCCCCCAGGTTATTTACTAAAATATTAAAACCAGTGTTGGCGTCACTGCGAAGACAAAACCACATAGTCATGGCCTATCTTGATGACATTCTGATTGCGGGGAGAACTTTGGAATTGGCTAAATTAGCTGTGGCAGCCATCAAGTCACTATTCCAAAAGCGGGGGTTCGTCATCCATCCAGACAAATCAAAATTAAACCGTTCTGTCATTATGGACTATCTGGGATTCACAGTTAACACTAATCATATGATTGTCACTTTCCCAGAGAATAAAGCAACAGATATAATAGAGGCATGTAATAGTCTTGCTTGTGCCAGAAAACCGACTATTCGACATGCTGCCAAGGTGATTGGGAAACTTGTAGCTACATTTACAGCTGCATGATTTGGACCATAGCATTATCAAAATTTGCAAAGAGCAAAAATCTCAGCACTAAAAATCAATGCTGGGCATTTTGATAGACCTATGCAGCTACCAAACAAAGCAAAAGATGAGCTAAGATGGTGGATTACCAGCATTCGAGATTGTTTTAATCCCATCATAGTTACAAACCTTCAGTCGTGTTGCAAACCGACGCAAGCGCCCATGGCTGGGGAGCTACCGACACCACTACCAGTTGTGGCGGTAGATGGGATTTGCACGAATCTACACTACTCCAATCATGAGGTATAAACTATTTGGAAATGCTGGGAGCATTTCACGGACTGCGGGCTTACTGCACAAATATGCATCATACGCATGTCTGTCTACAGATAGACAATACCACAGTGGTGGCATATTTAAACCATATGGGTGGTATCGTCGATATCTTGCGATGAATTGGCAAATATAATTTGGCACTGGTGCATTGAAAGAAATATTTGGATCTCAGCTACATACCTTCCGGGTAAGCTTAATACAGTGGCGGACACCAGGTCACGAGTATTCAATGACAACATCGAGTGGATGTTGAACCCCCAAATATTTGCTAATATTATAGCCAAGTATGGAACACCAGATATCGACCTCTTTGCGTCCAGGTTGAACCATCAGATACCAACATATGTCTCTTGGGAACCAGATCCTGGGGCAGTAGCGATGGCTGCGTTCTCGCTACATTGGGGGAAATTGTTCTTCTATGCATTTCCCCCTTTCTGCCTCATCAGTCAGGTATTGCAGAAAATCCAGCTAGATTCTGCATCAGGGATTCTGATAATACCCGACTGGCCCACACAGCCATGGTTCCCGGTGGTCCTCGACATGGTGAAGGAACCATGGGTGCAGGTTCCTAAAAGCCCGAACCTACTGACACATCCCATATCAGAGGAGAGTCATCTGTGCCATGGTCATCTGAACCTGTTAGCTTGCAGGTTCTGAAGAGACCTTTGCTGGAATTCGGGCTGTCGAAGTGGACCATGGATATCATCACAGCATCGTGCAGAGAGTCCACGAGGGAGCAGTACCTTACCCATGTAAGGAAATGGGAGGCCTTCTGTTCCAGGACTAATATCGCCTACTACTCTGCCACGATCAAAGATGTGGTGGAATTCCTCGCGGGCCTTCACTATGATGAGGGCCTCACCTATAGTGCCATCAATAGTGCCAGAAGCGCATTATCATCCTACCTCACATTCGGAATAGGATCCCATCAGTTGGTGTCGAAACTTATGAGGGGTATTTTCAATTCTAACGCTCCTAGACCACGATACAATATGACCTGGGATATTGGGGTGGTGTTGTCCCTACTCAGGAGTTGGTCGCCAGTTTCGGAACTCCCATTGGCTAAACTCATCTACAAAGTGGTGATGCTGATGGCACTTACAACAGCTCAGCGGATCCAGACCCTCCACAAGCTAAAACTCGACAGGATGGTCTCGACCCCTACCAAGGTAACCTTTTTCATTGATGAATTACTTAAACACCATAGACCTGGTAAAACCGGTCTTAAATTGGAATTCCAAGTATATACCGTTGATGTACGCCTGTGTATAGCCATCCATCTCTGACATTATATCAATGTCAACCAAAATTTAAGGAGAATGGAATCTGGTCTATTCATCAGTTTTAAAAGCCCACATCACAGGGTAACTGTGCAGACAATTTCCAGGCGACTCAGGGTGGTGTTGGGTGCAGCAGGGGTAGACACTGATATCTTCAAATCTCATTCTACCAGGGCTGCTTCCACATCAGCGGCGAGGACCATGGAGGTACCCATGGATCATGTCCTCACAACAGCGGGCTGGGCCAATGAAGGCACATTTCAATGTTTTTTTAATAAACCTGTGGGCGCTCCCGCAACGTTTGCGGATACTGTTTTAAGTTCTATTCCGTAAATGTCCCCGAAGTCAGGGTTTTTTGTTTGTATTAATAAATACATTATTGTTTTTCAGCTTTGTTTCAAGTCTGAAAGACGTTAACATACTTCTTCCATCAGTTATTGCGGCAGTGTGTGAGCATGGACGTGGTCCAGGGCATCAAATCACAGAGCTTTGAAATCTTCACAAAGTCACACACGTGACTCCGAAGTAAAATAGTAAGATTAAATGAGAACTTATCAGTTTGAATTTTGATCCTTATTTTATGAGGAGTTACGATGAAGGATTTCGTGCCCTCCGCTCCCAACCCTCTATCATAAGGACAACTGGTATATTACTTCTCTTAATCTTACTATCTCCAGTCAGTGCTACTATCTGTGATTTCATACCGCTGCTTTGAAGAATGTTGCGCATGTGTGCTGGTGGGGTCTTCACAAAGTCCCTCATTTTATTGAAAATGACTAACCTACATTTGACTATTCTTATATTGGACTGGTTCATATCTTTTTCCACAGGCATTCCAAACCTCGTGAAAGGTATGAATTAAGACCTAAAGTAAACCATTCAAGCCTGTGAGCCTATTCCACTGTTTAGTAAGATCATGGCTAACTCACTGTAACCTGATTCTTTCATCCACTTGTTTATGAAGAATCCATCTGTCTCTGCTTAAAAATATTCCAACTCTAAAGGGCCTGTCACACTAGCGCGCGATTAGACGCGACAAGCGCGACAAATTCGGACGCGGGGGTCGCGTGGGGGTCAGGCGATCCCGGTGCGAGTGAAGGGCCTGTCCCACTAGCGCGCGATTACACGCGCGACGTCCGAAGGAAGGACGTTATTTTTCATCACGTGACGATGCGCATGAGCATGCGCGTTGCACGACGTCGGGCAGTGACGTCATCACGCAACGCCACGCTGAAGACGCACAACGTCAAAACGTCATCACGTTCCGCGCGACAGGATTTTGCCGCGCGTAATTTTTAAGCAGTGTCGGTTTTTGGACACTACGCGCGATGTCGACACCAGCTCCACACGAGTCCGCGGAACTCCACGAGACTCCGGCGATCGCAGTGGGACAGGGTCACGCGAGGCCGGACGACTAAAGCGACCACGGTAGGTCGCGCTTGTCGCGTCTAATCGCGCGCTAGTGTGACAGGCCCTTAATTCTACCAGCCTTTGAATAGCAATGTTACAAAATTTTGAGATTTAAAAAATCAAGTCTGCAATTTATCCCATCAGATAAAGCAGAACAAGAAGTTTAATTTGACCCCTAATTCACTTTCATATCTTCAGTATTAAAAACGTTATGGCCATTTTCATACTCGGAAATTAGCATCTTGTTCCCTATTGCTTTTCAATTGCCTTAACACAAAAGTTGTGATCAAGGACAGTCAAAAGCCCATAACTTTCTTAATAATTAAGAGAACTTAAATAAATTTTCAGTTATTATAGATTGAAGCATTCTGAGACAAATATGAAACAATCTTACTTGGATGACCTGAAATTAAAGCATATAATTAGTTAGTTACCCAATTGTAACTAATTACAAAATTCAATTACTAGATCTAAACATCTATCCATTTCTTAAGAAAATATTAACATTTTTTTAAAGCCTAAGTGTCCAAATAACATTCGCACAAGAATTCACAATATAACATGATTTTTAAATCTAATTGTCATTCATTTATAGGCCAAATTGAAGGAATTTAGTGTTTAATGCCCGTAAATTAATGGCCATTTAATCAGCTTGCGAGTGGGATTTTCTGGAACGCGATGTATTGGAACGTTGCGGTTGCGGTGAATTTAAACCCAATGTCGGCAGGAAAAACACTGCCGGTTCATATGGGGAATAAATCACCATTTCGCAACATGAAATGTTGATTGAGGTCATCTAAACAAGCAAGTTTATATGAAAAAATATACAGCTTTCACTTACCTGTCCCCAACGTAAAATCCGTCACCGTTCACGGCATTAGGAGGTAATTTTTATTTTACTGCAACGCTGAAATAGTCGGGCGGCAGTCGGAACGAATCTCCAGAAAAAGCTCGCACTCAGACAAAATATAATTCCGGATTGCAAGGGAAAACCGCATTTTAAGTAGTTTCCCCCTTCCCAACCCCCTCCCCCCACATAAAAAAGAATATAACACCAAAAACAAAACTAACTCACTAAAAATAAAGAAAAGAGTGAAAAACATACAGCTGCAGGCTGGGCAGCCATACCATACAGGACGGCGCCCCCTAGGAATTCTCCCACAAGATTCTCCCACAAAGGGAAACCTCTCCATGTCCATTATGCCAAACTCCTTTATTGTTGTATATGTTTCTATGAAGTGCCCTCTCACTCTTCTAAATTCCAGGAGATACAAGCTTAGGTTTAGGTTAATTACAGTCATGTGTACCAAGGTACAGTGAAAAGCTTTGTTTTGCATGCCATCCAAACAGATCAGATACTATATACAAATCTAACCAAATAAAATGCAAGTACAATTGATAGAGCAAAGGGAAATATACAGTTTTCAGAATATAGTTCACAGCATTGTAGCGCATCAGTTCCATAGACAAAGTTCAATGTCCACAATGAGACAGTGAGGTGAATTGGACAGTACCCTAGCTTATGGAAGGACCATTCAGAAACCTGTTAACAGCCTGTCAGGGCAGGAGAATGGGGTTAAAAGGGAAAGATAGATCAGCCATGATTGAATGGCGGAATAGATTTGATGTGCCGAATGGCCTAATTCTGCGCCTATCACTTATGAACTTATGAACAGAGGAAATCTATCCGAACTTTCCTCACATGAAAATCTAGCTATTCCAAGTATCAATCTCAAAACCTTCACTTAAAGGGGCTGTCCCACTTGAGCAACCTAATTGGCGAGTTTAGAAGAGTTTAGGAGAGTTTGAAAAAATGACATGTTTAAGACCTCCTTCGACTATGTAGAAGACCTCCTTCGACCTCCTTCGACTATGTTGAAGACTAGCTAGGACTAGCTACGACTAACTTCGGGAAAATTGAACACCGAATAGTGGAGAGTGAAGCCGACCTCCTTCGATCTCCTTCGACCTCCCTTCGACTATGATGAAGACTATCTACGACTACCTTTGACTACCTTCGACTATCCTCGATTACCTATGACTAACATGCCAACCTAGTACGACCTACTACAAATAAACCTACGAGTAAAAAAAGTATTGATTTTTTCCATGGCGCCCTTTTTTTACTTACGGGCATTTTTTAACATGGTGAAAAAAACGCCGCGACCTAGCTGAGGCCTCGAGTACGCGGAGACCACTCTCTAGCATGAAGGAGAGTTACGAAGACCTCCTACAACCTCGTGTCGACCATGCTCCGAGTATGAGTCAAGGGCAAACTCGCCAGAACGCGCGGATTAGGTCGCCCAAGTGGGACAGCCGCTTAACTCAGTACTCAGGATCTCTGTGCTGGTGAACATTTTTTGGACAAGGTTCTTATTGATTTATGAGATATTTGTTTAAATGCTTTTGTTTCTTACCGCAGCAGCAAGGTTGAGGGCTGTCAATGTATCTGTTTCTAATCCCACTGACATGTTGGGCTCAAAGATGGCTGAATACGGCTGAAGGTATGAGACCGTGTAATTGTCATTGACAGTAACGTTGCTCTTCTGCAGAGACCGCACCCTAGAAATAAAATCAATGTAAACATTATATCTGTAGGAAGGGACTGCAAATATTGGTTTAAATCGAAGATAGACACAAAATGCTGGAGTAACTCTGCGGGACAGCTCTGGAGAGAAGTAATGGGTGACGTTTCAGGTCGTGACCCGACCCGAAATGTTACCCATTCCTTCGCTCCAGAGATATTGCCTGTTCTGCTGAGTTCTGCTGAGTTACTCCAGTATTTTGTGCCTATAACCATTATATCTGTTGTGTTCAATAGCACAACCGAGAAATTAGAACTGCGGTTTTATAATGATTTATAATTGTGCTTTATAGTAGTGAATCAGTCACAGAAGAGGTGAACGAGGTGTGTGAAAGTATTTTATTGCAAGAAAAGAGTTAAGAATGTGAGGGTGAATGTAGAATGCATGGAGTGTGAATGGCCAAGGTGGTGATGAGTGAATATGGAGTGAAAAGTTCCTGAATCCAATGACTAGAGGAACATTAGTTCCCAGAGCAAAGGACAAGGCTGCTGACAATTAAGGTATTAATGATTCTATGACCAGATTTAATTGTACTGTCTGTATGTTCTTTATTTGTTTCAAAGTTCTTTGATAGGCCCTCATTTGGTTGTAAATTTGAGCAATGCATGTCATCATTGAGATAATCATCAAAGTCTGACATGCAAATTTAAAGCGAATCCTGGAGTTCCAGCCAATATTTTTTTTGTTTTTTATTTTTCAGTCAGCAGTAAAATAAACTTCCGGCTACACCTATCAGGATATTCATTGTTTATGTTTAATCCACTCCATCCTGAACATTGTCATATTTAACTGGATGGTTAAAATGTTCTCAGACATTTTAGTTTTTGCAGCTTTTGAAATTATTCGAGGGAAGAATTATCAAAGAAAATGTAATTTTTTTTTTCGCAAGATATCAAAGATAAAAGATTTGATGAAGAGGCAAACGTGTGGCCGGGAAATGATGAAAAAGAGAGTCAGAAATCCCAAACGCTTACTCGCCAAATAGTGTGCAGCAGTGAAATATATGAAGATTCAGTTTAATTGCATCAGTCGTTCGATAACTTTGTGACGTACCGGTAGGTATAGGGTCCTCTTTGCTCAAGCACTGGTTGAGCTCCAGAATTCAGGATTTCTGCTGGATTTTTCACATGGAAGAGCCAGAACTGCCTGTAGACCGGACTTCCAGTTTGTATCCAGTTCTCATAAGCAAGGGTGCCTTCTTCAATAACGCCTTCCTGTGATAGATTGGAAAGATAGTCAAGTTATCCAAGCTACCACAACAACACAGTGGCATGGTGGTGCAGCAGTAGAGTTGCTGCCTTACAGCGCTTACAGCACTAGAGATCCGGGTTCATTCCTGGCTACGGGTGCTGTCCGTACGGAGTTTGTACATTTTCCCTGTGATCTCGTGGGTTTTCTCCGAGAACCTCCATTTCCTCCCATATTCCAAAAAACGTACAGGTTTGTAGGTTAATTAGCTTGGTATGAATGTAAAAATTGTCCCTAGAGTAGGATAGTGTGTTAATATGCAGACTCGGTAGGCCAAGGGGCCTGTACCTTTAAACTAAACTAAACAAGAAATGATTTCCCATTGGCTTGGAGCTGCTAAATAACACTGTCAGCATTGACAGTCCCACACAACTAAACTGCAACAACAGGACACAAAGTGCTGAAGTTACTCAGCAGGTCAGGCAGCATCCCTGGAGAACATGGATAGGTGACATTTAAGGTTGAGACCCTTCTTCAGCTGTAACAATTAAAAACTGTGCCAATTGCAGGGGTGTCCCCAGCAGTTTAAATCTGGTCAACACACATCATTAATGATATCAGGCAAACCTGTGCTCATGTGCCAATAATCTGACCCTAGGTTGCACAACTCTTCCCAACCTAGAGATTTTCCAGAGATGGTCGCTGGCCTTTCGTCTTGCAAGCACTGAGAAATCCCTGGAGTGGGGAGAGCAACGCAGCCAAGCGAAGAGTGGAGGGGACAGTTGCTTCCATCCCATCCAACAATGGGTGATGGGGGTGACTGTCGGAACCGTGCGGTCAGACAACACATGAAGCAGATACAGCCAGTCCCTCAATGGCCCACACTCACTGTGTCAACCATGGTACAGCCGCCAGCCCCACATCCCAGCGCTGAACAGAAAACAAATCCAATCCACACGGTCTTTCTTTATTTCAACCACAGGCACCATCCATGGAATCTTCTCGGCACCCCATCCAATCCACACATTAAAAAAGCACACAGTACTCCTAACTAATTATTTATATAGATACTAGGAACTGCAGATACTGGTTTACAACAAAGATATATAGTGCTGGAGTAACTCAACAGGTCAGGCAGCATCTCGAGAGAACATGACCCGCTGAGCAACTCCTGCACTCTGTCTTCATGTTTTAATATTGTATAGTTGTCCTGGCTCATGTTGGTATGTATACTGGTATGTTTTCATGACCACCTGTCTGCCTGTATTGCAGCATTCAGGGATTCTTGCACATGTATAATAAGGAACCATTCTTCCTCAATACTTGCTAGCTTATTATCATTCATTGTATATGTATATCCCAAAATACATTGACATATTTTTCAGGATTACATTCCATCAGCCGTTTCTCTGTTCATCTCACCAACAGATCAAAATGTCCCAAGCTGGAGTACAATCTTCTTTAAGCACAACCAGTCATTTGTGTTACGTCCCACTAATGAACAAGAGATTTTTCAAATGGTTTATATAGCATAATGGGTTTCTGTCAGTGTACCCATCTTTGGGGCTTTCTTTACATTTTCTACCATCACATGGTCAAATCTGGCAGTTTAAGAAACTGCTTTGTTTAGTCAGCAATTTATTCCCAATGTTCCATTATGAACCACAAAATGCTGAAGCAACTCAGCAGGTCAGGCAGCATCTGTATCCGCTGTTCCAGGTGTGGACTCCTCTATATCGGAGCGGCCAAGCGCAGGATCGGCGATCGTTTCGCTGAACACCTCCGCTCAGTCTGCCTAAACCTACCTGATCTCCCGGTTACTAAACACTTTAACTCTCCATCCCATTCCCACACTGACCTTTCTGTCCTGGGCCTCCTCCATTGTCAGAGTGAGGCCCAGCACAAATTGGAGCAACAACACCTCATATTTCGCTTGGGTAGCATAAGCCCCAACGGTACGAATAGCAAAGATCCTATAGCGGAGCAAGATAGGCCACTCCTGCGAAATGCAATGGGCTGACGTGTAGTACGCAACGGAGCGGAACATGGGCATTTTTTTCGTCCATTTCAGTTACCGGAACCTACCCGACCCGACCCGACTCGCAGTGTAATCAACTTTACGGGGAGCACAGTTTGTGTGTGTGATATAGGGCTAGATTCATAAATCTGTCAGTTCACGTCTGTTAGTTCTTGTTAAAGAATAAAATTTGACTCTCGTAATTTTATTGTTTAAATCATTTCTTTTTAATGGCTCATAAGCTGTTTTTGAGTTGATTTTATAGTAACCGGAACCGACCCGACCCGACCCGACTCGCAGTGTAATCAACGTTGCGGGGGGGGGGAACAGTTTGTGTGTGTGTGTGTGATATAGGGTTAGATTCATAATTCTGTTAATTCTTGTTAAAGAATAAAATGTTTATAAATTTTGATTCTGGTAATTTTCTTTTTTAACGTTTTGTAAATCATTTCTTTATAAATGGCTCATATGCTGTGTTTGAGTTGATTTTGTTGCGTTGACACTCACTCTGTAATTCATTCATCTAATCACACTGTTCACAACTGCAGTAATTGCAGGGGTTATCTAAAGTAAGTATTTCACAAAATGAAATGTGTTTAAGCAACATTTACAAATGATGTATAACTTAAGGATAGTTTTATTCAGCGAGCATACAACTGATTAGATTGTGCTGGAAAGAACACACATACATGAATGTGATATAGATGTATATAATAATATAACACACACATTTACATTTCTTCCGATTTTTATATCCAATGATGAACTTTATTTCAGACTAGGCAAGGGACAACATTAAATAAAAAATCATTGTAAACCTCCCCGCAACTTCACGTTGGTGTCTCGGCCGTGCTGATCCGAGCCAGACTCCCCGCCGGGACACAGCCTCAGCCCCGCGTCGGGCCGCTCCGCCGGGACTCAACCCCGCGTCGGGCCGCTCGGCCGGGACTCAGCCCCGCGCCAGGCCGCTCCGCCGTGATATAGCCTCAGCCCCGCGTCGGGCCGCCGCCTCAACCCTGAAGACGAAGGCGAAAGTAAGATGGCGGAAGCAAGATGGCGGAGGCTGGTTGCTGAAATGGGTCCTATAATTACCCATGAATCTGCCCATGACCGTACTACGCGTTTTTCGTGGGAGCAGTCCATCTTGCTCAGCTATAGGATCTTTGACGAATAGTGCCTTCTCTAACTTCAAGTAACCTTTGCCTTCGCTCTCTCTCCATCCCTCCCCTTCCCAGTTCTGCGACTAGTCTGACTGTCCTTGTTTACATTTTATTTCTGTTTGCTTTGTTGTTATCTTCTCTGAGCTAACAATGATTTATGCTACATTTTCCTTGTTCTTCATCCCCCTCATTTTCACACCTTACACTTCCTTATCTCTGTATCAATCTCTGAAGAAGGGTCTCGACCCGAAACGTCGCCTATCTCCTTCGCTCCTTAGATGCTGCTGCACCCGCTGAGTTTCTCCAGCTTTTTGTGTAACTCTCCACTGAACTAGTCTGAAGAAGGGTCTCGACACAAAATGTCACCCATTCCTTCAATTCCACCCATGCTGCATGTCCCACTGAGTTAAATCTTCAGTTTAAACCAGCATCTGCAGTTCCTTCCTACAACAACTTCGGAGAACATGGTTAGGAGACGTTTCATGTCGGGGCACAGGGTCCTGACCCAAAACATCACCTATCCAGTCTGAAGAACTGTCCCAATTGAAAACATCACCTATAATATTGATACAGTAAAACACAATCCTGAATCCAACACAGACATAAAAATCCGACTGCCGAAGGTGACAAATTATTACCTGTTGAGTTAATGACCTCATAATGTCAAAAGTGGAATTGATATCAAATACTTGTTCAGCCTCTAATACTAAGGGGCTAAAATGATTATCATCAGGTTCAGCTGTTACCCCAGAATATCTAGTACAGTTATCCCTTGTCCCTGGCTGTTAGTACCCTTTACCGATGTACACAATGGTATTCTCAAACTGTATTCCACATGCTGGAATCTTGAGCAAGGCACAACCTGCTTCCATGCATTGTACTTCTCCCACCTCTCTTCCCCAGTTTTCTTCCCCCATTCCCTATCAGTCAGAAACAGGGTCTGGACCCAAACCATCATCAGTCCATTCCCTCCACAGATACTCTCTGACCTGTCGAGTTCTTCCAGCACTTTGTGCTTTTATCCAAAGGTGTAATTTATTGCCTGCCTTTGCAGTTCTTAATATAGGTTGCATAATGTTGCTCAAGTCTAGTAATATAGCACTGCAGGATTGTGATATGCACTGTGCAATGTTTGGAGACACGTTTCCATGAACACTGCCATCTTTCTCATAACTCACTCCTTGGCTGACCTAAAATATTGATTAGCCGTCAGCAGTGTAGACCCAGGGACTCTAATTACAACTGCAGGGAGGAGACCAAATGTTTGATTTGTCAATATGCGGGTTGCATATAATCCAATTGCTTCTCTGGTTTCAATCCACTCTTTCACTCTTGTCATTCTTTGGTTACTCCCATCTCTATTCCCCAATTTTTATTCAATTTTCCGTTGTCTAATTTGTTTTAGCATGGTTTAAACACTACATGCTTCTTTGAGGATTCCTATTTCTGATTGTGGACCTGTGGTAATCCACACTGTGAAAGTACAGGATATCCTTGGCAACAAGTTTGGAATTATGTCCAGAATTTACTGCTTGACTTCCTATATTATAATGGTAAATTGATTGCGTCCAGGGACATGCAGATCCAGTTGTTTATGTGGGCAACACTATATAAGATGAATAAAGTGGAGACGAGCAGAAGCTACTGAGAGTTATGATTTTCCAACAGCCCAGACGCCCTTTCCTTCCAGCTGAGACAATGGAACAAAGACAGCAGAGGGAGGGTCCTCAGGAAACATCTTTACAATTGTTTAACAGTCATGTTTGGTCCGTTACAGGGTGCTGGCAAATAACAAACATAACTTCATCCATACGGTGCCGTTAATGATATCTGCACTGATGAGCACAGAGAGTTGGATGAAATGTTCTATTATAGAAACAGCAGGGCTTTAATAAAAAGTCTACAGCCAGCATCCATTCAAAATGATGTTTGCACCCTGTTTCTGGTGTTTGTACGCCAGGTTAGATGCAGCTTAAGTAACGCTACACAAGGGGTTTTCATGCTTTCTAGGTCCTCTGACTGAGGTCATTGGTTCATTGGTTTGGGCGAGTAGGCCTGTTTCCACGCTGTTTGGCTCTATAGTCATATTACAGCTATTTTGCAAATATTACAAGAGATGCATACTGAAGTGTCAATAGGTTAGCTGAATTTGCCATAATGAGACTGAACATTTATTCAGTGAACATTTTACATGAGTTGACTATGTATATGCAATATTGTAAGCATGTATTTTGGTAGCAATAATACAAGGCATAGAGCAGTCATGTAAATATTTTGGTAATAGTGATAATGAATATGGTTTGTGAGTGATATAACTGTGTCACTGGTGTATGACCACTTTTCTATGGAAATATTTTCTACGTAATTAAGTAGTTTTGTAAAATAATCGTTTCATATTTGAGTTTACATTAGTTCTAGGAATGGACAGTTCATTTCCTGAATTTCTCTTACAGAGAGAAAAAGACTAACACAAATGAAGGTCATAAAAAAATGCAGGTGCTGGAATCTAAAATAAAGGCGGAAAATGCTCAGCATGTCAGGCAGTACCTGTGGGCGTGAAGCAGAGATAATGTTTCAAAACCAGGTTTTCTTTCCACAGATGCTGCCTGACCTGCTGAGTGTTTCCAGCAATTTATTTGTTGTTATTATTAACCATTAATCAAGCTCATATGTCAGGGATGCCATGTGCACTATGTGCACTATCTAGCGAATTATAAACTAACAAGCAAATAAACATGATCTCAATTTAAACTTTCACCATCAACATTACATCAATATAATAATACAGCAAAAAATATTCATATAAAATGAAGAGTACTTTGAGCACACATATTTTCAAATGTTTAAGGATAAACTAAGCATCTATATTTATATACGTCAGAATATACCAGTACCTTATTTATAGTCTGATGCACAATCCCATTTCCAACAGGTATCAGGACACCTCCAATTATCACCAAGACTGTGCCAACAGCAATTCCAATGCTAAATATGATTATTTTGTTGCAGACCATTATTCCTAACCGGATGATTAAAAGCAAAATTGTTTGGTGCGGAGCGGATGTTCGGCTAAACAACAGCCAGAATTCAGTGCAAAGAGACACTCTGAGAAGTAGGGTGCCTGTAAAATAGCCAGCAATTGAAAGAGTATTCACAGGAAATTAGAAGAAGCAAACACTGATAACGTGGGGTTTGATTGCTGCAAAATTCAAACCACACCAAAGCTGCTTGTACAAAACAAACAAAGGTCAGACATCAAAGTTCACATGATAAGAGAATTTGTGCTGACAATATATTAACGCTTAACCAGTTTATGAGCCTGCTTTTTAAAAATAAAGTTCTTACTGAAGGAGATAAATAGGATAACACCAGATTTAAATAATATACCATATTTTTGGTTAAATATCCATCTGCTAATACTGCCAGAGTGTGGGATAACAGATTTCTGAGATCAGTGCAGATCCATCAAATTAGGCCCAGAGACCAGGCCAAGGATTCTAAGCTCCAAACATGATCTCACAGCTTTGAAAATATCCTATGCAGCTGCGCTCGGCACAGACACATGCTTGTGAATTATTGTCCTTTGGGTGACTGAGCTCATATAAGGTTTTTTGTCCCTTGACAACTAGTGATCTTCAATATGCATTAGAATATATTATTTTACTTCGGAGTCACGTGAGTGACTACATGAAGACCCCGCCAGCACGCATGCGCGACATATCGTCGAACGCATTGCGGAAGCGACAGTCGGGAGGAGCTCCGCTCCTTCAACGTAAGTTTAAAAAACCTACTGAAGGTAACTCTTACCATTCTGGTGAGCGTGGCGACTCGGTGTTCTTTGTGTTTCAGCAACGGAGAAAGCACCATGGAGTCGAGGAAATCCAGGAGAGCAGCGTCAAAAACCGCTGCTGTGGAAAGCAGCCAGCAGCGTGCCGACTCTCCAGACTTCTCGCCGCAACAGACCGCAGGTGCGCCGCGGTCCGCCGGCAAAACCGCCCGGAAGTCGGACAGGTCCGTTGACTTGGCTGGGTCCAGACCAGAGGACACCCCGTTCGCAGATAGCGACGGCGGGCGTCTTTCCCGCATGGAGCGGTTGGTGGAGCAATTGCTCCAGCGTGACCTGTTTATGCAGGGGCAGAGTCACAGTGGGTCTCCTCGCAGACCCACGGCAGTATCCTATCAAGGACTGCCAAATGTCTCACCCTGTTCGCAGGGGAGCATTAGGGGTCAGAGCTGGGCTGACCCTGAAGAAGGGGCAATGGCTGAAGAGTCACCTGTGTCAGGGATGCCAGAAGAGTTGTTGGACATGGTTAATAAACATGTTGTGTACCAATCCAGAAAGGACTGCCTATACATCCAAAGCCTGCAGCCAGTATTAATTACATGGCTACAAACCAACTGCAGGAGCAAGCCATAAACAACACAGCTGAGAAATAACTTGCTCCAGAGAACTGCATTTCTCTAAATGTGCCTGCAGTCAACAACCGCATCTGGGGCAACATGAGCCCACCTATAAGGAGCCAAGAGGTGAAACTCCAGAGAATCCTTAAACTGCTGACTGCTGGTATCACAGCAGTAGCCAGAACAGCTGATGGGGTTGAGCTGCCTGAAGAGCTACAAGACGCTCTAGCACTCCTGTGTAATACTCAATTTGAGATTAACAGTTACAGGAAGAGCATCATCAAGCCTGCACTTAATCCCAAATTTGCGGGAT
Organism: Raja brachyura; assembly: GCA_963514005.1. The sequence continues at coordinate 20,359,563 of OY740799.1, read as the reverse complement.
TATGCAGGACTAGCAGCACACAGCCGCCAACTTTGCTGTTTAGGGATAACCTCCCGAAGCAGGTAATAGACGTGGATGAGGAGGCCAAAGTTATAGGCCTGATCAAAGTGCCAAACACTTCTAAAACCCATTATCAGCAGCGGCAGCACCCCTACACATCCACCAGACATCGGTGCAACGAAAGGCCATCTGGTGGTGAAAGCTCGAAGGCCGGCCCACCTGCACAGCGGTCTTTTTTAGACCATGGCCCAGACCGGCCTTCTTGGAAAATGCACCAACCCCACAACGCAGCAACACAATACCAGAAGAAACAAGGGCAGAGACAACCAACACACCACCGATGGTAACCATGGAGGTAGGTGGGTCTGGTTGCCTCAAAAACATTGCATGCCTCGATTCATCAAGGGTTGGTGGACGGTTGCACTTGTTTCATCATGTGTGGAGCACTTTTACCTCTGTCAGAAAATGGGAAGTGTTCTGCACCAGGACGAACACTTCATATGACTCAGCCACCATCACTGAAGTGCTGGAGTTTCTGGCCACCCTTCATTTCGATGAAGGATTGAGTATTAGTGCCATTAATTGTGCACGGAGTGCCCTATCTAATTATGAGGGAGTGATCACCTGGCTATAGGATCACACCCACTGGTATCAAAACTGATGAGGGGTAAATTTAACTCTATTCCCCCCAGGCCCAGATACACCCATACATGGGACATAGGCATAGTGTTAACTATGCTCCGAGGATGGACACCTATATCGGGGCTCACTCTGGACAAACTAACATATAAAATGGTTATGATATGGCACTTGTAACAGCACAACGGGTCCAGTCCTTACATAAGCTAAGTATGGACGCCATGTATATCACCAATGGCAAGATAACCTTTCTGATACAGGGGTTACTTAAACAAGATCGACCCGGTTCCTCTGGCCAAAAATTAGAATTTCAGGCCTATCCTGCAGATAGTCGGCTCTGCATTGTGACATATTTTACGATATATAGAAGTCACCAAGAGCCTTAGGGGCACGGAGAGAGCTTTACTCATAAGCCACAAACGCCCTCACCATAAGGTCACAGTGCAAACCATCTCCAGATGGTTAAGGGTGGTATTAGGTGCAGTGGGGGTGGATACTAATCTTTTCAAACGTCACTCCACCAGTGCTGCATCCACATCGGCGGCTAGGATGATGGAAGTTCCTATGGACCACATCCTTGCCACAGCGGGTTGGAGCAATGAACAAACTTTTCAGCGCTTTTATAATAAACCCATGGCCGCTCCTAACACGTTTGCAGGAAAAATTTTAAGTTCTGTTACGTAATTTACCCAATGTGGGGGCATATTATTTTAGGTATGAATAAATACCTTCATTGTTTTTCAGCACAGTGTCATGTCTGAAATACGTTCATCCTCCTTTCCTAGCATGGCAGTGTGTGAGCATGGACTTGTTCCAGGGCATTAAATCACAGAGCTTTGAAATCTTCATGTAGTCAATCGCGTGACTCCAAAGTAAAATAGTAAGATTAAACGAGAACTTAACAGTTCAAAGTTTGATCCTTATTTTATGAGGAGTTACGATGAGGGATTTTGTCCCCTCCACTCCCAACCCTCTATTATAAGGTCAACTGGTATGTTAGTTCTCTTATCTTACTATCTTCAGTCAACTATTTGTTTTGGCAGAAACTTGACCTCCCAGCAGAGCGAGATGACTGTCGGGGAATGTTGCCGACTGGCCCACTGCAGACTGCAGGAGTACGTGGTGAGGGACGCACTTAAGCTTGGTGCAGCCAATGCCAAGGCTGTGGGGTAGGGCGATGGGCGAGGGTCCTTCTGCTGCTGGACATGGGGGGCAGGGTGTGGTGGCGGCGCCCCTCAAAAATAAGGGAAGGAATTTCATGTCAGGGGGCCACAGGATGTGGGGTAAAATTGTGTAATTTGTGTAAACAGTATTGAATGTATGTATTACATTCGAGAATTTCGGATGAATATTTTGCACGGTTCCTGTATATTTTTTACTTGAATAAAGTTTTTTTTAAATGATAACCAAACACGGAAAGAGACACAAAGTGCTGGAGTAACTCTGCGGGTCACACTGCCTCTCTGGAGAAATAAACACTATTAACTCTATCCCTACCAAAGATCATGGAGCGGATCTTTGATCCTTATCTCCCCCTCCCCCTCCTCCTTGTAAATGACACCCCGGAAAATCCAAAGGGGGGCATTTAATCGGGGGTTACACAAAAAGCTGGAGAAACTCAGCGGGTGCAGCAGCATCTAAGGCGCGAAGGAGATAGGCGACGTTTCGGGTCGAGACCCTTCTTCAGACTGGGGGAAATCGGGGAACTTCCGCCCCGCAGCCGTTAAGGGGACGGGCTCTGTGACGGCGGGGGGGAACTTCCGCCCCGCTGGGGGACGGGCTCTGTGACGGGGGGGACTTCCGCCCCGCTGGGGGACGGGCTCTGTGACGGGGGGGGGGGGGGGAACTTCCGCCCCGCTGGGGGACGGGCTCTGTGACGAGGGGGGGACTTCCGCCCCGCTGGGGGACGGGCTCTTGACGGGGAGGGGGGGGGTTGCATTTCCGACCCGCTGGGGGACGGGCTCTGTGACGAAGGGGGAGGGCACTTCCGCCCCGCAGGATGGAGCAGAAGTTGGCCGAGTGGCGAGCCCGGCAACAGCCGGCGGAGAAGGAGAAGGGGGCAGAAGAGGAGAAGGCGCCGCCGGGCGAGTTTGAGCGCCGGGGAGGCCTCGGCGGCCTCTGGCACCGACTGCGGCCCCTAAGGGTTGAGGCGGAGTGGCGTCCAGAGCCAGAGCCGCCGCGGAGCAGCGTGAGTGAGGCCCCGACCCCACTGCCGCTCCGTCCCCGGCACCGACCCCGCTGTCCCCTGGCACCGGGCACCGGGGCTGCTGGCTGCTGGCTGCTGCTGAGAAGAGATTGCTGCTGTCTGTGGGGGGTCAGAGATGCAGGTGTCAGTGGAGGGGGCAGAGAGACACAGGAGATGCTGGTATTAATGAGCACTACCAATTACGACCAAAGCAGTAGAATCCACAAGTAGTCAGAAGAATAATTTCTGAAGATAGACTCAAAAAGCAGAGTAACTTGTCTCAGCGGGACAGGCAGCATCTCAGCAGAGAAGGGATGGGTGACGTTTCTGGTCGAGACCCTTCTTCAGACTGACATCAGGGGAGAGGGAGATACATGGATAAGGAAGTAAGAAGGTGTGAAAACAGGGCAAAGGGACTAGAGATCAAGGAAATTGTTAGCTGGGCGAAGGTAACAACAAAGCAAACTGATAAAATTTGACTCTGACAATGGTGGATGCCCAGGACATAAAGGTCTGAGTTAGATTCCAGGGCTGGAGTAGGTTAGAAAAAGATCAAAGAAAAAAAATCACCTAAAATTACTTTAGTTTGGCCACTCTGTAATTTAATTCAGAGATACAGCACTGGAACAGACCCTTCGGCCCACCGGGTCTGCACCGACCAGCGATCCCCGCACATTAACACTATCCTACACCCACTAGGAACAATTTTTACATTTACCAATTAACCTACAAACCTGTACGTCTTTGGAATGTGGGAGGAAACCGAAGATATCGGAGAAAACCCACGCAGGTCAAGGGAGAACGTACAAACTCCGTACAGACAGCACCCCTAATTGGGATCATACTCGGGTCTCCGGCACTGCATTCGCTGTAAAGAAGCAACTCTACCACTGAGCCACCATAACTAGTTAAGCTTTATCTGCTTTGAGGTGGATTTTCTCACCTACGAGTAACCAAAGTCCCAGACATCATTGTAGATAACTATCTCTGTACCCTCACCATGCTCTTGCAGTTCTTGCAAAATGGAACCAGGATCTACAGTGATGGGTTTGAAAAAGTTTAGTATAGTCATAGTGTTTTCATGCCCTTATTTATACATTTGCCTATCCTAATAAACTTTCTGGGTCTTTCTGTCTATTAACTTTGCGTTCTTCAAAGGTATGTGTCCATGTCCATCACATTCATCTATTCTTTTTCCCTTCTCTCCCACACATAAATTTCACAGCTTAGCTTACATAGACCAGCTGTATTTCTGCAGTCAGTCACCTTGAACATATTACATTTATCTAAGTAAATAGCTTTGCAGTTCACAACTAACGCAGTTGAGACCTGTTGAAAAGCTTTTGGCTTCTCCACCAAGAAGAACCAGGATTGGATTGATGCAAATGACAAGACGAATGAAGAGCTAATTCGCAAGCCATTCCTGAATTGAAAGTTTCTCTACGCATACAAAATGAACAGTTCTACAGGCATTTGTTGTTGAGATCTGAGCTTTTAGGTTTATTATTGCCTCGTATCAAGGTTCAGAAAAAAGTTTTGTTTCGCATTAGATGTATCATATACGAATACAATCAAGTCAAACTTGAGTACAATAGATAGAGCAAAGGGGAAGATACAGTGTGCAACATATAGTTCTCATTGGAGGTTATTAGTTCCATAGATAAAGTCCAATGTCCTCATTGAGGCAGAGTGTATTGGACAGTACCCCATGGAAGCCTGATAACAGAGGGGATGAAGCTGTTTCTGAGTATGGTGGTGCTCTTTCAAGCATCTATACCTTCTGATGGACGGAATTCCTCTGACTAGCAAAAACCCCACAGTGACAACCAGGAGACGTGAGCTCTTCACAGCCACCAAGGTCATTTGAAACCAAAACACCCCAGACCTTATCCTTGGAAAAGGTAAAATTGTTAAGGACGTGCAGTAGATGCCTGCTAGAAGGACCACCTATGACGTACAAGATGGAATCTTAAGGAAAGTCAGGCATTTTGAACAAGCTTACTCCAGAGACGTTTGATGCTACGCCTTGGGATCATCAATGTGGGTATAGACTCAAACCTCGTCCTGAAACTGATAGTAGACTATCTGACGTACTGCAACTGGACTCTCCTTGACATGAGCGGCCATTCCACAACCTCTTATTTGGTCTGACGGACAAGATGTGGAAATACCTTCTCCCAACCAAAAACCCCAGCTCGGAGCACCTGTAACTCCGCTGTAATTCTAACACGTGACAGTGAAGAGCGCCAGTTCTGAATCTATAATCTCTATATCCCTCCTTTTTATTGTAACATTAAGTACCTACAAATTTTTTTAAAGCTCACGCAATTACTTTGTAGCTTACTCATGCCCTTTACTATGACAAGAAGATTAACCTTTTGCCCATAACTGGCCCCTTTACTTCGAGTTGCCCTCCTTTTTTTTTGGGTGAGCTTCAAGGTTCCTTTTCAGGTTGCCTTTAAATCCCATGCTCCATCTTTACCCACTTATTTTTTACAAGCAACCCTTGAATTCTCTGTCCCAAGTAACCTCCCGCTGTGTTCTGTATTGCACTTATGACGTAATAGTTGTTTTATTGTTTTATTTAATCTTACCATTCATGTGGTTCTGGATGTCATCTATTACAGAAATATGCTCTGTTATCTTTCGGGGCTCTGCATATTTATTCTTTGCTGATCTTTGTTTCACACCACCATAGGTATCTCTAAATTAACACTTTCCTGGTTGTTTTTTTCACCATGTATATTATTTTGCTTGGGCTATTTGAACCTATTTCAATCCTATATTATGATTGCTATTCTTGGAATTAGATGAGAATTAGATTTAAAACTAAAAACTGCACTGCTCTGGAAATAAATAAAAAACAAAAATGCAGAAATACTCTGCAACTCAAACTACATCCAAACATCTTTTAGGATTAGTTTTGCCATCAATTCCCTTCCCTTGATGTCGAGTAAACTATTATTGATTCTTTTCAAAAAATATTGCACTTATTTTGCACTGCTAAATTTATATATATATATATATATATATATATATATATATATATATATATATATGTGTTAAATTGTAGGCACATTTCATATATATATATATAATATATATATATATATATATATATATATATATATATATATATATATATATATGTATATATATATATATATATACATATATATATATATATATATATGTATATATATATATATATATATGAAATGTGCCTACAATTTAACATTGCATTCTCAATTTGGAGTACTCTCCAGTAAACACTCAACTCTCTGTCCTTGAACTCTCGGTCTTTGAATCCTCGGTGATTTCATCTCCTTTGGAACTGTAATGCCATTGTTATCAATGTTATCCTTGTTTTCTCTATCCTTTCCAAATACATTGTACCAAGGAATGCTTAGTTCATATTTTGCCAATATTCAATCATCATTGTATCCATTATTATGTATTTCCATCATTTTATCCTTGGGTCAAAGTCATACACTTACCTCGCCAACAGCAATGAGAGTTATTCATATGAGGCAATCATTGTAGGCAAGGCCATCATTCCTTGCTCTTTTGTAGCGTATTTGAACTGAATGCATTGGCAGGATATGTCGGGGCAGTTAAGCGTCAGCCATACTGCTGCAATTTCAAATATAGACAAAGGATTGCAGATGCTGTGTTACAGAAAGAGACAAAGTGCTGGAGTAATTCAATGGGTCAAGCAGCATCTCTGGAAAACATAGACAATGTTTTGGGTCAGGTCCCTTCCTCAGACCGATTACAGTAGGGGGGAGGTAGCTGGCAAGGAGGTCCTGTCCCCCTCCCCCAACTACAATCGGTCTGAAGAAGGGTCCCAACCTGAAATGTCACCTATCCATGTTCTCCAGGGATGCTGCCTGACCCATTGAGTTACTGCTGCAATTTGTGTCCTTTGCTCCATGTTAAAGTTGCATATAGGTCCTGAGCTAAGAGATCTGCTTCCTTATCAGTTTTTACATGCTTGTCTCATCTGGCTGTATTTATTAATGGATTTGCATCTATGGACTACAAATCATTTGTTTGTGCCTCTAGACTGTGAATCGATGAACATAGTTGCTACACCACCGCACTCGTAAGCAATGCATCACACAGAAGACATTTCATTCAGATAGCTTACCAAGTTCTCAAAGGCTAATTAAGTATGACCAATAAATGCTTTACTTCAACATCCACATCTTAAACTAATTTAAAAACTTGAGCTCACTTTCAAAGTGGTTTCCCTGAGCACGAGATGGGAATCGTGGCTTCAGGATGTGCAAACCTGGGTGTCCTTGTACATCAGTCACTGAAAGTAAGCATGCAGGTACAACAGGCAGTGAAGAAAGCTAATGGCATGTTAGCCTTCATTACAAGAGGAGCTGAATATAGGAGCAAAAAAATCCATCTGCAGTTGTACAAGGCCCTGGTGAGACCACACCTGGATTATTGTGTGCAGTTTTGGTCTCCTAATTTGAGGAAGGACATTCTTGCTATTGAGGGAGTGCAGCGAAGGTTCACCAGGTTAATTCCCGGGATGGCGGGACTGTCGTATGATGAAAGAATAGAGCGACTGGGTTTGTACTGTCTGAAATTTAGAAGGATGAGAGGGAATCTTATAGAAACATATACAATTATTAAGGGATTGGACACGCTAGATGCAGGAAACATGTTCCAGATGTTGGGAGAGTCCAGAACCATGGACCACAATTTAAGAATAAGGGGTTGGCCATTTAAAACTGAGATGAGGAAAAACTTTTTCACCCAGAAGGTTTTGAATTTGTGGAATTCTCTGTCTCAGAAGGTGCTGGAGGCCAATTAACTGGATGCATTCAAAAGAGAGTTAGATAGAACTCTTAGGACTGGCGGAATCAAGGCATATGGGGAGAAGGCAGGAACAGGGTACTGATTGTGGATGATCAGCCATGATCACATTGAATGACGGTGCTGGCTCGGTGCCGAATGGCCTACTCCTACACCTATTGTCTATATATCTATGTTCATTGTCAACTCCCTTCTGTTGCTGCTCAGAATATTACTGCATTTTCCCAAGGCTTTTCCTTCAGCATCTTGCATAATTTACCTCTAATTACCTCTATCATTTATATTCTATTGATTCATGTTTTTTATTTATTAATTGTTGTATTGATCTTTATGATTTGGCAAATTCTGGTCGGGCATCACCAGCGGACATTGTTGCAGTGGTCCCACAGTGCGATTTGTGTGGTAATTGCAGAAATGGTGAGAGAATGGAGACTCATTGCAAACTAAGTGTGAAGAAAGAGTTTCAATGCATTATTGCACTTCTTAGTAGAAGTTGTGAGAGAAGGTAGGCACACAATTCTGAAGTAACTCAGCAGGTCAGGCAGCATCTCTAAAGAATACGGATAGGCAACGTTTTGGGTCGGGATTGACCTGAAATATAATCTATCCATGTGTTCCAGTGATGATGCCTGAGCTGCTGAGTTACTCCAGCACTTTGTATCATTTTTTGTAAACCAAAAGGAACTGCAGTTCCTTGTTTCTCCATGGTGGAAGAAGGTGGTGTTTTTGAGTGAATTCCTTAAAAATAAATTCAAGATGTTGGTGAAAAAGGCAGAATGAGCTACAGTGTGTTTACAAGCTATGAGCAGAATAGGGCCAGATTCCTGGCTTGCACTCGTCTTGCAGGCTTACACTCCTCTAGATAACGTGGTGACCATCCAATAACACTACTGAGCCTTGTATAGTGGAGAGGCTTGGTGGAGGCAAGAACAAGCCTCATTCTGGATTGCACAGACCAGAATTTCACATTCTTTTTTTAAAAGAATGCAAAACAAGTTCATATTAAATGAGTTCTTGTGTCCAGCCATATGTACAGAATGCTACATTGTGCATCATCCAATATAAAATGATAATAGAATACAATTTTGACTGCTCTTGTAATTCAGCTTATCTGCAAATAACGGCGTTCATTTTAGTGCTGATTTCTTATTACTGTCACTTGTAATTTATCTAATCTCATAAACTAAAACTAAACACATCGTTATTCCTTTTCCTGGAGAAAGGTGTCCAGCATAATTAATGCTCTCAGTCTAGTCAAAACTTAATACAGGAAATGTTTCTTTCATTTTTTTTAGGAAAAGGAAGAAGATGACCAGAATTCATTGACAGAGAGCTCTGAGGAGCAGCCAATTAAAACTGATCACTTTGGCACAATTGTGACTGTTCTGAAGGTCCTGCTTTGGCTGATATTACTTGGCCTCTTCATTGAGCTGGAGTTTGGCCTGGTATACTTTGTCGTCTCAATGTTTTATTGGATTTACATTGGAACACGAGCCCCATCCGAAAAGAAACAAGGAGAAATGAGCGCATACTCTGTGTTCAACCCTGGTTGTACGGCTATTCGGGGAAGTCTGACAGCAGAACAGTTTGAACGAGAACTTCAGTACAGACCTTTGGCCGGCCGATGATTGGCCCTGTGGGGAACTATTTATTGTATTGTAACCAGCACAATTGCCAATGGAATCTTGAACACAATAAAGGTCAACAGTCAACAGAAGGAATCACCTGAGCTGCAATTTACCCACATGTAACAGATGTTTAAATACAGTGAGAGATAAATTAATTTTTCACTGTATGTGTCTGGCATAATTTAATCTAAATCCTGCACACCTTATATAGCAGGAATAAATTTAAGGCAATTTGTGATGGGCAATAAGCTCACACCCTCTATAAGCACTGCCTGACATATAATAGGTGACCCTGTAAACTCGCACTTACAAAAGCAATTCTTTAAGGCCACTGACACCCACGATGTCTCCTCCTCAGAGTGCCTGGGTGGCCTCCACCTCGGAGCTCCAAGGTAGTCTCTGCCTCCGAGCTGCCACGTGCTCTCCACACCAGAGCTCCCAAATGGTCTATGCGTCGAATAGTAAATTTACAAGTGCGCAGTAGCACTTCCATTTTTGACTTGCATAACATCCGACTTCTACAAGGCTCCGTGGGACATAACCCTTACGTAAATTAGGGAGCACCCGCATTGTAATTCTGTTGTAGACAAACTCCAGATATATAGTGAGGTAATAATGTACATGTTTAATCTGAAACTACAGGCACACATTTTCCTGGTAAAAAGGTTGGTTGCCTAGTGTGCCTTCCTCTTAGAATGTAGGTCAGGTTAAAAAATAAAATAGTATTTTCCTATCTCATTACTCATGAGTGAATCTCAGACACATGATTGTCCCAGTGTCCTACAAGCCCCATTTATAGCCTTCGTAAAAAAATAACATGCAATAAATAATACTTCCTTCTAAAACCACGTATTATATGTAAGTTTTGTTTGTTTTATACAAATGAGAATTGCCAACCATTCCATAACTCAAGCTGAAATCGTACGCCTATATTTAAGTGAAATTGTAATGTTTTGAAGTTAATAATTTTGATGTTCACTTTCTAGATACTATGTCTTGTCACCCCTCTTCCAACTACGTTCCCTCTAGCTTTGCAATTTGTTACTCTTCCCCCTTCACCAGCATCAACCTATTACTCGCCAGGCTTTGTCCTGGCCCTTCTAATTTCCAGCATTCTTCCCTTTCATATCCCACGCAATCCGTCTAAAGAAAAGTCCTGAACCGAAACCACCCATCCATGTTCTCCAGACATTCTTCCCGACCTGTCCTCGTTCTTCAGAGAACGGGGTTTCCCCTCCCCCACTATAGATGAGGCTCGCACCATGGTCTCCTCCATACCCCGCAACACTGCCCTCTCTCCCCATTCCCCCACTCACAACAAGGGCCGAGTCCCCCTGGTCCTCACCTTTCACCCCACCAGCCAGCGCATACAACAGATAGTCCTCCGCCAGTTTCGCCACCTCCAACGTGACCCCTCCACTCGCCACATCTTCCCATCTCCCCCCCCTGTCTGCCTTCCGCAAAGACTGCTCCCTCCGCAACTCCCTTGTCAATTCTTCCCTCCCGCTCCACTCCTTCCCCGGGCACTTTCCCTTGCAACCGCAAGAGATGCTACACTTGTCCCTTCACCTCCCCCATCCACTCCTTTCAGGGACCCACGCAGTCATTCCAGGTCCGACAGAGGTTCACCTGCACCTCCTCCAACCTCATCTACTGCATCCGTTGCTCCAGATGCCAGCTGATCTACATCGGTGAGACCAAGCGGAGGCTGGGCGATCGTTTCGCCGAACACCTCCAATCGGTCCGCAATAACCAACCCGACCTCCCGGTGGCTCAGCACTTCAACTCCCCCTCCCATTCCGTATCCGACCTCTCGGTCCTGGGCCTCCTCCACGGCCAGAGTGAGTAACACCGCAAGTTGGAGGAACAGCACCTCATATTCTGCTTGGGGAGTCTGCATCCTCTGGGCTTAAACATTGAATTTTCTCAATTCTGCTAACCCAGACTGCCCCCTCCCCTCCGCACCTCTCCCTCAGCCCTCTGGCCCTGACATTCCTTCTCCATCTCCACCCCCCCCCCCCCACCCCAATCGCACTAGCTTCTCATTTTCACACCACAAACAGCTTACAATGGCCTGTTTCCTTTATCATCAATACTTTTTTGCATATCTTTCAGTCATTGTTCCTTATCTCTCCACATCACTGTTTATCTCTCGTCTCCCTGATCCCTGACCAGTCTGAAGAAGGGTCTCGACCCAAAACGTTGCCTTCTCCTTCGCTCCTTAGATGCTGCTGCACCCGCTGAGTTTCTCCAGCTTTTTGTGTAACCCTCAATTCTCCAGCATCTGCAGTTCCTTCTTTAACACGAGTTAATCAAGCACTTTGTCTTTTTTTGTAAACCAGCATTTTCAGCTCCTTGTTTCTTTCTACTTGTATGTTCGGAGTGGTTTCCCAATGTTACAAAATTGCTTTTAAATTACTACAAGATTCCACTGAAAGTGACTACGAGCAGAATTAAATAGTGTGTGTGATCCTGACTTCCATGGCCTTGCTTTCTGGCTACAAATAGCAAAGATCAATTCAAGTGTGATCCTTTTCACATTCCCTCCAGCAAGAAGAAAGTAAAGGAACTTGCGCTGTTATAGTGCTTTGAAGTCCAAGTGTATAAACTGGCCAGTTTGATTTTAGCAGTGTTCTACAAACAAAGGGTGCAGACGAGTTTTCAATGCTCCTTGGACAGCTTTCAGTCCAACACTGAACTGTTCTGTTTTTCTCAGAGCCCAAGTTCACTCCTTTAATGGGCCATATTGTGCTGTCAGTTTTGTGCTTGAGATTGTCTTACATTGCAGTGCTTCTTTGATCAAATGTGAAAGTCAAATATGTCCTGATGGGCATTTGTCAGACTGCCAGCCTGCTGCGGACTCGCCACCCAAACCCCGAGGCAGAGCAATGCCTGAAGCACGGGACTAGGAGCACATTGCATCCCGCCCTCAACTTTACATGCAGGAACAGTAACCTCATTCATTTGACATTGTGGTAAAAGGTAAATGCTTTACTTATTTTACTGTCAGTTGGTTTGTAGTGGATGTCGGTCAGGAGTGTATCACCTGCAATAGAGATGATGAGGTCAAGGAATGGTAGGGAAATGTCGGAAGTGGTCCTTGCAGGTGATACACTCCAGACCGACATCCACTACAAACCAACTGACTCCCACAGCTACCTGGACTCCTCTTCCTCCCACCCTGCTCCCTGTAAGGACTCCATCCCCTATTCCCAATTCCTTCGACTACGCCGCATCTGCTCCCAGGATGAGGTGTTCCACACCAGGTCATCACAAATGTCCTCATTCTTCAGAGAACGGAGTTTCCCCTCCCCCACTATAGAAGAGGCTTGCACCAGGGTCTCCTCCATACCCTGCAACACTGCCCTCTCTCCCCATTCCCCCACTCACAACAAGGGCAGAGTCCCCCTGCTCCTCACCTTTCACCCCACCAGCCGGCACATACAACAGATAGTCCTCCGCCAGTTTCGCCACCTCCAACTTGACCCCTCAACTTGCCACATCTTCCCATCTCCCCCCCTGTCTGCCTTCCGCAAAGACCGCTCCCTCCGCAACTCCCTTGTCAATTCTTCCCTTCCCTCCCGCTCCACCCCTTCCCCGGGCACTTTCCCTTGCAACCGCAACAGATGCTACACTTGTCCCTTCACCTCCCCCATCCACTCCTTTCCGGGACCCAAGCAGTCCTTCCAAGTCTGACAGAGGTTAACCTGCACCACCTCCAACCTCATCTACTGCATCCGTTGCTCCAGATGCCATTTGATCTATATCGGTGAGACCAAGCGGAGGCTGGGCGATCGTTTCGCCAAACACCTCCGCTCGGTCCGCAATAACCAACCCGACCTCCCGGTGGCTCAGCACTTCAACTCCCCATTCCGTATCCGACCTCTCGGTCCTGGGCCTCCTCCACGGCCAGAGTGAGCAACACCGCAAGTTGGAGGAACAGCACCTCATATTCCGCTTGGGGAGTCTGCATCCTCTGGGCTTAAACATCAAATTTTCTCAATTCTGTTAACCCAGGCTGCCTCCTCCCCCTCCCCACCTCTCCCTCAGCCCTCGGGCCCTGGCATTCCTTCTCTATCTCTCCCCCACCCAAGTCGCACTAGCTTCTCATTTTCACACTACAAACAGCTTACAATGGCCTGTTTCCTTTATCATCGATACTTTTTTGCATATCTTTCATTCATTGTTCTTTATCTCTCCACATCACCGTCTATATCTCTCGTTTCCCTGATACCTGACCAGTCTGAAGAAGGGTCTCGACCCGAAACGTCGCCTATCTCCTTCGCTCCTTAGATGCTGCTGCTCCCGCTGAGTTTCTCCAGCTTTTTGTGTAATCCCTACTCTATGTTTCCTGTGTGCTAACCAATTTTCAATCCATGTCAGTACCCTACCCCCAATAGCATGTGCTCTAATTTTGCCCACTAATCTCCTGTGGGACCTTATCAAAGGCTTTCTGAAAGTCCAGGTACACTACATCCACTGGCTCTCCCTTGTCCATTTTCCTAGTTACATCCTCAAAAAATTCCAGAAGATTAGTCATGCATGATTAATCGTAAATCCATGCTGACTCGGACTGATGCTGTTACTGCTATCCAAATGTGCTGCTATATCATCATTTATAATTGACTCCAGTATCTTCCCCACCACCGTTGTCAGGCTAACTGGTTTATAATTCCCTGTTTTCTCTCTCCCTCCTTTCTTAAAAAGTGGGATAAGATTAGCTCCCCTCCAATTCACAGGGACTGATCCAGAATCTATAGAACATTGGAAAATGATCACTAATGTGTCCATGATTTCTAGAGCCATTTCATTAAGTACCTTGGGATGCAGACCATCAGGCCCTGGGGATTTATCAGCCTTCAGTCCCATCAATCTACCCAACACCAATTCCTGCAGAACGTGAATTTCCTTCAGTTCCTCCGGCCACTAGTACATCTGGGAGATTGTTTTTGTCTTCCTTAATATGACAGATCCAAAGTACTCGTTCAACTCTTCTGCCATTTCCTTGTTCCCCATAATAAATGCACTTGTTTCTGTCTCATGGGACCCACATTTGTCTTAAGTAATATTTTTGCTCTCACATACCTAAAGAAGCTTTTATTATCCTCCTTTATATTCTTGGTCAGCTTACCTTCGTACCTCATCTTTTCTCCCCGTATTGCCTTTTTAGTTATCTCCTGGTGCTCTTTAAACATTCCCCAATCCTCAGGCTCCCCGCTAATCTTTGCTATTTTATACTTTTTTTTTATGCTCCTTGACTTCCCTAGTCAGCCTTACTACCCTTAGAATTTCTCTTTGGAATGAACTGATCCTGCACCTTCTGTATTTTTCCCACAAATACCCACATTGTTGTTCCACTGTCATCCCTGCTAGGGTCTCTTTCCAGCTAAATTAGGCCAGCTCCTCCCTCATGCCTCCATAGTCCCCTTTACTCAATTTTGGAACAAAACCCATCTTAAGGCTGGACATTTCGGGTCGGAACCCTTCTACAGAATGGGCAGTCTGAAGAAGGTTCTGACTGGAAATGTCAACCATCCTTTTTCTCCAGAGATGCTGCCTGACCTGCTGAGTTACACCAGCACTTGGTGTCTATCGTCTGGTCCAATACCATCTGTCCAGACTGTTTAGCCCCTTGCCCAGGCCCCTCTTGTAGCAGGTTATGTGTCATACAACACTTTTAATGCATTCTTTAAAAATCTTGCTATTTGCCTGAGTTTGTGGACATTTGCTCCATATTTTCCTCAAGGACATTTCACTTACTCTGCACAGAAGTGTCATTGAATTAGATATTTTTCAATTTATTGAATTGATCCTTTCTATGAATATTGTCCTTCAGAATATTTTGGACAGTTAAAATGTGTTAAGTATTATTATTATTTTATTGCTGGGTTCCATTCCGTGTACACATTAGCCTTGGAGTTTTATAAAAGCTGATGCTAAATTGCTAGCAAACCCCAAGGAAAATTGGAATGATTTCTAGGGCGATATTTTGGTGGGTGCACTGCATTAATAGAGAGCCAGGGTGTTTGACCAAGACAAGCAATTATCTGTGTGTCGTGGTTACCTTAAATAAAGTTTTCCTTTTCCACCATTTTATTTAGAATACTCATTCCAATTGCCATGAGCTTGTAACTGATTATTTCACGTATTCTTGTACACAGAGGTGATCATTCCTTTCTAAATCTCTTCCAGTAGAAATTCCCATGCTTTAGCTGAAGTGCAAACCCCAAGAGTGGTGCTGAATGGCAAGTCTCCTCTAGGTTGTCCCTTCTAAAATGCTCAGATTTGGGAAAGCATGGACTGTCACCTGGCCTGCCACTAACAGTGAAGGTAGCAACAACATTTAATCACTGAACCATGCATGTAATTTTTTGAATGAAAAGTAATGAACGTGAGTGAACTCATTTGGTTTTATTTTAAAATCTAACACATCAATAATCTGAATCCAAAGGATTAATAACAACCAGTAAGGTGAAAGGTCGTTGACCTGAAACATTAACTCTGTCTTTCTCTCCATGATTCTGCTGGATCTGCTGCATAATTCCACGTTTTTCAGTTCATTGACATAAAATATTAAATCCGTTTCACTCTTCTCTGATGCTGCTTGACCTGCTAAATATTTTGAACACTTTCTATCTTTATCTTTGTTTTTCAGTTGTGGTGAAAATATTTACTAGGCTTCAGGCAATAATGCCATGGTAACTTATTCTATAAAGATATGTAAGTGATGTAACAGTGATAAACCATTTTTTACGGTGGACAAAGAACAACATTTTGTTTAGTGAGCTCTATGATATGCAATAAATTGATAATTTCCTATCTTTCAGATCAATCAAGAGTGTTTTATTGCATATGTCCTGAAAGAAAATAATGAAATTCATACTTGCAGCAGCACAACAAACATAGCACTCTGCAAAACCCATAATAAACAACAAAATAAACTTCAGACACAAAATGCTGGAGTAACTCAGCATTTTGTGTCCATCTTTGGTGTTAACCACCATCTGCAGTTCCTTCTAACACAAAAGAAAGTTCAGTATATATATATAAAAGAAACGGGAAAAAACAAAAGTAGTCCAAAGACAAAAACAGATATTTGGTGAACAATTGCGTTAATTGTTAAAATCAAGAGCAGGCAAATCAGGGAACAGGGAGGGATGATGATGGAAGTGTGAGGCATACATTTTCGATAACTTACTACAATATTTGGGTGTAAAGAAGTGGCAGTGTAGAATCACATAGCGATGTAGAACCTCATATTTACAATCGGAGCATGTCTCAACGCATAAGATCATCTCTTAACATTCCAAATATTTATTGGGAATCGAAACGCTCCAAATGCCTCCTTTTATCACTACAATGAGACAGGGGTTTTCTTTGCAGATTATGGAAGGGTCTTGACCCGAAATGTCTGTCCTGCTGCCTGTCCTGCTGAGTTACTCCAGCATTTTATGTCTATCTTTGGTTTAAACCAGCATCTGCACTCCTTCCTACATATGGTGTTTATTCATGCAGCTATCCATATCCTTGTTCGAAGCTTGGGTTTTGTTTGAGTAACAGGGTTTGGATCCATTATCTCCTGTAAAATGGTCCATGCCTAACAATCCCCAACAACCTGTGAAGCCAGAAAGCTGTTCGTTGGAGGAGGTAGGGCTGGTCTGCACACTAGAATCCTGCTTCCAAATAATATTAGCACAATGTGAGACTGGATGGTGGGCCACACTGAGATTGAAAGGGCCTGCTATGGTCTGACAAGTAGCACACAGAGCACACCCATTGAGTTAATTGACTGGTCCATTATTTTCCAATTTGACTAAATACAAAGCCTAAGTATGGATCATTGTCCTCCTTTGTAATCTTACCGAATAGACTGCAGTGTGAATCATTGTCATTCAATACATTCTTCTAAAGGACTGTAGAGACCATTCTAGAATAATCATCTACAGAATAGGACAATAGCATGATTCAACAGATTCCAATGTAATCCATAGAAAGTAGACAATCATAATTTCAGAACAAAGATGGCAATTATAGTCTAACTCTGAGGGTGGATAAACACAATATTGTGCAAAGCCCTCGGAGCTAAGAATATTTGGATTTGAATGGATTAAAGTTTCTTCCAATATAAGAGCAGAAAATTCCACTGCTTTCATTGTGCCAAGATCTAAACCAGAGGGTCAAATAAAGGGCATTTTCTGAAACACAATATCCTGCCATTTGCAGGATGGAAGGTGTCTGCCTCAGTGAAGTAAAGTGCTTAGGGCATTCCTCTGTCATTTCTGATCATCTCACAGACTGTAAGGAAAGCCCCAGTCAATGTTCTATTTCGTTTAACACAAAGCAACATTACAAACCACCGATCCCATGTAAAGACAAACAGCAATGGAAAGCAGCCAGTGCCTGTATGAAAGGCTGTGATAAAAAACTAAATAGATCATCTTTTCTCGTTGGCACGCAATATTGATTTCACAATTGTCAAGGGATGTTTTCTATGCAAAAGCTGGGAGGTCACTTTATTAAAATGATTGATGAGAACTTGCCACAATTCAAGATTAATTTGACCTCAATGGAAGTAAAAGTGGGAGTGCTGTCAGATCGACAAGCAGCCAGCGTTCATGACTGGAGATTGTTGAAATTGTTATCATTGTTTTCTTTCCTAGTAGTTTTGAATATCGCTTCACAAATAACAACACATGTTTGGTTTGCATATTTTTGATTGATACAAATACATCTATTGATGCTCCTGAGCACATCATCAGTGATGTAACCTGGGGTCATAGGGTGTTCCGGATCTTGCATCATCAGGCGACCCAGCCGTGGTTGATCAGACCACGACTTGTGTTCAGGTGGCATTCGCTCCTCCCCATGGACCTTCTCTCCTGATCCGGAGTCATCTCGAGGCCTTTTCCGCTGCCTCTGTGGTGTTCTTGATGGCTCTTCTCCTCTCCATTCCGTTGATGCCCAGTGCACTCAAGGCTTTGTAGAGCGATTGCCCTGCAAAACTTCTGCAGCCAACCTCAATGGGCATACACCTTGCCTTCCAGCCCTGCTTACGGCAGTCTATGACCAGCTCTTCATATTTGGTCATTTTCCTCTCGTGAGCCTCCTCCGGACAGTCCTCCCACGGTACTGTCAGTTCCAACAAGGCGATGTCTTTGGTCGCCTCTGAGACCAGGAGGACGTCTGGCCTCAGGGTGGTCATGGCAATGTGCTGTGGGAACTTCAGCTGTTTCACCAGGTCTACAGAAAGCTGCCAGTCCTGCGCAGTCGCCAGGATTCCTGACGGATTCCTGGCTGCTGTGGTTCTTGGCAGCTGCACTCCGGCCTTCACGAAGGTGATCATCTAGGTGGTGGGGCGTGCTCGTCTGCAGCTGCTGATTCCCATGCTGATGGCTTCTGCAATGGGTTTAAGAACCTGGTTGTGACGACAGGTGTACCGGCCCTGCCCAAGAGTCTTTGGGCAGCAGCTCAGGATGTGTTCCAACATCCCCTTGCCTGAGCATTGCGGGCAATCTGGAGTAAAAGTGGGAGTGCTGTCAGATCGACAAGCAGCCAGTGTTCATGACTGGAGATTTTTGAAATTGTTATCATTGTTTTCTTTCCTAGTCATTTTAAATATCGCTTCACAAATAACAACACATGTTTGGTTTGCATATGAATAGAAATAACATGCAAAGTGATGCAGGCAGGATGATGTTGGACTTGATGCAACTCTCCATACCATGGCACTGAGCCAGTTTTATAACAGTCAACCTTTCATGCTATACAAGTAGTAGAAGGCAGATGCTTCGTGAAAAGAGCTAACCTTTGATGTTAGATCTCTTTGAAATCTTAACTTTGCAATTATTTCTAAAGTTTCAAAAATGGCAATAAATATGAAGAAGGATCAAGATTATAAAGTGTCCTTTCTTTTCTAAATTCTGCAGAATGGCACAATTGTGTTAAAAAATGCATCCGGTTACTTCATTAAGGTAAGGAATTAGCTGATTTATATGATGCTCATGTAAAGGACGTGAAGATAGCTCACTGATTGCCTTATTCCTAAACCTTTTCACAGAATTGTTTGATCTTACAATGTTTAGACTTACTGCTTTAATCCAATACTCTGTGTAATTTTCTCATTATTATTTTCAGAGATGGGAAAGAAGAATTATTATTTATTATTAATGCAGTTCTACCATTTTGCAAACATGATAAAGTGCAAAAATGAAAATAAACATGTCCCTTACATAACAGCAATGCATTTGCTTGTTTCATTTCAAAATGGATACAATACCCAGCACCTTCTCCCTAGCTTATTACAGGCACTCCCCGACTTACGTAAGGGTTACCTTCTGAGAAACCTTACGTGAATCAGATTTTATGTAAGTCAGAATCACTATCAATATCCCCTGCCCGAAATGATTCACTGAGAGTATTATCGCAGTGGCGTCCGGCTGCATTCGGGGCACTTACTGCGGTGCTTGGCTTCCTAGTTAAGCATTGCACCATTGCCTGTTTGAATTCTATCTCACCACTGGGGCACTTTCTTCAGCGCGCCACCATCTGGGTAAACATCGCCACAATTCTCAGGTTGTTTCCAATGTAAACTTCAGTGATTTCTACTGTGTTGTGGAAATTACAAACTACTTTAATTACACTAGAGGGACTGAGTACAGAATTGTTTGGGTAAGTGCGACTTCACTTAAGTCACCCATTGTGCATGTCAGGAAGTGTCTGTACCTGCAGTTTACCTGTGTGAAGCTTCTTTCTGAATACAGAACATCACCTATTACTATTTTGGAGCAAAGTTCTTGCAAAGGCCCTCTGCTATCACCTTTATGGATGACACAGTGGAGTTGGTGCTACCTGGTTGAAGTAACTTGCGTTTAATCCTGATCTCCAGCATTGTCCATGTGGATTTTGCACATCATCTCCATGACCATATAGGTTTCCTCCTGATCTTTCATTTCCCCACTCTAAAGATGTGCAGAATTATATGTAAATTGGCCACCGTGATTAGATGAAGCACAGAATCGAGAGAGTTAATGGGAACATGGTAATAATAGAGTGCGGTTAGTGTTGGATTAGTATAAAGGGGTGGTGTATAGTCGATATGGACCCGATGGGCCAAAGGGCCTATTTCCATGCCATGTCATTTTTTGGGACAGAAAACTATGGACAGAACCAATCAAACCATTTTGCAGAATTCCTGCCATTAACAATGTAGTCAAATTGTTCTCAAGGTTAAAACAATGAGATGTCACACTCAGACATGTGAGGGCTGAAATAACATTCGCCAGAGTGAATGAAATTAGAATGTTGAATATTTAACATTTGTAAATCACCTTTAGTCATTTTGAAACATTTCATCTGATAGATTACAATTGTATTAATTGGTAACTAAATACAAAGAATGAGATTCTTTAAATCACTGTTAAAATACGTTTTTAGAATACAAAATACTTCATTTTATAAACATAAAACTCTCTTTACACAGAGAGTGGTGAGTCTCTGGAATTCTCTGCCACAGAAGGTAGTTGAGGCCAGTTCATTGGCTATATTTAAGAGGGCGTTAGATGTGGCACTTGTGGCTAAAGGGATCAGGGGGTATGGAGAGAAGGCAGGTACGGGATACTGAGTTGGATGATCAGCCATGATCACATTGAATGGCGGTGCAGGCTCGAAGGGCCGAATGGCCTACTCCTGCACCTATTTTCTATGTTTCTATGTTTCTAAAATGTCACCATTTTGCTCTCCCCCTTCTTCTCCCAGCTCCATGTTATCTGCTAATTTTGATTAAGGCCTAAATCTGTCAGCATTCGCCATGTTGGACACAACAACAGATAACACTAGCTAACACCAGATCAACTCAGCCTGCACTTTGCAATGGGGAGATTCATTCCAGCCACCAGTTTTCCATGGAATAGTAAACATTACTGATAGTAATGTTTGGGAAACATTACAGATGATGGACAATTGTAGTAGGTGAACTCTGGGCGCTCCGTTGTTGCATTGGAAAGTTATTAGAAAAACAAATCTGTTTTGCATCTGCACAGGGCTCTACATGCACACACTCAAGGGTCCAGTGGAACAAATAGCCATTGGGATCTTCACCTGGAGTCAAGCTTCAAAAGATATAATGCCGCAATAATTTTTCTGAGGTTCCACAAGTAACTGAGGCAAGTGAGTACATCTTCAGTTGCCTTATCTCACCTATTAAAATGTTAGCTTTGGACTCTTCAATTCCCACACCTCCAGCATTCTCCTCTCAACAATGTCTATCAGTCAGGTATCGAAAATCTAATTCAGTCAATCCATTACACCATGAGGGTTGACACAAAATGCTGGAGTAACTCAGCGGGTCAGGCACCATCTCTGGATTGAAGGAATGGGTAACGTTCGGGTCGACTGAGAGAAACATTATGCACCCTGAGGGTTCATATGTTCATAGGACATAGAACAGTACGGCATAGGAACGGCCCCTTCAGCCCACAATTTTTGTGCCAAACATGATGCCTTGTTGACATGATCTCCTCAGCCCACAAGTTGCCCATTTCCCTCCATTCCTTGCAAATCCACATGCCTATGTAAAAGCATCTTAAATGCCACTATTGTGTCTGACACCAGCACCAACCCTGGTAATGCATTCCAGGCCCCCCACCAGCCTCTGTGGGGGCCTGGAAACTTGTCCAGCATATCTCCATTATATTTTCCCCCTCTCACCCTGCAGATATGCCCACTACTGTTGGTCATTTTCAACCTGAGAAAAACAATCTTAGGCACCCACCATATACTCTTGATGGACTTTTCCAACTTGAAATAAGTATGGAAAGCATCAAATATGTAGGAAGGAACTGCAGATGCTTGTTTATGCCGAAGATAGACACAAAAAGCTAGAGTAACTCAGCGGGTCAGGCAGCATCTGTGGAGAAAAGGAATAGGTGTTGATTTCACTGTCATCCTGTTGAATCTCAATGTGTGTATAACTCGTTATCACCTACCCCACAGCCAACAATGGACTATTATAGGCTTCGACTTTCCTTGATCATCATTGCTTTTTGCATACCTTTCATTCATTTGTTCTATTTACCTTTTATATCTCTCATTTCTTTTCCCCTGACTCTCAGTCTGAAGAAGAGTCTCCACCCGGAGCGCCACCTATCTTCTCTCCAGAGATGCTGCCTGTCCCAGTGAGTTACTCCAGCTTTTTGTGTCCATCTTCCAGGGAAAAAAAACAATGACTTGTCAAACCACAACAACAGCCACAAATCAACCCGCAATTAGGCTGCAAGTATTTGGTGATTCTTTAAATAGTACGAATAAGGGTTCCTTCCAGCTGTGGAACATATGCTTGGATGTGCTTGATTAAGAGGGAACATTAGCTGGAACATGAAATTCCAAGATGGAAAGTGTTGTCAGCCACCAAGTGGCCTCACTATCTGCTCCCCCTGTGCTTTCAGTGGGCACACACACACACACGCTGTGCCACCGAACCACAATCACCTTCATGTGACTTTTACCCACATGTTCACACTCACCCAGTTCTAAGACATTCAAAAATCGCTGGAGAGATTGGTGTGAATTTAAATGAATTATTAATTAAACCTTCTTTAGTCAGGCCCTGCACAAAAGCAGAGGGATATGCTTTGAATTTATTAGGCAACATCTTGAAACAATTTCAATTTAATAGCCACCAGACTAAGTGGCACCCGTTGGGTTCCATGTTCACAGGGGAGGGCTGGTGGAGAGGTAGCAATATTCTACCTCTCCACCAATTCCGATATCGGTGGCCAGTGGGTGGGGGAGGGGGGAGCTTTCTGGAGAGCGAGTATGGGTGTTGTGGTCCGAAGGGACTGGTTTCCAGAGGGTTACTGTGGACATAGTGGGCCAAATGGATTGTTCTCTAACAAACCTCTGAGGCCTTCACAGAACAGCTGTATTTATACTGAGCTTAGATTACACACAAGTGGACTCTATTTACTAATTAGGTGACTTCTGAAGGCAATTGGTTGCACTGGATATTATTTAGGGGTATCATAGTAAAGGGGGCTGAATACTTTTGCACGCCACACATTTCAGATTTTTATTTGTAAAAAAATTTAAAAACTATGTAAGATTTTCCTTCCACTTCACAATTTTGCACCACTTTGTGTTGGTCTATCACATAAAATCCTAATAAAATACATTTACATTTGTGGTTGTAACGTGACAAAATGTGGAAATGTTCAAGGGGTATGAATACTTTTGCAAGCCACTGTAATTGAGCCTATTAATTCATGGCAAATTCTTGAAATAGGCTGCATGAGTTGAACATGTGCTTTTCCAAATAACTAACTGAATGACTGATGTTAATCCCTTTCAAGAGACTGAAATCAAAATCAGAGAAGTATTTTTGTTGATAGTTGTTGACTGCATTGCTTCTAACTTTGTACGGATTACAATGAGGTCTCCACAGATTTTGCCTCAAGATTCACGAGGCCCTTTACACAGAGTATTCATTGTGAAATGTACAAATCTGAAAAAATGTTATTACATCGTGCAATGAAACTGATGGGCTGGTCAACAAGATGTCATCCGACACAGAAATTACTTGAAAGGTGATATTATACAAGCAGCTGAAGGACATGGACATGCTGGGTCTAGAAGCCTTCTCCGATATTATGTCACAACAAGAGTTTCTCACTTTCCCACACTGAGTAGAATTCAACACATGTCACGGTTTGTACCATGTTATGTGCACAGGCCCTTTGGGAAATAGGTTGAGATTTCAGCTAACCTCATTTTAGAGAGCATCTTAATTGCCAATGGACACAAGAATTGAAATTGGGCCCCTTGAGACCCAAAGGATGATCTTAGAGATGTGTATAAAATCATGGGAGGCATAGATAGGATGAATGACACTGTCGTTTCTCTACGGTAGGGAAATCAAGAATTGGAAGGCATATGTTTAAGGTAAGAGGTGAAAGATTTAATAGGATACTGAGATGCAATTTTATTCACATAGAGTGTGATACGTATATGAAACATGCTGCCATAGGAAGTGGATGAGCCAAACACAATAAGAATATTTTAATGATTTCCATTCCCTATTCTTACTTGTTGCTAAGTGTTTTGCACACCGTTGATGCCTGTCCCTACTTCTGACACTGAGAGCATTTTACCTGCTGAGGGAAGCAGTGCATCAGGAAAAGCTGCCGTAACACAAGTAACATCAATTCCCACCACTTTCATTTAGTTTAGGTTAGAGATACAGTGTGGAAACGGGGCCTCTTGCCCACAAAACCCACACCAACCAGCAATCACCCATGTGGGAGGAAACCGAAGCACCCAGAGAAAACCCACGTGGTCACAGGGAGAACATGCAAACACTACATAGACAGCAGCCAAGGTCAGGATCAAGCCCGGGTCTCTGGAGCTGTGAGACAAATGAGGTACTTGTGCCCATGTAAAGTGGTGATGTTTCTGGAACAGAGCCTTTGTTGCTTCCTTTCAGTTACAGGCTCCCATATACTCACTGCCTATGGCGGATAGAATTCTTTAACATCTATCTCAGTCATTTCCATACAGATTGCAAGTTTACAAGCCAGATTAAATGTGAGGCTTTTTATGTCGAACAGTTTCGACTGAATCCATTCACAGTTCATACCATACACATAGTTATGCCAATGCACACTGTCTGCAAACTCACTAACACTGCTGTCTCTTGCTGGATATCCTCAGCACAACACCATAACGACTCGCTGTTTCTCCCACTTTCTGATTGCTCATGCTCAATTTACAGCGCTCCACTTTCACAGATGGCTCAGGATTAAATGACTGTTCCAACTTCTGCATGACATCAATAAAAGGGACATTGCGGGC
Source organism: Raja brachyura (assembly GCA_963514005.1). The sequence continues at coordinate 20,334,435 of OY740799.1, read as the reverse complement.
TTTCTATAGAGATACCAGTAACTCTGCCGACAGGCATCATCTCTGGAAGGAGGGAATGGGTGTATCCATCCGAAACATCACCCATTCATTCTCTGCAGAGATGCTGCCTGTCCTCGCTGAGTTACTCCAGCATTTTGTGTCTATCTTCAGTGTAAACCAACATCAGCAGTTCCTTCCTACACCAGTTTTATGTATTCAGTTGAAAGCCTCACACTTTCGCAACTAATCTCTCACTGAAATTATTTCAACTCTCTTGTTGTCTCGTTCAGTGCCTGCACTTTATCAACTTTAATTTCTGCATCTGGAATATAAACAGACATAAACCTCTCCCCACTTCTAACCATTCCAAGTAGACTGTTAGTGACCCTCAGTTTCGGCCTGTACACCCCAGGCTGCCCGTGTAACTGTTCTGCTTTGTCCTCTTTTATCCCTGCTGTAGTCAAGCATCCTGTCTACTTAACTCAGGGACATTTCCCTCCATTCAACAGACTATTTGCTGCCCAACGTGAAGCGATTGGCACTGGCTGCACATTTTATCTTTTAACTTGCCTGTACTTGCACAAATTCACATCTGGGAATCTTGGTAGATGCTGCATTTCTGCTCTTGTGACTGCGGAGTTTGGGGCCTTGGAATGAGTGCCAGTAAAGATAGTTTCTCTTCGAGTTTATCGGTGGCCAGGATTGTTCTTGTTCCTCCAGACATTTCAGACCAAGGGAGTGTGAGCTCTGTTGTGTGCCTACATTATGTATGATCACATGACTGTGTTACATATTTAGGCGACTTATCTACACATGGATTTAGAAATTGAATGGGGACCAAGAAGTTAAGCTGAATGATGAAGATTGAATGAGAAATGAGTTTGATGGAACAGAAATAAAACCAAAAGTTTCTCAACACACTTAGTGGGTCAGGCAACATCACTGACAAGAGAAAAAAAAGTTAACAGTTCAGGTTGCGGACTATTTTTGGTAACAAGGGAGAAGAACATGTTTTAAGTTGCATAAGATGCGAGATGGATAGGAGTTGGGTTTATTTCTGATAGAGTGAGAAGGATGGAGCAAGAAGGACTGAGTTCAAGACGGCAAGATGTGAGTTCAGCACAGAGGTGGAGGGAGCAGTGCAGGTCCACACCAATATGGGGAGAGTGGGGGGGGGGAGAGAACTAAAGCATTTAAGGCTGCTATTATGCTGATAGATTCAGAGAGATCAACTGCCCGGAAAGGGCAAATCATTGTCTCTTACAAATGTTATTGAGTTTTTTGAAGAAATAACCAAAAGGATGTACGAGGGCAAAGCTGTACACATTGTCTAAATGGACTTCATCAAGGCACATGATAAGTGTCTGCATGGTAGGCTGCCCTAAATGTTAAAGCACAAACTGTGAAGTCTACCAATTGGTGGATCTGAAGTCATATACTACCCAGTCTGGATAAAGACATAGATTTCTTTCTTTGAAAATGACAATTTAGAACAATCCTGCAGTTTAAAAGTTACCATGACCGAAACTAGACTCGGTGAGAATGGAACTTTGGATCAATTATTTTGAATTCTGGTTTCTAAGCCAGTAATCCTGCCAATGCACTGATATATTCACACAGAGAGTCCGGAGAGGTCTGCAAGGGTCCCCGTCACGGCTTATTCCGAACAGCTCTGTCAACAGAGGACTCTGTGATTTACGGACTGTTCCTAGGGACGCATTCAGAGATGGACATCCAGTGCTGCTGGAGTTCATCAACTCGGTGAAAGACGCTCTTTGGGCTGCCCGAGCGTTGTTGACCACCCAGCGGAGCGAGATGTCCGTCGGGGAATGTTGCCGACTGGCCCGCTGCAGACTGCAGGAGTACATGCTGAGGGACACACTGAAGCTTTGTGCAGCGAATGCCAAGGCTTGGTGGGGGAGGACCACAGTCTAGGGTCCTTCCGCTGCTGGACATGGGGGGCAGGATGTGGTGGAGACGGCCCTCAAAATAAGGGAAGGGATTCCACGCCAGTGGGCCACATGAGTGGCAAGGGTGAGGGACAAAATTGTGATTTGAGGAAACTGTATTGTATGTATGTATAGCCTCTGTGAATGTCGGATGGAGTTTTGTATTGTAAATATTTATTTCTTGAATAAAGTCTATTTTTACATTTTTTTTAAAAGGTATACTCATTGAAAATGCAAACAATCAAAGGATAATGCTTTCTGCAGGCCAGTTCCATAATACTAAAATTGAAATATGTATTCTTCAAATATAACCAAAGCTCAATATTAAAATACGTGTTAATGCAGCCTTTAGTCTGTACTGAACTGAAAATCTATCCCTCTGATTGTATTCCAGTATGACCAATTATATTTTAATATTCCTATTAATTGAAGCCAGTTGCTGAGTTTATGCTGATATGTATCCCTAGGGCTGATGTGTATCTTGCACAAAGGGCATCCTGGTGGAATAGCTGAACAAACATTGTTCTAAAAAAAGCTAACCACTTGCAAAATATAAGTCTTCAGTGGCCCAGATTTTATGGTGAAACTGGCAGCATTCGACACCAGTGCACTGAGAAACCGACAGCAACTTCTGAAGTGTAGTTGAATGCAAAAATCAAGAAACATCTGCTATTGATACTCTCTGCACCATCAGCGGGGATGCTGGTGATTGTAATCAACTCATGTTTTCTGCCTCATCCTTGCAATCTTGGAAATCACTGAATTGATCTGAACTTCTAAATATTTCTCACAATTCTTGCTGTAAAAACACTTGGAAAGAATTAAGTGTTAAATAAGATGTTTGGAGCTTTGGCAGCCTATTAGTTCACAATAGCTTAGGACGGCACAGAGGTGCAGCTGGTAGAGTGACTACATCAAAGCACCACAGACCCAGGTTCAATCCTGACATCAGGCGTTGCCAGTGTGGAGTTAGCGTGTTCTCCATGTGACTATGCGGGATTCCACTGGGTGCTCCGGTTTCCTCACACATCGCAAAGACATGTAGGTTTGGAGATTAATTGGCCTCTGCGTGTAGGGAGTGGGATGTGAAAGTGGGATAACATAGAACAAGTGTGAACGGGTGATCCATGGTCGGCATGGCCACAGTGGGCTAAAGGGCCTGTTTCCATGCTGCATCTCTAAAGCAATCAAGTTGATGAACACTCACCGAACGAACATAATGTTTTTGAGGGAATATCACATTTTCATTTAATGATAAAAATTTCATACATTTTCTGTATGTTATTTGTAATAGATCATTTTTGATTTTCTGAAATTGTAGAAATCAATATTGAAAGCAGTAACATACTTTGAAATTATTTTTTGCTTTTCACTATTTACAAGATATATTCATGCATATATCTTGACTTGATATATTCAAGACTTATTATATAGCAAGGACATATCATAGGAAAGTCAAATTGGAGTTTTTTTATTGCATCTAATTATCTTGAAGAAAGAATTCTTGCCTCTCAAGCTCTACATACAAAATGACAGGTATTGTCTCTGTTATTGCAGAATGGCTATTCTCAACAAAATACAAAGAATAAAATGCTGATTAAAAAAGTGAAGATTGAACGGAAATGTTTGATTCAGCAGAAACCAAGTTGAATACATTGAGCAGATGCTACTAGTGAATTCCAGGGGGAGGTTATTGCAGTAGCAACCTCTAGTGAAACACAGATATGCATCAATCATTACAAAATACCAAAATGGCATTCTTTATCTTCAAGTTCTTCTTGTCAGCCAAATAAACGAGTCCTTTCACAGTGAAGGCCTTTTACAATGGTTTTACAACTCTTCTTCTCCATTTCGTGTCCATCTTGTTACAAATGTAGACCTCGCTGTCATCGTCCGTCGTGAAAAGGACGCAAGCTTCCGACGACAATCAGTGGAAGCCATCACTTGTCGCAATAGATGATGGTGGTAGCAGAATTAACTCAGGATACTTACAGCTTCCAGCCCCGCGACCTGGACGCTTCTGCTATGGGGCCGTTTCACAAGTTGAACAGATTGATAGAGTGCATCCTTGATGCACCAGCACACCAAGCACCTGAGCTGAGAGAAATAAATGGAAATACATTTGGAAAGCTGAGGAGCGCTTGAAAGAGTGGTCTTTTCTAGAAAACAGCTCGGACCTGGAGAACATTCCAGCATTTAAATGCAACTCTTTCTGAAGTTTTACCCTGTAGTTCTCCCCTCCAAATAGTTAACATTGAGAGCAAAACTATTCCATTAATTATTTAGAGGATCTGTTTTCCTATCATCTGCTGGTCTTTCAATGCTATGTTGAGATTGTAGATTTATATTCTCTTTGAGATATGAAGCAAAACAATTGATTGTGTTTGCCAGCCGCCTTTGTTTTGCATTGAGCACACTTCATACCTTGGCAGAATGGTTGAAATTCAAGGGGGAATTAGATCTATTTCTCTGAAACAAATTTTACATCAAACGACAATGCCTGAAACACTGTATTTATCGTATTTATGTTTAGAACAATACACATCATCTTTGTATTCTGGCTGATTCAGTAGAAGAAGTACGTTTACCAATACAGCTTTTAGAAGTCTGATGGAGGCTTTGTAAGCATTGGGGAAGACAGGCCAAATATATACTACTCACTTCATCATTCCAACTTATGGTAAGAGACAAGTTAATTTTTTGTTTAACTCAGAGAGAATATAAATCTACAATCTTCATATATCATGAAATGGTCAGTGAATTATGAGAAATCAGATCTACTAAATAATTAATTAAATTTGTTGGAAAATGCCAATCATTTCTTCCATCGCCAACCTCCACAACAATTGGTTGTTTGCCTCATTTTCTCACTATGCCCTCCTCTTGTCTTCTATCCCACATGAGCGAAAACGAATCCACTCCCATTATATTTGCCAATTCCCTGTAACCTGTGAGATGCATTGATTCCAAAGGGCATGTTCAAAGGTAGCGGGCACTGGAGATGTATCTCAAATCACAGACCCATCCGTTTGATGGTTGTAGGTGCTCTCCTGCTATAGAAAGGAATCATTGAGCAAAGCTATTTTGTAATCAATGTGACGATAACGAAGGATTCTCACAACTGTCGATGACCCTGTGATCTCGATCCTTGAGGCCAATGGCTGAAGATCCTTCTCGAAGGTAAGCCTCAGAAAGACATAAAACCTAGTCCTGACATCTTCAACCTCTCACCACTATGCTCTGAGGTCCCCACCTGCTGTAAAAGGACATGCCTAACACTGATGCCCATGGTGACGTGCTTCAATAACTACTGACCGGTGGCTCTCACATCCTTTGTGATGAAGTGCTTTGAGAAGTTGCCTACGACACAAACCAACTCTTCCCTCGAGCCTGGACCCAATTCAATTCACCTACTGCCATAACAGATCAAGAGTAAATGTGGTTTCTCTAGCTCCCCACTCTGTGCTGGAGCACCTGGACAACAGGAACACATACATCAGGGAGTTCAACTACAGCACAGTGTTCCACACCAACTGTCTGTTCCAAAATAGGGTCTCTGATCTTCCCTCTGCAATTGGATCCTCAACTTCTACATCGGGAGACCTCAGTCATCACATCCTCCTTGCTAACCATCCGCACAGGGACACTGAGGCTGTGAGCTCAGTCTCTACCCTGTTCTAATATCTATATGCCCTTGACTGTGTAGCCTGATGTAGCTCCAACACCCTCGTTATATTCACCGAGATACCAGTCACTGGACGGTGAATCACAGTACAGGAGGGATATTCCCAATCTTGTTGAGAGCTTCTCATCAAACATCAGGTTCTTGACCCTACACAACCATAACCACAAATCAACCTCAACCACCTCAACCCAACTGAACCATGACGGATTTTGCACTACCATGGCTGCTTTAAGTACTTTGTTTTTTGTACTAAAATGCCCTAGTTTACTTGTAATAACTCATAATTTACTGCAACATTATTGTTGCCAATATACCTAATATGTCTTTAAAGCTGCAACATGTAAGATTGCATTAATCCTGTACATATCTGGTGCATATGACAAAAAAAACACAATGTGCTTGAGTAACTCAGCAGGTCAGGAAGCATTTTTGGAGGACAAGAAATGGAGTTTGAAAAAGGGTTCTGACCCAAAACGTTGCCGATCCATGTCTTACAGGGATGCTGCCTGACCCGATGGGTTATTCCAGCTCTTTGTGCTTTTTGTTGACAAATGAACTCTCTTGATTCTTGACTCGAGACTGTGTTGACAAGACCTGTTGAAGGCTCCTGCTCCACAAGATGGCGCTGTTTGACTGTTCAGATAACATTCAAGTAACTTAATCTTGTACATTGAGTTCCCTGGAATGTCCTGCGGCTTTTGTTCATTGTTAAATGTTATCCTCAAATGTCAAAGAATAATGTGTTGTTTAAGAAATGAACTGCAGATGCTGGAAAATCGAAGGTAGACAGAAATGCTGGAGAAATACAATACAATACAATACAATACAATACCGTTTATTGTCATTTGAACCTCATTGGGGTTCAAACAAAATTTAGTTTCTGCAGTCATACAAACAAGAAAAGAACCAAGACACAACACAATTGACACAAACATCCATCACAGTGAATCTCCTCCTCACTGTGATGGAAGGCAAAGTCTTATCTCTCCCCTGCACTTCCCATTCGCCTCCCGATGTTAGAATCAAAGCCTCCAGCGGGCGATGGTAAATTAGCCCCGCGGCCATTTAGGCCGCGCCGGGCGATGCAACGCCGGGCTCCGGGTCTTGATGTTGGAGCCCCCGAGAAACTCAGCGGGTGAGGCAGCATCTATGGAGTGAAGGAAATAGGCAACGTTTCGGGTCAAAACCCCTCTTCAGACGGAATGTATTCTTTGATTTGCTACAAGGGTTTCAATTGTTTTTAACCCCCCCCCCCCCTGAACTGATGATATCCAGGCCAAACATAAATGATAACAATGACTGGCAGTCAATGCTTCTTTAAACACAGGGTTACGCAAAAAGCTGGAGAAACTCAGCGGGTGCAACAGCATCTAAGGAGCGAAGGAGATAGGCGACGTTTCGGGTCGAGACCCTTCCTCGACCCGAAACGTCGCCTATCTCCTTCGCTCCTTAGATGCTGTTGCACCCGCTGAGTTTCTCCAGCTTTTTGTGTAACCCTCGATTCTCCAGCATCTGCAGTTCCTTCTTTAACACTTCTTTAAACACATTCTGATCCAGAAATGTGCTTGAGTTACATAAAACAACGGCAATGATGATGATGTTTTAACTATTGTGCCTAGGCCTGTTCTTTGAAAGTTACTTCAATTAATCATTTATCTCTGTGTCCACAACTTGGGGATTTGAATATCTGCAAATATTGATCCAAGGGAGTCAAGCGTCAAGAGTGTTTTATTGTCGTATGCACCGAAATTGAATAATTACATTCTTACTTGCAGCTAAACAACAGGTTTGTAAACACAGTACTCAGTAGGCAATATAATAATATAATCCATTGCCGAGTCCTTGAAAATCGCTCAGTCTGCCAACCAACAATCCTGGAGTCGTTGCTGTGCCTCTGCACCGTGCAGTCCTCACCATTGGGGCTGTGTTCTTCAGTCGCTGCCTCTACATGGGTAGCAGTAGCACAGCCAGGTGGTTGGATTTCCCTAAGTGAGGGTAAGAGATGGAGTGATAGGCATCTTTAATGGTGGAATAGCAGTGGGCGAGAGTGTTTGATCCACTGGTGCTGCAGGACACATGATGGTGGTAGTTTGCGAGTGATTCTTTTGTAAGGATTTTTTTAATTCTCCTGGTGGCTTATCAGACAGCATATTCTGGGTCATCATCTGTTGTATTTTTATTTTCATTGTGCGAGTTGACCATAAATCTGCACCATCTGGTTCCTGGCTCTTCAGCCACTGGAAACACCTTCAAACCCTACATTATCTTGAGCAGTTGTGCTGAATTTCACACCAATCTTCTCCAGTACAACCCTGTTTTTCTAGTTTCCAACATCTATGAGACTTTAGGCAAATCATATTGATATGCATGGAATGGGGAGATATGGATTATGTGCAGGCAGATAAGGATTGGTTGATATCATGTTTGGCACATTTTGGCCCAAAGGGTATGTGCTTGTGCTGTACAGCACAAGGGCAGCCCTTCTGCTCAAAATGTATACAATCGTACACATGGAAACCAGACTCACTCTTCCTAGTACCCCTTTAAAAACTATACTCCTTTTCTTACAATTATTGTACTCATTCACATGTATCTCTTCATTCCACTCTGATCATTTCATTAACCCATTCTCCATATTGCCAATGGCCACCTGAAGTCTACTCTGCTCTTCCATTATATTTCCATTACCTCCATACTCTGCCCCGTGCACCCTAGTCCATGGTTGCTGCATGACCCGCTGAGATATTCAAGCATTTTGTGTCTTTCCAGGTGATTAGCCGGCTGCATCAGACAATTCCAAGCAGAATTATTGATGGCAGGCTATTATCACATCAGTCAAGAGAGCTGCAAATGAGTTGATCAATTTGTTCCACATGATTTGCAGGTATTGTGTGTCTGGGTGCACTAACCACCCCACACTTCTTCATGATCATTGGTGAACACTGTGCTGTTACTGAAATGCTCAAGCTGCAATTTCATCCTGGTGCTAAATATGTCTATTTACATCACTATGAATCCATTCAGTTTGGAGGGCGCATACAGCTCCAAGTGACAAGCCACAACCAGCGGTTCAAATGTAGCTCTCCTCCCCTTCCAGGCAAACCCTGAGTCGTACCAAAGGGAGTGACGTCTTCAGTGCAAAGGACCTGCAAATACTTTCACATTACAGCAGGGACTCCACTTTCACATGTTCTGCAACAACTGAATCTCTTTGGAATTACCACAGGCTGTGAAAATTGCTAAAGAAATACAATTATTTCTTTAATTCCCCCCCCCCCCCCCCCCCCCCCCCCGTTTTGCACAGGGGGGATAAGGGCATTCTTTCAGACCAAAGAGGGAAGTAAGAAAGAAACAAGGAACTGCAACTAAAAAAAGACACACAGTGTTGGAGTGAACACAAAATGCTTCTTCAGAAAGATCCTGACCCGAAATGTCAGCTATCCATGTTCTCCAGAGATGCTGCCTGGCCCACTGAGTTAGTGTAGTATTTTGTGCCTTTTTTTGAGAAGTAATGAAGCCCTAACGCCTCCAGAAGACTGTAACCAGTTCACTGATGTTTGTTAAGTCTTCCTGTTTTGAACCTTTTGTCACAATCTAGCCGGATACGTCTTGCTACTGGAATGCAATTACCAAGTCTGTGCAAACTGTGCATACAGCGGCGTCATTTCCTGCATTACAACAGCGATTTTACTTTAAATGCACATAATTTGGCTGTGAAGTGCTTCAGGGTGTCCTGAGGTTGTGAAACATAATGTATAAATGCAAGTCCCTTTTACTCATTGCCACACCAGTTATGTAATCATAAATTTTAAGTGCACTCCACAAAGCCAAACACAACACAAGGGGCCGTTGGTTGTATTTTCTTATGATGGGGAAGGAAGCAATTCAACCCATGAAAGTAATGCAAGCTCTCAAAGCAATTCCATCAATCCCACAACCAGGTTTATTTCTCTTGTGTGCTCTTCAACTCCACATTGATTCTCCTGCCACTCATTCACGTATACAACACCAGCATGTCAGGATGGGGGAGGAAATTGGAACATCAGAGGAAGAGAGAGGAGGTGGATGTGGAAATATCAGCCCCAGGTCAGGATCTCTCAGACCGTAAGGCGGCAGCACTATTGCTGGGCCACTGTTAAACTCTCCCTGTGCGGCAAGGGCACAGATGGAGTATAAAACAGTGGCTACACAGAGCTAGGTATTCCCAACCACAAACTATTATTTCCCATGTTATCCAAAGGCAGATCTGAAGGCAGGTGAAAACTTGCTAAATATTAAATATGTGATTTGCATGTTGCATGATTAAGAGCTATTATCCACAGGGAGAGGTTCGGTACACTTGGATTGTTTTCTCTGGAACACCAGAGGTTGAGGGAAGACTTGATGAATGGATGTAAAATGATGGGAGGATAGGCCAGTGGATACGCAGGCTAATAGAGGTATATGGATTATGTGCAGCAGATAAGAGTTGGCCTTGGCATCATGTTCAGCACACACACTGTGAAAGGCCTGTTCCTGTGCTGTACTCTTCTATGTTCTATATCCTTACCGATGGCGATTTTTAGCTGTGATGGAACCATCCTGCTGCAAGGACTGACTGTTAATTGAGGGCATCCTGTTGAAGCACACATGCTCCAGCAATCGGCTGGGTTGTTTCAATGGTGCTATTGTTTGAATCGAACAAGCACTCCGCCGAGCCCCAGCAGGCCAAGAGGTTTCCTGGAGGAAAGAGGAAATGATTCAAGGACATTGCCAAAAAGACGGCTGGAACAAAATGCAACACATAATGCAAAGCTGGGTGGCAGTATAGGGAGGATGAAGATGTTTCAGGTTGAGGAGGTGGACAAGAAACGGCAGATGGAATATAACGTGGGAAAATGTGACATCATTCACAAAAAATAGAAAAGTGGGGTATTTTTAAATGGTGAGAGTTGGAACCATGTTGGTTCAGAGGCACCTGGGTGTCCTTGTACAACAAGCAATTAGGATGGCAAATGGTGTGTTGGTATTAAATTGAAGGGGATTTGAGTACAAGAGTACAGAAAGCTGAAAGCGGTTATAATGTGTTGAGAGTGCCCTTGGACAATTACATTAGGTCTGGTCTCCCTGCCTAAGGAAGATGGACTGTGATGGAGGGCAGCCACTATCAGCAAATTAATTCCGAGCATGGTTGTCTATAGCGGATCTAACCAAGGTGGAGAGATTAAACAGACTCTGCCTACAGTCTCTTAGGTTTTGAAAGTGAGAAGTGGTCTAGTTGAAAAGCACAACATTCATAGAGAGCTCAACAGGGTAAATACAAGGACGGTGATTCTTCGAGATGGAGGACAAGAGATTCAAAATAAGGGTTGACCGTTAAGTGCTTAGTTAGGAAGACATTTCCTCACACAAACAGCGGTATATCCTTGGAATCACTTTCCGAGAGGGCTGTTGATGCTCACACTGAGTATTTGAGCAGTATCATTTTTTGGATTTCGAGGGATTAGTGCAGGAAAATGGCATTGAGGTAAAAGATCAACCGTGGCCTTATGTCTGCTCAGCGGTTCAATCAGGAACTGAATGGCCTATTCCTGCTCCACTTCTCACACTCCTATATTCTCACAAACTTATTGGAATCCCTGCCCCATCAAAGGTTTCAAAGGTTATTTATTAGTCACATACACCAATTGGTGTAGTGAAATGCGTATTGCCATTGCAGCATATAAAAAAAGAATACAACATAACAGTAATAAAGAAATTTAAACATAAAAAACACCCCCCCCCACAATGGTTCCCATTATGAGGGAAGGCACAAAGTCCAGTCTCCATCCCCATGTCCACCCACAGTCGGGCCTATTGAGGCCTCAGCAGTCGCCTTTAAGGAGGCCCGATGTTCCAGGCCATTCTCACCGGATGATGGTGCTCCGGCGTCAGGAGAATCCTCTCAGCGACTTGGGAAACCTGGAACAGCCGCTTCCTTACCGGAGACCGTGGCTTCCGAAGCCGACAGGCCGCGTTGGATGGAGCTCCACCACTGACGATCTCGGCAAGAGATCCCGGGTTCCCGATGTTAAAGTCCAGTGCCGCCGCCTGCAGCTGGCCGCTCCACAGACCACAGCTTCGCGATGTTCATCAGCGGTCTCAGCATACCGGAGTTCCAGCGCGGCGACCCGGGCAAGGCATCGCCTGCTCCGCGATAGCACTCCAGCACTGTGCCACCGCCGAAGACGAGGTTCTGGGCGGTCCCCCCTGGAAACGCCGCTCCAGGCCTGCTGGTAGGCCGCGAGGACGGGTCGAAGATGGTGCCCAGAGAAAAGCCGCCTCTCCGACCAGGTAGGGACCCTGAAAAGCAATTTCCCCCACCCCCACATAAAAAAGACTAGACTAAAACAAAAACTCAACTAACTAAAAATAAAAAATAAAAGTGAAAAAATGGACAGCTGTAGGCTGGGCAGCCATACCCGTACAGGACGGTGCCCCATTTTGGTTCAAATCATGTTTCAAATGCAGAAGTTGCTTCCATGAAATCACCGAATGTCTCAAGCTTCAATGATGGAAGCAAACATAGACCATTTACTGACAGGGGAAGAATCCCACAGCATCTCAATCTACTCATCAATCCCTCTAGTACACCTGCCTCACCCTGTGGCATAATCTATTGACCCAACACTGGCCTCTAAAGAGAGTTGGAGGCACAAGGAACTGCAGATGCCAAAACCTGCTAGAGTAACTCAGCAGGTCAGGCAGCATTTGTGGAAGAAATAGATAGGGAACGTTTCGGGTTGGGACCCTTCTTTAGGCTTGGTCCATCCACGGATGCCTTCCTGACTTGCTGAGTCACTCCAGCAGTTTGTGTTTTATACTGGTTTCTTCAGCCCCCTTGTAGTTGAAGCAAGTCATTCAAGCCCTCAAGGGACTGCTTAATAAACATTTAAATTGTGCATAACCCCAGACTTCCTAAGAACACAAAAGAATGCGACATCCTGTACCATTGTAAAATTAAAATAGCTAATAGCTGTAAAAAGAACCTACAATAAGCTTCTAATCACCAAGCTGTTAATGTCCACATTGTTAATCTGATTAGTCTCATCAACAAATGCAGAAATACAATTCCTTCACTCGTTTGTATTCAGTTATTGTTAAAGAAGGAACTGCAGATGCTGGAAAATCGAGGGTTACACAAAAAGCTGGAGAAACTCAGCGGGTGCAGCAGCATCTAAGGATCGAAGGAGACAGGCGACGTTTCGGGTCGAGACCCTTCTTCAGACTGAAGGGTTTCGACCCGAAACGTCTCCTTCGATCCTTAGATGCTGCTGCACCCGCTGAGTTTCTCCAGCTTTGTGCATTCAGTTATTGTTGGACATTAATGAATTTAGATATTCTATTGCAGCAGAAGTGATAAGGGGCTTAATGATAGGAAATCCTAGCCGAGATGTTACCATGTAAAACCTATTTGTGTTTTGTTCCCAGGAGTTCATGACATGTTGCCCATTTCCTTTAATTCAGAGTTACTACTAGCAACTGATTTATGTTTGACAGCTGACATTTTAACCTTAGATTATTTTCCATAATAATACCTGCAGAGATTGTTGCAAAAGATAGTTAATAGAAGTTACACAAAGGCACAATGGCATAGCTGGTAGAGCAGTGCCATACAACGCCAGAGACCCGGATTCCATCCTGCCCTCGGGTGCTGTCTGTGTGGAGTTTGTACGTTCTCCCTGTAATCGTGTGGGTTTCCTCTGGGTGCTCCGATTTCCTCCCACATCCCAAAGGCGTGCAGGTTTGTAGGTTAAATGGCCTGTGTAAAATTGCCCCTGGTGTGTAGGAAGTGGATGTGAAAGCGGGCTAACATGGAATTCATGAAAAAGTGTGAAAGATGGTCGGTACGGACTGGATGGGCTGAAGGGCCTGAAGTTTCGAAACTGAAAGATAAGGGTCTCCCAAAACTGTTTCACTACCATAGGCACCACAACAACAACCTTGGCTGGCATCTTTAACATTGTAAAACATCGAGATGTCAGATGAGCTTAATCAAACAAGTGGCAAAACCAAACCACGTAATGATGTCACTGGGCTGATGACCAACATCCGGATCAGGCAAGTCTTAGAGAGTATCACAAGAATGAAATGCAGACAGTGAGATCTTCATCTTTGCCTTATCTAAATGTTACATTCACCTAGGTGTGATGTGAACAAGCTGAGTACAGAACAAAGTACAGCAAAAAAAATATTGCTAAACCTGCTCCTTTTCCTCAGTCTTCTGGACAAACATGTAGTCCAGTGTTGATATATTTGATGCACCTGGTAGAAATCTCATCTCTGGACTGGAAGGCATTTGAGTTGTTTCAGTGTTTAACGTGGAATAAATTAATACCGAGAGACAGAGATGGCAGCATTCTTAGTAAAGATTTGACCCAGATTAAGTCACAGTCTTGGTTTACGTTTCAGGTAAGCATTAAAAATCAATGATGTTGCTCATGAGGGTCAATTTGATACTGTCAATCAAGAGGAACTGGGGAGATTCCTTCTCCATTGTGTCTATCCTCAGAAATTCCTCTTCATTCTCCATCTGCTTCAAACTACAAATCTACACAAACCGTCAAGACAGAACCAAGTCCAGCAAGGCTGCATCACTGCTTCAGGAGTTAACCTGTTGGAGTATAATAGTTTGCAGACTGACTGGGAAACTGATCAACGTACCTCACCTCCCCTCTTCTTATTTCCTTATGACACTGAAGGAGGCCATTTGGACTATTGAGCCTTTTTACTGGTCTTCAGAGAATTCCCATCAGTCCCATTCCCCTACTTATTTCCCTGTAGAATGTGGGCCTGTAAACGCCCTCCCAAAATTCTCCCAGCAGCCACATACACTATGGATTATTAATTACAATAAATTCACCTTAATTATTATACAATTATTTATTGTCATTTGAACCTCAAAGGAAGTTCAAACGAAATTTGGTTTCTGCAGTCATACAACAAGAAAAGAACCAAGAGACACAACCAACACAATTTACACAAACATCCACCACAGAGAATCTCCTTCTCACTGTGATGGAAGGCAAAGTCTTGCCTCTCCCCTGTGTTCCATTCTTCTCCCGATGTTAAAGCACCCGGCAGGCGCTGGCAAGTCTCGCGACCGTTAAGGCCGTGCCGGGCAATGTAAGACCCTGCTCCGGGTCCCAATGTTGGAGCCCCGGCGGGCGACGGCAAGTCCCGCGGCCGTTAAAGCCGCGCCGGGCGATGTAAGGCCCCGCTCCGGGTCAATTTCAACCCCGCAGCTCGGGCGGGAGAAGTCGCTGTTGCGGGAGCTCCGAAAAGCGGTCTCCCACCAGGGACCTGAGAGCTCCTGATGTCACCGTCCACCGGACCTGCGGCTGGAGCCTCCGAGCTCCGGAGTCGGGTCACAGCCGTGCGTCACCACAGCTTTCCACGCTCCGAAGCCGGCCAGCCCCACGATGGTAAGTCCGCAGGCTCCGCTCCATGGTGCTAGGCCCTAATGACAACGGAGACCCGACAGGGAAAAGGTCGGATCACCCGTACAGGGTAGAGATTAAAAGTTCCCCCCACTCCCCACATAGCTAAAAACAGTATAAAAACCGCAACAAACAATATATTCAATGGGACAAAAGAAATTTAAAAAACAGACGGACTGTAGAGGCCGCTGCAATGTTGGTCATGCCGCCACACAGCACATTTTTGGGATGTGGGAGGAATCCAGAGAATGCAGGGAAATGTATCCAGTCACAGGGAGAACATGCAAACCTCTGCCCTGCAGCTCCCGCCCCCCCCCCCCCCCCCCCCCCCCCCTGCTCCATAATAGCCAGATAACACTGGAGGTCAGATTTGAATCTGGGTTGCTGGAGCAGTATGATACAAAGATACAGCATGGAAACTGGGCCGATATGCAAAAACAATAGAAAGCAAATATCATCTGCAAGATCTTCAATATCGGGCTGCTATATCGGGCTTATCTTGGCTCATGCCAGTTGCCTGGTTTATCCATCAGGTCCGGGGACAATATCACTCTGCATGCAATGGCATCATATTTTGTTGCCAAGTAAAATCACACAAAGTCTTTCAGATGTTTTGATATGGAAGTTTCCAGAAAAATTCTGACATTAGCCATTTATTTATTTATAATGACTTGAAACATCGATCTGTTTCTCTTGGCACAGCTAACTGACTGGCTGTTAAGCTTAGTAATGCTGTCGTTGTTTTCAGATTTCCATGATTTGCAATATTTTGGTTTATTTGCTAATGCATCAAATCCAATCCAGCCATGGTGTAACAATTTAATTATCAGATCAGTAATGCAGGGGCCTGGAATAACGAACCTGATATCAAATCTCACCACTGCAGCTGAGAATTTAAATTCACTAAATAATTTGGAATTTGGAAAAAAAACACAAGTAGTCATTAACAATTCTGATCACAAAAACCACTTGATTGCCAAAACAAAACACGCCTGAGTTCACTCAAGTCCTGTCGATAAGGAAATCTGCCATCCTCATCTGCTCTGGCCTGTGGGTGTATCTGGCACCGCCTCGTTCGTATTGGTTTATTATTGTCACGTTTACTGGGATACCGTGAAAAGCTTGTGTTTGCTACTAACCAATTAATTTGGATCACACAAAGCATGAATAGGTGTAATTTGTATACCTGGAGTATGCAAGCAAGGAATAGAAACATAGAAACATAGAAAATAGGTGCAGGAGTAGGCCATTCGGCCCTTCGAGCCTGCACCGCCATTCAATGTGATCATGGCTGATCATCCAACTCAGTATCCCGTACCTGCCTTCTCTCCATACCCCCTGATCCCTTTAGCCACAAGTGCCACATCTAACGCCCTCTTAAATATAGCCAATGAACTGGCCTCAACTACCTTCTGTGGCAGAGAATTCCAGAGACTCACCACTCTCTGTGTAAAGAATGTTTTCCTCATCTCGGTCCTAAAGGAATTCCCCCTTATCCTTAGACTGTGACCCCTTGTTCTGGACTCCCCCAACATCGGGAACAATCTTCCAGCATCTAGCTTGTCCAACCCCTTAAGAATTTTGTAGGTTTCTATAAGATCCCCCCTCAATCTTCTAAATTCCATCGAGTACAAACCGAGTCTATCCAATCTTTCCTCATATGAAAGTCCTGACATCCCAGGAATCAGTCTGGTGAATCTTCTCTGTACCCCCTCTATGGCAAGGATCTCACTGTTCCTTGTCGCATGTGACAATGAAGTATTCCACCCATCCATCCAATTTAGGGTGGCACAGTGGCACAGTGGCACAGCAGTAGAGTTGCTACTTTACAGCTCTTCCAGCGCCAGAAACCCAGGTTCGACCTTGATTACGCGTGCTGTCTCTATAGAGTTTGTATTTTCCCCCGGTGACCGTGTGTATTTTCTTCGAGATCTTCGGTTTCCTTCCACACTCCAAAGATGTACAGGTTTGTAGATAGATTTGCTTGGTAGAAATGTAAATTGTCCCTAGTGTGGGTAGGGTAGTGTTAATGTGCGGGGATCGCCAGTTGGCGCGGACTCAGTGGGCCTAAGGGCCTATTTCCACGCTGTATCTCTAATCGAAACTAAACTAGACAAACCATTCACAAATACAATAGGTGAAGCTCAGAAAAAAATACCTTGAGTGTAGAATATAGTTCTGCAGTATTGTAACAATACAGTTTCAGAGAAAAAATCTAATGTGCACAATAAAGTAGGTTGGAAGATTGGGTCTGTACCCTATCTTATGGAAGGACCGATCAGTAGTCTGATAACAGTGGAAAAAGTTGTTCCTGAGTGTCGTGATACGTGCTTTCAAGTGGGGAGAAGAGTGAATGACTGGGTGAAAAAGGTCCCAAGGCAACGTGAGGTGAAGAGGAGTTAATGGCCTAACAAGCCTGGTTACCACATCAACCTTCGCACCCAGACCCTGAAAAAGTGCAGAAATAAATAAGTTAACTTCAAATCTCTGCCTCTCATGTTTAAATTTCCTGCCACTCAAAGAAGCAATAGGTTTAGTGGAAATATAGGGGCTCATGTTGTCGACCTCCCCGTGGTGAGCCCTGTCAACTGACCTCAGTCAGGTGAACAACAACAAACAGAGACAGCAGCAGCACTGCAGCTTGGTGCCAACCCGGAGCATGCGCCCTTTTCAGGGCGGGCACCTACAGATGTCGAACCGGATGGCATCACCCTGCTGCAGACTTCTGCTGCTTCAAACACAAGAAGAAGAAATGGAAAAAATGTTTTTTTCTCCAACATTATACGTCATTGCCATTAGCTGCAGTATTTCCCTCTAATTTCCCACTTTCTTGCCTTCTATTTAGATCTAAAACGCATCAATCTACAGCCTCTGGCAAAATGAACTACAGATCCATCCATTGATTAAATAAACAATACATTTGGCATCTCTCCTCCGTAACATATGGTGGAAAGATGGGTTCTGAGTCTTACTGCAATGGTTCCAAGGTGGATTATAGCCCAGGGAAACATACTAATAGAGAATATATTTTACTAATTGGAAATAAACTACGATCTTCAGTGAGGATGTATTTGACTAAGTAAGTTTGTTCCGTATTCCCTTTTCAGCAATTCCAGTCTAGTTAATTTTTAATGGAAACATAAGAGACTGCAGATGCTGGAATCTTGGCAAAACTCAAAGTACCGGAGGTACACTGTGTAAGATGGACAAATGATGGTTTTGGTCTGGATCCTTCTTCAGACTCTTGGAGTAGAAAGATTTTTTTTTAAAGGTGGGGGTGGATAAGGTGGGTGTGGGTGATTAGCAGATGGGTGGAGATAGATCAATTTTAAATCTAATGACATGATCTCAGTTTCATTTTGTAGCATTGATTACAATATTATAGCCGTTACAGAAACCTGGCTAAGGGAGGGACAAGATGGACAGCTAAACATTCCAGGGTACAGGTGCTACAGGTGAGATGGAGGTTGGAGTTTAAAGAAGGGGAGTTGTTTTACAGAGAGGAGAGCGTCATGAGATATCCTGAGATGACATTACTGATGAAGCTATATGGGTGGAGCTGAAAATTAGAAAGGGGATGATCACTTTGTTGGAAGTGTACTATGGGCCCCCAAAGAGTCAACTGGAATGAGAAGAACAAATATGCTGGGAGATTGCAGGCAGCTAGGGTTGTCTTACTAGGGGATTTCAACTTTCCTAATGTAGACCCGGACTGCCATCATGCCAAGGGCTTAGACTGGGGAAAAATTGTCAAATGTGTTCAGGGAAGTTTCCTTAGTCAATATGTAGAGGGCCCTACAAGGGAGCGGGCAAAGTTTGCCCTATTGTTAGGAAATTGGGATAGGCAAGACTGAAATGTCAGTGGGCAGGCTTTTTTGGACCAGGGATCACAGTTCTATTAACTTTAAAATTGTTCTGGAGAGCACAGGGTGGGTCAACAAGTTAAAGTTCTGAATTGAGGTAAGGCCAACTTTGATGGTATTAGAATGGACATCGAGAAAATGGGATGCTTTTAAAAGTGTGAAGGCGAGAGTTCAGGGCAAGCATATTCATGTTAAAATGAAGGCCAAGCAGGTGGGAGTGGGGAAGCATCGAGGACGAGAGAAGTTGAGGCTCTGCTCAGGAAAATCAGTCACGTATAGGCAGCTGGTATCAAGTGTATCCTTGAGGAGTTACGAGTACTAAGGAGCATACTTCAGAAATAAATCAGGAAGAGAAAAAGGGGACAGGGAATACCTCTGGCAGATAAGAGGGGAATTCAAAACTATTTTGTTTTTTTTAATAATATTTTTATTAGAAGTAAACTTTTCACAATGATAAAACAAATTTACAAATACCAACTTAATTCAGTAATTGTACAAATATCACATTGATTATTATTATCTTCTGTTTTTTAGAAATAGAGAGAAAAAGAAAAAAGAATAGGTTTTAAATCAACAAAGGTTGTGATTAAATAATAATTTTGATTATATAAAAAAGTAAAGAGAAAGAAAAAAAAAGAAAGAAAAAAAAAAGGAAAAAAAAGGATTTTGTAAGAAAAATATTTTGTAAGGAGATGAGCAAGGTCCTTTGTTTTTACTGTGGATAAAAACATGGACAAGGGAACGAGGGACAGATAATGGAGATGTCTTTACATGTAGATGGGCTGGTAAAGAAACCTTTGGTTCATTGGCCTTCTTCAGTCTGGGAATTGAATATAGAAGTTAGGACTATGTCACCGTTGTACAAGGCGTTGGTGAGGCCTCATTTGGAGTACTGTGTTCAGTTTTGGTCACCATGCTAGGAAGGATGTCAGCAAGCTGGAAAAAGTGCAGAGATGATTTACAAGGATGTTGTTAGTCTCAAGAGCCTGTGCTACAGAAGGAGTTTGGGCAAGCTTGGACTTTATTCCTTAGAGGCAGGAGGCTTTGGGGTGATCTTAGGTTTATTTTATAAGTGTATAAAGTCATGAGGAGAATTGATTGGGTGAATGCATTTTAACCAGGGTAGGGGCATCAAGAACCAGAGGACATAGGTTTATAGTGAGAGGGGAGCGATTTAGTTTAGTTCAGTTTAGAGATACAGTGCGGAAACATGCCCTTGAGCCCACCGAGTTTGTGCCGACCAGGGATTCCAGCACAATACCCCATGCACAAGGGACATTTGACAATCCTTACCAAAGCCAATTAACCTACAAACCTGTACATCTTAGGGGTGTGGGAGATAACCGGAGCACCCGGGGAAAACCCATGCGGTCATGGGGAGAAGGTACAAACTCTATACAGAGAGCACCCATAGTCAGGATCAAATCCAGGTATCTGGCGCTGTACGGCACCAACTCAACCATTGCGCCTCTTAATAGGAACCTATGGTGCAATATTGAATGACCTGCCAGAGGAGGTAGGTGAGGCAGGTACTATAACAACATTTAAAAGACACTTGGAGAGGTACGTCTATAGGAAAGGTTTAGAGGGATATGGACATAAAGCAGAGAGGTGAGATTAATGTAGATGGGGCATCTTGATCAGCATGGGCAAGTTGGGCCGAGGGGCCTGTTATCATGCTGTATAACTATGTTTAAAACAACGTTTGCTTTTCCCCTAGGCATCATAATTAATGACCTGTTCTTTAATATGGAATATTTGGATATGGAATATCCTATAATATGGAAAGCGAATGGTATGTTAGCTTTCATAGCAAAAGGATTTGAGTATAGGAGCAGGGAGGTTCTACTTCAGTTGTATAGGGTCTTGGTGAGACCACACCTGGAGTATTGCGTACAGTTCTGGTCTCCAAATCTGAGGAAGGACATTATTGCCATAGAGGGAGTGCAGAGAAGATTCACCAAACTGATTCCTGGGATGTCAGGACTGTCTTGTGAACAAAGACTGCATAGACTCGGTTTATACTCTCTAGAATTTAGGAGATTGAGAGGCGATCTTATAGAAACTTACAAAATTCTTAAGGGGTTGGACAGGCTAGATGCAGGAAGATTGTTCCCGATGTTGGGGAGGGCCAGGACAAGGGGTCACAGCTTAAGGATAAGGGGGAAATCCTTTAGGACCGAGATGAGAAGCACTTTTTTCACACAGAGAGTGGTGGGTCTCTGGAACTCTCTGCCACAGAGGGTAGTTGAGGCCAGTTCATTGGCTATATTTAAGAGGGAGTTAGATGTGGCCCTTGTGGCTAAGGGGATCAGAGGGTATGGAGAGAAGGCAGGTACGGGATACTGAGTTGGATGATCAGCCATGATCATATTGAATGGCGGTGCAGACTCGAAGGGCCGAATGGCCTACTCCTGCACCTAATTTCTATGTTTCTATGTTTCTATGTTTCTATGTCTATTTGAAATAGAGGGATAAATGTTGGTGAGGCAGAATTGGATCCACTGTGTCATAGGAGTTAAGTGATTATTTTACTCTGTTTTGAAGGCATCCAACGTGGTGTTAATTGAAGATAAGGAAGTGGAAGGGTTTCAACATTGCAGCATTGCCAGTGTTCAGAACAGTAAACTGCTTTGCAATTGTATTTCAGTTGTATCCTGGGCCACTTCCTGTTTCTAAGGATGTATTGAATGCATTTGACCTTGCCGTTTAAAATGATCATGATCTTTACTGAATTGCTAACACAACAGAGATAAATTCTCCTTACAACTTTTTATTAGACTCTATTTTCTAAAATGACCCTCATTCACTAACTTTATAAAATCCATAAAGCAATTAATGTTTACACTAATTTAATAAAAGGTGGGAATGTGAATGAGAGTCATGGAATCATGTAGTTGTACGACACAGAAACAGGCCTTTAACCCAACTGATCCAACCCACCCTCATTATCTATCTATGCTCCATATAACCATCACCTTCTGTGTGAAAAATGTGCCCTCGGATCTCCTTTAGCATTTCCCTTCTCATCGGAAACCTATCCCCTCTAATTTCAGACTCCTTCCCTGCCGCCTCCAACCCCCTCCCCCCCCTCCTCACCCAGGTAAAAGAGTATCTGCACATGACCTGTGCGTCTCGTAATTTAATAAACTTCACTAAGGCCCAGCTCTCAGCATTGGGCCTTGCGGTGAGAACAAAGCCTGGCCATCAGGATTTATATCTTGGAGGGTTCTGTACTGTCTCAGTATCATAAAGCTCACAGGATCAACATTTATCTATGTTTCACAGGTGTGACTATATCTTTCCATGTCAATTTAGCAATATAAAATTTAAGGCATGGTATATTAAAATTCATTTGCAAAAAAATGATTAAAAGACTAAAAAAGAGAGGAGTGAATATTGGACCATGCACATTTTGGAGCTTAGTTAACCACAAAAGCTACCTACAGCAAGGCATAGACATTAGTAGATTAGATAGCTGAATACTAAGTAAAATTTAACATTGAGTTTGAATGAGATGCCATACACATTAAATAGTTAAACTGTATAAAGCATCAGACTGTTTGACATTTAAAAATGAGATTGGGAGAACAACCAGTAAAACTACATTTGAAAATAGAAGCATGCAGGCGTCTCAGTTTTATAAACAGGAGTATAAAAGGTGGAAAAGCAAGGAAGTTATGCTGAATCTACACAAAACAAAAACTGGTTAGGCTGCATTTTGCCTGGTTTTAGATGTCCTACTTTAAGATAAATTGTAGTTGATGAGAAAGATAAAAGTCTAGCGGTTAGTGAAAGAGAGAAAAACTGGTAGTCTTCTCTTTGCAAATGAGTTTATCTGATAAAGGTATAGTTTTTGCCTATCAATTAGGAAACATTATTCCTACATATTGAAAGAAAATATGGATTTAAAATCAACTCAAAAACAACAACGAAAAGCAAGAAGGTTTATGTTTAAAATATGGAATGCAGGAGTAAAAGTCATGGGGCAGGAGGTTGGGCTGAATGCCAAGCTGCCCAATGGATGATCTGCCCAGCATTCTGTGCTTCGTTCATTGAAAGGAACCTTTGTACTGCATGAAAATCTGCTCCCCTTCAATAGTATCACATTGATTCTCAAAAGATTCCTTTGGGGATAGGATGAGAATGGTTCGCCACTAGAATCACTGTAGAAGTAGCTTCAACAAGAATAGGTAAACCTGGGGAGAATAATCCAAAATAAGCCTGAATTTTGAAAGATAAACAAGAATAAAAGGCATCGATCATAGGGGATGCAGGGCAAGCTAGCCAAGTGGGTTTGCACTATAACAAGAGGCTGGATTTTATTTGTTAAAGTAGGAACTGCAGATGCTGGAGAATCGAGGGTTACACAAGAAGCTGGAGAAACTCAGCGGGTGCAGCAGCATCTAAGGAGCGAAGGAGATAGGCGACATTTCGGGTCGAGACCCTTCTTCAGACGAAGGATTTTATTTTATTTTTTCCCTGCAGTATTGGAGACTGAGGGGTTACCTTGTAAAGGTATATAACATCGTGAGCAGATAAGGTAGACAGCCACAGTCTCTTCTCCAGGTTGAGGGAGTCAAAAACCAGAGGGTACAGGTATAAAGTGAGAGGGAAAAGATTAAAAAGGGACTCGAGGGGGCAGGTTTTTCCACAGTTGCATGCAACACACTGCCAGATAAAGTGGCAGATGCAGGTACAATTACGGCATTTAAAAGACACAAGTAAGTGAATAAGACAGGTTTAGAGAGGTAAGTAAGTGGGACTAGATATAAACTCAGTCTGCATGGACAAGTTAGGGCGCAAGGCCTGCTTCCCTGCTGTATAGCTCTACAACTGTGTCTGTCCTTTCTTTAAAATGAACCATTATCACCAAACTCCATGTAAGTTAAGAAAACCTGTACAATTTGTTTTGTCGTGGCCAGTTCTCTGTCAAGTAGCAGTCACCATGAGGGAGTGGGGGTGCAGTCGAGTATGGCTGCCCTGCCTGCAGCTGTTTGTCCTTTCACCCTTTTTTAAATTTTTAGTGTGTTGAAGGCTTTTGCTTTGGAAGTCAGGTCTTTTTATGTGGGGGGTGGGGGGGGGGGGAGGGGAGGGGGAAATTGTATTTCTCAGTCCCTACCTGGTCGGAGATGCAGCTTTCCTCAGAGCCGCACCTTCGCCCCTTCCTCGCGGCCTATCAATGGGTCTGGAGCAACGTACCCTGCCGGGACTGGCCAGAACTTCAGCTTTGGCAGCGGAACAGCGCTGAAGCACCATCGCGGAGCGGGCGTGCCTTACCCGGGTCACCGTGTGGTAAGACCGCCGACTCCTATGTCATGGAG
The DNA here is from genome assembly GCA_963514005.1 of Raja brachyura. The sequence goes on along the minus strand of OY740799.1, from coordinate 20,310,177 downwards.
CTGTGGGGTCTGCGGAGCGTCCAGCTGCGACGGCGCTGGGTTTAAACACCGCGGAGCCTGGGATCTTTCGCCGAGATCGGCTGTGGTGGAGCTCCGACCAGCGAGGCCTGTGGACTTCGGGAGCCGCGGTCTCTGGGGAAGAAACGGCCGTTCCAGACGCTGAGAGTGTTCTCCCAATGCCGGAGCTCCATCATCCGGCGAGAGGGCCTGTAACATCGGGCCACCATCGCGACAACTGCGGAGGCCTCAATAAGCCCGACCATGGGTGAACAAGAGGAACTTGACTGAAGTTTGTTGCCTTCCCTCAAAGTGGGAACCATTGTGGGGGATGTTTTTATGTTCAATGTTAAATTCTTTAATGTTGTGTTTTATTTTCATTGGTGCGCTGCAAATGGCAACTCAAATTTCACTACACCAATTGGTGTACCTGACAATAAATGTCCTTTGTACTTTGTCCTTTGGAGTAGTGCTGTCATAATGGAAATATTTTCATCAACACAAAAGATTATTGAGTGCTTCATTCCTTTTGTTTTGCTATGATATATTTTGAAAATGAGGCTTTCTATTGGCTTTCCTTTTATTTTGCCTATCATCTAAAGTAAACATTTGGAGCATTATATTCAACAATGATTATTACAAACACACAACCTCAGCCCATTCTCTGCACTGTAATGGAACAAACAAGTTAACGTTAGTTCAAGCATTTCATTGCGTCAAATTATAGAAATGTGTTTCCTAAAAGGGGAGCTAATAACCAAAAGGAAGAGGGATTCTGATGGAAACATGACATAGAAACATAGAAACATGGAAAATAGGTGCAGGAGTAGGCCATTTGGCTCTTCAAGCCAGCACCACCATTCAATATGATCAGGGCTGATCATCCAAAATCAGTACCGCGTTCCTACTTTTTCCCTATATCCCTTGATTCCGTTAACACTAAGAGCTAAATCTAGCTCTCTCTTGAAAGCATGATTCAGAGCACTAGTTTCAGTCCGATTGCAGAAAATAAATCGCTATCAGGTGGAAAGACAAAGTTGTTGTGATCCCAGGACAAGTGAACAGAGAAATCGAGGAAGCTGCACGTGGAGGAGGTTGCAAAGTGAAAGAGGGATCTGGCTGTGAGTGGATTGAAATGGGAGATGAGAATTTTGCATTGGAGACCATACCCCTATTCAGTCAGCAAAGGCAGGAGAGATGATTGAAGAGGATTATAATTTGAGGGGCTCTTGATTTGAATGAATAGGTTTATTAAGTGTGGGTGCTGGTGTAATGGTGAGAGAGCATAGCAGTGTTCTCATAGTCAATTCTAGAAGTGACAAGGGTGGGAATGAGAAGTTCAACAACAGAAATCAATTAAATGGTTGCAGGAAATGAGGAAACAGCAGCAGCTGTCAAAGTTTAAAGGAAACTTAATTTATAGTTACAAAATGAGCTTGTTTAACTTCCAGGGTCAACTGTTAGAGAATTACCTGGGGGGAAAAGAAGTAAACGGGTGGTTTCACTCAGAAAACTCTAATGACAGACAGTTAAAGAGGCCTTGCTTTTTTGTGGAAATTAAAATGTGATGATGACAAACACATATCCATCTTTCCCCTGTGAAGCAAGTTGAAACTTTCCCCAGAGCAGTCAGGAGGTGAACTGCAGACAACTGTAGGGAAGTGGGGAAATCTTGGTTAAAGTCTAAATGCAGTTTAATTATAAAATCATCTGCAGCATCTGTTCACCTTAATTTCATTGGTAACGGGAAAGCACCTCGCTGCAGGGAAAAGGACAATGGTAGAACGTGTTTCCCCCCATCAAATGGTGGACAGCTTCCTGCTCTATTAATATGGATCAACCCAACTGGACATTAAAAGTTTACAGTACATAAGTGTGCGGCGCAGATATGTTTTCCTAGCACGTTATTCACCTTGAATGTTTGATCATTGAAAGAATTGCAGCTGAAAATATTTTATTGCTGGTCGCTCCATGTGAACTGAATGACTAAATGGGAGTTAATATCAGGAAAATTATCATTAGGGCTTGAAGGAAATGTTCCTAAGCTAATATGGAACTAAGGCTTAAAAATGCAATTATCATTCAATGCAAAAATGCAATTATCATTGTAACTACAGGGGTGGTGCTAGAAAAAAGGTGTAGTTAGAAGGTTTAAAATACATTGGGACAGGTGCATGGGTTGGAAAGCTTTAGAGGCACATGGGCCAAAAGCAAGCTAACGGGATTAGTCTAGTTGGGCATCTTGGTCAGCATGGACAGGATGGGCCGAAGCACCTGTTTTTGTGCTGTATAACTCAATTAATCCATGAAACCTGGGGGCATTGGTCAGAGGCAAAGCCATCTACTATGTTACATAATATTGTTGAATGTGATTCTGAATATGACGTGTTTTATTTCCAAATGATGTTTGTTTATTATTAAATATATTCCATTAAAGACTTGATTGTGCACTTTATTCTCTCCTTATCAAGTATTTGTTCTTCTCCAAATTTATGAGCCCATTAGTTGGAAGTTCACGACCTGGGAAAACAAATAAAACTGTAGATGCTGTAATCTGGAAAAAAAACCCAGAAATGCTGGAAGAACTCAGCCCTTTGAAATAGAAACCAGTCAATGTTTCTGACTAGTGACCCTTGCTCAGAAATCGAAGGAGGGTGTGTTGTTTTGTCCACAGTCAGCCCTTTGAAATTGTTAATCTGAGACCTAAGAACAGTTGAGGAGGTGGAAACAAGGAACAGCAGATACTGGTGTACAAAGGAAAGACACAAAATGCTGGAGAAACTCGGGGGGTCAGACAGCACCCTGGTGTACATGGATAGGTGATGTTTCGGGTCGAGAAACTGAATCAGTCTGCCTTCTTCAGACTGATTGTTGGGGTGGGGAGAAAGAATGTTCGAAGGCTGGAGAGGCACGACAAGTCACGGCAGGTCGGTTGGAGATAATTTGGAAATATTTTAGAATTTATTGAGTGCCCTGACAAAGACTGCAGTCATTTCTTTCCTGAAAATAAATACTTTAATTCCATTGTACTCGTGTTAACAAGCACAATGCCAGAGAAAACAGTGATGCGTTATCTAAGTTTCTGTACCAGAATTTAACAGACATTATTGTGTTGCTACAATTTTCTGGTCTTTAGCCAATGTTTCTTCAAAATTTATATATCCCACATTCAAGAGTCCTGATTTCAAGAGTGACTAAAAATAATTATGATGCTGTAAGTCCCATTGGAGAATAGGGATTCAGTTTCAGGGTCCTCTTCCGTACAATTTACGTACAATTTACATCTTCAATGTATTATTCATGGCAGTAATTTACAATTTCATAAAACTCTTCCTGAGAACTTCTACCTAGACATCTACTACCTGAATATTCCATCAATCAGGATGGGTGTTAATACTGCCTAAAACTGTACAAAATAGACAAAACTGTTTAGTTTTCTGGTGGAGCCACCCATCTCACAGCCCTGCGCTCTCCACAAATGTTGTATTAACTTCTGTATGGACAATTTGTGCAAAATTGAGTCATGCTGAAAGTTTCATTAATGGAATTCAGCTTTTTTAAATCAAATTTCCTACGTGTAATTAACTGTCCGCCGACTGATTTATCTTTGCACCGCACTTCACATTTAGATGGCATATATTCTTCCCTCTGCTGTGATATTTCAACAGCAACCAGTCTGTAGGCCATTCTCTCCAGAGATGCTGCCTGGCCCGTTGAGTTACTCCAGCATTTTGTGTCCAACTTTAGGATACGGACTGAACTTGGGATAAATTCATAGCAAGAGGATTTGAGTGTAGAAGCAAGGAGGTCCTACTGCAGTTGTACAGGGCCCTGGGGAGACCACACTTGGAGTATTGTGTGCAGTTTTGGTGTCCTAATTTGAGGAAGGATATTCTTGCTATTAAGGGAGTGCACTGAAGGTTCACCAGGTTAATTCCTGGGACAGCGGGAGTGACAATTGATGAAAAAATGGGTTGACTGGATTTATATTCACTGGAAATTAGGATGAGAGGGGATCTTATAGAAACATATAACATTCTTAAAGGATTGGACAGGCTAGATGCAGGAAAAATGTTCCCGATGTTGGGGGAGTCCAGAAGGAGGAATCACAGTTTAAGAATAAGGGGTAGGCCACATAGGACTGAAATGCGGAAAAATTTTTACCCAGGGAGTTGTGAATCTGTAGAATTCTCTGCCTTGTATGTAAATACTTGGCCAATAAACTTACTTACTTACTCACAGAAGGAAGTGGAGGCCAATTCCAAGTGGTCGTCAGAGAATGAAATTAGACCTTCTGCTTGAAAAAATGTTCTACAGGCATCAGTGGGTAAAATTGAAATAATTCAGTTGTCAATTTCATATTTAGGAATTGACTATTTAAAGTAAATATTCCAAGGATGATCTCAAATTAGTTATGTCATTGTTGATCAATGCTTCACAGAGTAACAAGGTGAATAGATTAGCAGAAAATCCACATAAAGGGTGAGGATGCAGTTCACAGAGGGACGTATATGGATGGAGTGCACTAGTAAATGTATCAGGCATTGTACAGCTCTGCTGTTGCACTCTGTAGGGTGAACATGTGGACTTCCCTGAGCCTCTGTAGCATCTGACTTTGTGATTCCTTTGGGATCACCTTTTCCAGTTTATCCAAAAACTCACCAAAAACATTTTATGACTTTGTTCCTAGAATGATAGATTATAATGCCAACAATATTTGCCTGGAAGATGATTTGCTCAGTGACACTATTTTACACAATTTCTGTTGCTAATATGAGTGACTTACTACAGTAATTTAGACTAGAAAGCTCAAGTAAAGTTTGGTGTATAATCGAAACCCCAACCCTAAAATTGATTAATTACTTTACAATCTCTCCACAGTGGCACAGCGGTAAATTTGCAGCTTTACTGCGCCAAAGACCCGGTTCGAATCTGACTACGGGTGCTGTCTGTAAGGAGTTTGTATGTTCTCCCTGTGACTGCGGATGCTCCGGTTTCCTCCCACATTCCAAAAACATGCAGGTTTGTCGGTTCATTGACTTCTGTAAATTGTCCCCAGTGTGTAGGATGTGAAACTGAGATAACATAGAACCAGTGTACAGATAAACGTTGGTCAGTGTGGACTCGATAAGCCGAAGGGTCTGTTTCCACGCTATCTCTAAACTAAACTAAACTAACCTTTATTTCTATAATCTCCCACACCGTGTCATTACTGGTTGACTTGTTCTGGCTTTCAAGTTCATGTTATTTTCCATGTACACCATTGACCACTTTTTCAGTTTCTTTCTCGGTAGAGCACCTGGAGCAAATCCATGCGGTCACAAGGGGAACGCGCAAACTCCATACAGACAGCACCCATAGTCAGGATCAAACCCGTTTCTCTGGCGCTGTACGGCAGCAACTCTACTGCTGAACTGATACTAAAGAAATAAACGTGCTGGTTACCCTGACAGCAAAGATGAGGGTAGCTAAAGAGAACATGAAAAGATTAAATAAGAGTTTAATAACTACAGGTAGGAACGTGAGAGAAAACAACAAAATTAAAGTTTTACCCCAAATTTCAAGACCTGATTCATTGCATGTTCATGTGCAGAGTTCATTTGTGAGAGACTGGGTTTGTGATACAAACAAGGACCACGAGTCTGAGTCATGGGTTTTGCAAATGATCCTGAGGCTTGAATTGGAGAAGTGCACAGAGTTCCAGGAAATTACAGAGGTAGGGAGGGATTTGAAAATTAATTAACTTTCAGAAATGGAAATGAAAATGTACTTACTTAATGTGATCCGCAAGTGTTGGTCTAGTTTTCACACTGAGGCACCGGGCATGGGCACTGATTTGTGATCTTCTGGCTACGGGTAAGTTATATTGGCACAGTGGCACAGCTGATAGAGGTGCTGTCTCACAGAGCCAGAGACCCGGGTTCGACACTGAGCATGGAAAATGTCTGTGTGGAGTTTGCACTTCCTCCCTGCATGAGTTTCCTCCAGGTGTTTCAGTTTCCTCTCACATCCCAAAGACATGTGGGTTTGTAGGGTGAACAATTTGTGCAAAACTGAGTCATGCTGAAAGTTTCTTTATGGAATGCAGCTTTTCAAATCAATTTTCCTACGTGTAAGTAACTGTCCGCCGACTGATTTATCTTGCACCGCTCTTCACACTCAGATAGAATATATTCTTCCCTCTGCTGTGATATTTCAACGAGCAACATAACAGCAACGAGACTGCAGTCCCTTCTCTCCAGACATGCTGCCTGTCCCACTGAGTTACTCCAGCATTTTGTGTCCAACTTTAGGATACAGACTGAACTCGGGATAAATTCATAGCAAGAGGATTTGAGTATAGGAGCAAGGAAGTCCTACTGCAGTTGTATAGGACCCTGGTAAGACCACACCTGGGGTATTGTGTGCAGTTTTGGTCGCCTAATTTGAGGAAATACATTCTTGCCATTGAGGGAGTGCAGCTTAGGTTAACCAGGTTTATTCCCGGGATGATGAGACTGACATATGATGAAAAAATGGGTCGACTGGACATATTCACTGGGCATTAGGATTAGAGGGGATCGTATAGAAACATATTAAATTCTTGAGGGATTGGACAGGCTAGATGCAGGAAAAATGTTCCCGATGTTGGGGGAGTCCAGAACCAGTGATCACAGTTTAAGAATAACCATATAACCATATAACCATATAACAATTACAGCACGGAAACAGGCCTTCTCGGCCCTTCCAGTCCGTGCCGACCATTTATTTTCCCCTAGTCCCATCTACCTGCCCTCAGACCATACTCCTCCGTTCCCTTCCCGTCCATACACCTATCCACTTTACTTTTAAATGTTAAAATCGATCCTGCCTCCACCATTTCTGCAGGAAGATCATTCCACACAGCCACCACTCTCTGAGTAAAGAAGTTCCCCCTCATGTTACCCCTAAACTTCTGTCCCTTAATTCTCATATCATGCCCTCTTGTTTGAATCTTTCCTACCCTCAATGGGAAAAGCTTATCCACGTCAACTCTGTCTATCCCTTTCATCATTTTAAAGACATCAATCAAGTTCCCCCTTAACCTTCTGCGCTCCAAAAAATAAAGACCTAACTTGTTCAACCTTTCTCTGTAACTTAGTTGCTGGAACCAAGGCAACATTCTAGTAAATTTCCTCTGTACTCTCTCTATTTTGTTCACATCCTTCCTATAATTAGGCGACCAAAATTGTACACCATACTCCATAATTGGTCTTACCAATAAGGGGTAGGCCACTTAGGACTGAGATGAGGAAAACCTTTTTCACCCAGAGAGTTGTGAATCTGTGGAATTCTCTGCCACAGGAGGCCAATTCCAAGTGGTCGTCAGAGAATGAAATTAGATCTTCTGCTTGAAAAAATGTTCTTCAAGCATCAGTGGATAAAATTGAAATAAATCAGCTAAGTCAATTTCATATTTAGGAATTGACTATTTAAAGTAAACACTCCAAGGATTATCTCAAATTAGTTATGTCATTGTTGATCAATGCTTCACAGAGTTAAAAGGTGAATAGATTAGCAGAAAAATCCACATAAAGGGTGAGGATGCAGTTCACAGAGGGACGTGTATGGATGGAGCGCACCAGTGAATGTACCAGGCATTGTACAGCTCTGCTGTTGCACTCTGTAGGGTGAACATGTGGACTTCCCTGAGCCACTGTAGCATCCGACTTTGAGATTCCTTTGGGATCACCATTTCCAGTTTATCCAAAAACTCACCAAAAACATTTTCTGACTTGATTCCCAGAATGATAGATTATAATCCCAACTATATTTGTCTAGAAGATGATTTGCTCAGTGACATTATTTTACTCAATTTCTGTTGCTAATAGGAGTGACCTACTACAGTAACTTAGACGACAAAGCTCAAGTAAAGTTTGGTGTATAATCGAAACCCCAACCCTAAAATTGATTAATTACTTTACAATCTCTCCACAGTGGCTCAGCGGTAAATTTGCAGCTTTACTGCGCCAAAGACCCGGTTCGATTCTGACTACGGGTGCTGTCTGTAAGGAGCTTGTACGTTCCCCCTGTGACTGCGGATGCTCCGGTTTCCTCCCACATTCCAAAAACATGCAGGTTTGTAGGTTCATTGACTTCTGTAAATTGTCCCCAGTGTGTAGGATGTGAAACTGAGATAACATAGAACCAGTGTACAGGTAATCGTTGGTCAGTGTGGACTCGATAAGTCGAAGGGTCTGTTTCCACACTATCTCTAAACTAAACAAAACTAAACTTTATTTATTTATTCTCCCACACCGTGTCATTACAGGTTGACGTGCTCTGGCTTTCTCGTTCATTTTTTTTTCCATGTACACCATTGACCACTTTTTCAGGTTCTTTCTCGGTAGAGCACCTGGACCAAATTCACATGGGCACAAGGGGAACGTGCAAACTCCATACAGACAACACCCATAGTCAGGATCAAACCCGTTTCTCTGGCACTGAACAGCAGCAACTCTACTGCTGAACTGATACTAAATAAATAGATGTACTGGTCACCCTGACAGCAAAGATGAGGGTAGATAAAGAGAACATGAAAAGATTAGATAAGAGTTTAATAACTACAGGTAGGAACGTGAGAGAAAACAACAAAATTAAAGTTTTACCCCAAATTTCAAGACCTGATTAATTGCATGTTCATGTGCAGAGTTCATTTGAAAGAGACTGGGTTTGTGATACAAACAAGGACCACGAGTCTGAGGCATGGGTTTTGCAAATGATCCTGAGGCTTGAATTGGAGAAGTGCACAGAGTTCCTGGAAATTACAGAGGTAGGGAGAGATTTGAAAATTCATTAACTTTCAGAAATGGAAATGAAAATGTACTTACTGAATGTGATCCGCAAGTGTTGGTCTAGTTTTCACACTGAGGCACCGGGCATGGGCACTGATTTGTGATCTTCTGGCTACGGGTAAGTTATATTGGCACAGTGGCACAGCTGGTAGAGGTGCTGTCTCACAGAGCCAGAGACCCGGGTTCGACCCTGAGCATGGAAAATGTCTGTGTGGAGTTTGCACGTCGTCACTGCATGTTTCCTCCACGTGCTCCAGTTTCCTCTCACAATCCAAAGACATGTGGGTTTGTAGGGTGAACAATTTGTTCAAAACTGAGATGCTGAAAGTTTCATTAATGGAATGCATCTTTTCAAATCAATTTTCCTACGTGTAAGTAACTGTCCGCCGACTGGTTTATCTTGCACCGCTCTTCACATTCAGATAGAATATATCCTTCACTCTGCCGTGATATTTCAACAACATCGAGTCTGGGGTCCCTTCTCTCCCGAGATGCTGCCTGTTCCACTGAGTTAATCCAGCATTATGTGTCCAACTTTAGGATACAGACTGAACCTGGGATAAATTCATAGCAAGAGGATTTGAGTATAGGAGCAAGGAAGTCCTACTGCAGTTGTACAGGGCCCTGGTGAGACCACACCTGGAGTAATGTGTGCTGTTTTGGTCTCCTAATTTGAGGAAATACATATTTGCCATTGAAGGAGTGGAGCTTAGGTTAACCAGGTTTATTCCCGGGATGGTGGGACTGACATATGATGAAAAAATGGGTCGACTGGACTTATATTCACTGGAAATTAGGATGAGAGGGGATCGTATAAAAACATATAACATTCTTAAAGGATTGGACAGGAGAGATGCAGGGAAAATGTTCCCGATGTTGGGGGAGTCCAGAACCAGGGATTTAAGAATGAGGGGTAGGCCACTTAGGACTGAAATGCGGAAAATCTTTTCCACCCAGAGAGTTGTGAATCTGTGGAATTCTCTACCACAGAAGGCAGTGGAGGCCAATTCCAAGTGGTCGTCAGAGAATGAAATTAGATCTTCTGCTTGAAAAAATGTTCTTCAAGCATCAATGGATAAAATTGAAATAGCTCAGCTAAGTTAATTTCATATTTAGGAATTGACTATTTAAAGTAAATGCTCCAAGGATGATCTCAAATTAGTTGATCAATGCTTCACAGAGTAACAAGGTGAATAGATTAGCAGAAAAATCCACATAAAGGGTGAGGATGCAGTTCACAGAGGGAGGTGGATGGATTGAGCTCACCACTGGATGTACCAGCTCTGCTGTGGAACTCTGTAGGATGAACATGTGGACTTCCCTGAGCTTCCTTAGCATCTGACTTTGAGATTCCTTTGGGATCAACTTTTCCAGTTTTTACAAAAACTCTCCAAAAACATTTTCTGACTTTTTTCCTAGATTGATAGATTATAATCCCAACTATATTTGCCTGGAAGATGATTCGCTCAGTGACGTTATTATCCTCAATTTCTTTGCTATAGGAGTGACTTACTACAGTAGCTAGACTAGAAAGCTCAAGTAAAGTTTGGTGTATATTCGAAACCCCAACCCTAAAATTGATTAATTACTTTACAAACTCTCCATAGTAGCGCAGCGGTAAATTTGCAGCTTTACTGCGCCAAAGACCTAGTTCGAATCTGACTGCGGGTGCTGTCTGTAAGGAGCTTGTACGTTCTCCCTGTGACTGCGGGTGCTCAGGTTTCCTCCCACATTCCAAAGACATGCAGGTTTGTAAGTTAATTGGCTTCTGTAAATTGTCCCTAGTATGTAGGATGTGAAACTGAGATAACATAGAACCAGTGTACAGATAAACGTTGGTCAGTGTGGACTCGATAAGCTGAAGGGTCTGTTTCCACGCTATCTCTAAACTAAACAAAACCAAACTTTATTTCTATATTCTCCCACACCATGTCATTACTGGTTGACTTTTTAGTTCATGTTATTTTCCATGTACACCATTGAACACGTTTTCAGTTTCTTTCTCGGTAGAGCATCTGGAGTAAATCCACGCGGTCACAAGGGGAACGCGCAAACTCCGTACAGACAGCACCCATACAAACCTGTTTCTCTGGCGCTGAACGGCAGCAACTCTACTGCTGAACTGATACTAAATAAATAGATGTACTGGTTACCCTGACAGCAAAGATGAGGGTAGATAAAGAGAACATGAAAAGATTAGATAAGAGTTTAATAACTACAGGTAGGAACGTGAGAGAAAACAACAAAATTAAAGTTTTACCCCAAATTTCAAGACCTGATTCATTGCATGTTCATGCGCAGAGTTCATTTGAAAGCGCCTGGGTTCGTGATACAAACATGGACCACGAGTCTGAGTCATGGGTTTTGCAAATGATCCTGAGGCTTGAATTGGAGAAGTGCAGATTCTGCACAGAGTTCCAGGAAATTACAGAGGTTGGGAGGGATTTGAAAATTCATTAACTTTCAGAAATGGAAATGAAAATGTACTTACTTAATGTGACCCGCAAGTTATATTGGCACTGTGGCACAGCTGGTAGAGGTGCTGTCTCACAGAGCCAGAGACCCGGGTTCGACCCTGTGCATGGAAAATGTCTGTGTGGAGTTTGCACGTTCTCCCTGCATGTTTCCTCCAGTTGCTCCAGTTTCCTCTCACATCCCAAAGACATGTGGGTTTGTAGGGTGGACAATTTGTGCAAAACTGAGATGCTGAAAGTTTCATTAATGGAATGCAGCTTTTCAAATCAATTTTCCTACGTGTAAGTAACTGTCCGCCGACTGGTTTATCTTGCACCGCTCTTCACATTCAGATAGAATATATCCTTCCCTCGGCTGTGATATTTCAATAGCATCGAGACTGCAGTCCCTTCTCTCCAGAGATGCTGCCTGTCCCACTGAGTTACTCCAGCATTTTGTGTCCAACTTTAGGATACAGACTGAACTCGGGATAAATTCATAGCAAGAGGATTTGAGTGTAGGAGCAAGGAAGTCCTACTGCAGTTGTACAGGGCCCTGGTGAGACCACACCTGGGGTATTGTGTGCTGTTTTGGTCTCCTAATTTGAGGAAATACATTCTTGCCATTGAAGGAGTACAGTTTAGGTTAACCAGGTTTATTCCCGGGATGGTGGGACTAACATATGATGAAAAAATGGGTCGACTGGACTTGTATTCACTGGAAATTAGGATGAGAGGGGATCTTATAGAAACATGTAAAATTCTTAAGGGATTCGACAGGCTAGATGCAGGAAAAATGTTCCCGAAGTCGGGGAAGTCGAGAACCAGTGATCACAGTATAAGAATAAGGGGTAGGCCATTTAGCACTAAGATGAGGAAAACCTTTTTCACCCAGAGAGTAGTGAATCTGTGGAATTCTCTGCCACAGGAGGCCAATTCCAAGTGGTCGTCAGTGAATGAAATTAGATCTTCTGCTTGGAAAAATGTTCTTCAAGCATCAGTGGATAAAATTGAAATAATTCAGCTAAGTCAATTTCATATTTACGGATTGACTATTTAAAGTAAATACTCCAAGGATGATCTCAAATTAGTTGTCTTCTTCTTCTTTCATGTGGCGTGCACAGCCTAAAGTTGTAGGACAACTTGCTCTATTTGACCTTCCGATTTTTCACGTCGAGTTGATTGCATTTGTCGAAACAGGGCGGACACGTGAAGGTTGCAATCATCCACCCCAAATTAGTTATGTAATTGTTGATCAATGCTGCACAGAGTAACAACGTGAATAGATTAGCAGAAGAATACACATAAAGGGTGAGGATGCAGTTCACAGAGGGACGTGGATGGATGGAGCACAACACTGGATGTACCAGGCATTGCACAGCTCTGATGTTGCACTTTGTTGGGTGAACATGTGGACTTCGTTGAGCCTCTGTAGCATCTGACTTTGAGATTCCTTTGGGATCACCTTTTCCAGTTTATCCAAAAACTCACCAAAAACATTTTCTGACTTGATTCCCAGAATGATAGATTATAATCCCAACTATGCCTGAAAGATGATTTGCTCAGTGACATTATTTTACTCCATTTCTGTTGCTAATAGGAGTGACTTACTACAGTAGCTTAGACGACAAAGCTCAAGTAAAGTTTAGTGTATAATCGAAACCCCAACCCTAAAATTGATTCATTACTTTACAATCACTCCACAGTGGCGCAGTGGTAAATTTGCAGCTTTACTGCGCCAAAGACCCGGTTCGATTCTGAATACGGGTGCTGTCTGTAAGGAGCTTGTACATTCTCCCTGTGACTGCGGGTGCTCCGGTTTTTATCTTGATAAAACTGTACTCTGATCCATCATGACTTGTTATTTGTCCAACAACAATGGTTTAAAGATGGCATTGCAGCTGCGTCTAGCTGACAGTCATGGGTGTAGAGAGAGTAGAGCAGGGAAATGAGCACATGGCCCAGAGGTTCCCCCGTGTTGATGGTCAGCGAGGAAGAAGAGTTGTTGGCAATCCATACGGATTGAGATCAGCTGACGAGGAAGTCAAGGATCCAGTTGCATAGGGAGGATGGAGAAAATCAACTCCCTGAGATTGATAATAAGTTTGGAAAGGATGATGATGGTGAACATTGAGAGGTCCAACACAGAGTGAGAAGCCAGAGAGATCACATCAGCTGTTGATCTGTTATGACATTCAGCAAATTAAAATGGGCCTGGGTTCAAGTCCAGTTGATTTGCTTCATAACCAACCACTCGAAGCACTTCATCACATTGGACATGTGCGCTACTATTTGCTGGTCACTGAAGCATGTGAACTCGCTCTTCTGGGGCCAAGGTAGTATGGTTGTCCTTTTAAACGGGGATCTTAGACAATAGTAGTGAGAGGTGGAAGCTGCCTATGAAAACTCCAGCCATTTGGTGAAGAGTGTGAGATCCTCTGGTGCTGCAGGAGATGTACTGATGATAGTTGCAAGTGTCTGATCAGACAGGAGTATATAAAATGAGGCATAAACAGGATGGGCAATCAGAGGGCATAGCTTTAAGGTCATCATGGCTACATTTTAAATGAAATGTGCAGGGTCTTTTTTTTCTCTCACAAGGATATAGGTGCCTGCAATGTGCTGCTTGGGGTGGTGGTGTTTAAGAGGCTTGTGAAAACGCAGGGAATGAAGGGATATGGATCACGTGCAGGCAGAAGGGATTAGTTTAAGTTTGCATCATGTTCGGCCCGAATGTCTTGTGCTGCTCTGTGTTAAGTTTTATGTAAGAAGTTGGCAGGAAGTGATTAGGTTGACGTATGAAGCTGTTGTCACATCATCAGGTACACGGAAGCTTGATGCAAATATATTGTGGTCAGGTCACACAGCAAGCAAATTAAATGCGGGTGGATAATTTGTAATAATATTGTGGACCTGGTTGTAAGCTTGTTCATTATTTATGACTTTACTACTAAAACTCACTTTGTAATTTATTGGCAACAGAATGTCATTAGACTGCTGTGGCCAATATGGGATGTATCCAAAAATGGAAAGCCATTACGGATTTAGAGGGGAAGTTTACATTTTAATGGTTCTTAATATAGGAACACATTAAAAATATGAACTGAAATTTTGTAAACACTCAAGTACCAGCCACTAAATTTGTTTGTGGCTGAATTCAACCACTTTTTGATACCTTATTGCCCGAAAATCTCTGGGCAAACGTATCCGGCAGCTCTCTCTCTCGAGACCAGTACATTGTACCAATGTGCATTTGAAACTTGCTTGTATTTTAAAATTCAGATCCTACAATTTTCTTGACGCTTATTTCTTTATTGTCTACGGTAAGGTTGAAATGTAAGGGCAACAACAAGGCAGCACCCACATTAAATAATGTAGCAGCTTTAATGTAGCACAAGATCCTGAGATGCTTCACAAGAGCATTATCAAACAAAATATGTCACTGAGCGACATTAAGGAGATATTAGGCCAGGTTTGGTTTAGTTTAGAGATACAGCACAGAAACAGGCCCTTCGGCCCACCGAGTCCGTGCCAACCAGCGATCTCCACACATTAACACTATCCTACATACACTTGGGACAATTTACAATTTTACCAAGCTAATTACCCTACATACCCACAGCTCTTTGAAGTGTGGGAGGAAACTGGAGTTCCCGAGGAAAACCCACTCAGGTCACGGGAGAATGTACAAATTCTGTACAGACAGTACCCATAGTCTGGATCGGACCCGGGTCTCTGGTGCTGTACGGCAGCAACTCTATCGCTGCGCCACTGTGCCGCCCTTCATGTGATCAAATGCTTGGGCCAAGAGGTGGGGAGGTTAAGACAGGGAATTCCAGAGCCCAGGACATTGACAGTAATAAACCTAGCTGCCATTTGTGGAATGATTCAGTTCAAGGATGATCAAGGGGACTGCGTTGGAGGAGAGTCATTTTTGAGAGTTATAGGATTAGAGGAGATGAAGTAAAATATTTCAAAAAGGGAATTTTTTAAAATTAACTTGGATCCATTTTAGGCCATTGTAACTGTGAGTTTCAAGGAATAAGGGACCAATTCAGTTCAGGAGTGTCATGGAGTTATAGAGTCATACAGCATGGAAACAGGCCCTTCGGCCCAACTCATCCATGCCAACTAAGATGCCCCATCAAAGCTAATCCAATTTGGCCCATATACCTCTAAAAAACCAGAGGGAAAACTTTTGCACACAGAGGGTGGTGGGCATATGGAAAGAGCAGCCAGAGGAACTATTAAAGTAGGTACAATAACAACATTTAAAAGACATTTGGACAGGAACATGGACCGGCCCAAATGTCTTTTCAATGTTATTATTGTAAGGCTTGAACTACTGCCCACTGAGCAGGCCTCCTCTGAGCACTGTGCTTATCCTGATGTAAGAGACTGCAGATGCTGGAATCTGGAGAGGGGAAAGATTTAATAGGAACCTCGGGGCAAATGTTTGCATGCAGAGGATGGTGGGTAAATGGAACATCTCTGACAAAGCAACAATGATCTAATAAACTCCAGAGAAAAGAAGAGACTAAGTACAAAGCATGATATCAGTACTCCTTTATTATAGAGGATGGAGCATAGCTTCTGTCCATTAACAAGCTCATATTTAATTTCCAGGTAATATTATATGCAGCCTTTGTGTTGTTGGCATTAACATTTACCAAAGATGGCACACGGCAAACTGTAGTCCGGGGGAATTAGCTACATATGCGAGATCTTCATCAGTGTGTAAAAAAAACATTACCTCAATGCTAGGTAGACAAAAATGCTGGAGAAACTCAGCGGGTGAGGCAGCATCTATGGAGCGAAGGAAATAGGCAACGTTTCGGGTCGAGACCCTTCTTCAGACTGATGTGAGGGTGGGGGCGGGAAGAAGAAAGGGAGAGGCGGAGACAGTGGGCTGAGGGAGAGCTGAGAAGGGGAGGAGAAAGCAGGGACTACCTGAAATTAGAGTCAATGTTCATACCGCTGGGGTGGAAACTGCCCAAGTGAAATATGAGGTGTTGCTCCTCCAATTTACGGTGGTCCTCACTCTGGCCATGGAGGAGGCCCAGGACAGAAAGGTCGGATTCGGAATGGGAGGGGGTGTTGAAGTGCTGAGCCACCGGGAGATCAGGTTGGTTAATGCGAACTGAGCGGAGGTGTTGGGCGAAGCGATCACCAAGCCTATGCTTGGTATCACCGATGTAGAGCAGCTGACACCTAGAGCAGCGGATGCAATAGATGAGGTTGGAGGAGGTGCAGGTGAACCTCTGCCACACCTGGAAAGACTGCTTGGGTCCATGAATAGAGCAAAGGGGGGGGGGGGGGGGGGGGGGATAAAGCGACAAGTGTAGCATTTACTGCAGTTACAAGGGAAAGTGCCAGAAGAGGGGGTCGTTTGGATGGGAAGGGACGAATTGACCAGGGAATTATGGAGGGAGCGGTCTCTGCGGAAAGCAGACAGGGGAGGAGATGGGAAGATGTGGCCGGTGGTGGGATCCCGTTGGAGGTGGCGAAAATGTCGGAGGATTATTTGTTGTATGTGACGGCTGGTAGGGTGGAAGGTGAGGACAAGGGGGACTCTGCCCTTGTTACGAGTGGGGAGATGGGGAGTGAGAGCAGAGTTACGGGGTATAGAAGAGACCCTCGTGAGAGCCTCATCTATAGTAGAAGGGGGGAACCCCCGTTCCTTGTAGAATGACATCGATGCCCTGGTGTGGAACACCTCATCCTGGGTGCAGATGCAGCATAGACAGAGGAATTGGGAGTAGGGGATGGAGTCCTTACAGGAAGCAGGGTGGGAAGAAGTGTAGTCCAGATAGCCATGAGAGTCAGTGGGTTTATAGTGGATGTCGGTCAGTAGTTATTTTTTGATATCTCTGAGTAAATACCAATTCTCCATGACATTTCTGAGAATCTCCATGAAATCACCCAGAGGCTGCTGTGAGCAAGAGAGAATATAATCATGGGGCCTCGTGAGCATCCTTCTCCATCTTCATTTATTATTTCTAAACCTATTTCAGATGGCAAACCAGCTCCCTGATTCTGCTGGAGAGTCATGGACTGGGTGTTCTGCATGCATCAACCCAGATCTGGCAACACTGGTCTTGGGGAAAGAAAGTGACAGCAAGAAGACAAAGCAGCAGGTGCTGGAAATACTCAACCTCAATGGACCTAGCAGGCAAGTATTTGTAACAAAAGATAGACACAAAAAGCTGGAGTAACTCCGCGGGACAGGCAGCATCCCTGGAGTGAAGGAATGGGTGATGTTTCGGGTCGAGACCCTTCCTCAAACTGAACCTTTTTGATTCTATCTTTGGTTTAAACCAGCGTCTGCAGTTCCTTCCTCCACAAGTGTTTGTAACACATGCTTTCTTACCTGCATTTTGGTGACAAGCATCTCACAGATATTCTAGATCAGTAAATACATGAAAATGATTAATGGCTAATTTTAATTGGTATACATTATTGGGAGAGATTAACATAGAATTTAGAACAAAGAACAGTACAGCGCGAGAATAGGCCCTTTGGCCCACAGTGTCTGTGCCAAACAAAATAGTAAGATTAAATGAGAACTTACCAGTTAGAAGTTTGATCCTTATTTTACGATGAGGGATTTCGCCAGCATGCATGCGTGACATTCTTCAAAGCAGCGGTGTGAAATCACAGATAGTAGAGTTGACTGAAGATAGTAGGATAAGAGAACTAACATACCAGTTGACCTTATAATAGAGGGTTGGGAGCGGAGGGGACGAAATCTCTCATCGTAACTCCTCATAAAATAAGGATCAAACTTCAAACTGGTAAGTTCTCGTTTAATCTTACTATTTTACTTCGGAGTCATGTGAGTGACTTCATGAAGACTTCAAAGCTCTGTGATTTCATGCCCTGGAAACGAGTTCATGCTCACACACTGCCATAATAACCAATGGAGGAAGTATGTTAACGTATTTCAGACTTGTACAGTGCTAAAAAACAATGTATTATTTAACAATAATAATAATAACCCCTAATTTCAGGGGGAAATTATAATACAAAACTTAAAATAGTGTCTGTAAATATCTCAGGCGTGGCCACAGGTTTGTTATAATCGCTGGAAGGGCATGACCCAAAGGGACTTCCATCATCCTCGCTGCATGATGTAGCTGCAGCCCTGGTGGAATGAGATTTAAAATATCAGTGTCCACCCCTGCTGCACCTGATTCCCATGCAACATATGTTGGTATCTGGTGATTAAGTCTTGATGCAAAACAATCAATATCTGGTGTTCCATACTGAGTTACAATGTCAGTAAATAACTGGTGGTCCAACATCCATTCGGTGTTGTCATTGAATTTGCGTGACCTGGTGTCCGCCACTGTATTGAGCTTACCCGGAAGGTAAGTAGTTGATATCCAACTGTTTCTTTCTATGCACCAGATTGTATTGATCAATTCATCACAAGATATCGACTTAATTCACCCATATGATTAATGTACCTCACCACGGTGGTATTATCAATTTGTAGGCGAACATGCAGATGATGCATATCTGAAACAGTAAGCCCAAAGTCCGTGAATGCTCCCAACATCTTTAGATGATTGATCCCCTTAAGTAAGGTTAACTCATGTGTATTCCATCTACCACCGCAACTCGAGGTGGTATTGGTTGCTCCCCAGCTGTGAGTGCTGGCATCAGTTGTAACACAACTGAAGGGTTTGTGACTGTGATGGGATTTAGAGCAATGTTGGGCATTGCTAATCCACCATCGTAATTCCAATTTGCTTTGGCTGGTTTGTCAAAATGTCCAGCATGGTGTTTTGAGTGCTGTAGTTTTGGTCCTGTGTAGATTTTGGTAATGTAAGGGTCCAAATTGTGGCTCGGAAAAAGGCAGCCACGAGCTTCCCAATTATCCTGGCTATTTGCCGAATAGATGGTTTACTGATGCAAACAAGGCTGTTACATGCCTCTTATCAAGTCTGTTGCTTTGTCCTTTGGCAAGGTGACAGACATATGAACAGAGTCAATCGTGAATCCCAAATAAACCATAGTCACCGGAAGGCATTTAACTTGGATTTGTCTGGATGGATAATAAACCCCAATTTTTGAAATAGGAGCTTGGTGGCTGAGATAGCCAATTTAGCCAATTGCAAGGTTATCCCCACAATACGATGTCATCTAGATATGCCATGACAATATGTTTTTTGTTTCCGAAGAAACGCCAAAGCTGGTTTCAATATTTTTGTAAACAGTCTGGGGCTGATGTTAATCCATTAGGCAGCGCTTTATACTGCCACAGCTCCCGTCCAGATAAATTCCAAATATCTGCGGTGATCCTTGTCTATTGGTTCTGAGTAGTATGCATCTTTTAGATCGATGCAAGCCATGAAGTACCTCTTCGAAACTAGTTGTTTTAGCAGTAACAAAAAATTTCCATTTTGAAGTGGGTGTACTGCACAAAAGTATTCAGTTGTGTCAAATCAAATGAAGCGGCATCCGTCATCTTTTTTGTTTTTAGATGAAGATGTTTGATACAAACTCAACAAACTCATGTTTGGTTTCCTCTATTGCTCGTTTTGTATATTGTCTTAACAGTTCCGCATGACCTTCCACTTTCTCTTTTTTGTGAAAGCACAAACATTTGGCTAGGTGCATATTGAACCGGAAAGGAGGAGTTTGTCAACAAATTCAATTTTGTATCGCTGACTACTGTGCAGTATGAAAAGATCAGAAGTTATTCCCTGAACAAGTGTAACCTTCCCCCAACCTGTGAAGCAGTTACACATGCTATGTTCCGAAGGCACCCAGACCCACCTACCTCCATAGTTACCTGTAGTGCTGTGTTGGTTTTCTCCTTCCTTAGTTCCTGGGAGGTGGAGGCGTTGTGGTGTGAGGTTGGCGCATCTTCCAGGAAGGCCGTTCTGGGACATGGCCTGAAAAAGACCTTTGTGTAGGTTGTACTGCCTTCGAGGTTTCACCAGCTTTTTTTTCGGTGTGATAACGCAGCCTGCTGGTGGACGTGTAGGGGTGCTGCCACCAAATATGTGAGGACCTGGTTGCGGCCGGCATCTTAATCATGCCGACGGCTTTTGTCCCTTTGTCGAGGTATTTACCCATTTGGGCAGGTTGTCCCCGAATAACAGAGTAGGCGGCTGTGCACTGCTGGTTCTACACAACCCCGCGAACTTGGGGTTTAATGTAGGTCGGATGGCATTCTTCCTGAAGTAGTTGATCTCAATTGACCATACAGGAGAGTGCCAGAGCTTCCTGTTGCTCCTCTGTTATATCTTCCGTCTACTGACCTGGCAAAGCTGGTAATACCCGAGGCCAGTAGTTTGAGGATTTACCGCAGGCACATTGAGGGAAATACAGGTTCCTGGAACTGGATGAGTTGTTGAGTAATTTATACTGGCTGCCTGTTGACAATGGTGGCCCCTTTTGTGAGGGCATCGCAACTTGGATCCATCTTGAGTAGCTCCTCTTCTTGCACCCCTAGCATGTTGTATTCTTCTACCAACACCCCCTCTTCAGAGTCAGCCCAGACCTGACTCTACGTCCTACCCAAATTCCTGTATCTTTCCCAACACGTCCCTATACTTATCACTAAATCTTTTTTTGATAAATTAGAAAGGAGAATATCTAAATTTTTATGGGGTAGCAAACCGGCTAGATTTCGAAAGACGATAGTACAGTCTCCGAAGAGTGATGGCGGTTTGGCACTTCATGACTTCAGGCGATACTATTGGGCAGCTAACTTGCCAAAAATCCTGTATTGGATGAATGATGATTGTGACCACCTACCGACCTGGGTACACATGGAAAAGGCGAGTTCACGTCTCCCGTTGCGGTCTGTTCTATGCTCCAAACTCCCCATTTCTACAACATCTGTGGGTGCAGGCCCAATTGCTTCCCTCCCGCTCAAGATATGGAGTCAACTCAGGAAAAACTTCGGTTTACAAGGCCCTCCCATCTTGACCCCACCGCTTAAAAATCACATCTTTAAACCTTCAAATACAGACTCCGCATTCAAAACCTGGCATAGTAATGGTATCAGTAGTATCAAAAACCTATACAAGGATGGCATTTTTTTGTCCTTTGCGGAGCTTTCGTCCAACTACAGCCTCCCAAACTCCCACCTTTTCCGTTTTTTCCAGATTAGGGAGTTTGTGAAGAAGACATTCCCTCACTTTCCAAATCGCCCCCCTGAAACCTTGACCGATTCCATCCTAGCTCTAGATCCCAACCGGAAGAAATGCATCTCTTTTTTGCATAACTTGTTAGGGTCGGTAATATTGAATCCTCATACCTCATTAAAAGCTGCATGGGAGGGCGAACTGAATATGAAACTAACAGACCAGCAATGGGACTCTGCCTTGGATTTGATCCATTCTTCCTCCATATGTGCCCGTCATGGCCTAATCCAATGCAAAGTCCTTCACAAAGTCCACTACACAAATGCAAGATTATCTAAAATATACTCCGCTGTCAAGGACATCTACAACAGATGTAATCAATCCCCTGCCAACCATAGCCATATGTTTTGGTCTTGCTCTAAGCTGGCAGCCTTTTGGAGGAGTGCTTTCGACGTGATAAGCAGAGCCTATGGCCAGACTATTCCTCTAAACCCACTGTCAGCTATTTTTGGTACTCCTCCCAATACCAACCTCTCTGTTGCGTTGAAGCGGGTCCTGGCTTTTACAACCTTGTTAGCCCGGAGACTGATCTTGCTTAACTGGAGGCTTACCTGTCCCCCGACACACGCCCGCTGGATCAAGGAGGTGCTCTACAATTTAAAGCTTGAAAAACTTAGGTTTTTTCTCAAAGGCTCTACCAAGACATTCCTAGATACATGGAACCCTTTCCTGGAACTTGTTAACTCTCTCAACTTGTTTCCGGACTCGGAAGAGGACTGAGAGCCTTCAATCACTGCTCTGTCTTATTGCAGCTGCTCTCCCCTTTTTTTTGTTGTTCATTTTGTTTTGTTTATCTTATCGTATTTGTGTGGATGTGTACGTATGTGAGTGTTGTTTGTCCCTGTTTGGTTCCGACCTGATTCGGGTGGATTGAGGGGGGGTAAGGGTAAGGGCTTTGAGGGTCGCTTACATACTGTTGCACAATTATGTCCTGACTATCACTGTCTGTTATCATTGTATGTATGCAAATTGCTGTGAAATTCAAATAAAAAAATTAGGAAAAAAATAAAAATCTCATTTTTTATGCATAATCCATATTCCTGGTTCCTGCGTATCCATGTACCTATCTAAAAGATTATTAGTAAAATTCTAGTTTTGGATTTTGAAAATCCAAATTTATTTCTGTGCAGCCAACAGATCAGCTATGCCTACGTTTTGCCGTAACCCCAAAATAGTCAAACAAGTCTATTCTCTTGGCCTGTCAGCCTAAAGCTGTGGCCTGCTTCATTTAGCAGCAAAACAGTTAAAACTTAGAAGCTGCGTGGCATAAAATGAAGTTTGTTATTGAGACATTCAGATGGAATTAAATGAAAGATTACTTAATTTAAAGTGTGTTTTGTAATTAAATCCTTAAATAAATATGGTACTGATAAAATTGTCAGAGTGCTTAATCTTTATGGCATCATTTATACATTACATTTATTGTTGTTAATTAAAAAACAAGGCATTAACCAAAGACAATGCTATTGTGAACCACGTGATTCTCATTTGTGAGCACCCGCACTGTCTCAGTATCTTATACCATTTCACAACAATACCTTTATGCATGGGCTCTGTGGAAGATGGAGGAGGGATAGAGAATTGTTTCCCAATATGCTGCAGCTGTAACTTATCTCCTGGCCTTTATCCAGACTGTCATTTGTCCGCTCGTCAGTCCATTCCAAAAAAAAGCATCAAGTCTCTGCTGGTGTCTGATACAAGAGCACAAATCTTTTGAACCCACAGTGAAATTAGATTATTTTTGTGAATGTCGGGAAATTGGAGCCTACAACTTTGTTTAATAGGAAGGGAAAGCTGGGGGTTGAAGTGCAGAAAATAAGAGAGAAATAGAACGAAAGGAAGCACAGTGAGTGAGAAGCATATATTAAAAGCAGAGGGAGAAGAAAGGGAAGCTTTTTTCAGAAATGGTGAGTACACAGGAGAGAAGAAACAAAGACTGCAGATACACAAAAGAAGAAGGGTCTTGACCCAAAATGTCACCTATCCATGTTCTCCAGAGATGCTGCCGAACCTGCTGAGTTACTCCAGCATTGTGTGTCCTTTTGTGTATGGAAGAGAGCTGATTTTAGCTAAATCACAAATACCTCTGGGGAGAGTGAAATAAAAGAACATAATGATAAGAAGCTAGGTTCTGAAGGACGGATACAGGAGAAAGAGAGGGATATTTATTTTATTTTTGCTGTCACTGATCCTACGATAAATCTTGCAAGGCCATCAGTCTGAATTGTAAACTGCTTTTCTCTCTGCACTGATGTTCCCTGACATGCTGCCTATCTCCAGCTTTTTGTGGGAGATTAATTTGCTCTGATTAGAATTTATTTTTGCAAGTCATGTTGATCAATTGTGATATTATTCCATGAAATGCTGCAGTACCCGTTACATATTTCTGCTGTTTTGGTTTCTTTGCTCTTTGCAGTAGAGACAAACGAGAATATCATTCATGTAATCCGTTTCCAGGCCGCAGGGGTAGAGTGCAGCAAAACAACATTCCCAGAACTTCAGCAGCAGCAGCAGCAGCTGCAGCACGTTTATTAACCCCTGTGATTTGCGCAAGCAAATTGTTACCTCAGAGAGTGTGCAAATTAGCAAAGTAATTGCCCTTGAGGGCCGTGTTATCAAACAAAACCTCCTAAATGCAATTCTCATTGTTAATTACCTGTGGGTCAGTCCCTTACCAACAGACTGGGAATTAGCACCAGGTGTGCCCAGCGGTGCCTTACCACGTTTATAAATCTGCCTCTGCGATGGTTCAGAGATCCTTGTCAACAGTATTAAGAATTAGGTAAATTTACACCTTCAGTACCTCAGTTGAATGGTTACAATTAGGCAATGAGGTGGAAGTTACACTGGCTCTGCAACGCACACCATCAGATTAACACCTGGACTGGAAACGTTTAGATTGCGCCCAGTAACAAATTGATTTTTATAAATTGATTGAACACGTTCAAAAATACAAATTAGGATCAGGAGTAGGTCACTCAGCTTTTCAAGCCTGCTAGGGCCAGTTTATATGATCATGGCTGGTCTGATTATGAACTTACTCAACCTTCCTGTCTTTGTCATAGGGTCATGGAGTGATACAGTGCAGGGACAGGCCGCTCAGCCCAACTTGCCCACACTGGCCAACATGTCCCAGCCACACTAGTCCCACCTGCCTGCGCTTGATGTTTCAGGGGAAGACCTTTCTTCAAACTGAGTCTGACTGAGTCTGAAGAAGGGTCTTGACCCAAAACGTCACCCGTTCCTTCTCTCTAGGGATGCTGCCTGTCCCGCTAAGTTACTCCAACTTTTTGCCCTATCCATGTACCTGTCTACTGCCCTATCCATGTACCTGTCCAACTGTTTCTTAAACGTTTGGATAGTCCCAGCCTCAATAACCTCATCTGGCACCTTGTTCCATACACTCAACACCCTTTGTGTGAAGAAGTTACCTCTCAGATTCCCATTAAATCTTTTCCCCTTCACCTTGAACCTTGAGGAGGACGGTTCCAACAAAACATACAACCCTCATCAAGTAAAATAAGGTTGTTCCAAATCTTTGGCATTAGGATCACTTAACCCATGAGATCCATTCTCTCAAAGAATCGGGACATATTTCATAGTTTCATGAGAAATTGCCTGGCAGACCCAGAGGATTATCGTTAATGACATTTTTATGAAGAAAATGAATGACACTGACAGGACTGTTAATGGAGTGGTCATCTTGACAAAGCTTCTTGCCAAGTTCCTCTTGCGGCTGTGAAGTCACCTTCTGGTTTTGTTGCTGTTTTCAGGTGCCTTGAGCGTACCTTCTCACATTGGTGCCTCTTCTCAGATTGAAGTTATGTAGCATGCACTGTGTAGTGATCCTTGAAATTGCCCATGAGGTGTACAGAGGGCATCCAGTTTTCAACCTAGACGGTGAACTGAAATGTTGAGATGAAACGTACAGGTCAGCAATGTTCACCTCACCTGAAAGTCAGCCACAGGTTGACCGGAATGTCATCAAAAGGGCATTCCTAAACCAATATGAGGTAATTTCCTTAATATACAAATGCTTATGTAAATCACTTCATTGGATGCTATTTGCACAGTGCTATTATGATTACAATGCTACACAGCTGGGCTGCCCATTCTTCTTCCCAAACAAATGAAGGCTTAGGTAATGACAATAAAGGCAAAATAAGACCAAGGAATGTCACTGCACCCTGGAGTATCTGAAAATAAACTAATCTGATGAAGTAGTTTGTAAATGCATATTCAATTATGTTTCTGGTGGACAGTAGTTTTTTCTTTTATTGATATGTTAAAGTTAAAATAAAGGAACAGTTGTCAATGATTGCAGTGTAAAAGCTAAACAAGTTGCATTTGTTTTTTTTCCACATGTCAAATTAGGCAGGGTTTACTGAATCGTGTCAGCATTCTAGTGTAAACAGGTACCAAAACAGGATTGATAAATATGCAGGCTGCAAAATTCAGGCAGTTGGCTATTAGGCAGATGTAGGGACTGGTGCGAATACCTGAATGGTGGGAGCCAAGGTGCCTCTTCTATCAGTCCTTCATGATGCAGCAGATGGAATGACACTACAAACTACCAGCACCACAGAGAAATGTCATATAAATTCATTGCCCGCACCTCAGTGACTCTCGGGTAAATTCAACAGCATGAGCTTGGTTGAAAAGAGGGTTGTGTGAGTTTACATGTTATGCCGGGAGCAGAGATTATCTCCGGGGAAGGGAGAATTAGGATCAGATCACCCTGCAGTCACAGAGACCAGGGACTGTGATCACAGAAGATAGACACAACATGCCGGAGTAACTCAGCGGGACAGGCAGCATCTCTGGATAGAAGGAATGGGTAAAGTTTCGGGTCGAGACCCTTCTTCAGACCCACGGACTTGGATTCAAGGACAATTTAATGTCAGGAAAAGAGGCAAGAATTGAACGAGTGCCAGGCGGGGCGCTGATCAGAGAGGGTACAATTTCAGGATGGTAAGAAGACTCCCGATGATCTTGGCCCCATATTTATAAAACACTGTCTCTTCTGCAGAAAGATAAAGACTCTTGCCACCTCGGAACTTATCTATAGTTCACTTTCCACAGATACTGCCTGACCTGCTGAATGTTTCCAGCATTTTCAGTTTTCAGTTTTCATTACAGATCCCAGTTTGTGATTTTCAGATCTTTCTTGTTGCTTTCAATCTCTTAAGTTTATTTCTTTTAGTTCAGCCTGCAACAGAGATGAGATTATTTGCATGGCCAATTTTGAGGCTTTAACTGTGGCCCCTCCACACCCCATGCTGCACCAATATTCCATGGCCAGTAACCTTCAATTGGAAATAAATAGATTTAATTTCTTATGTTTGCAAGGGTGTGACTTTATTTTTTAATTATCCTAAGTGCTATCGTCACACTCCAGATTAAACCGTTTTACAGCTGCAAATTTAAATAGCGGGAAAGAACTAATCATTGACCTGAACCTAAAGCAAACAAGCATTGTCCTATCCCATCACCTATTCCTTTCCTCCAAAGATGCTGCCTGACCCATTGAGTTACTCCAGCATTTTGTGCCCATCTTAAGCCCATCAATTGCTCTCTGATTAACAAGATATGCCTTGCAGAGAGTTTAATGCAAGCTGTTCACTTTGAGTCTTGGTGAGGCCACACCTGGAGTATTGCGTACAGTTCTGGTCTCCAAATCTGAGGAAGGACATTATTGCCATAGAGGGAGTGCAGCGAAGGTTCACCAGACTGATTCCTGGGATGTCAGGACTGTCTTATGAACAAAGACTGCATAGGCTTGGTTTATACTCTCTAGAATTTAGGAGATTGAGAGGGGATCTTATAGAAATTTACAAGATTCTTAAGGGGTTGGACAGGCTAGATGCAGGAAGATTGTTCCCGATGTTGGGGAGGTCCAGGACAAGGGGTCACAGCTTAAGGATAAGGGGGAAATCCTTTAGGACCGAGATGAGAAGGAATTTTTTCACACAGAGAGTGGTGGGTCTCTGGAACTCTCTGCCACAGAGGGTAGTTGAGGCCAGTTCATTGGCTATATTTAAGAGGGAGTTAGATGTGGCCCTTGTGGCTAAGGGGATCAGAGGGTATAGAGAGAAGGCAGGTACGGGATACTGAGTTGGATGATCAGCCATGATCATATTGAATGGCGGTGCGGGCTCGAAGGGCCGAATGGCCTACTCCTGCACCTAATTTCTATGTTTCTATGTTTCTATGTTTCTATGTTTCTATGAGTGGCAAGCTTGGAAAGAGAGACACTAAAGTGGCTAGATAAACCTGCTCCAGATCACAGACAGTTAGAAATTTGTCAAAGTTTTTGTACTCTCCAGACGTGATGCTTAATTTAAACAAAATTAACAGCAGCAACAGGATCATGAGCAGCAAGTTATTGAATTGTGCATCTGTTATACCAGTGGGGCCAATTTTAATCTGCTGTTCCAAACTGGGACAAACCGGTGCTAATGTCAACAGAATGGTTCTGTACCAAAGGTCTTTAATTTCGTTGAGACAGCTATTCGCATAATTATTTGCACATTCAAGTTTTAGATTTTGCCAATTGTAGGCAGGATGCCAGAGAAAATTGGAAACAAATGAGGTTTAGGGGCAAATAAAGAGTCCCAAACTCAGCCAACAAGTATTCTGGAAACTTTACAAAGAAACTAACAGCATTTTGACCTATTTCGCTTCAGCGACTTGGAAGGGGCATATAATCAAACTAATAGGAAAGAAAACCAATATACAGGCACAAAGTTGCAAAGGGCCAACGCTTGTTAAATGAGAGACTTATACAGTGGAAACATTTCATTGTCCTATCTGGGACACATGACAATAAACTCTCTTGAATCTTGAATCTTGAATCTTGAAAGTAACTTCATTGAAAAGCATGTATAATAAGAGTATAATTTGCAGTTTTCTGAGTGGTATTTTAATAGTCGAGTGAGTCCACTATGTACAGGATTGCACTGTTCAAAATTAAAATGGTAAATAATATTCAATAGCATTGCAAATAAAAAGTACATTTGATGTTTACTTCCCCAACTTAAGACAACTTTTAAAAGCGATAGATGAAAGGATCACATTTATGAACAGTATACTCACTCCCACCTTGCATGTGTTTCATCTTTCATTCCATTTTTTTTTGGAATTCATGGATAAAATAAACCAGGTTGTGCTTGGGAAATACATCCAAGACCTAGCACACATATCAAACAATTTAGTTTAGAGAAACTAGTGTAGTTTAGAGATGCAATGCGTAAACAGCCCTTCGGCCCTCCGAGTCTGCACAGACGAGCGATCACCCCGTATAATGTACAGTCCCTTGAAAACAAAGTGGAGGACTTAAGGGCAAGGTTGCATTATCAAAGGGAGCTGAGGGAATGCTCTGTGTTCTGTTTTACAGGGGCATGGCTCACCCCCAGCTCCCCAGGCTCAGCGGTCCAGCCTGAAGGGTTCTCCATCCATCGCATGGACCGTACACTGGCATCTGGGAAAGGGAGAGGAGGGGGCGTCTGCCTCATTGTCAACTCTGCGCGGTGCTCAGACGTGGCAGTCCTGTCCAACTCCTGCTCTCCGCACCTGGAACACCTGGCGGTGAAGTACCGTCCCTTCTACCTCCCAAGGGAATTCACCTCCATCATCCTGACCGCGGTCTACATCCCACCCCAGGCAGACGTCCGTCTGGCACTGGAGGAGCTGCACGCCGTGGTCAACAAACACTAGACGTCTTACCCCGAGGCATTTACCACCATTGCTGGGGACTTCAATAAGGCAAACCTCAAGAAATCACTCCCCAACTTCCAACAACATGTCTCCTGCTGCACCAGAGGATCAAACACCCTCGACCACTGCTACACCACCATCAAGGATGCCTACCGCTCTATCCCTCGCCCTCACTTCAGTAAATCCGACCATACCGCGGTGCTGCTTCTCCCTGCCTACAGGCAGCAATTAAAGAGCGCACCCCCAGAGGTGAGGACAGTACAGAGCTGGTCGGGGTGTAGGGGGGGAGAAGAACAACTCCAGGACTGTTTGGAGTCTGTAGACTGAGCAATGTTCAAGGACTTGGCAATGGACTTGAACAAATATGCCACAGTCGTTACAGACTTCATTAAGAAATGTGTGGAGGACTGCATCCCTACAAAAACCTTCCGAGTGTTTCCCAATCAGAAACCTTGGATGAACTCTGAGATCCGCTCTCTTCTGAAGTTCAGACACCGGGCATTCATGTCTGATATTACAGTGGTCTACAAGAAGTCCAGATACGACCTTGGTAAGGCCATCAAAAAGGCCAAAAGGGACAGATGTTCGGCAGCTGTGGCGGGCCTGAATGCAATCACTTCCTGCAAGGCAAACCCAGGAGGCAGCTTGAAAATCAGCAAAACATCACTCCCTGATGAGCTCAATGCGTTTTACGCATGCTTTGATAGGGAGAATACTGATGTAGCTTCCCAAGCTCCCATTCGCTGTGATGGTGTTTCAGTCTCAGTCACAGAGGCCGACGTCAGGAAATCCTTCAGAGGGGTGAACCCTCGAAAAGCGCCTGGACCTGATGGTAAAGCTGGTCATGTTCTAAAAACCTGTGCGGACCAACTGGATGGAGTTTTTACGGACATTTTCAACCTCTCACTTCTGAGGTCTGAGGTCCCCACCTGCTTCAAAAGGGCATCAATAATACCGGTGCCCAAGAAGAGCAAGGTAAAATGCCTCAATGACTATCTATCAGTGGCACTAATGCCTGTGGTGATGAAATGCTTTGAGAGGTTGATCATGGAGCAAATCAACTCCTACCTCGACAAAAACCTGGACCCACTGCAGTTTGCTTACCGCCACAACAAATCAACAGTGGATGCGATCTCGCTGGCTCTCCACTCCGCTCTGGACCACTTAGACAACAAAAACTCATATGTCAGGCTGTTATTCATCGATTACAGCTCGGCATTTAATACTATCATCCCCTCCAAGCTGGTTACCAAACTCGCAGAACTGGGTCTATGCGCATCCCTCTGCAATTGGATCCTCAACTTCCTAATTCACAGACCATATTCTGTCCATATTGGTGGAATTGTGTCAGCTTCTATAACAATCAGCATGGGAGCACCGCAAGGCTGCGTGCTCAGCCCCCTGCTGTACTCACTCTATACTCATGACTGCGTAGCCGGTCACAGTGCAAACTCCATCATCAAGTTTGCTGACGACACCACTGTTGTGGGACGTATCACTGATGGGGATAAGTCAGAGTATAGAAGAGAGATCGAGCAACTGTCCATATGGTGCCAGCACAATAACCTGGCCCTCAACACCAGCAAAACAAAGGAACTGATTGTGAACTTTGGAAGGAGTAGGATGGGGACCCACAGTCCTGTTTATATTAACGGGTCAATGGTTGAAAGGGTCAAGAGCTTCTAGTTCCTGGGCGTGCACAACTCTGAAGATCTTTCCTGGTCCGAGAAAACTAATGCAATTATCAAGAAAGCACATCAGCGCCTTTACTTCCTGAGAAGATTACAGAGAGTCGGTTTGTCAAGGAGGACTCTCTCTAACTTCTACAGGTGCACAGTAGAGAGCATGCTGACCGATTGCATTGTGGCTTGGTTCAGCAACTTGAGCGCCCTGGAGAGGAAAAGACTTCAAAAAGTAGTAAACACTGCCCAGTCCATCATCGGCTCTGACCTTCCTTCCATCGAGCGGATTTATCGCAGTTGCTGCCTCAAAAAGGCTGGCAGCATCATCAAAGACCCACACCATCCTGGCCACACACTCATCTCCCTGCTACCTTCAGGTAGAAGGTACAGGAGCCTGAAGACTGCAACGACCAGGTTCAGGAATAGCTACTTCCCCACAGCCATCAGGCTATTAAACCTGGCTCGAACAAAACTCTGATCATTAATAACCCATTATCTGTTATTTGCACTTCATCAGTTTATTTATTCATGTGTGTATGTATTTATATAATGATATATGGGCACACTGATCTGTTTTGTAGTAAATGCCTACTATGTTCTGTGTGCTGAAGCAATGCAAGAATTTCATTGTCTGATCAGGGACACATGACAATAAACTTACTTGAACTTGGACTTGAACTAACTAACACTACACACTAGGGACAATTAACTACTTTTCCTGAAGCCAATCAACCTACAAACCTGTACGTCTTTGAACTGTGGTAGGAAACTGGAGCACCCGGGGAAAACCCACGTGGTCACAGAGAGGACGTACAATCTCTGTACAGACAAGCACCCGTAGTCAGGATTGATCCCGGGTATCTGTCGCCATAAGGCAGCAACTCTACCACTGCACCACCATAGCAAGTGCACACTTTTTTGGCAAACCGTTATCTGGTTAATTAAAGAACAATTTGATACAATGGGGGCATAATCTACTCGTATAGAAAACATAAGTAGGTCGAACAAATTAAATCTGTCCTCAAGTTTAGGAACTTCAGTCTTGTACATTTATCATAGTCCATCAACTCTGGATGTAAAATTGGAGTTACAAAGGGAACACTTTCCCACCCAATTTCTCCAGTTATAAGAAGCTGAAATATTTTTAACTGCCAAAAATAGCTTATGATTTAATTATAATTTTACTTCGGAGTCACGTGAGTGACTACGTGAAGACCCCGCCAGCACGCATGCGCGACATATCGTCGTACGCATGCGGAAGCGACGGTCGGGAGGAGCGGGGCTCCTCCAGCGTGAGTTTAAAAAGCTCACGCCAGGTAAGTCTCACCGAAGGAGTGAGTCGACCATAATGGAAGGGAGAAAGAGTAAGAGAGCGACGGCCAAATCAGCGGCTAAGGACAGCAGCCAGCGGAGAACCGCTTCTCCAGAGCTTCAGGTTCCACCTGCAGCTCCCGACTTTTCGGACTTTGAGACCGTTGGTACGCCACGGTCGGGGAAAACTACCCGGAAGTCGGCCGGGGCGGACTCAGCGGAGTCCGGTCCCGAGGGCACCCCGCTCGCTGGTAGCGACGGAGGTCGCCTTGACCGCATTGAGCGGCTGATGGAGCAGATGCTCCAACGTGACCTGTTACAGCAGGGGCAGGATCACAGTGGGACCCCTAGTAGGCCCACGGCAAGTTCCTTTCGAGGACTGCCCAATGTATCCCCTTCTATAGAGGGGAGCATTGAGGGTCAGAACTGGGCTGACCCAGAAGAGGGAGAGTTGGCTGAAGCACCTGCAGCGTCAGGGGTGTGTGAAGATTATATGGATGTGGTGAGCAAACATGCCATGCCCCACCAGAAGGGCCTACCCATCCACCCCAAGCTGGCTGCCAGCATTGATTATATGGCCACCAACCAACTTCAGGAACAGGCCATCAATGCCACAGCAGATAAATATTTGGCGCCAGAAAACTGCAAATCGTTAAATGTGCCCGCGGTGAACAACCCGATATGGGGGAACATGAGCCCCTCAAGTAGAGGGCAGGAGATGAAACTTCAGAAGATCCTGAAGCTCCTAACCGCAGGGATTACTGCAGTAGCCAGAACAGCAGTGGGAGTGGATATGCCGCAAGAGCTGCAAGATGCTTTGGCCTTACTGTGCAATACACAGTATGAAATTAACAATTTCAGGAAAAGCATTATAAAGCCGGCGCTTAACCCCAAGTTCGCGGGGTTATGCAAGCCTGGGAAGACGCAGCCTCCAAGCCTGTTATTCGGGGAAGATCTCCCCAAACAGGTAAAAGATCTTGACGAGGAGGCTAAGGCTTTGGGCCTTATTAAAGTACCTGGGTACACTAAGCCTCATCACCCACACAGAACGCACCCCTACGCACCCACCGGGCAGAGTTACCCTAACAGGTCTGCCGGTGGTGAAAGCTCGAAGGCCGTCATACCTGCACAGCGGTCTTTTTTAGGCCAAGGCCCAGGCCGGCCTCCTTGGAAGATGCGCCACTCCCAGAACACCTACAACCAGCCGAGGAAGCAAGGGCAGAAACCTCCACACCGGCAGTAACCATGGAGGTAGGTGGGTCTGGGATCCCCAAGAACACTACTGACCTAAATTCACTCTGCATAGGGGGCAGGTTGCACATGTTCCTCGAGAATTGGCTCACTTTTACCTCTGATCCTTATATACTCAGGAGTATTCAGGGCTACAAAATTGAATTTATTCACGAACTCCCTACCCCGGTACAGCATGCGCCTAGTCGGAAATTCGTCCTTTCTCATAGAGATAAGGCAGCAGGGCATGCTGAACTACAGAGGTTAATAGAAAAAGGGGTAATTGAAAAGGCCTTTAAAGAACCTCAGGAGTTCGTGTCTAATATATTCACTAAAAACAAAAAAGATGGCGGGTGCCGCATCATCATAGATTTGACCGACCTGAATACTTCTGTCCAGTATATCCATTTTAAAATGGACACCTTCGACACTGCTACTCAGCTTGTAGCCAATAGGTACTACATGGCATGCGTTGACCTTAAAGATGCATACTATTCAGTACCCATACACAAGGATCATAGGAAATACTTAAAATTTATCTGGATGGGACAATTATGGCAATATAAAGCTTTGCCTAATGGGCTATCGTCAGCACCCAGATTGTTTACCAAGATATTGAAACCAGCTTTGGCCTATTTAAGGAAACAGAATCATACTGTTATGGCCTATCTTGATGACATCCTCATAGTGGGGGAGAATTTGGAAATGGCTACTTTGGCAGTCACAGCCACGAAACATATTTTTCAGATACTGGGGTTTACGATACATCCAGATAAATCAATATTGGAACCCTCTACCACCATGAAATATTTGGGGTTCATTATTGACTCAGTGCAAATGTCTGTCACGTTACCACCAAGCAAGGTGGAAGACCTGATAGAGGCTTGCAGGAGCCTCTTTGGCATTAAGGTCCCATCCATTCGGCAGGTGGCCAGGGTGATTGGGAAGATAGTAGCTGCATTTTCTGCAGCACAATATGGGCCCTTACATTACCAAAATTTACAAAGAGCAAAAATTACGGCGCTCAAAAATCATGCTGGCCATTTTGATAGGCCCATGAAAATTCCAGAAAAGGCAAAAGCTGAACTATATTGGTGGATGGGTAATGCCCAAAATTGTTCCAAACCCATGACTATCGCCAATCCCTCGATCACCTTACAAACGGATGCCAGTGCCAAAGGGTGGGGAGCTACTAACACTACCTCTAGCTGTGGAGGTAGATGGAGTGCACCAGAGTTAACCCTATTTAAAAACTTAGGGATTAACTATTCAGAAATGCTCGCAGCATTTCACGGACTTAAAGCATACTGCACTAACATGCACAAAGTTCATGTTAGACTACAGATTGACAACACCACGGTGGTAGCCTATATTAACCACATGGGCGGTGTAAAGTCGATATCGTGTGATGAATTGGCCAACAATATCTGGCACTGGTGTCTGCAAAGAGGAATTTGGATCTCTGCAACTTACCTACCAGGTAAACTAAACACAGTGGCAGACACCAGATCACGGAAATTCAACGACAACATAGAATGGATGTTGGATCGGAAAGTGTTTACAGATATTGTAGAACGTTATGGGACACCAGATATCGACCTTTTCGCGTCCAGGCTAAATCACCAACTACCAACGTATGTTGCTTGGGAGCCAGACCCGGGGGCGGTAGCGATGGATGCTTTCTCGCTACACTGGGGGGATTTGTTTTTCTACGCTTTCCGCCCTTTCTGCCTCATCAGTCGGGTCTTGCAAAAAATCAAGCAAGACTCCGCATCGGGTATCTTGGTAGTGCCCGACTGGCCTACTCAACCATGGTTCCCTCTGGTACAAAAGATGGCCACAGAACCCTGTGTCAGGGTGAATAAAAGACCAAGCCTGCTTGTTCATCCTGTTACAGGAGAAAGTCATCCATGTCATGATCGTATGGATTTGTTAATCTGCAGACTTTAAAACGGCCACTTCATGGACTCGGACTCTCCAACAGGACCATTGATACTATCACGGGAGCCTGCAGAGAGTCCACAAGGAAGCAGTACTTGACCTACATCAGGAAGTGGGAAAGATTCTGCGTGACTACTAAAACTACATACGAAACCGCCACCATCACGGAAGTGCTGGAGTTTCTGGCTACCCTTCATTACGATGAGGGTTTAAGCTACAGCGCCATTAACTGTGCCAGGAGTGCCCTATCGTCTTACTTGGGCAAGGGGAGTGACCAATTGGGAATTGGGTCACATCCCCTGGTATCCAAATTTATGCGGGGAATATTTAATTCTAATCCCCCCAGGCCCAGATATAGCCATACCTGGGACATCAGCACGGTATTGACGATGCTGCGAGGATGGACACCGAACACGGGACTCCCTTTGGCCAAATTAACCTACAAAATGGTCATGATAATGGCACTGATCACGGCGCAACGGGTCCAGTCCCTGCACAAACTCAGTCTGGATGCCATGGCAATTACCAGTGGGAAAATCACATTCCAGGTGCAGGGACTATTGAAGCAAGATCGACCCGGAGTGTCTGGACATACTTTGGAGTTCCTGGGTTACCCAGCGGACACTCGTCTTTGTATCGTTACATTGATTCTGCGATACATTTCAGTCACTAAAGATCTAAG
Organism: Raja brachyura; assembly: GCA_963514005.1. The sequence goes on along the minus strand of OY740799.1, from coordinate 20,274,189 downwards.
GGGCACGGAAACAGCTTTGCTTGTCAGTCACAAGAAGCCTCATCACAGGGTCACGGTGCAAACCATTTCCAGATGGTTAAGGGTGGTACTGGATGCGGCGGGGGTGGATACTAATGTGTATAAATCTCACTCCACCAGGGCAGCATCCACCTCGGCGGCTAGAAGGATGGAGGTACCACTGGATCACATCCTGGCCACAGCGGGTTGGAACAATGAGAGAACCTTCCACCGCTTTTATAACAAACCCGTGACCTCCCCTGACAATTATGCAGGGAGGATCTTAAGTGCTGCCAGTTAAATAACCCTTTTGGGACACAATATTGTGTTTGGTATGAATAAATACCTGTTTTGTTTTTCAGCCAGTGTCTTGTCTGAATCACGTCCATCCTCTTATCCCAGCTTTAGCGGTGTGTGAGCATGGAGCTTCCAGGGCATGAAATCACAGAGCTTTGAAATCTTCACGTAGTCACTCACGTGACTCCGAAGTAAAATAGTAAGATTAAACGAGAACTTACCAGTTTGAGGTTTGATCTTTATTTTATGAGGAGTTACGATGAGGGATTACGTGCCCTCCGCTCCCAACCCTCTATTATAAAGATCACCTGGTATGAAAGTTCTCTTTTTTCTCTTACTATGTCAGTCATTGAGACTGTTTTTTGTTCTGTGATTTCACACCACTGCTTTGAAGAATGTCACGCATGCGTGCTGGCGGGGTCTTCACGTAATCCCTCATCGTAACTCCTCATAAAATAAAGATCAAACCTCAAACTGGTAAGTTCTCGTTTAATCTTACTATTTTCTTGTGACATTGCCGTTCAATCGTACTCGGGTTGTAAGGAATTTTAAAAAACAATGATCCAGTACCCAATTTATTCAGACATGTTCCAAGAAAGAAATATTTAGCTAAAGCTTAGAGGTTCCTGGTTGCAGTAGGTAAGTCAGTGGGGTAAGTTTTCTCAGTCCAAAAGCAATCACTGGGGAGTTTCAACAAACAACAGCACACATTACAAATATGGCATGCATCAATCACAATTCTATTATCATTAAAATGAAGGGTTGGAAATCTGTAAGCAATATATGTCGAAATATTTGATATATTGTCAAATCTTGGTTTTCAATCACTTTAATTTTCTTTTGAATTACAATCTGTCATCTGTTCAGTGTTCATCCAAATTTTAATTCGTCTCATTCAGGAGTTACTCTTCTGCTCTCTGGTCGGTGTCTCTGGGACTCAATGGCACCTTGGAGCTAATTTCACGAGCAAGGAGGTTGATTCTGTGACACATTCTCTAAAGTTTAGCTAAAGGTATGGTGCTGTAAGTGGTTCACTTACTGAACAAGTGATCCAGAGGCCTAGGCTAACAATCCAGGGACCCTGACTTCAAATCTCCTCCCCTAGTGCCAGGAAATTTAAATTCAATTCATAATCTGAGCCAAGCATGGGAAACCTAATCATAATAATTATCACAAAACCCCACCAGATTGGTGTTAAAAATCAAGTTGTTCCACGATGATCTTGGGGAAGGAAATCAGCCATCCAAAGCCGGCCTATGTTTGACTTCGGACGATCAAAGTGGTTATCTCAGAAATGACCAAATAAGCACATAGAAATAAATATCACTGAAGCCCAAATGCTAAACAAAATGTATTTAAAAGCAAACTCAATGGGCAACAACAAGAATTTGTAGCTGAGATCAGAATCTTAAAGTGACACGACAACACTTACTGCCAACTGCACTGGCATCTCATCAACCAGCCTAACCTTTCATTCCCTCCACCTCTGACACACGATGGCTGCAGTGTTTACCATCTCCACGACGCACTGTCGTCACTCACCCAGGCTACCCAGACAACACCTCCCAAACCAGCAGCCACTGCCGACAAGAAGGACAAGGAGCGGGGAAGCACCTTCACCAAAAAGATTGCAGCAATTCAATAAGGTGACGCAGCAGCACTCCTCTAGAGCAAGTGGGGATGGTGATCAATGCCCATGTCAGCAATGCATAGATCACAAAAAAAAATTAAACCATTGCATGGAAGATGATCAGACACACATTGCAAAGTCTGAGATATTGATTCCGGAGCCAACCAGGTTATAACCAACATGTGATTCGGTATTGTTTCTACTGGCTCCAAATCTATCAGTATCCGGTGGACATAACTGTTGTGGCATAGAGCTTGAAGAAAATAAAGTAATGAATTACAAGGATGCAAATATCTTTCTGAAAGATCTATTACAATGAAACATGTAGAGTACAGGGCTGCCAACACTGGGTGAGAGTTGAGAGTGAGAAATTACGAGGGAGCGTGGTGACTGAGGGGGGAGGGTGTAGGGAGCTTTTCCATTTTTCAGCTTGAAATTGTGCAATCTGTTGCATACTGTAGTGAGTCTTTCAACTTACCCTTGAATGCAACATTTGTGCTTCAAATTGGATTAGGTATGAATAAGGTTAGGCTAAATTACATTCCTAATTACATTCCACAGTAGAGCCAGGCTCTGATCAACAGGTACAGCACATGAATGACCTTAGTATATTCATGTATGGAAATCAAATTATAATTCATGTTGTTATGTATATATAGAGAGAAACAAAAACATAGAAACAAGGCAAGAGAAGTCAGATTTCCATTATTGTTTTGCACAAATAAATCAATCAACCTTACCCTTTGACTATAGAAACAAGACAAAAGTAATGCCACATGTTCAACCGTATATGGTTCAATGAAATTAAGATATATATATAAAACATATATATGTGAACAGGATCTTCGGCCCACCAAGTCCACACCGACCAGCAATCTACCATACACCAGATGTATCCTACACGCCAGGGACAATTTACAGAATTAACCTACAAACCTGCACTTCTTTCGGATGTGGGAGAAACCGGAATATCCAGAAAAAACCATGTGGTCATAAGGGGAATGTACAAATATTGTACAGACAGCACCCGTAGTCAGGATCCAATCTGGGTCTGTGGTGCTGCAAGGCAGCAACTCTACCGCTGCGCCACCGTGCCACCCCATTAAATTATTTTTTTTGTAATATATTCATTATGGTGTAACATCAATAAAGATTAACACATTTTTCTGTTGTCTGCCCTTAGTTGGATAACACACATCTCCAGTCATTGTGTTTTATGGCTGGTTTTCAACCTCTTCAGTCTGAAGGTCTCGACCCAAAACATCACCTATTCTTTCTCTCCAGAGATGCTGCCTGTCCTGCTGAGTTATTCCAGCTTTTAGTGTCTATCTTCAGTTTAAAGATAGGGGGTCGGGCATCAGAGTGGAGCCTTAACCCGAGATTCATCCCCCTGGCGCCGGAGGCGGCACCAACGCTCCCACTCACCCGGTCTGCTCCTGGCTCAGGGCTGGGGTTAAAACTCTATGCGGTGTGGACGGAGCGGCCGCCAGACACAGAGCCGTCGGAGGTGAGGGTGGGAGGTGTGAGCGGTGCCTCGGGGGGTGGGGGAGGGGGGGGGGCGGTGCTGGGACAACCGCCGTCTCTCACCTATCACACCATCTATGTGAATGCGGGTGAGGCAGCATCTATAGAGAGGTAGACAAAAATGCTGGAGAAATGCTTGAGTCTGAAGAAGGGCCAAACTCAGACATAGATGCTGCCTCACCCGCTGAGTTTCTCCAGCATTTTTGTCTACATTGCCATTTTAAATAGTGTGCGATGGGCTGAAGCCAATTAAATTGCTCGTTCTTTAAGGGAAACCCGACGACAGAAAACTATTCTCATTGGTGAGTGTGGAGGAGTGTGACTTTATTTATTATTTATATATATTTTTAAAAAATTTGAGCGTGAGAACTTCTGTCATCAGCGTGAGAGCGTGAGAATTTTGTAAAATGCATGAGTCTCACGCTCAATGCGTGAGAGTTGGCGGCCCTGAGATTAGGTGATACAAGATACTGGAGTGAGTAAGATACACACAGTGAGTAATAACCGAAGTAGAGATTTGAATCTCCGTCCTGTGCTTCTTGCTCATATTTGGCAGCTTTGTTCGAACCTTACAAAACAAGTTGCTGCCGTGGCATGTTGTGGCTCTATTTAAGTGATGCCGAGAAACTTTCTAGCTTCCTGCATATCCTGCAGCATTTCCACGCCCACAGAACTGTGGAACATGAGACGTCCTGACTGTGGTAAAACTGACTAAATTGTCGGTGCAGTTCATAGTTTGCTGGCTGATATTCAAGGCAATTTGCAGAAATCACTAACTCTATGGTACTTTTCACATGAAAATTATGTTTTGCAGTGCAGACCTTAGCTGGAAAATGCCAACTGTTGCATAAATGTGCTTCAATTGTCATAACCTCTGCGGTTGCAGATTGTAAACTTCAGATCAGAGTTTGGGGAAGCCCCTTGCAGCACACCCTTACACAGTCCCAAGCAAACATTCAAAGTGCTTGAGGAACTCGGCAGTTGTGTCCATGAACAAGATTCCAGCATCTGCAGTTTTTGTGTTTCCTCAGTCACAAACCTGTTAAATATCATCAAAATACGAACTCTATGCAATATTATAATATGCAACAAACGCAAATTATACAAATATACAAATGCAAATGATAGCTGTGATGTATTTATTTTTAAATGGAGATTCAGAAATGCTGCCAAAAATAAAGTATTACTCTGTATATCTACAACCCATCTATTAGCAAAATCTTAGTGTTACGGTGTCTTTGTTCGTTCTGTGAACCTATCATAGATTGTTTCTGGGGTGGGAGATTGCAACCTTCACGTGGTCTGCCCTGTTTCGACTAATGCAATCAACCCAGGGTGCACAATCAAATAAGATCAAATAGAACAAGTTGTCCTACAACTTTAGGCTGTGCACGCCATACGCAAGAAGTAGAAGATTGTTTCTGAAGATTCAGTGTCATGTGTTGCATTTGAATGTTGATCACCAATGTATCTAATTGAGGGATCTTCTGCGATCTGAATTGAATCAGACAACCCTTCATATGTGGAGGCACAAGACACTCTTAAGCTGTTGCATATTATAATATTGCATACAGTTCGTATTTTGATGATATTTAACAGGTTTGTGACTGAGGAAACGCAAAAACTGCAGATGCTGGAATCTTGTTCCCAATGATGGGGAGGTCCAGGACAAGGGATCACAGCTTAAGGATAAGGGGGAAATCCATTAGGACCAAGATGAGAAGGACTTTTTTCACACAGAGAGTGGTGGGTCTCTGGAACTCTCTGCCACAGAGGGTAGTTGAGGCCAGTTCATTGGCTATATTTAAGAGGGAGTTAGATGTGGCCCTTGTGGCTAAGGGGATCAGAGGGTATGGAGAGAAGGCAGGTACGGGATACTGAGTTGGATGATCAGCCATGATCATATTGAATGGCGGTGCAGGCTCGAAGGGCCGAATGGCCTACTCCTGCACCTAATTTCTATGTTTCTATGTTTCTAGTTGCTGGAATCAGGAGCAAAAAGAGGAAGAGCATTTTGATGGATCCAATGGATCAGGCAGCATATGTGGAGGAAAATGAATAGGTGACATTTTGGCTCATGATCTTTCATCTGATCTGAAAGGGTAGAAGGGGAGTAAGTAGTATAAAGAGATGGAAGGAAGTGTGAGTCAAGATAGCAAGTGATAGGTGGATACAGTTGAGGAGGCTTGGATTGGCAGGTGGGGGAGAGAGAAGGGTGGAAGTAGTTTCAGAGGCTGAGAGGTGATACAAGAGAACAACAATCTGCAGATTCCGGAATCTTATAAGAGAGGAGGTGGTGGAGACACAAGAGCAAAAACCAAAGTGCTGGACAAACTCAGGATTTGTGGAAGAAAATGGACAGCAATGTTTTGAGACCTTGTCCAGACCTTATAAATTTATTTTGAGAGGGCTTGTATACAAAAAAAAGAATGTAATGCTGAGGCTCTACAAGGCACCTGTCAGGCCGCATTTGGAATATTGTGAGCAATCTTGGGCACCATATCTGAGGAAGGATGTGCTGGCTTTGGAGAGGGTCCAGAGGAGGTTTACAAGAATGATCCCAGGAGTGAGCAGGTTAACATATGATGAGCGTTTGATGGCACTGGGCCTATACTCGCTGGAGTTTAGAAGAAGGGGGGGGGGGACTTCATTGAAACATACAGAATAGTGAAAGGCTTTGATAGAGTGGATGTGGAGAGGGTGTTCCCACTAGTGGGAGGGTCTAGGACTAGAGGTCATAGCCTCAGAATTAAAGGACATTCTTTTAGGAAGGAGATGAGGAGGAATTTCTTCAGTCAGAGGGTGGTTAATCTGTGGAATTCTTTGCCTCAGAAGGTTGTGGAGGCCAAGTCAGTGGATATATTTAAGGCAGAGATAGATTTGTGATTAGTATGGGTGACAGTGGTTATGGGAAGAAGGCAAGCGAATTGGGTTAGGAGAGATAGATCGGCCAAGATTGAAGACGATGGACTGAATGGCCTAATTCTGCTCCTATCTCTTATGATCTTATGACCACCTATCTGCTTACATGACTACAGCAGCTCATAAAGGTAGAGCACCACCACCTTCCCAAGAGAAACAAAGAAAGGACAACAAATGCTGGCATGGAGAGCAATATTTGGATCCCCAAAATGAATTTTAATAAAGATAAGGTTCATCATATGTGGCTTTCAAATGTCTACCATTCCAAATTTACAATTTGCTTTGATATTCAAATAGGTTTTTTGCATAAGTTTTTACAGCTGTTGAAACAAGAGTATGTTTCAATTCATATTAAAAAGTATCATAGTCAGTGCTATCAAATAGCATATTCTGCCTCATAATGCAGAGACACCTGGGTTTGACCCTCACCTCAGGTCCTGTCTACGTGGAGTGTTCACATTCTCTTGGTGACCACAGGGATTTCCTCCAGGTGCTCTGGTTTCCTCCCACTTCCCAAACATGTGTGGGTTTGTAGGCAAATTGCCTTTAATGTGTAGGGGGTGGATGAGAAGGTGGAATAATACTTTCACTGAATCAGACTACCTTTCATATGTGGAAATGCAAGACACTGCAGATGTTGGAGTCTGGTGCAAAAAAAGGAGAGCTGTTTGAAGACCCAGCAGGTGATCAATAGTTGGCATGGACTCGGTGGGCTGTATCTCTAAACTAAACTAAACTAAACTAAAATGTCACAAGCTTAAATCTCCTTCGATAAGTTCTTCCAGCACTCCAGTCTGAGGCATTTTTATATCTATTAATTTTCATGATCTGGGTGGCGCTAGCAACATCTCGTGCCTATCTCTAATTGTCCTTGAGAAGATGATGGTGAGCTGCCTCGAACTGTCATGGTTCTTCTTGTGAAGGTCGTCCAGCAGTACCATTGGAGAAGAAGTTTCAGGATCAAGACTCAGTGATGATGAAAGACCAGCCAAGTCAGAATACTCAGCGATGTGGAGGGGAAGCTTCAGGTGGTGGTAGTCCCATATATCAGATGCCCTTGTCTTTATTGATGTCACATATTAGAAAGGTTACAGAGTAGTCTGGATGAGTAACTATAGTGCATTTTCTAGGTGCTATTCACGGCAGTCACTATGGAGGGAATTAATATTCAGGTTGATTAATGAGATGTCTACGCTGTGCTGAGTCAATCCAATCGAGATGTTTGTTGTTACTGCGCAACACAATGATGGGTGCCCTCAATGTGAAGACAAGACTTTATCTGCACAAGAATGATAATGTGGTCACTTGTACAAATGCTATCATAGGCAGATGGTGAGGATGAGGTTAACTGGATTAATTCATGTTGGTTCACTCACTCTCTGCCACAGGCACTTCAGGCCTTGGCCAGTGCAAGTGCAACTGAGCCATTCATGGTGAGTGAAGTCCTGCACCCAGAGTAACATCCTTCATGTTTTCAGTGTTTCTGTTGTTGTTCAAGATCACAAAGAACAACTTCAACAATGTATCAGAAGGAATTTTTCCTTTTCACGTTTGATCTGAGGCAATTAAATTTGTTGGGGTGTGGAGAGTGGCGTGTTTTTCCCTACCGGCTGTACACAATGACATTGGCACTGGAAGTGGGGCAGGACATATCCAGAGGGTTTAATTCAGTTTAGTTTATTGTTACGTGTACCGAGGTACAGTCAAAAGCTTTTGCTGCATGCCAACCAGTCAGCGGAAAGACAATACATTATTACAATCCAACCATTCACAGTGTACCGGTTTGTCAAGGAGGAGCCTGACACATAACATAAATCTGATCTTTACTTCTCACAACGTTGATGGAGAATAGTTAGCCCATTAGCTCTAATGCCAACTTCCAATCCTATTCCTCCACATATCCACTTTCCAGAATGGCAGGCAGTGGCGAGTGAAGTGCCGCAATGCTCTGTGTTGGGGTCGTAACTGTTTACCATATATATTAATGATTTGGAAGAGGGAATTAGGAGCAACACTAGCAAGTTTGCAGATGACACAAAGCTGGGTGGCAGTGTGAACTGTGAAGAGGATGTTAGGAGGTTGCATGGTGACCTGGACAGGTTGAGTGAGTGGGCAGATGAGTGACAGATGCAATATAATATAGATAAATGTGAGGTTGTCCACTTTGGTGGCAAAAACAAGGGGGCAGATTATTATCTCAATGGGGTTAGGTTAGATAAGAGGGAGGTGCAGCAAGACCTGGGCTTCCTTGTACACCGGTCACTGAAAGTTGGCTTACAGGTACATCAGGCAGTGAAGAAAGCTAATGGAATGTTGGCCTTCATAACACGAAGATTTCAGCAAAGGAGTAGAGAGGTTCTTCTACAGTTGTATAGGGATCGGGTAAGACCACATCTGGAGTATTGCGTACAGTTTTGGTCTCCTAATTTGAGGAAGGACATCCTTGTGATTGAGGCAGTGCAGCATAGCTTCACAAGATTGATCCCTGGGATGGCGGGACTGTCATATGAGGAAAGATTGAAAAGACTAGGCTTGTATTCACTGGATACAAGTTTAAAAGGATGAGGGGTATTTTATAGAAACATATTAAATTATAAAAGGACTGGACAAGCTAGATGCAGGAAAAATGTTTCCGATGTTGGACGAATCCAGAACCAGGGGCCACAGTCTTAGAATAAAGGGGAGGCCATTTAAGACTGAGGTGAGAAAAAACTTTTACACCCAGAGAGTAATTTCCTGCCACAGAGGGCAGTGTAGGCCAAATCACTGGATGGATTTAAGAGAGAGTTAGATAGAGCTCTAGGGGCTAGTGGAGTCAAGGATATGGGGAGGAGGCAGGCACGGGTTATTGATTGGGGACGATCAGCCAGGATCACAATGAATGGCTGTGCTGGCTCGAATGGCCTCCTCCTGCATCTATTTTCTATGTTTCTATATCTTTGTCACCTATTCTCTCTCACATGCGCATCAACCGCATTCCGATTCTGCCGTCCACCTACACAGCAAAATGTAATCCTGCAAAGGTGCTGAATGGTGCTTTATTGTCCAGTGTGCACTCCACAGTGAAATTATTTATACATAGATCACACATGAACGAGTGGCTCCATTTACAAAAAGACCAAAGGCAGATCCACATGCCCCCTCTGTCACCCTCGACTGGCTCGGCCCGCGAACCAACGCCTTCTCCACGCCTGTCTGCCTTTGTATCTCAGGGACTGCTCCTGCAGCAGGAGGTAATACGCTGGAGGTAATAGCGTGGTCCCCCTTCTACCGGCCCACTTCGCGCATCCGTCGTCGCTAGCAGCTCCCTCCTCCTCCGCTCTCCGGTGTTTGGGGCTGAGCTTGTCAGTTTCCGAGCTCCCCCCTGCAAGCTGCGGCCTGCCAGGTCTCCTGGGCGGGCTCCCGGCTCTGCGGCATCATGGGAGACTTCTGCCACCACGCAGCATCCACAGACCCTTGCAATTACTCGGAAATGCAAACACAAGTGAAAAAAAAGTATAGAAATGTGTATATAAACACAAGCATGCTTCCGTATGAAACAAAACTAAAACAGTTTTCCAAAGTTATTACAGCTAAATGCATTTTCATATCAAGTTTGTTTTACATCAAGCAGGAATGGAAGAGCCAAGTACAAGTTCAGATATGATTGGGGTGTTTTTAAATTGAAGTAATAAAAGGGCTTTGAAGACATTCTTACTTTGATTCTAAATATTACCACTCGTTCATTACTTGCTCAGTCATGCTCAGATTTAGATCAGATGACAGAAACAAAGACCTAAAGAAATCTGTGGCGCTGAATCACAGGAAGTAAGCACTGTTGCTATTCTCTATTCCATCTGTGTTCTGTTTCTGGCCCTGTTGAGCACAGTAGGAGCGGGAGATCCAGAGTTAGCGACGGGGAAGGAACATCAATATATTCCCAGGTCCGGGTGAGTGGCAATTTGAGGTGAATCTGCAGGTGATGGTATTCTTATACATCTGCTGCCCTCGTCCTTCATTGTGGTCAAGTTGGTGGGTTTGAGAGTTGCTGCTAGGGAAGCAACGGCAATGCATTTCATATACATTGCAGCCACTGCATATCGGTTGTGGAGGGAATTAATACTAAGGGTGTTAGATGGGTTGCCAATCAAGCAGGCTGCTTTGCTTGTCATAAGTGATAGGAGTTAAATTAGGCCATTCGGCCCATCAAGTCTACTTCACCATTCAATCATGGCTGATCTATCTCTCCCTCCAAACCCCATTCTCCTGCCTTCTCCCCATAACCTCTGACACCTGTACTAATCAATAATCTATCTATCTATCCCTGCCTTAAAAATAACCACTGAATTTGCCTCTACAGCCTTCTGTGGCAAAGAATTCCACAAATTGTACTGGATGGTACCAACTTTCTCAAGAGCTGTTGAAGTTCCTAGTTCAATGGTGCTTTATTGTCACGTATGCACTGCACAGTGAAATTCTTTTTGCATAGAACACACATGATTAGTACGGGTGTCAGAGGTTATGGGGAAAAGGCAGGAGAATGCGGTTAAGAGGGAAAGATAGATCAGCTATGATCAAATTGTGGAGTTGACTTGATGGGCCGAATGGCCTAATTCTGATCCTATCACATGAAAGTATGAACATGCACGGGTCGCCATATTTTGGCTCCATTTACAAATGTCTTGCGTGGAGTGTTCACCAGTGGACAGTATTCCATCATGCTCCGTGTGGATCTTGTCGATAGTGGGAATAGCTGAGGAGGTGAATGTCTACGGTCAGAGACAGCCTCTGACCATCTCTTGTAGCCGCAATATGTACGTGACTGGTTCTGTGCCCTGAATGTTACTTGCCAATTATCACCTCGTGTCTAAATGTTGTCTAGATTGTGCCACTGACATGGGCTGGTTCATTTGCTGAGGCACTGCCAACAGAATTGAAACAGAATTTTGCAATTAGCAGCCAAACATCCCACTTCTTTCTGCCTTATGATAGAAGGAAGGCTATTGAAAAAGCAGCTGAAGGTAGTTGAGCCTCGGACAATGCCCGAAAAAACTCCTACAGCGATGTCCGGATCCATCTGCTCTTATGCCAGGTATGGCTCCAGCCATCATTCCTTAAGGCCCATTACCTTCAGTTTTTCCAGGGCACCTTGATGCCACACTCAGTCAAGTGCAGCCATGGTATTAAGGAAATCACTCTCACCTCACCTCTGGAATTCATCTCCTGTGGCTGGGGAGAGCTCTGGAGGCCAGCGGTCAAGGGCTAAACTCAAAGTGAACACTGGAGAAAAATATCCACTTGTCATTGTTGATGACGAGAATGTTTCCAAGATTGATAGCTGAGGTGCACAAATTTAATGTGTTTGCAAAACAACCGGATGCAATATGAGGAGAAACATTTTTGTGCAACAACTGGTTCTGATTTACAAAGCACTGCTTAAAACGACAGTTGAAATCAATTTAATAGCAGCTTTCCAAAGCGAATTGGATACATTCTTGACGAACAAAAATGCAGGGAAATGTGAAAGGAATGGTTGTACTGAATTGACTGTTCTTTGAAATAGGTAGATCATACTTAATGAGCCAAATATCTTCTTTCTGCATTGATCTAGTCTGTGATTAAGCAGAGGGTAACAAATTAAGTCTAAATTGACCCAAAAGATTTCATACTCTTTCATCTGGCTATATGCTTTTCGGAATATAACGTAATTATGAGCATCAAATGCAGCCTCTGAAATCATCAAAAATGACCATTCCCTGCAAAACCAGAGATGAAAATGAATCCAGCTAGTTATGGGAAAGGTTTAATGTGCATTGAGACAAATAGGTTCCAGCATCTGATGAATGGGAAATCACAAGTAATGGCCATCCCCTGCCATCTTTCCCACTCTTTCAGTTGGCCAGAACAGTTGCAATACTTACGTAAAACCAAGAGTGTGTCACTGGAACCATTTTTAAGTCAGGGTCTAATTTGCTGAGATAATCCAGGCACAGAGAACTCACCGAGGGATGATATTTAGAGAAAGGTATAAGCTTTGAGCAAGAAAATATTTGTATGTTCAATTTGGAAAAGTTCAAGTGGCATGGCCAAGATTTCACCCTTGGGACAATGGTTCTGCAGAGCTGGTTTCCGTCCACCCATCTGGAACCTTGGCCAGTTTTCCTTGGGTCGCTGATCATCAGATGTATATGGTATGATCCACCAGCCAGAAGGAGCTTACCGTGAACTGCAGTGGAATTGCCAGACATGCACTGGCACTTGGAAATGCAGCCTTTGAGATCCAGGCAGAAACCAAGAATTACATTAGTAAGGCACTGAGCATTTTGGAGGGACGAAGGGCAAGTCAATGCCTTTTACTGTAGTTTGTGAAAACTATTATCACCATCAATGCAGCATTGCTGGGAAGTGGCAATAATACAGACATGCAAACTTAAATCAGCAGGGGACTGGGTCTCACAATCATGTCACCGGTTGTATACAACGGCTGATGGATGGGTGAATGGTGCTCAGTGGAGCCAGGTGGATGGGGTAGGCAGGTGATACCAGATGGGATATTGGCAAGAACGTAGGTTACATGGGAAGGTTTCCATCTTGGTGAATGGAAATGTGCATTGCATTTTAAACCAAGGGAAGCTATATACAAGGTAAGGGTAATTATTACACCCCAAATCCTCTGTTGTATCATGTTTTAAAATATGAATACTGGTTGTGGCTTGCAGGAGCACCTAGGAGATACCTTTGAAATGCTAAAGTGAGAATACCCACCTCCATGACGGAGTAAGTTGACAGTGTTCCCCCTTTATATACATATACCCCCTACTGAAGCATGGAAGATCAGGGTTCAGCAAACTTTGCAGTAAATGAACAATTGAAACTTGTAAAAATAATCATGTTCAAAGATTGGTTGGACAGAAGAGAAAAGAGAAAGTTATAAAAAGATGGATTGACATTGAAAAGCCTCCATGATAACATTAAAGTTGGCGTTAAGGAGCAAGATAAATGATTAGCTGCTTTTTGATGACTGAAAGTGCAGATGTATGAATCCATGTGCAATATACATCAGTTGTAAGAAACCAATTAGCAGGTAATTGCTGACTGGAAAGCCCTGTGAAAAATATATAATTGCCAGAAGCGAAGAGAAAAAAAACTTATAATGATTATTACTGTGACTTTGTTATAACAAGTGTGATTTAAAAAAAGGGAAAGTGATTTTGTCTGGGGCAGGGGGCTCAATTGACATAGTTTGGTGGTTTGAGCATAATTACACTATTCAGGGGTATACCATTTGGCATGACTCATCACAGAGTCCAAAGTCAACCACCAAGGCAAAGGTAGTGCTTAAAGTTATAATGTTACCCTCAGAAAAATTACAGAGAGCCAGCCATAATTCCATCTCATTTGCAGCCTATATTTAGCACAAAATATGAGCACCAATTTGAGGCAGGATCCTATTCACAGTGTTGCTTGCTGTAGGAAAGGTTGTGTTAAATGTTCCACGTTTTCTGATCTTGATTGTGGGAAAACTCCCAAGTTCCCAACTACCTCAGTTCCAATGCTCTAATGTTGGCCAGTGCTGCAGTTGATTTTCCACTTGCAGATAGGTTTCGATTAAGAAAATAAGGTACAACCATGGTCAGGATCAGCTGAGACTCACAGATGGGAGGTTTTTCTTAATTTCAATGTATGTTTAAGCAGCCGCAAGCAAGATTATAAATTGCACATCCATGACGAAATAGGTATTGCCATACCTCCAACTTCCTTAAATAGAGTAACACAGCATAAGTATACATTCTATTTCAGGAGAACTGAAACCAAGGGAACATTCACTAATTTATGCATTCTCAGGAGAATATTTTTCTGCATGTTTAAACTCTTTTTCTCATGTGCATTTATGTGCATAAATTAAAACCTGTAACCCATAAGGATCTGTAGTAGGAGGAATATTCATGAGCAACCATGGAAAGAGCAGGATGGAAATTACTTATTTTTTAATTTGTGCATTGAAAGTAACTTCTCAACAAATAAATTAATGTTCTATTTGTGTAATGTGTGTGAATTTGTAATTAGCATTAAACTGCACTTGGCAAAAAGAAGCATTGAAAGTTTTGAAAGTAATTGAAAGAGAAGCACGGTGGCGCAAGCTACTGCCTTACAGAGCCAGAAACCTGGCAACGGGTGTTTGTCTGTACGGAATTTGTACCTACGTGGGTTTTCTCCGAGATCTTCTGTTTCCTCCCACACTCCAAAGACACAGGATTGTAGGTTAATTGGCTTGGTAAATGTAAATTGTCCCTCGTGTGTATGATAGTGGTAGTGTGCGGGGATCGCTATTTGGTGTGGACTCAGTGGGCTGAAGGGCCCGTTTCCGTGCTGTATCTCTAAACTAAAATATCTAGATAAACTAAATTTTAAACCCAATACTTAATCAATTCAGCTTTCCAAATGCAAGGTTGAAGCCATAAGACACAAACTATTTGCAGCAATGAAATTATAACATAGAATTCACTCAAGCCATCCAAATCTCAGAGACATTCATCTGCACTTTCCTCATATCTCAGCAAACTTTCCATTTAAGTATTCTTTCATTTACCCGTCAAAACTTATTGCCAAATTTGCTTCCAACCCTTTTTAGGCTGAGTTTCAAATTACAACTATTCGCAGTGTTGAAAAAATATAAACCATAAACCTACTGATTTCCAGTCATTCTGCCACCAGAAACACTGCAATTTACTCTATCAAACTATTTGTATCTTTGACCTCTAATAAATCTCTACATAACCTACATAACACAAATAGCTGGAGAAACTCAGCGGGTGCAGCAGCATCTAAGGAGCGAAGGAGATAGGCTACTTTTCGGGTCGAGACCCTTCTTCAGACTGGTCAGGGATCAGGGAAACGAGAGATATAGACGGTGATGTGGAGAGATAAAGAACAATGAATGAAAGATATGCAAAAAAGTATCGATGATAAAGGAAACAGGCCATTGTAAGCTGTTTGCAGTGTGAAAATGAGAAGCTAGTGCGACCTGGGTGGGGGAGAGATGGAGAGAGAAGGAATGCCAGGGCCCGAGGGCTGAGGGAGAGTTGGGAAGGGGAGGAGGCAGCCAGGGTTAACAGAATTTAGAAAATGCAATGTTTAAGCCCAGAGGATGCAGATTCCCCAAGCGGAATATGAGGTGCTGTTCCTCCAACTTGCGGTGTTGCTCACTCTGGCCGTAGAGGAGGCCCAGGACCGAGAGGTCGGATACGGAATGGGAGGGGGAGTTGAAGTGCTGAGCCACCGGGAGGTCGGGTAGGGTATTGCGGACCGAGCGGAGGTGTTCGGCGAAACAATCGCCAAGCCTCCGCTTGGTCTCACCGATATAGATCAGCTGGCATCTGGAGGAACGGGTGCAGTAGATGAGGTTGGAGGAGGTGCAGGTGAACCTCTTTCGGACTTGGGACTGCTTGGGTCCCTGAAAGGAGTGGATGGGGGAGGTGAAGGGACAAGTGTAGCATCTCTTGCGGTTGCAAGGGAAAGTGCCCGGGGAAGGGGTGGAGCGGGAGGGAAGGGAAGAATTGACAAGGGTGTTGCGGAGGGAGTGGTCTTTGCGGAAGGCAGACGGGGGGGGGGAGATGGGAAGATGTGGCGAGTGAAGGGGTCACGCTGGAGGTGGCGAAACTGGCGGAGGACTTATACTTTTTTGCATATCTTTCATTCATTGTTCTTTATCTCTCCACATCACCATCTATATCTCTCGTTTCCCTGATCCCTGACCAGTCTGAAGAAGGGTCTCGACCCGAAACGTCGCCTATCTCCTTCGCTCCTTAGATGCTGCTGTACCCACTGAGTTTCTCCAGCTTTTTGTGTAATCCTCGATTCTCCAGCATCTGCAGTTCCTTCTTTAACACTCTACATAACCTTCTCTGGCTTAATGGGAGGAATCCCAATCTCTTGACATGATTGAATACCACAGCCCTGGCCATAATCTTTCTTAACACATCTCAATTTGCTCGGTTACATTCAAACATTGACAGACCCATGACTCCCTGTTTAATCTTTCCTTCTCCTTCTCTTTCCCTTTTGATGCAACAATAGCAGTGCCCCCTTCTTTAGCAAATATACAAAGCATATATTTAGTACCTCAATCGTGCTTTTTGTCTGCAGTAAAGTCTACTTTTGGTCCTGATAAGGCCCATTCAATTATTTTTTGGCTTTAAAATGTATTTGATTCCTTCTTTATATTTCCCATAATTTCATAAAGTTGTAGAATTCTTGCAGCACATATCCACTTTAGCACACTCCTGATAGAGTAATTTTGTCAATCCCATTCTCATACTTTTAAGCAACAATCCTGCCAATTATTCTCTCTCACGCTTAACACATTCCTGTTGGAGATGCTGATTGGCCCCTGCTGACAGTGAATCTCTGATCATCCATTAAAACATTTTTTCTTGCATCCTCACATCAAGTTGTGTCACGCCATCCTGCTTCTAGAGTACTACTGAAGTCGTATTTATCCAGGCAACTCGATCATACACCACTGCCTTGCCTTGTAGGTGGGTTGCAACAGAACTAGGGAATAAGTAGGTGAGTTGCTCATTGTAGTTTCTACCGCAATGAAAATGTCTCGCAAATGATGGGACTCAGAATGTTGACAGTAGAGATTTAGTAAAAATAATAATAGAGAATGATTTGGAGAAAGTGCCTGTGTTGCCTGTTGTATATCAGTCTCTATCTGAATATTGTCTGTGTCTTGCTTTGTGTGGGCACAGGTTTTTCATTATTAAATAGAATAAGACATTTGCATTCATCAGCCACTTACATTGGTCAAATTGTGAAGAGGTTGAAGAAGGATGGACCAGGAACATGTTCTGAGTAACTCATTTAACTTCATCCCAGGGATGAGATGGATGTCCTCAAGTACGTATAAATGTTTTCCTTTGTGCTTGGCATGACTATAACCAGTGGAGAGCGTCCCCTTTCTTTTCCTTGACACCAGATTCAGCCAACACCATTAAATCATCCAATTTCCCTCTACTAACACTCTACCATGCCTAGCGGAACTGGTCCTCACCCTCAACCACTTCTCCTTTGACTCCTCCCACTTCCTTCGTCCAAGGCATAGCTATGGGCACCAGCCATGCCCGACTATGTTTGGAGGGTACGTTGAACAGTCCCTGTTCCAGGCGTACACTGGCCCTATCCCTGAACTCTATCTCCATTACAGTGATGCTACCTCAAGTCAAGAGAGTTTATTGAAATGCGTCCCAGATAGGACAATGAAATTCTTGCTTGCTGCAGCACAACAGAATATAGTAAGCATAAATACAGAACAGTTCAGTGTGTCTATATCGCATAGACCATATCTATACACGTAAATTAACAATAGGCTGTTATAGTTCAGAGTTTGTTTGTTGGTGAGTTTAATAGCCTGATGGCTGTGGGGAAGAAGCTGTTCATGAACCTGGATGTACCAGATTTGAGGCTCCTGTGCCTTCTACTTGATGGCAGCGGAGAGATGAGTGTGTGGCCTGGATGGTGTGGGTCCTTGATGATGTTGGCAGCCTTTTTGAGGCAGCGACTGGGATAAATTCCTTTGATGGTGAGGTGGTTGCACCCATGCAGAACTCATAGACTTCATCAACTTCCCCACCAATTTTCATCCTGCACTCAAATTTACTTGGACTACCACCTACACCTCCCTCCCCTTTCTTGACCGCACAGTCTCCATCACAGAAAATAGACTCTCGATTGACGTCTATTACAAACCCACGGACTCCCATTACTGTCTCGACCACATTTCTTCCGTTCCTGCTTCCTGCAAAGACTCTATGCCCTACACCCAATTCTTCCGTCTACGCCTCATCTGTGCCCAAGATGAGGTGTTCCATACTACGACGTCCGAGATGTCCTCATTATTTAGGGAACGGGGTTGCCCTCTCCCATCATAGAGGAGGCCCTCACTTGTGTCTCCTGGTTGCCTCAGAGACAGACTCCCCCTTGTCCTTACCTTCCACCCCATCAACCGTCGCAAACACATAATCCTCCAAAATTTCCACCAACTCCAACGGGATCCCACTAGCCACATTTTCCCCATCTCCAAACCTTTCCGCCTTCCGCAGAGACAGTTTTCTCTGCAACTCCCTGGTTAACTCATCCATTCCTACCCAAACCACCCCCTCCCCAGGTACCTTCCCCTGCACAAGGTGCAATACCTGTCGCTCTGTTCAGGGACCCCAACAGTCCTTTCAGGTTAGGTTTACTTGCACCCCCTCCAAACTCATCTACTGTATCCATTGTTCAAGATGTGGACTCTTGTACATTAGCGAAACCAAACACAGGCTGGGCGATCGTTTCACGGAATACCTTCGCTCAGCCCGCCTGAACCTACCTGATCTCCCGGTTGCAGGACTCTTTAATTCTCCTTCCCATTCCTACACAGTCCTTTCTGTCCGCTGTCTCCTCCATTCTCAGAGTGAGGCTAAACACAAATTGGAGGAACAGCATCTCATATTTCGCTTGGGCAGCTTACAGCCCAGTGGTATGGATATTGATTTTTCTCACTTCAGGAAGCCCCGGCACTAACTCCCTCCCCCACCCAAGTCACACTAGCTTCTCATTTTCACCCTACAGCTTTATTTTCCTTTATCATCGTTACTTATTTGCATATCTTTCATTCATTGTTCTTTATCTCACCACATCACCATTGTAGGGGTCTCTTTCGTTTCCCGCAAAAGGGATTCCCCTAGGTTCTATACCTCAGAATTATGGTGGGATATGATAAAAGGTTGAATTGACCAGAGTGTGCTGATGAGAGAAAACAGAAACCAAGATGGACTCAAAGCAAGTCTAAATTTACAGGCTTTATTAAACAATGAGAAATCGAATCTCACCAACACTACATAATACGTGGCTAAACTTATGCTTTAAACTAAGACTATGGAAGGAAAACTATCGGGCACGTCGTAAAACTTACTTTAACAATATTTTACTCCCCTTTCCCCTTATTTACTCAACCTCCTATCCTATTTCGGGAATTTCTCCAAGTCACCAGGATACTCACAGCTAAGTCGATGCAGGCTCACGAGCTGTCCAGTAGAGCAGGAAGAGCAGGAAGAGCCGAAAAGAGCAGAGCGCGAGTTCTGGCTGGACTCCTGTTTTATACCTGAGATTCCTTTGAACCCCCCAGGTGGTCCTCTGGATAAAAGGGCTTCTTTTGATGTTTCGCAGTTTCGATCTGGCATGAACAATAGGCTTCCGATGATAAGGGGTTTGCTGATGTCATGATCCCTCAGCCTGATCGTTATCCCATCGCCTGGATGGGCTCCTATTGTCTGAGGCTTGGTTCCTTCCTTTGTGTATCCAAGAAAATCTCGTTATCTCCGTCTCTGCCTTTGTTCACACCGTTGTGTGATGTCCAAGTCCACGGACCAGACGGTTTGAAACTTGAAACTGAGTCTTTCTGTGAATTGCAGGTTTTTCCGTTGCAGCCAGCAAATCTGTCTTTTTAAAATGTCCATGTCCTTATTCAAGTTCTTCCATAATTTTGGAGGATTTGCCCCAATAACTTACACCATCTACATCTCTCATTTCCCTTATCCCTAACCAGTCTGAAGAAGGGTCTTGACCCGAAACATCACCCAATCCTTCTCTCCAGGGATGCTGCCTGTCCCATTGAGTTACTCCAGCTTTTTGTGTCTATCTTTGGTTTAAACCAGCATCTGCATTCCCTTCTTACACCATTCACTCTCATATCACTTAATGTAATTTAGTTTAGAGATTCAGCGCGGAAATAGGCCCTTCAGCCCACCAAATCAGCACCGATCCGGGAAATGTACAAAATCCGTATAGACAGCACCCGTAGTCAGGTCCGAGCCCGGGTCTCTGGCACTGTAAGGCAGCAACTCTACCATTGCACCACTGTGCCGCCCCAGTTCAGCCCACGTCTCGATCTTAAGTTAACAATTGATCCAAGGCGACTGTGCGGTGTGAAGCAAAGTGTGATGGTGGAATCGAAACTGAGGATTACTGAGCAGTTTGTTAGCAAGGGGATGCCTCTTAATACCACCGTTACTGATGCCTCCTGTTGCCGCTGATTAGCTGCAAATGGTTGGATTTGATGCAGATTAGACATATCGCAGCAATTTACGCTTTGGCTGGGAAGGTTAAAATTATTTTGTGATGAATCGATTTAATTCACTAGTGTATATTTTGGGCTTACTTTGATATAAATCAAGAAGGTGGTATGATTTTCATGACTGACTTTCTGCGAGTCAATAAGCAAACTGAAGCAATCATTCCTGTGTTACTTCCACAGAAATCTGAAATGTACTGTCTGCAGCAATCTAACATTGTCTTTCCTTTTGCTGATGGCATCCATCATTTGATAACTTTCAGCTCAACGCGTGGAATGTAATGAAAAAGAACTTGCACTGCATGCTGAACACCGAAGTTTTCAGGGAGCCCTCGTATAAAACTGTTAAATGAAGCAGACCTATATTTAGCCAGTGAATTAATAAAGAGATTTGTTATTCATGAGTTATGCAACAAATAGAATTTGACAAGCAGAGCCAAGGATTTAGATTTGGAAATACTACTGAGATTTTTTTGGCTGGATTAAATTTTCTCCACTCAACCAAATACAATATTAACTTGGAACGGATATCAGGAGAATTTCTCACAACTCCTCCCACACTGAAACTGCAGGTCATTGTTGATCACTGCACACCCTCTCAGATTCCGCTCGGACTCTGCGGGGTACAATGTCAGCATCTCTATCAGACAGCCTCACAGCATCCTGGGCCTAATGCCATGTGGAGCTACAGTAACTCTACCAGGAGCTTTCTGTCAGCAGTGCCCGCTGTCTGCTGCCGTTAATCTAACTGGAATGCACAGTCTTCATGGCCCACAGCCTCCCCTGCAATTGTTTAGGACTCCAGGCATCCTGTTAACCATCAGGGACCAATTTTTCCTGATCATCTTTCCCATATGTGGTATTTCCTGCTGTGATTTGCAAAGGAGCACATGGGATTCCTGTACAAACCCTAGGTGAGTTTCAAGGATATGATGTGAATGTGAGATAAACTGAGTGGAAGGAGAGAATCAGTGAAGTTTAGAGATAAAGCCCTCCTGGAGTCCTGTGATTTAAATGATGCCTCAGGTCTTACAGATAACTTGACATTACTGAACTAACCAGCCAAAAACAACTTCAGAAGAACAATGACAACAAAACACCACTAATGTGCTGTTTCATTGTTCTGAAATGCTGACGGTTCGACATCTGGCTCATTGTGTTTAAACACGATCCACGCCTACTGTAAACATATGTTGACTGCAAAGTTTATATTACCTCATATTTATAAATCCGTGAATTAAAAGTGTGTTGCTTAAACAGGACATATAACCAGTAGTCCAGCAAATCTGCTGGTCCAACATTGCCAATGTCAAATAGGTGCTGGAATTCCAGAGTTTTACGGTAGACTTGGCATTTCCATCCCATCCCAGAGTTTCTATTTACACTTATAAAGTGGAGGGAGTTTAACACACATCCTGCTCCATTCTAATAAGCAGAAACTGCAGTGGTTCAATTTGAATTAATTCATGCATTATGTACATATTCAAATTAATACGATGAAGTGCAGAAGCAATCTCCCATGCCCCTCTCAGCTGGAGTGGAAGATTCTTCCTCTGATTATCAAGCAGGATGTTATTTGCACTAGAAACTTTTGTCCACATAAAACACTCCCAAATTATATAAACAATAGAGCAACAATCAAACTTCATCTCCAGCATGTCTTTCAACTGCACTGAACTGATATTTCTTGTATACACTCAGAACAACCCGCTGAAAAATGCAATTTAAAAGAAAAGGCATTCTTTTCCAGGCTGAAATCAATGATCTTAAATGTTCACTTTAACTCTGTTTTTCCTTTCCACAGGTGCTGCATGAACTGTTTAGTGTTTACAGAATTTCCTGCTTCTAACTTGAAGCGTCAACCGTCCACAGATGCCGTTCGATCCATTGAGTTTCTTCTCTATGTTGTTTGTAACACTATCCTGTAGTTATAAAAGTACTGTTTGTAATGCAGAGTTCACTTTGAGGGCTTTATGCTGCCCGTAGAGCTATGGCATTAAGAGCCCGTGGCAGAGAGATCTTGCAAAGATCAAAAGAGTGATGTATCCTAGATCTGACACAATGCAGCTTTACATAGAGAGACCAAATAATGCAACTGCACCCGAACTGCGCAGTTTCAAACTGTGATCTTGTGGCACATTTAAAAACAGTGTTAAGCTGACACAGAATGCTGTATAATGTAATTAAAAATAGTAGAACAATTTCTAGACTACAATTCGGATTTTAACCGGGTTAGAAATTTGAATGACGGGTGGTGGATACTGCTGCTGTGGCTTAATTTCACAAAATAGGATGAGCGGGTTTACCAAGGAAAGAACAGGAATTTGTACGTTAAGACAGAACAGAAAAGAATACAAAGGGTAGAACAGGTTTTGTCAGTAACATAGCAACAGAATTAATGAATAGCTAGGAGGAAAATAGACCATTGTGATTGAGCAGAGCAGGCTAGAAGGCAACGTTTGATTGAAACTATTTGAGGATGAATAAATGGTCGAGTGGGAATGGAGAAGGATGGGAAATAAATGAAGGAAAAAAAGACTGTTGCAAAATGAAGGATCAGGGAGCGTTTTAGCTGCAGATAAGCGAATGGATCAAAGAGAACTGAAAACACATAAACAAGAACAATGGGATTTTTAAATGAGAGGATATCATGAGACAGTGGTTTAAGGTATAATATTTTTGTGAAGATGTTGCCATAGACAGAGCATATGCTTCTTAGAAAGGAGCCATTGTGATGTCCTTGTCAGCTGCTATTATCTAGGATGCCACAAATACACTGAATGGGAGGCCTCGATGCTTTAATAACAAGGATTTCACAGAGATTTGCAATACCAACCTGGTGATTGTCAGAAGTGTCACTGGTGTTGTTCTACCTGCTGCCGGTATCATAATCCAAAAGGTAGGCAGAAGCCAAATCACACCAAGGAAAGATACAGAATGCTGGATTAAATCAGCGGGTCAGGCACCATACATGAGAAGTGGTGTTTCAGATCAGCACCCTTCTTCAGGATCTGTTATCCAAAGATGCTGCCTGACCCGCTGAGTTACTCCAGCATTTTGTGTCTTTCATTGGTAAACCATCATCTGAAGTTCCTTGCTTCTACACCCAAATCATATCAAGTGGATTTAAAGAGTTCAGCAATGTGTTCAAGTTCATGTTTATTGCAATGCGCACGATTGCAGTGAGTTTCAAATACAATGAAAACCCTGCTTGCAGCAGCATCACCGGCACATAGACTCAAACAAACATAAACAAATTGTATCAAAATCATACATAAATTACACATGAAAGAACACTGGCAAAAATTTGCCACACAATGCTAAGCCACACAGTCATGGATGCAAAGAGAGTGAGCAGGTGGCTACTTACACAGCCTTAAGGAGCACCTGCGTTGATGGTCAATAGGGAGGAGAAGCTGTTACTGATCCGCACTGATTATTATCCAGTTGCAAAGAGATCTACAGAGGCCCAGGTCTTGGAACTTAAAGGTGACTTTGAGGGGAGGAAAGTGTTGACCGCCGGCTGAGCTGTAGTCGATGAACAGCAGCCAAACGTATGTCTTGCTATTATCCAGATGGTCTAGAGCAGAGTGGAGTGCCAGTGAGATTGCATCTGCTGTTGACCTGGGTTCCCCTTTAATAGCTTATATAATGCACTAATGAGTGAAAGGGGATAAGTATAACCAATTATTTTTCTGTACGAGAATCTCTGGCATTCAAGAGTAAAACTATTTCATTTTCCTGATAAAAGGTAAACAAAGACCAAAGAAAGTATATTTTTCTGGTCCAGATAACAAAATCATTCCCCACATTGTTCCATCCATTGTTGCCTTTGTTCCCATATTTGTGTCTCTATTGTCATCTCAAGGTTATTGGTGACATTATTATTATAACATTAAAACTGTTCCATTCAAGTGATAAAAATGAAACAAGATATAAGTCTCTGGGTTTCCTTCTTCTTTCTTTCATAGTTGAGGTCCTCCATTGTTTAATGGGATGTTTTATTCTGTCCTCTGAACTTGCACCAGCTCAAGGTCATCTAACCAGTATGAGTCCAAGGTGTACCTGGACAGTAAACTGGACTGACTCCCCTCCTCAATCTTTGCACATCCCCAATCCTTTCCACTCGTCACTTTAATTTCATGCATTATGACTGTTGGCAGATCTATTCCCTTCCTGGGATAAATACATTTATATCGTATCTGTGCATCACAGTACACCTGCTGGGGTTGGGGTGCGAGATGTGGGTTGGTAATAGGAATACTTTATTGTCACCTGTAACTAGGTGCAGTGAAATTCTTTGCTTGCATACCCAATGGTAAACAGTATCCCATTCAACCTCCAGATTAATTCCATTCCCCGGAACCCAGTGCAGCATTGCGTGAGAAAAAAAGAAAATAATATCAAAGAGATCCTGCTTGACCCTGGCCACCACCGAGATGTTGTGCACCTTCTGGCTAGGATTGAGGCTTACCTAGCATCCCAAAGTAAATATAAGAGGAAGACTAATTTCTGCAGGCAGCAATTATTGATGAAGATTGATGGTCAAAAAGCTTTAATTAGGTCAAAAATGCCCATTGACATATGATGAAAAAATGGGTCGACTGGGCTTGTACTCACTGGAATTTAGAAGGATAAGAGAGGATGTTATAGAAACATATAAAATTCTTAAAGGATTGGACAGGCTAAATGCAGGAAAAATATTCCTGTTGTTGGTGGAGTCCAGAACCAGGGGTCACTGTTTAAGAATAGCCATTTAGGACTGAGATGAGGAAAATCTTTTTCACCCAAAGTTGTGAATCTGTGGAATTCTCTGCCACAGAAGGCAGTGGAGGCCAATTCACTGGATGTTTTCAAGAGTTAGATTTAGCTCCTAGGGCTAAAGGAATCAAGGGATTTGGGGGGAAAAGCAGGAACAGGGTACTGATTTTAGATGATCAGCCATGAACATATTGAATGGCGGGCTGGCTTGAAGGCCTACTCCTGCACCAATTTTCTATGTTTGGGCTGTGGTGTGATGAATTTCAAGTCTGATCACCTTCATGATCACCTTCACCGTGGCAGGCAGCAGGGAGATTGCCCTGTACATAAGGATTAGATTTGTCTGTTTTCTTGAGGATGGTCACAATTAGGTCGCTGAGATCCCACGTGGTACCCTCTTCCTCCCTCATATGGACAGTGAGGAAGCTCAGCAGGATGCTGGTTGCTGCTGAAGCCTTGCTCTTCTTGAATTACCACATGGTCTTTTTGGCCTCACTGGTCAGAAGTGGCAGCAAGGCTCTTCCAAGTAGGTTGCTGTGATATGGATCGAGGGCCCTCATGTCAAGGACACAATGGCGGGTGAAGAGGTTTTCAAGTGTTCTTTCCATTGGATGTCGGAGTCGAACCATATGTGGATGCATACAGCTCATGTGAATGATAGTAAATGCTAAGGAGCCAAGGATCTGCTCTGCTTCTGTGAACAGAGGTTTTCCTGGTCACTGGATTCTGGTCATGGGTGCCAGAAAGCAAAACTTCACCATTGTAACCCCTTGGTACATTAATTAAATAGACCAGACAATTGGACAAAAACAAAAATATTCCTTGGATAAGATGTCTGCTGATTGTAGTGAAAAAGTCAAGGTTTCATTCATTCACACGCTGATGATCCTATCAAACCTGTCAGAGAGAAATCTTTCAATTCTCTGTCCGTCTGCCCTTCAGGAAAACTCCTTATGATTCATTCCAGTTACAACACGAACCTCAGAAAAAAAGTTGCAGGAATAACAAAAGAGGGCAAGCACACATTGATAGGGTCTGGTCAAAAAATTATAGTTTTCAGAATACTTTGCAGAGGAAAATATAATAGCTGTGGCAGCAGATTCAGACCTAACCCACTTACAAAGGCTGCAGCTTAATCTTATTTGCTTAATTGAGTGCAAGTGATTCCTGTCTATTCTGGGAACAGAATCAACTTAAATTCCAAATATGGCAACTGGCCCTTCAATGCTCTAATATCCACCTCCATAGAAATTATGGCTGCAGCTTTATTTTCTTCCATTTCAAATATGGATATGCTGCAGAAAAACGGCATTATTTTCTTCAACTATTGTCTGCAAATAAATATTATTTACATGCAATAGGCATTGGCAAACCTTCTGACAATCATGCTAAATTGATAATACCAAGAAGGCTGTTCAGCCCATTATGACCAATGCTGGTAAAAAGAGCTACCTTTTCAAACCTTCCACAGTTGTTTGACCTGGTAGGCGTTATATGAGGGAAAAAAAGTTATTGGGGGAACTCAGTGGGTCAGGCAGCTGTGGAAAGAAATGGACAGTCGATGTTTTGGCTCAGGACTTCTTCAGACAGATGAGTCACCACATGACACCATCAGTCTGAAGAAGAGTCCACACCCTAAATGTCGTCAGTCCATTTCCTTCCACAGATGCTGCCTCGCACACTGAATTCCTTCAGCAACTTGATTTTTGCTCAAGATTCCAGCATCCGCAGTCTCTTGTGCCTCCACGTTCTAAACGAATACGCTGTCAAACAATCCAGTCGTTAGATTGCACTTGAATAGTACCAGCTGTAACTTCCAATGCTTGTTGCTTGAAACCAGAGAAAGTTCAGAATAAGTTAAAAATAGAAAGCAACAAACTTAATATTGATTAGAGCCAGGATTTTGCCATAAATTCCATGTGCCTTTTCATGTCTTTTTTGATAATTTCACCAGGATAATGCCCTTTTCACGATAAAGTGCCCAAATCAGCCTTTTTTTGCTGTTTTGCTAAAAGGTTCTATTTTCTCGTTGTACCATGATTACAATGACGTTTTCTACGTTAACATGTTAATATTAATGTTATTATTAACGTGTTAACATAGTATAACTTACAAGAAAACTTCCACCACCGGGGCGAAACCGGGGGCGCCACCGTTGTCCGTTCACTTGTTTGTGCCGCTGCCCGCTGGTTCAGTTTTCTTCAAGATCTATTTAAGAATGAACTGCAGATGCCGGAAAAATCGAAGGTAGACAAAATAATGCTGGAGAAACTCAGCGGGTGAGGCAGCATCTATGGAGAGAAGGAATAGGCGACATTTCAGGTCGAGACCCTTCTTCAGACTGATGTCGGAGAGTGCGGGAAAAAGAAAGGAAGAAGCGGGGACAGCAGGACTAGAAGGAGAGCTGGGAATGGGGAGGGGGAAGAGGGAGAAGACAAGGCCTATCAAAAATTAGAGAAGTCAACATTGATACCGCTGGGGTGTAGACTATCCAAGCAAAATACCCAAGCTTGTTTCCTCACTACATTTACTGCTGGCTCCAGTCACAAATCTGAGTTTGAGTGATTTGTGCAAGGTATTCATTAATGCTGGAATTCCACTGTGGAAATTTGAAAACAAGTCACCCAGAGGTTTTTTAGAAAAACACACAGAGGAACATATACCAAGCGACTCATCATTATGGAAAAAATGTTGACAGCAACTTCAACATTATTGTACGGAACATTAGAGATGAAGTTGCATGCAACAAAATATGGATCCCAATAGGCGAGACAACCGATGGTGTGGGGAGATATGTTGCCTATGTGGTCATCGGAGGCACTGGAGGCAGGTCAACCATCAAAGGAGTTTTTGTTTACATCGGAACTATTGGGGAAGTCAAACAGCTCAACTGTTGCTCAGTTGTTTACTTCACTTGCTGTACGTTGGCCAGAAGGTATAAAACACGAGAACGTTCTTCAGTTTGTGACTTAAAGTTTTATTCCCAATATGTTGCATTTGATATGCTTAGCTCTCGAACTTCAAGGAATTGCCAAGCACAGACGTTGCACGTTTCCAAATATCGATCGCCTAGTTTCCAATGTCAAGAAAATCTACCTCATAGTGCCGTCACGTGAGCAGTTGTTCAAGGAAATGGCACCTGAGATTCCGCTACCACCTAATCTCAATTTGACTAGGTGGGGTACATAGCTCTCTGCTGTACTCTACTATGCTGCAAATTTTGAAAAGGTGAAAGAAATTGTCAACTGTTTTGAAGAAGAATCTGCTGCAGTCAGGATCATCAGTGAAGTCATGCAGAAAAAGGCCCTCCGCCGTGATCTTGTGTTTATTGCTTCCAATTTTGCAAACTCCCCACAAGTTATCACTTCCCTAGAGAAACATGGCAAAACATTAGCTAACAAAGATCTTGAAGAAATACAAAACATAGCTAAAGTTCTCAAAGGTAGTTGTAATGCACAAGATATCGACATGGATATAGAATCTGTAGCTTGCTTTGGATATGGACCAGCTGGGGTAGAAATCAGTTTTTCACAACTGAAGCATATTCTGTCTGACAGACAGTATAGAGAAATTATGTGCAACCAGACAACTTTGTTCATTTAATGTAGTATATTATTATTTTTAATCATATTTTTTGGTGGTGGAAATAAATGCCTTTTTTTTGTCAATAAACGCCCTTTTCGTGCCTTTTTTGGAATTTTATTATGCCTTTTTGCCTAATATGCAAAGGTTTTTAGTGCCTAAACATCCTGGCTCTAATCATGATAAAGGGGAAGACCAGAGGTGCTTATGCTGCACGGCACATTCTGCCTCAAAACATGTCTAGCAGTTAGATTGATTCACAATGCTACACTTGAAAACTGGGCTAGAGAAAAAGAGCATTCAATCAATTGCAGAATCATAGAAAATTTACCAACAGAGAATCCATTTGTCTCACTGTGTCTGTGCTGATCAAAAAACAGCTGGCCAGCCTAATGCCAGCTTCAGCATCAGGTCTACAGCCAGCGCTTGAAGGCCATTAATCTTCGTATAAATCAAGTACCTTTTAAACACAAAGGTGCAGGCCAGGCAGCGTCTCTGAAGAATAAGGACTGGCAGAATGGCTGGGGGTGGAGCAAAGGGGAAAGGGGAGGGGAGTAAGTAGACTAGTTATTCAATTCTCTAATTTTAAGTAACTTCTATTCATTTCTCCTCCCCTCCCCCATTGCCCCCTTCCTCCATCCTAATCGTTTTACCAGTTCCACGGTACTCCACATAGTTTTCCTCCTGAGATCACACCTTCCCTAGCCAAAGTTGGACCCATCAGGCACTGCCCTGCCCAAGGTCATTTGTAGTCGGCCCTGAATGGTCCTGGTCTTTTCCCACTATTCATTAAACTATCTGGATAGTAAAATTTGGAAACCATGTAACATTTTCCTTCCACTTCACAATTATGCGCCACTTTGTGTTGGTCTATCACATAAAATCCCAATAAAATACATTTACGTTTGTGGTTGTAACGTGACAAAATGTGGAAAAGTTCAAGGGGTATGAAAACTTTTGCAAGCCACTGTATCTTTGTAGATAGGTAATTTCAGCTGTTATATTTAAAATATCACTCAATGTTTAGACATGCTAAATTGACATTTATACATGTTTGTCTTTCAACACCTCAGAGGCTATTAACTAAATATTTAATAGAATCCCTAACATCCATTCTAATAAATGATGCCAAAGAAATCAAGTCATGGATAAATTTCAAAACATTAAACTAGTATTCATTTTAAAAGAAGATGCATTTGTTTGGATTGTCTCCTTAAAGAAACACTTTATAACTGAACTGGTATGGGGCAATTCATGCAGTAACTAGATATTATATCCAACATAAAACATCCCCGAGTCCTTTACCATTCAAACAATGGAACACTACCCAGACACGACCCATAAAAGAAACATTTACATGAAAAAAAAATGTGTTGAATGTGGCAGGAAGAAGACACAAAACAGAAAAAAGCAAAGGATAAACACAGAAGTGAACTAAATGCCTTTGTGCCTGAGAATCTGCTATTTCAACTGTTTACTTCTCCCCTAATACACACAATGAATAACTCATCCATTGATAATGAAAACCATTAAATATCAAAAACCTGAATAACATGTACCTCCTATCATTTTGGATGAAGACTTACGATGAATAGTCCAGACTGACTCTCCACACTAATTCTGTTCTGTTAAGTGTTGCCAGGTATTTGACAGGAAACTACATTTTGTCCATGAAATACTCGACCACTCTCGTTAACTTTATAACAAATCAAAGTTATTTACCCAGCCATTCGTGTTTAATAATATGCAATTTTATCAGTAACTCAAATGATGTTAAATTTGAAGCAATGGTTATGTTGCCCAATAACAGGTTGCAGGATTTCCCAAGCTTTTATCGTAGTGACTGCATAAATACATATTGTTGAGCTTTAATGGGAGGATATAAACCCGAGCTCCAGTAATTTTCATCCATTTCAAGTTTCTATCACTAAGGCAAATCTAATTTTGCATATATCTAACAATGACATATTAATGCTAAAAACCATCTTTTAATAATTCAGCACAAAAATCAGGCCAAAATAGCGTTCGACCAATAGAGCTTCAAAGGCCAACATGTCAGGGTTAGAGGTATGATAACTCGATGGTAAAGTCATTGGATTAACAATCGGCAGTCTGGCCCATTGATCAAATATGTGAAATTGAATCCTACCATGGCAGCCAGAGGAATTAAATTCATGTAATAAGGCAAAGAAACTGAAAAAAACAAAAAAAAAGTCCTAGTAATGGTTTCAAAAACTCATCTAGTTCATTAATATCCAGCAGGAAAGGAAATTGGACACCTTTACGCAGACTGTTGTTTATTTGAGTTTCGACCCACCGACATAATTGTCTCTTGACAGCCTCCTCCGCTCCAGGGCTAATAGGAATGGAGAACAAATGCCAACATTGCCAGTGAACAAGTTAATAAATAAAAACACATGAATTGGGCACCCTAAATAGGTGGTCATATAAAAAGACACTGAAGATCCTGGAATCTTGAACAGTTCTGGAGAAACTCAGTGGGTCAGACAGTATCCGTGGAGGGAATGGACAGATGATATTTCAGGCTAATATTTCTGACTCGTCTTCAGACATGTATAGCATTGTCTTCAGGCTATTATGCCTCTGGAGAGTTGTAACATTCACTTCGCAGAATGTATCCCGACAAGAATGACAACTGTCTACATTACCTTCACCTTTTCATTACCAATAGAACCTGATGTAATTGAACATGGTTGGTAGAGGACTGAAACTGGGTTTCAAGTATGCAAACAGGTGTAAAATAAAAAAGTTTACATCTAGGACTACATCTATATCTATCTATATATCTATATCTATATCTCAATCTTTTCAGTTTCTTCTCATTGGGATTATACTTTGGCCCTTACATTTCAGTGATTTTTTTGTATGATTAACTCATGCAAATCAAATTTAACGTCAATAATTTATTCCTATATTCATTCAGTTTCAGATAAACAATACAGTATTAATAGTGCTGGGAAACGATAGCTGTGCTTTAAAGGTGATTGCCTCTGACTAGGTCAGGAACAAAGTAAAAACAGAAACACAAAGTGCTGGAGAAAGTCTGGCAGCTGATATGAAGAAGTTCACCTTTCAAGGACACTCTTCCCTTGAATTTGTTTCCTTCTCTCCATAGGATTTTCCAAAACTGCTGAATGAAACAATTTCCCTTCTTGTTTAATATTTTGAGCCCCTTTCTTATTTTATAATTTTTGCAGAATACAACATGGCTTGTCGTGGTTCATCCCAAGTTACTGAGTAACAAAGGACTCTATGATCACAAGAATGTCCACTGGGGCAGTTATTCAGTGTCACTGGAAAATGAGCAACTCAGTGAAAGATACTCCTTGGGCTGCCCGAAACTGCTTGTTCCTCCAGTACAATGAGATGTCCATAAGGAATCTCGCTGACTAGAACATTCCAGGCTGCAGGAGCATATGCAGAGGTGTTGTGGGGAACAACTCTGATAAAGGCCCCTCTACCACTGGACTTTGAGTGGGCTAAATCCAGTGGACATCTCTCCAATACATGAAGTTTATATTATCCCAATAGGCCATGAGTGACAATGGAGCTAGGTATGCATGTAGGAAAACGACCAACTTTTGGAAGCGATAACACTGAACATATAGATTGAATTTTATTTTGGGAATTTAAAAAGAAATGCCAGTAAATAAGCACTTACCTCAGGATCGTGCTGATGTTGAAGTGATCTCCTGAACATTTTTCAATTGTAATCGTAAGCTTTATGACAAATGCATTAGATGAGCAAGGCATCTCTGCTGCTGCAGTTGCATCTTCTCTAATATTCCCCATGACAGGAGGTTATTCAGCCCATCAAGTCCATGCTGATTCTCATAGGAACCCAATTAGTCCCTCCCCCCACTCCCACACATATGTTCCTGTAACCTATGCCCAACAGCTAGCACGATTCTCCTACCGCTAGCGGTACTTTACAGTAGTAATCAATTACCATAATAACCAGTTTGTCTTTGGGATTGTGGAGAAACCCATAGTTACAAGGAGAATATGAAAACTCCACACAGATAAGCCTAGAGATCCGGATTGAACCTGGAGCCGAGAGAAAGTAGCATTAACTGTGCACCGCTATCGCATCCTGTTAAAAATCAGACCTTGGCCAATAACTCCAGCCATGTCTTTCAATGATTTCTACAGGCCAGAGAGCCTTGAAACCAGTTATTTTTTAATCTGATATTTCTGATTGCACTTAAAAGGTTTGAGAAATAACATCATATAAAGCGTCTGAAGAAGGGTCTCGACCCGAAACGTCGCCTATCTCCTTCACTCCTTAGATGCTGCTGCACCCGCTGAGTTTCTCCAGCTTTTTGTGTAACCCTCGATTCTCCAGCATCTGCAGTTCCTTCTTTAACACAAACATCATATAAAGCATATTCACAGACACTGAAAAAAATGGAGTCAATTGTGTAAATATCTACTATTCCATGCAAGCTGATTACATTATAATTGTAATTTGTGCAAACTGCCTATTAGTTCAGCGCAAGCTATGTCAAGAATACCAAATTGTTTATAAATGAACCATTTCCCTTTTGCATTGAAACGGCAGAATTATCCCCATTAAAGATGGTTCAGAAAAGTACAGAGGCTGCCTGTACCATAATATTTATGCCTGTTGTATTGCAGGTTGGATTACAGAACACCAGCAAAGAGAGTAAATAGATTTCCTGCTGTCAAGACAACGAAAGGACCCAGTTTACATCACAGCAGTTTCACCAGTGTCAGGGCTGGCTGAGGGAAAGAACACATATAATACTAGACTAAGTTGGACCCGTTTGATCCCATGTTCAGACAGGAGGGCTGGTCCCCCAACACAATATTCCACCTCTCCACCAATTCCAATATTGCTGGCCAGTGGTGGGGGGCTTTCTGGAGCCACT
The DNA here is from genome assembly GCA_963514005.1 of Raja brachyura. Next base: position 20,240,468 of record OY740799.1, on the reverse strand, counting down.
AGTACGGGTGGTGTGGGCCGAAGGGACTGGTTTCCAGAGGGCTAGTATGGATATTGTGGGCCAAATGGATTCTTGGGCTGGCAGCTCAGTCACTCAGGCCTGGTGGGCTGGCAAATCAGTCACTCAGGCCTGGTAGCTCAGACACTCAGGCCTGGTGGGCTAGCAGCTCAGTCATTCATGCCTGGTGAGCTGGCAGCTCAGAAACTGCCAGAAATTCTGCCCAAAACAGATGAGAGACTCTGTGAGAGAGAAGGGGGAGAGGGTGGAGAATCAATTTTAGACATTTTTCATCTTTTTCTGCAGATCGCAGCATTGAAGGAGGAAAGTCTATCCTGGCCTGGATCTCACGGGGAGCAAATGAAGGGAGGGAGAAAAATACTGGGGGGAGGTTTAATACTTACAGGGGAAATACTAACTGGTGGGCCGAAGGGGCTCCTGGGCAAGTGCAGGCCTGATGAGCCGAAGGGGTTCTTTAAAAAATAAAAAGAGTGGAAGGCACTTTTTCTGGACTTTTCCTGGCCCGGCATGGGCCTTCTGGGCCAAAATGCTCCTCCTGGGATAATACGGGCATTCTGGGCTAAATGGACTGGTTCCTCGGCCAATAGAGGCTTTGTGGGCCGAAATTAGTGGTTTCACACAGGCCAAACAACTCATTTCATTTCCAATTCCATTGCAGTTTCAAGCACAGGGCAGGTCGAATAGTTCATTGCATTTTCATTTCACTTCCATTGCAGTTTCAAGCACAGGGCAGGCCAAGCCAAACAGCTGATTGCATTTTCACTTCATTTCCATTGCACTTTCAAGCACAGGGCAGGCCAAACAACTCATTTCATTTTCATTAAGGGCTAACAAATCACTTATTCAAGTACATTGCATACTCACAGTGTTCTGTAGTTTCCCAGCTCAGAGTCATGACCTCTCCCTCGCCATCTTGCAGACAGACTGAGCCACGCCCCACACTTCCGGGTTTATAGTCCCTCCCCTGGAAGGGGCGTGGCCTTCATGGCAGTGATTGACAGGAGAGAGAATCTCAAGATTTTTTAAACACTAATAAGTCTTTTATTTTTAATCGATGGGGAAAATCCTCGAGGCCTGCGCAGGGGAGGAGGACTCTGAGTAAGATGGCCAAAAATAATCGCAGCCATATGTGGTAGCGTTTTTTCTAAAATCAAAGCACAGTGCAAACAGGAAGTGGTCAAGATGAGACTTTTAATTATATAGATGACCATTTGGGAGCAATTGTAATCATTTTGATAAGCAGCTGGTTACATTTTTTAAATTTGGAAAGAATTTCATGAAGCATATATCTATGTTTTAACATAAAATCACCTTGAGCAGGTTTCTCTGTGGAAATCAGGGAAATATTTGTTTCAAATATAAAAAAACAAATCAATATGCTTCAGTGATATTAAGCAGGAGCCTCGCAGTGTAGATTCACTGGGAACAATAGATTTTAAAGCGACTGGCCCATTTCGAATCAGCTTAGCTTTTAATGCAATTCCTGCTAAATGATTACCGCTTGCAGCAAAATCTCTTCAGGGATTTTGCTAAGACATTGCTCAACCTACCTCCAATATGTGAAGTCAACCAGGTCTCTGCCGAATGTCAGCTTCACTTCTGAGTGAATGAATTGTTATGGGCCCTGAAGTTTAAAGGTTTTCAGTAAGAAAAATATTTATAAAAACTCAAAGTACAAAGTTGTCCTATCAGAATGGGGTGATAGAAAAGTGTGGTTTCTTGCTCCCCTAGATGGAGATAAATTGTTGTATAATGATAATTTGAAATGATAATTTGTGGACAGTGATACAATGAAAGAATTCCAAAATACACATATGTTGGATACACACAGCAACCAAATTGGGGAAGCACAATGCCAAACAAATTATTGGTGGACACAAAATGCTGGAGTAACTCAGAGAGACAGGCAGCATCTCTGGAGAGAAGGAATGGGTGGCGTTTTGGGTCGAGACCCTTCTTCAGACCGACCCAACCACCTCGACGTGAAACGTCATCCATTCCTTCTCTCCGGAGATGCTCCAGCTTTGTGTCCATCTGCGGTTTAAACCAGCATCTGCAATCCCAAATGATAGGTGGAGACAGGTGAGGTTTTTTTTTTGATAGGCTGATGGTTGGACTATATATTCCTAAATGTCTCAGGGTAAAACAGATTGAACACTGTTGCTTTGTGAGCACCTACTGTTAATGCGCCGAGTTACCTTCATAAGTAGGGATTGCGTGGCTTCAATATTCAAGCAGTTTTTAAACCAGTGGCAATGAATTGCCTAAAGTGATGCACAATTTGGAATGGTCTGCATAGTTCCATCATAAAAAGATAAAGAACTGCAGAGAAGTCAGAGTGAGAGTGGGATGTGAATTTAAGTGACAGGGAACAGGAAGCTCAGAGGCACCACTGTGGTTTGAATACGAGGGCTCTGCAAAATAATCACCCAATCTGGATTGGGCTTCTGAATGACAAGTGAATTGCTGCTTCTGCAGAGCACTCAGCGTATTGTCTTCCACCTAAATATTGGTATATTTTTTCAATGTTTTCCAAAACTATTATTCTTCCAAAATTTGATGAAATTCACTAATTTGCACACAACTAAAATCCATCTCCTTAAAGAATAGAGAGGCTGGAATGTAGGGAATTTAACATTGTTAATAGCTTGTACACAGTTTGCAAATAAATTAAATATTTTTTCACTTTTGGTGTTTGCTTAATGATAAATGGAGATTCAACATCTCACATTAATGTATACATATCTGAAATCTACCCCAGATGCACATGGATTATTGGAAGAGACATGGTTTGATTTTGAAATCTCTTCCAGCCTGCAATATTCATCAGGCATTCTTAAGGTTAGGTTTCAAAAGATGGTTTGCAGTTTCCCTTTCAATGCTTGGCATTACAGACTCTAAGATTAGAATTCCATCTTTTGGTAGCAAGGGAAGAGTTGTTGAAATTACTGAGTTAAGTCATGGCCTGGTTTTTCTTGCCCAATTTTTCTCCAGTCATCCCATAATTTAATAACAGCATAAAGCAATCCAGGAAATGTTAACCACTGGTTTAACCATTCATATTATTAACTTTACATGACATGCAAGCAGTGATCCTAAGAATGGTTGGATCTACAGGCACGAAACCAGTGCAAATTAGGGTTAATCAAGCCTGCACCCAACCTTCTCAGTTTTCCTCGCTGTAAGATTGCACCTCAACTCCAACAGGCTCACTGGATTCATGCAAAAATGGTTTATCATCATTGCTATTAGAGCAAAACCAAGAATGCTCCAACTAGAGTCAATCTAGAGTGAGGAGCCAACGATGAACTAAATGCATACTCAGAGGCTGAGCTTCGTTATTCCATCACTAATCTATAATCAGCCTTGTCCAAGACACCAAGAAAATAAAGTGCACCACTAACTTGCCCCTGCCACAAAATGGCATCCCCAACTATCATGATCCAGATAACATTGAATCCAAGTAAAGAAGGGCAATTGATAGTTTGGTCAAATAATGCCAGAACAACAACCTTGCTCTCAACATTAGCAAGCCCAAGGAGCTGTTTGTTGACTTCAGGAAGGGAAGGTCAAAGGTCCATGAACCAGACTTAATTGGCAGGACAGCAGTGGAGAGTCAACAACTCCTTGTTTCTGAGCTTGTACGCCTCGGATGATCTGTTCTGCTGCCAGCACATTGATGCGCTCATAAAGAAAGGCCAGCAATGCAGCTAGTTCCTCAGAAGTTGACAGATTTGGCATGTTGCCAAATACTCTATCACACTTTTAGAAATGTACAGCAGAGCACATACTGACTGATCGCATCAGGGCCCTGTTCAGTAATGCGAATGCCTAAACGTTGGAGACGTTGTGGAAAGCGGTAGGCATTACTCAGACCATCATGTGTATTGATCTCCCTTCCATTGAAATCATTTACATAAACCATTGCCTCTAGAAGGCAGGCAATATCAAAGAGCCATATCAACCTGACCATGCTATCACTTCACTCCTACCATCAAGAAGGTGGTACAGGAGCCTGAGAACCATTAATGCCAGGTACAGGAACATTTCTTCCCCCCCCCCCATTGACTATTAAGACTATTGAACCATCTTGCATAACCCCAACTACAACCCTACCTCAGCATTGAGCTACTATGGACTTTACACTGTATAAGGACTTTGCACTTGCATATTTCAGCTTGCATTATTCTGGTTACCAAATAATAACACCATTTATTGCATTTTGTCCTCTCCCTGGTCAACATCAAGTGGGTCAGTCACATCATCCACATACCTGTCACTACAACGGTCAAAACAAGCACTCTACTCCAATCTCTGCCATTGCAGGTGACTTCCAGGCAACTAGAGAACAAATTTCAGGATATAGTCAAAGCCTGCTTGCACAAATACAATATTCCCACCAACTCGTGGGATTCCTACATTAGAATCATTGAAAGCGAGCTGGACGACACATTTTCAAACAATGGAAAGAGAACACAATGACACAATCTACCTCCTGCTTCATAGAGTCATAGAGAGTGGAAACAGGCCCTAGCCCAAACTTGCACATGCTGACCAATATGCCCCATCTACACTTGTCACTGCCTGCATTTGGCTCTCGATATCTATCTACCCATGTACCCGTCTAAATGCTTTTGAAATGTTGTGATAGCATCTGCAACTCCGCTGCCTCTATATACCTGCCTCCTTTGTGCAAAAAAGTTGTCCCTCAGATTCCTATTTTATCTTTCTCACCTCATTCAAAGATTCATTGCCTTCTTTGAGTTGAAGAAAGGAACTGGCTAAATAAACAGAGCCTGAGTTTTTAGATTATAAAAGGGAGTCATTGGAAATGTAGTAACCAAGTCTGGTCAACAAAAGGATGTGTGCAATCAAAGCAATATTTGTTTATTATGTACACACAGCAAAATGCTTCCACAATGGCTTTTACAGACTGTTCATGCCATTTTTGTTCCGGCTTAAGCTTCCTGCTTCACCAACCTGTATGCTTGTTACATGACATTCATTTGCTTAATTACACTGAAAAACATATCAGAAAAATCACGTGATCCTTACCTTGAGCCTGAACTAATCAAAAATTCCCGAATGCTGCAATTTTATGTCTTCTAAATGATTTACAAGGTGCAAACTTTAAACTTGGTTCAGGCAGTTTGCCAGAGCATGTCATTTCCCTAATCAATTTTACCAACTCTCAATGTTGTTAAGCTTTGGTTGCTTTATTATCGCTACTCCAAAGAAATTATGACCAAGGAAAGCTAAGGAGCTGACCAACCCAGCACTAATTAGTAAAAGGAGACATGTGGCCAGTTTCCACGCAAGGGCCCAGATTAAGTAAAAATGAGTAAATTAGCACAGCACTTGAAATTTACATAATCTTGCCCATCAAATAAAGACACTTAATCCCTGTGATAAAATAGCCCATGCACTTCTCATCCTTGCTTTAGACTGATTCTCTTCCTCATTTCTCACCACAACCCTTCCACCTCTATATGAAATGTATGTGGTCAGGAAAAGTTAAGACATAATCATCTCCCCATGGGATACAAAATTAAGTTTAAGGCTACCATCTGTGATTGAATGCCAGCTAAATTTAATCAGACAGGCACTTGGAAATTAAAAATAGTGATGCGAATGTTTCACAAACCAGTTTAGACATTAACATTTCAGAATTCAAATTTTATTTAAGCTCACTTACTGACATTTATGATGGTACAGACCATGTTCAAAAAAGCAGTAGTAATGATCACTGATATGAGTCAGTAGTCTTGTCTTGCCAAATCTTACATCTTTCAAAAACAACACACGATGGTTCCACAACCAAATTCCACTTATTTCTGTATTGGGTGTGATCAATAGACTGTGGATCTAGCTGCATTGGTCAGAAAATGTTTCATGAAATAAGATCTGGTTGACAAAAACATTGCTCATCAGCAAGGCACAAAGTATTTGGACTAATTGTAAATAATCCTTTACTGACTATTAGCTATCCAAGTCCCAATTGCCTCTTACAAATGAAGAGGGCATATCTTAAAGAAAATCAAGGATAATGTAGCATGTCTGTTGACCCAACATACAAGGATTAATGTGTTAGTTATTTTATAAATGCCTTTTCGTTACATTTAAAAATCAATGACGTTTGCAACTCATTTAATGCTTATCTGTAGGTCAACAAACTAAAAATAAATTTTACATAAATTTGTCTGTACAGACAGTACATTTAACAATAATCTTGGCCTATGTCACTCAAATGCACAAAATAGCTCCAAGAATTGACAATTATTATTTATTTAGGTACCTGCTTTTAATCTGCATGTTCTTTAGGACCTATGTAACAGCTTTAACAGTATAAAATCATATTGATAATGATTACGGTCCTGCATCGCAGTCAAAAAATGCATGCACTTCATACTTTGCTTTACATAACTGTATCTGACACAAGTTAGAAATAAATGCTAAAATTGGTCAAACATATACACAGGTGATACAAATTTAAACAAAAACATCTAAAAACCAGCAAAAAAATATCTACAAAATTCAGTAAGTGACAACTTTTACCAAGACTTCATGAATACACTTTACACAGTCCCATCTTGCGGTAGTAAAAGTTACGAGTTGTAAATCTTTAGCATCTAATTAACATAAAATTCATCACCTGCAAGAAACTAAAGTAAAAAATGACATTGATCAAAAAATGATAATGCCATGGACAGAAATAGTGGGGAAGTTGGTATCCTGTACAGCAGGAAGCATCTGAAACAGACTTAAAACTTGACCTCAATTGTATGCTCAGAGAAACCATTAAAAAAAAAGACAAAATGTACTTCTGCAAGGTCAAACACAAAAGTACCTTTATTTCTGGTACTATTCATCAGAATTCTCCAATTTATTTTATTTTGTTGTAAAAGGTCACCCATTCTGAAACATGGGAGTCGACGTTTTTGGTGGAGCATATATTCTTATATTTTATTGACACTCCCAGAGTCACTGAAACTTTACAAACTGATCTTTTGATCTTTTTACTCTCTCATATGCCAAATGATGCTTTCCAAGAAATACATATACAAATGTCAAGTCTTACATACAAAAACACTTATTTTGTTTCAGTTAAAAGTGTATAAAATGTTGCCATTACCTTTAAGGCAATGTAGAATAATGACAGTTAGTACTCTGCTGTAAGCAGCAGTGAACTGATTAAAAACCTTTCTGAAATGGAGCATACATAGCAATGTGCTCTCAATCAATGAGTGAATGCAAATAAGGCGATCACAAGAAACCCGTTAGCTTTTAACGCACTCATGCTACATTCTGCCAAGCATAATACCTTGCACAATTAACAAGGCATGCAGAATTAACAAAAGCTAGAAATGGAAATGTGTTGCTTATCTTCTTAAGCAAGCTAAGAGTACAAACATTCCTCCTCTTAGAGATGCAATTCTAAAATAGAGGATTTTAGGGGGAAAAAAAACCTGTAAAAGTCTTACAATAAACAATGCAACAGTTACAGGCATACAAACAAATGGGACACAAAATGCTCAAAGTACACTATTCTAATTACTTAGAAAATATTCAAGACAAACATAAATAAAGCTGTTATAACTGGCAAATTGTACAGTACTGGTCCTCCAAAGGGTACATCTTCCCTTACTTTAATCCAGAAGCAGACGGGTTCGACTGATAGTTATTTTCAATCTGCAGCAAAATAAAATACAATCCTCCATTTAAAATTATAGAAAATTATAATTGTAATATGTGTGATATAGGAATAATTTTAACATTTACATTTCTAACTCAGTAAAGAATTGCTTTTGGAAAGCACATTACATAAACAGGATAGCCAAACGCATTCCATGGTCTGTGACTCGCTTCGAAAATGTAATTATTGTTGCAATTTATCTATTAAGGAAATAAGTGGATAATGGAGGATAACCCTCTCAAAACAATTACCATTTTTAATGTAAAATTATGGAAGTTAGCTTGTTACTAAATTGGATTTAGTTTACACAAATAAAATGTCATACTATTTGCAAAAGGTTTTTGCTTGTTCTTCCATATTAAAGGACTTGCATACATATAACCCCAATTGTTTCTGCTGCCTTTTTAAAAACAGCATCATTAAGTTTATATTTGCTGCTGCTCATTCTTACCAAAATACTTCAATTTTACGCAGTGAAAATTGTTCATTTTCTGTGCACCACCTCCTTAAATGTCATGTTATTGCCATCCTTCCAATTTTTGCACTATGCAAAAACTGAAATCATCCACCAGCCAAATTACTATTGCACATGAAGAGTAATGTACTTCATATTGACCACTTTGCCCTTGGTTTTGACAGTTGTTGGAACTGCCACTTAAGACTCTGATATAACACTGAAATCTTGATTAAGTTTATTGAACTTAATTAAGATTTCAGTTATTAAGAGTTATGAGAAAATCTGTTGCCAATGAGCAGAAAACAAGCTACTCATAAAAGGCTTTAGCAATGGGTTCACTGTGAGGTCAAGTAAAAATAAGGAGAAAATTAGGCAACTTAAGACAAAATAGAACAAAAAAGGCTAGAGGTTAAAATTGAGACTAGTAAGCTATATTTTTGAAGAATAAGTATGATTAAGATGCTAGAATTAGTTTGTTTAAGAAAATTGATATAATTTGGCAGCTTGCAAGGAAATCCTAGAGCAAGAATGCTGGCTTTCAATTGAAACTAGACTATTATTTTTGGACAGCATGGTGGCAAAGCGGGTGAGCTACTGCCTTACAACGCCAGAGACCCAGGTTCAATCCCAACTACGGGTGCTTGTCTATGCGGAGTTTCTACTTTCTCCCCATAACCTGCGAGGGTTTTCTCCGAGATCTTCGGTTTCCTCCCACTCTCCAAAGACGTACAGGTTCGTAGGATAATTGGCTTGGTATAAATGTTAAATCGTCCCTAATGTGTGTAGGTTAATGTGTAGGGATCGCTGGTCGGCGCAGACTCGGTGGGCTGAAGGCCCTGTATCTCTAAACTAAAATTTTCTTAAACGGTTTTCCTATATCTGTATCGTTTCACAAATATCACAAGAAACCCATTGAAAATTCTACCCTGAAACTCTGAAGAAAAGACAAAGACAACTTACCAATCTGTTCAACAGCTTTAAAACAGACCACAGTCCTTTAAGTTATTCTTTATAATAACATCAGTGACTGCATCAAACACAAATTGCACATTTTTGGTATCTGTGGCACATGTGAAGTGGGTGTAGATTTCCTTAGTGTCCTTTCGTTTGTTCAAATCCTCAAATTGACATTGTATATAAGCTGCAGCCTCTTCATAGGTGTTTGATCCTAAATGAAAGGGTAAACAGATGCTTAAAATATATCATTGTAAAATATTCATTTCCTGAAGAAAGGACCTCAACTGTGCTGTATGGATTATCTTTCTATCGATTCGAGTCCCACGTCTCATTTAACCAGCCAGATAAGCAGGCTTCATTGTTAAAACACCCTTGTCATAGTACCTGTAAATTCAAATGGGTGGGTGCAATAGTAGTATTTAACAACCAACCAGGACATGTCAAGCCTTTGAGCTAATACTCATTCTCTAAGCGAAATACAGGAGAAAGGTTACAATCTCGCACATTTGTTTCAAAGATCACATTGAAGTGTGACCTTTTTTAAAAAGAGGATCAACATTCTGATAAACCTGTGCCTTGTGCCCAACATTCACTAAAAATACTTAAGAAATAACAGAAGTGTCCCATTTAAAAAAATCAGTCAGTTTCCTTCCACAGATGCTATCTCGCCTGCTGAGTTCCTCCAGCAGTTTGTTTTTTTAATCTCAACATCTATCCAGCAAACCCCCTTAGCATTTTGTTTGAGGACACCATTCATTCTTCTCAACTCTCAGAAATATAGACCCAAACTGTTCAACTTCTCTTGACAGGACAACCCACTATTCTATTAACCTCCTTTGGCTGTTTCCATTCCTACCATATCCTTTGTCAAGGGGGGCCAAAACTGTGCACAGTATTCCAAGTCTGGTCTTACCTACCAACTGTCTGAACTACTCTAACAAAATCTCAATAAATGCCAAAATGTTGGACATCAACTTCTTGTTAGACCATTCTGTTTTTTTGTGTTTCATGCACTACAACCTGCAAACCCTTCTGAACCTCACTCATTTGCACTCTCTCCAGTCAGATAATAATCTGCCTTTTGATTCTTACTGAAGTCCACAACCTCACCGATCCCCATTTAAATTCTGTTTGCCAGGTTTTTGCCACACACTCACCCTATATTCCACTTCAGCATCACAATATCACATGCCCCATTTATGCATCTATTTTTGTATCCTCCTTTTTGCTCCTCTCTACATGCCGGTAATGTGAATAGTAAACAAGTTCAAGAGAGTTTGTCATGCGTCCCAAATAGGACAATGAATTCTTGCTTTGCTTCAGCACAACAGAATATTGTAGGCATTAATACAGAACAGATCAGTGTATCCATATACAATTGAAAAAAAAAAAAAAAAAAAAAAAAATATATATATATATATATATATATATATATATATGTATAATATATACATATATATATATATATATATATACACACATACATACATATACATATACACACAAATAAGCATATAAAGTGCAATTGGCTATTAAAGTTCTGATTTTGTTTGAGTTAAGTTTAATAGTCTGATGGCTGTGGGGAAGCAGCTGGTCCTGAATGTGGATGTTGCAGATTTCAGGCTCCTGTACCTTCTTCCTGAAGGCAGCGGAGAGATGAGTGGCCAGGATGGTGTGGGTCCTTGATGATGGACTAAGGGCCAAGAACTAATCCTTGGAGTACCTCACCAATTAAGTCCCTCAAGTATGAAAATTACCCAACTGTTTTCTGTGTGACAGATTTCCGCACATTTTCCCCATATTGTGGGTGCTTAATTCATACATCAGTCTCAAGTGGCTTCTCGTCAAGTACTTTTTAGAAATCTAAATACATTATATCTACAGGTTCCCCTCCACCAATACTCCAAGTCATACCTTCAAGAATTTTAACCAAATTGTCAAACGTGATTTACTTCCATCAAATCACATTGACTGGATTTAAATTGTATTCAGCTTTCCTAAATGATTAATTATTTTATTCAATTCCTGAATTTTCCATCGATGGATGCTAAACCAACTGGTATATAATTTTCTACCTGGTGACTTACTTCCTTTAACAAGAATGAAGTCACATTGTTTCAGGCACCTACCTTAGTTACCTACTCCCCATTCAAGCTTTTCAAATAACTCTTGCTGGAGCTGGAATTCTATCATATTATGGTTATTACATCCAAGAGAATCTTTACCCACCAGATCTTATGAATTGGAGGCCTCCCAGGCCATTTCCTCGATGAGGGGACTGTCCTATCAGGTATGGCTGAACAGGTTGAATCTGTATATTTTGGACTTTGCAAGACAGAGTAGTGATCTTATTGAAACTTATTAAGATCCCAGTAGGACATGACAGGATATATGTGGAGATGTTTTCACTAGTAAGAGAATATCAAATTCCAGATAAGGGGAATATATTATTCAAATCCTGAGTTACTAAAAACTCTTTTTGCAGGGGTTGGTAAATCTCTGTTGTGGAGTTGTGGAGGCTAGCTCATTAGAAGTATATAAAGTGGCGATAAATTACTCTTTAGAAAGATCAGGGCTTTGAAAGATACTGGGATATGGCACAAAGGAATGAAGGCCTGGGAAAGAACAGCCGTATTACCACAATTAATGGCAGACCAGGCTCAAGGTGGTTGATTGGCCTACTCTTGCTACAATGTTCTTGTATTCACAGATAATGGACTGGTCACGTAAATTATCCAATTAATCAATGGTTACAGAGCAAGTTAACAAGAACTGGTGACAATCTTGCATGACGAGATTAAATGCAAGCATTCTTAACAGTTAAAGGATTAATTCTAGACACAGCAAATACTTTAAATCTGTTTTTCATGCCATACAAAAGTACTTTTATTACCTGCATATTCAGGAAAGCAAATTGTAAGGGGGCTTCTCTTTATTTTCTCTTCAAAGAGATCTTTCTTATTCAAGAAGAGTATGATAGATGTGTCTGTGAACCATTTGTTGTTACAGATGCTATCAAATAGCTTCATGCTTTCATGCATTCGGTTCTGTAGAATTACAATTATTAAAATTAGCATAATAATGATTATTTGACTCAGTCTGTGCAAATAATGTGGGCTCAATTCAATTAATCGTGGATAACAGCTGTACTTTCAAAAATGCTGTCTCTTAGATTAGTTATTTAAAACCTATAGTCTACATCAGACGTGGGCATACAAATTCCCGTAGCAGTAGGAACTCTATTGTTCATGTGTTAAAACCAATATTACTCCCTCATACGATCTCCAAATCAAATCAAGGATTTAACATGTCTTAACTCTCAACACTTGAACAAACTACCACTCCCCAAGCGCAACATTTAAAGTTTGTGTGGACTATTGTAACACCAAATTTCTACTGGAAATTGGTCACATGATCTTTTGTCTTCAAGCCAAGTATAATATCAAGTAATAACCGACATGAAGGAAAAAAATCTCAAACAAAAAATAGAAAATAACGAACAAAATTGAAAAGAGAAAATGTATGCTGATGCTTCATTCCAAATAGGAAAGAGAACAACAGTTTATGTTGTAAAAGCATGATAACAATACTCCATGCACATTCTCCTCAGCACGCATCAACCTCAGGAGCAGATTAGCTGTTTTTAGTGACTAATTAAGCACTGGGCAGCTAAGGAATGAGCTCAAAACAGGGTAAACATGGCATCAGATTATCCCATTTAAGGATTCCTTTAGAATATTTAATGCAAGAATACGATTCATTTACTTACCATCTCCTCATCTTCTGCAAGAACAAGATCATAATCACTGAGTGCCACACAAAATATGATGGCAGTTACACCTTCGAAACAATGGATCCACTTTTTGCGCTCAGACCTCTGACCTCCCACATCAAACATTCTAAGAAATACAAACATTTTATCATGATAAACATCTCAAGTAGTTAACTCTCAGATGGCATAGAAACCCATCAACATAAACCACTAAAGTACATGTAATTTGGAAAGATTTGTTTTCTCACCAATATATAATGGACATTTGCATTACACTTCGTGGCTGGTTAAATGATAGTTGCACAAAGTAGTATCACATGCTTAAGTAATGCAGTCCTCACATCAACACCCATTAAGAACAATTCAAGAGATTTGGGTTAGATGATCTACGGAATTCTGAAAACCTATATTCACAGTCCAGAGCACTTTCTAATCCAGCCATCAAATACTCAAGGATACAAACCGAACGTAGGTGATTAGCAGTGTGAAGATACTATGGTAGTGTTGTTTAATCATTGTGGCAGTACAGTGCAGTTTAAAGGACCAGTAGCCAGAAATCTGAATTGCTGAACCGGAGAGACGAGGTCTAAACCTATTACTGTGGAATTTCAATTCATCACAAAACATCTGGAAATATGAAGCAATAAGAAAAATAACTTTTGTATTATAACTACCAGACTGGTATAAAAGCTGTTTAATTCACTAACATCCTTTATGGAAGGAAATATGCTTTCCTGCCTTAAGTGGAATCTCATACGAAAGCGGTCAGCTATTTCTGCCTCCCGAGTTCAAGAGTTAGAGATGGGCAACAAACATTTGCATTGCCAGCAATGATCACATTTTGTGAATGAATAAGTAAATGTTATTTGTTTGACCCTAATTTTTAGAATGCGTTTAATAGTTGCAGCACTTTAACGAATACTACCATGTAGGTCATGTATTCAAATTCTGACATTGGAAATCAGTCTGCCAGAATTATAACTTCACAGAAAACATTGAGTTTCCAATAATTACCTCTGCCCAATCTGGTAGGTGCTAAACAATGGTTGAAGGATGGAATACAACGTTACAATCTCATTTAATCGTTCCACTGAGACCATATGATCCTATCATCATCACATAGAAAATAGGTGCACAAGTAGACCATTCGGCCCTTCAAGCCTGCACCGCCATTCAATATGATCATGGCTGATCATCCAACTCAGTATCACATGCACCAAATTATTCGAATTGCTTTCCAAACTACATCAAATCAGAATGACTCATAGTTAGTGAAGTGGTTAAATTATGTGAAATCATTGAAGGAATTACAATACTTACTTAAAGTGCAGGTCCTTAAATGTAAAATGGGTCTCCACAATGCCTGTTGTTTTAACTCTGGTCCTCAGTACATCTTGCTGAGTTGGAATGTAACTTGCTTGTGCCACCCTGTCCAAATCATTCAGATAACTGATAGCAATAAAAAAAATTAAAAAGTGATTCTCAAATCTTTCTCATCACATTCACGTTACTCAAAGTACTATCCCATGATTTAAATACTCATCTTACCAATGAACACTAGCAAACCATTAATTAGTTGACCTCACAATCAACCCTTATCATCATCTCGTAGCTATCTAGGAACTCCTTCATTGCAACTGCAAAAGCTTGCTATGTTTAAGAAAGAACTGCAGATGCTGGAAAAATCAAAGGTACACAAAAATGCTGGAGAAACTCAGGGGTGAGGCAGCATCTGTGGAGCGAAGGAATAGGTGACATTTCAGGTCGAGACCCTACAGACTGATGTGGGGGTGGGGAGCAGGAAGAAGAAAGGAAGAGGCGGCAACAGTGGGCTGTGGGAGATCGGGGAAGGGGAGGGGAAAGAGGGAGAAAGCAAGGACTACCTGAAATTGGAGAAGTCAATGTTCATATTGGAGCACTACACTACCTTCAAAATATTCACTTTTAATAGGGGATCTGAAACATCTATTTTTTAAGTTATAGGCTCTCATACATTTTAGTTTTAAATAGTTAGTGCTAAAGCATGATTTTTTTCCCACCATATTTCCTGTGATTTTCATAGCATACCATACTTACTATGCAGCAGAATCATTGAGTTGATATTCTCTAGACCTACTAAAGCAGGCCTGAACACCACTATCCTTCCAGAGTCTTTTGATTACTCCAGCAAGCTCCACTGTCATAAAACCTTCTTCAGCGGCACCAGCCAAAACGAACAACTGGCGAGCATCATCCTAAGGTAAATGTTGATGTTTATGATCAATAGGATTTCAAACATGTCCCTTAGTGAATTTACTAGCTTCATTACTTTTAAATTGATTTTTTTTTGAACATCAAGATTAGCTGCTTATCATTGAGGCGAATGTCTTAAAAAGAATGTCTCCACACCTTGCATAATAAATCAATCCAGGAGAGTAACAGAATTCTTTAAAGTGACAACTAAACTGGTCAAAAGGTTTGTCACCATAAGTTGTCAGGTCTTGAGCCATGGTTTCACTGAATGGCTTAGTATTGAAAAAGATAAATTATAACTTTTATAGAATTTATAAGCAAGACAATGGTTTTACGAAGAATAATCACTGGTCATTACACCTTGGAACGCCACATCAATACATATCCAAACTATGGATAATCTTTGTAAAAAATGTAATTTGGAAATCTTGATTGTTATACAAATTGGTACTCAAAAGACTAAAAAGCAGAGAACACTTATGGGGACCGAAATAATGAATATTATTTAATTTTTCTACCACCATGAAGACATCAATGAACAATCAAATAAAAAAATTACTCGAGTTTTGTCCCATGGTTTTATCTACTATTCACAGAACAACATTTACAAGATCAGTCTTGGATCCAACATGAAACTAAAGAATGGTAAAATGTCTCCACATTACGTACAGCTCTTGCCGAATCACCAAAGTCGATCTTCAGCCTTCCCATTGCTCGAATAATGGCAATAATAGACTGAATTGTGTTGCTGTAGACAACAGCTTTATATTGTTTGCATTCTTCTTCTGAATAACCAGCCTCGTGTATAATCCTACAAGCAAAAAAAATCTACCATGAATTTCTAAAATAGCCTTGGAAACCCAAAGGAAAAGTCAATACCTTACAACATCATAATCTTCCCACCCCCTCCCCACAAACACCCTGTGCCGAGCAAAAACAATAGTACTGTATACTTACTTCATTTGTTTAACAATGGTGCTTTTGCCAGATTCACCAGCACCTGCGAAGAAATAGAATATACTCAAATTAAGTTTATGTAAAACACAACATTTCTGCTCACTCCCCACAAACATTGGAACAGCACAAGAGTGGACGAGGTCTAATTAAAGTTAAAAACTTGCAATGTTAAAGCGTTCATTCACATTTCCCCAGGGGAAAAAAACAAGTACACAGAGACAGTTAGAAGCCCCGTCCACATTCATGAAGATAAACCAATAATTAATGCATACCAATAAAGTAAACAAATTCCAGGGACAGATAGGACAATAGTAAATTTTATATTTAATATAACTCGGTGATGTTGGGCAGATTAGAAGCAGCAGATGGACCATTCTTTCCAATGTCAAAGCTGTGGGATCATATCCCAATAGTACAGATGACACCCGGGTTTGGTTAGGCAGGGACAGTGGAGTGGGTGAGTGAGAGGGGGCATTATGCTCCAAGAAGAGTCGGTATTAATTTTCTTTAATGTGAAGTTACATAGAAAATAGGTGCAGGAGGCCATTTGGTCCTTCCAGCCAGCACCGCCATTTATTGTTATCATGGCTGATCGTCCCCTATCGATAACCCGTGCCTGCCTTCTCCCCATATCCCTTGACTCCACTAGCCCCTAGAGCTCTATCTAACTCTCTCTTAAATCCATCCAGTGACTTGGAATCCACTGCCCTCTGTGGCAGGGAATTCCATAAATTCACAACTCTCTGGGTGAAAACGTTTTTTTGTCACCTCAGTCGTTTTTTTCTCACCTCAATTCCCCTTCATGCTAAGACTATGCCCCTTGGTTCTGGACTCACCCAACACTGGGAACATTTTTCCTGCATCTAGCTTGTCCAGTCCATTTATAACTTTATATGTTTCTATAAGAACCCCCCTCATCATTCTAAACTCCAGTGAATACAAGCCTAGTCTTTTCAATCTTTCCTCATATGACAGTCCCGCCATCGCAGGGATCAATCGCGTGAACCTACGTTTCACTGCCTCAATCACAAGGATGTCCTTCCTCAAATTAGGAGACCAAAACTGTACACAATACTCCAGGTATGGTCTCAACAGAGCCCTATGCAACTGCAGAAGAACCTCTTTACTCCTATACTGAAATCCTCTTGTTTTGAAGGCCAACATTCCATTAGCTTTCTTCACTACCTGCTGTACCTGTAAGCCAACTTTCAGTGACCGGTGTACAAGGATGCCCAGGTCTCGCTGCACCTCCCCCTTACCTAACCCCATTGAGAATAATCTGCCCCCTTGTTTTTGCCGCCAAAGTGGATAACCTCACATTTATCTATATTATACTGTATCTGCCACGAATTATACTATAACCATATAACAATCACAGCACAGAAACAGGCCTTCTCGGCCCTTCCAGTCCGTGCCGACTATATTATACTGTCATCCACAAACTTGCTAGTGTTGCTCCCAATTCCCCCATCCAAATATATATATATGGTAAACAGTTGCGGCCCCAACACCAAGCCTTGCGGCACTCCACTCGCCACTGCCTGCCATTCTGAAAAGGACCCGGTCACTCTTACTCTTTGCTTCCAGTCTGCCAACCAATTTTCTATCCATGTCAACACCCTACCCCCAATACCATGTGTTCTAATTTTAGTCACCAGTCTCACGTGCGAGACCTTATCAAAGGCTTGCTGAAAGTCTAGATATACTACATCCACTGGCACCCATTCTTCCATTTTACTTGTCACATTCTCAAAAAATTCCAGAAGATTAGTCAAGCATGATTTCCCTTTCATAAATCCATCTTGACTTGGACTAATCCTTTTACTGCTATCTAAATGCCCCATTATTACCTCTTTAATAATGGACACCAGCATCTTTCCCACCACCGAAGTCAGGCTAACTGGTCTGTAATTCCCCGTTTTCTCTCTCGCTCCTTTCTTGAAAAGTGGGATAACATTAGCATGTACATCATCTGTACATGCAACAAGAATTGCAAAGTGAAATACTTATTTACCCCTCCCACACATAAATTCCATTACAGCAAATTCACTTCGGGTCGATTAAGGACAATGAAACATTCCCACAGCTGTATTTCTTTTGTGCAAGGTAGTCCTGGTGCCAATTTTTTAAATTGCGAGTCTGGAAAACGCAAGGAATCATGGGATTTGTCAAAGGTCACTCTCGATAAACACCCCCGCAACCGTGCCGTCGCACGCACACAGTCAAGTCAACTTCATTTGTCACATACACATACGTGTAGTGAAATGAAAGTGGCAATACTTGCGGATTGTGCAAAAACTACAGAACAGTATCAGTATTCACACGTTAGAAAACCCCTCCAACAATTTTAAAGACACAACACAACAGTAAATTAGTACAGTAAATTCATCCCTGGTGAGATAAGTGTTTACAGTCCTGATGGCTTGTGGGAATAAACTCAGTCTCATCCTTTTTTCACAGCATGACAGCGGAGGCGTTTGACTGACCATAGCAGTGGAACAGCCCGTTGGTGCGGTCCCCCATAATGTTGCTGGCTCTGGATCTGCACCTTCTGATGTATAGGTCCTGCGGGGGGGGGGGGGGGGGGGGGCGAGTGTAGTTCCCATAGAGGGTTCGGCCAAAAACACTTCTCTTAGGAGCCTTCCTGTCCTGGGCAGACCAGTTCCCAAACCAGTTTGTGATGTTGCCGGACAAGATGCTTTCTACAGCCCCAGAGTAGAAGCACTGGAGGATCCTCAGAGAGACACTGAATTTCCTCAGCTGCCCGACATGGTAAAGGCACTGCCTTGTGTGTTGTCCATGTCAGATCCTCTGTGATGTGGACTCACAGGTATTTAAAGCAGCTCACCCTATCCATTTTTCTCCAGTGGCGTGTACGTCCTCGGATGTTGTGCCCTTCTAAAGTCCACAATCAGCTCCTTAGTTTTTTTCATATTCAAGAGGAGGCTGTTGTCCTTACGCCAGAGTGCTAGATCAGCCACCTCCTCCTGGTAGGCCTTCTCATTGTTATCGGAGATCAGGCCCACCACCACAGTGTCATCAGCAAACTTGATTATGGAGTTGGAGCTGAACCTGGCCACAGTCATGGGAGGGAGGGGGAGATCCTGTGTTCAGGGCGAGGGTGTTCAATGTATGCCTTCGCATCTTGACTACCTGGGGCCTGGCAGTGAGAAAGTCCAGGACCCAGGCACACAGGGGAGTGTTAAGCCCCAGTTCCAGCAGCTTCTCAGCAAGTCTGGTGGGGACTATCATATTGAAGGCTGAACTGAAGTCAATGAATAGCATCTTCACATAGCCCCCCTTCTGGATATCAAGGTGAGAGAGAGCGGTGTGCAGATCGCGGGAGACCGCATCGTCCGTGGATCTGTTCGGACGGTATGCGAACTGTAGTGGGTCCATGTTGTGAGGGAGGAAGGCACAGATGTGGTTCTTGATCTGCCTCAAAGCATTTCATGACCGCCAAGGTGAGGGCCATCGGTCGGTAGTCATTCAAACAAGCTGGAGAGGCATTCTATGGTACAGGGACAACGATGGATCTTTTGATGCAGGTAGGGAACACGGACTTGGCTAGGGAGAGGTTGAATATTGTGGTGAACACTGGATATAGTCGAGTAGCACAAGACTTAAGTACTCGCCCAGAAATACCATCTGGGCCCACAGCTTTCCTTGTGTTCACACGCGTCAGAGCCCTCCTCACATCATGTTCGGACAACGAGAATATGTGCACATCCCCAGCAGTGGGCCTTCCTGGACCTTGCTAGCCAGCACGCTAGGGTTTGTTAGCCGGCGAGCTAGGGGTGATGTTGCCCGTCTCGAATCGTGAGTAGAAAGAGTTCAGGTCGTCAGCTAGGGAGGTGCCGGCACTTCCGGTTGTGGGGGGCTGCTCCAGTAGACCCACACCCCATCCGCAGCCAGGATCGAACCCGGGCCTCCAGTGCCGCCGAACCGCCACTAAACGAGTTCAACCCCGACTATGGGAGTTGTCTGTACGGAGTTTGCACATTCTCCCCATTACCTGCGTGGGATTTCTCCGGGGGCTCGTTTTAAATTGGATTGGTAAAAATTGTAAATTGTCCCTAGTGTGTGTAGGATAGCGTTACTGTGCAGAGATCGCTGATTTGCATGGATTTGGTGGGCTGAAGGGCCTGTTTCAATACTGTATCTCTAAACTAACAGTTTCACGTTTAGTAATAATCTAATTTCTACTTCACAGTTCAAAATTCATAAATTTACTATAATGCCTCCTATGATATAGTTTCCATACCACTTTTGCTCTAAAGTGCATTGAGATATCCCCCAGCCTAAGATAGGCGAATTAAAAAGCTCTTAGATTCAGAATGATACAAGTATGACCGAGGAACTATCAATACCAGATTATTGTGCCCTTTGTTCCTTTTCGCAAAGTTCATATTAAGATAGAATAAAAAGTATAGGGATTATGAAACATGCACTTTTTTTTTAAACTGCATTATTCCCAGTTCAGACATTCAGAAAAATAAACATGTATATTTCACACATGCCCAGGCTTATCCGGGAAGCATTATGCTTAATAGCTCATTATGCCAATAACCTAGTTTTTCACATGTTGAAAAAAAGTATTTCCATCTTCCCATTTTTAAAAACACAGCAAAAGAAAATTCTACTCGCCATCTAACCAGTCACAAAAACTAGTATGTCAAACTGCGTCTTTCCTCAAATATTAATCTAATGGTTCCTTTAATTATTGCCATATATCACCATCCTACTCTTGCTTTAGTAACATCTGTTTGAGACCTTCAAAGGTCCCTAGCTCAGGCCATTTCCCAGCACATTCACCAGGGTGCAAATTATATATTCGCCAAGAGAAATCAGCCTTCAAATTGCTTTATTCTGAACAATCTAATATTCCTGGTTTTTAACACATCAAAATGAAATAGCTTGGTTATAAACATTGTCCAAAGAGCCTTACACAGTAGTGTATAGATTTTTCAGTTAAACAAAGACACGAGATAAAAGGAATGTGGAAATAGGAAATTTGAGCAGAAGCAGAAAAGGAATTTGTGGTTTATATTTTTACCTTTTGCCTTTCCATTGTCTGCAGCTTTTTCCCCTCAATACATAGACTACTTTCATGTACATTTACTTATATAATAAATGATCCCAAGTGCACATAACAAAATTCACTAATTATGAGAACAAGATTTAGTACAGAAAACTGGAGATGTACTTTTGCAGAACATGCAGAGGGAATATTCCATAAATGACTAAAGGTGCATAGCAAACATACATTCAGAATTACGTCTTTTAATCTGATGCACACCAAAATGTGTTATTAAAAAATGCACATTATCAGCACAGCAAAAAACACCCAAATTAATCAAACATAGTTTAAACTAATAGGTTTGTAATGGGCCAGGACGCGTGCCTGTGAGCGGATGGCGGGCCACATTGATCACATGTGCACATGGATCTCGCCCCCATTTCGCCCCAAATGGCAGGCATCAAATCACGTGTTCACAGAAGGTGCGCTGCCGCGCCGGCGGCTTTGCGCAGGTTGCGGTACAGCCAGAGCTCGCCAGCTCCGCCATTGCGGCCGCCAACGCAGGCCTCGTGTCACCACGCTTGGGCGCCTCGGGCTTGGGATGTACCGGAGATGATGGGAAGTCGGATGAATACGGGAAAAGTGCCTGCGGGCTGGATGATTTCGGGTTGTGGGCCGCATTCGGCCCGGGGGTCGTAGGTTGCCGACCCCGATACACAATCTAGTCAGTGAAATGAACAACCAATTCTGCTCCTCTCACTGTATTTTCAAGCGCAGTATTTCTTGCATTTTATGTTTTTATTCACACTGCCAATTTATGCAATATTTGAGTATCATAACTAGGTTAAATCTAGCAAAATTAAAGGCTGTATAAGTAAATGGGTCTGATGTTCTTATTAATATTTAGGAGCTGGCTAGTTTAAAAAGTAAAAATAAATTATTTAAATGGAATCGAATTAAAACCGTTTAAACCTTGAATGTATACCAGCTGGATCTAATTTATTATCGAGTTCAAACTCTCTGAATAATCAAACTCAGACTAGTTACAAACTTGAGCACTATCGTCAGCTAACTGCTCGAAATAGAGTGCTAACAAAGGGTTTAAACGTAGAATACACTAGGCCACCTCCAAGTCAACAACTTCACAAATATTCATTCTTCAATGTTAATGTATTTTTCAGCTGATGCTAATGCAATGACTGGAGACAAATGCTTGGCAACAAATGTACATAAATCGTCCACTTGCATGAATAGAATAGAATGCCTTTTATTGGCATGTCTAAAAACACCTCGTAATTTGTCCACATTCATGAGGTTAATTTCTGAGTTCCACAAAAGTGTTAATGCACAAAACACTTTGAGACCAGCCAATAGCAATGAGAAAAACTATGAATATCCAATTCTTTTTAATCACTCAAGAAAACAAACTTGATTGGGCAAATATCCAATGGGATTTTTAACTGTAAATTAATTCAAAGATGAATTTCTAAGATTTATGCCTAACCAGAAACCTGTACACACATTTTAAATTCCGTACAGCATATGTACAAGAATGGAATCTGAAGTATCTTGCCAACCCAAATTGCCATCCACCGAGCCAAGCATTCAGTAGGTTTCTGGTATCAAACCCAAAACAATATTTTTTACAGTGAGTAGGGCAATTTCTCATACATTACTCAGCGTTGTCTGTTAAAAAGAGCATTTCTTTTAAAAATGGCTTTGGGGCCTGGACAATTACACCATTTCAAAAAGAATTCAAGATTCTGACCAGTAAAACCCAAAAAAATACACTTTCTAAATATAGCACAATGAAATCATTTCAAACAGCCTCATTAAACAATGCATCCCCTAAAAGGGAAGCTAAACAATGATCCAAACATATTACACCTAATCTTAGTATGTACTTAATATAATCAAGTATTAAGACCTAATAGTTTTAATCACATTAGCTAAACACTGTTTAGGCTCTCCCAAAGACTGAGTGGTCGTATTCAGTGTTCCTGAGCAAAGATAAACAAGTAAAAACTAAGGTCAGTTTTGCGATATTTTCATGATGCTTCAAATTACATATGGGAATAATTGTAAACACAAAATATCCTCAAGATTAGATGAACATGAGCAAGGTAGAGCTGCTTTTCAGTTAACCCAAACCAAACTGGCAGACTAATGCTATAAATCCTTTCAGCTGATAACTATGCCATTTGAGATACCATTTGCTTTTGCAATTTGCTTTACTGAAGTCTACATGCACATCATGCAAGGATGGATTGGGCACAAGAATGGCATGACCTCCCTGACAAATAACAGTAATGACAATTTTTTGTATCGAAAGTATATCCAGGAGATGTATAACCATCCCCTAGGGCAAACAATTTCAACCCAAAAATGGCATACTGTGTGGGGGAAAAGAAACTGCAAGAAATTGCGTTCTGAATAGGAAAGAAAATGGCATCAATTGAAAGGTGCCTTCGGCATCAAATATTCACAAAAATAAGGTCAAATCAGGAAGTTCATTCAAATTGTTTAACATTTCAAAATAAGATCTATATATGTGAGAGTGTGGCATTCGATTTTTGTAAGGTTTTTGGGCTTTGATTCCTTCGTTCGTCAAAACCACACGCAAAAACTCGCTTTCACATTCGCAAATCCACTCCTCATTACTTTTAGACATTTTTAAAAATAAAATCCTCCCCCCCCCCCCACACTCACTTTAAAATATAAATTTCTCCAGGTGCGCACGCGCCTCCCGCAGCTGGAATCGCCCGCCCGCTCCAACCCTTCCCCCCCCCCCCCCCCCCTTTTTCTCAAAATGCTCTGCCGATCGGGAGAAGAGGCAGACAGTTTTACACTTAATGAAGGGCTTTTGAAGTTTAGTCACTGTTGTTGAGCGAGAATTGTTATAGCGACTTATCGAGCAATTCTCAAGATTTTGGTTGAGGGATGAGTATCGACCAGGGCATGAGTTAACTTGCCTTGAAATGAATCAATGGGGTATTTTGTATTCATTTGGGAGTTTAGTAAGGGTTGATTGGTAAGAGTGTCAGTGATTATGGGGAGAAGGCAAGAGAATGCTCTGCCGATCGGGAGTAGAGATAAGGCGATGGGCGGGCGGGGGAAATGGCGCCTGCACCACGCCCGCCCGACCCTCCCTCTTTCCCCCCCCCCCCCCACACTCGGGGTCTGAAGCGCTGAGGATGCGAGGCCTCAGTCTCTCATGGGGCTTAACCGTGAGCGGCCCCCGCGTTTAATCAGGGCTCTGGGAACTCGGCATCTGATGATGACTTCGGTAACCCCCCTCCCTCTCCTCCCCCCCCCCCCCCCCCCCCCCCAACCACTTCCCTCCTCCCATCCATACCCCTGCTCACCCCTCCTTCCCCCCTCTCCCTAGAATTTAGAAGATTGAGGGGGGGATCTGATCGAAACATACAAAATTCTTAAGGGGTTGGACAGGCTAGATGCAGGAAGATTGCTCCCGATGTTGGGGAAGTCCAAAACCAAGGGGTCACAGTTTAAGGATAAGGGGGAAATCTTTTAGGACCGAGATGTGAAAAACATTTTGCACACAGAGAGTGGTGAGTCTCTGGAATTCTCTGCCACAGAAGATAGTTGAGGCCAGTTCATTGGCTATATTTAAGAGGGAGTTAGATGTGGCCCTTGTGGCTAGAGGAATGAGGGGGTATGGAGAGAAGGCAGGTACGGGATACTGGAGTTGGATGATCAGGCATATTCATATTGAATGGCGGTGCAGGCTCGAAGGGCCGAATGGCCTACTCCTGCACCTATTTTCTATGGTTCTACCTCCCTCCCTCACCTCCTCCCCTCAATTGCACGTTCGGGGAACAGACCCAACGGGTCTGCACTTGGTCTGGTATTATTTAAAAGCCTTTAGAGTAGCTCTAACTCAGTTTACAATGTTTTGAAAAGCATATTTTCTGTTGGTAACAGACTATTCCAATTTATTGTAGCTTACTGCCCGGGTATAATTCAGCAATCGTGATTTAATTTGACCAAACTTAATTTGACCAAACAATATAAGACCTAAAAACAATGGAAAATACAAGAAACATTTACTTAAAAAAAAAATCACTGGCTTTCTTACAAGATTATTTTGCTGATAGGATAGCCACATTATGTCACTAATTTAAAATTGTATTAATACCATTTCAAACCTTAGCTTCCAAGCCTGTCACTTAATCCCATAATCCTCATTATTTAAAAAAATGAAATTAGTTATTCACTTTAGACTATTGCTCCCAAGAGAGAGTTTATGAAACTTACTGCGTAAGTAAAAAGGTATAGATGTTGGAAAAAATACACTGCTCTTTGGGGACCTACTTAATTGCTGGCACAAATTCAAGACCTTGGCTGTATTCTGGGTGTACAGCACAAGTTGAAGCAACCAATTGATCTGCAGCAATCTACAATCCAAAATGATTAATTTTCTGCAACATATTCTAGATAGGCATGACATATTTTAAGAATACTCAATTAAATCCCATAAATGTATTGTAGACATTTAATCTTGTAAACTCAATAAAAATGAAATATTATTCAGCATTTTTCTTGCTCTGGTCAAGGGTTTAGTTTAGTCTTGAGATATCACATGAAAGCGGGCCCTTCGGCCCACCCAAGTCCACGCCGACCATCAACCACCCACTCACACTAGTTCTATGCTATCCCACTTTCTCATCCATCCCCTTCTACACACTAGGGTCAATTTACAAAGGAAAATTAATCTACAAACCTGCATGTCCTTAAGGTGGGAGGAAACCCATGTGATCGCAAGTGTAGACTCACCACAGACAGGATAATTTCACAAAAGTATGGTGTTCAGTTTTATGGCTGCAGTGGGCTTTAATTATAGTCCATTATCATTTCCAGATCATATAACAAATACAATTATTGATGCTCATTGCATCATAGCAGGGCTCTCACTTAACTTTTTTTCCCTGTTGCCAGCCGGGCAACCTTGACAACTTTTTAGGTTGCCAAATGACAGTTTAGGTGGTCATTTAAGATGGTTTGCATGACCCGTGCGATAATTTGCTCAGACGAAGTGCGTAGTTACCAGGCGGAATTATGCTCAATGAAGCATTCACATATTATGTTCAAGAAGGAACTGCAGATGCTGGAAAATCGAAGGTAGACAAAGGTGATGGAGAAACTCAGCAGATGCGGCAGCATCTATGGAGCGAAGAAAATAGGCAACATTTCGGGCCGATATTGCAATTAGTGCAATTTCTATTAGTTCTTTCCACTTCCAAACAAAAATGTGGCTGTATTATTCAGCATATGATCAACCCGTGTCAATAAATCCTGGACCATGGTAGCATATATGCTTAACCATGCACGCTTTAGATTGATGTAAGCATGTTCTCTGTGAAGGACCGAAAATTATCATGACATGGCCTTAGCATGGGTCATTATTGCTATTGGTACAGAAACACTCTCGCTTCCCATATAATTTATCCATAACAAAATATACAGGTTCCAAGGACATTTCTAAAGGCATTTTATGATAATAGCTGTTAAAACCTACTATACCCATCAGACAGGTTAAATATTACACTAACTGACAAAGATAGCCAAAGGACATAACTGCAGCAAATGTTCTTTTGGTAATATGTTTAAAGGTGTCAAAAGAAATAATAACATTGGGAATTAAAACACATTTAATTGAAGTCCATTATCAAACATAGTCAATGTTTGCTCTGAAGACCATGAAGCACAATAGGGTCGGGGGGGGGGGGGGGGGGGGGGGGGGTTGTTGAGAAGGTAATCCGTGTGGAATGGATGGTTTGAGGTAGGTGAATTAGTATGTGTTGGTTGGAGTATGTAAAATTGTGAGGGGAGAGAACGGGGATGTCAGTGGTGTTGAATGGGGGGTTCAGTACGGGATGGATGGGGGGGGATCAGTGCAGGATGAATGGGGGGGGTCAGTACAGGATAAATGGGGGTAGACAAAAAAAAGAGAGAGCAGAGGAGGTGGGGAGAGAAGAAGGTCAGTGCTCCTCGGACAACATCGCAGACAACATGCTTGCATTACAGAGCAAGATATGTATTTTTATTAATTATGCTTCAACCATATATTTTATGTGTCAGCTTAAATCAAAACTGCACAAGTTTTCTGAAGCAAGAGAGACTCCACCTGACCAGGTTTGTGGCTTATTATTCTATTGACCAATGCCCCAGCATTCCTTTCCCCCATCCCCCACAATCAGACTGAAGGATCCCAACCCAAAACAACACCTATCCATGTTCTCCAGAGATGCTGCCTGACCCGGTGAGTTACTCCTGCTGTTCTTGGTTTCCACATTTTTTCTACTGATCAAATTTAGGTTCACAACAGTCAGTTATATAAACATTCACAAACCTTTATTAGTTCACTGACATGCATTACAGTGATAACACCAATAAGCAATTAACAGAGATCAAATTAAAGTAAAATCTGAAAAAACCCAAATCATGCTCGTGGAAACTGTCCACACCCCAATATAGTTTATAGCATTTTTACGTGCGCAATTAAACTAGACATGTATTTGAGCTTGCGGGAGCAAATAACCTAACAATAAAAAGCTGTGGCTTCAAGCCATCAGTGGAATAATTTCATTACAAAGCTACAGCACCAATTTATTACTACCATTTTGGTCTGAAAACAGCATTTTTAACACTAACTTGCAAAAAAAAAACTCGTCATCATAACTAGAAAACAAAAAAATGGATTCAGTTACCACAACCCAATTAAGATTTTCACCCCAAAATGGTGGGAATTAAACGTAGTAATAATTGTACTTTGTGCCATAACAGAACACCAGACAAGACAGATTAAGGCTTTGATTAAAGTCAGGTACCAGATTATTCAATAATATTATCAAATTCAGTTCAGATTTCATTGTTTTGAAATTAACATTGACATATATTACTAGATAATTTTTGGAACAAAAAGGGTTTGTCAAAGCACTCAACAATATGTTACATACTGCATCTGCTGAGAGCAGACTAGTGCTTCAACCAAGTGACCCTTGGCTTTCATTTGCAGAGTCAAAATACCTTCTTCAATAAATTTACCACAGGGGTCACTAGCAACATGCCAAAAGACCTTAGCTAACAATGTTTTCCTCTTCCTTAAGCCAACCACATAGAGGCTGATGTTCACAGCCCCATGATTTAGCAATGTTACAAAATGTTGAGATTTTAAAAATCGTCTGCAATTTATCCCATCAGATACAGCATAAAAAGTTTAATTTGACACCTAATTCACTTTCATATCTTCAGTATTAAGAAAGTTATGACCATTTTCATACTCGGAAATTAGCATCTTGTTCCCCATTGCCTTTCAATTGACTTAACTCAAAAGCTGTGATCTAGAACTGTTAAAAGCCCATAACTTTCTTAAAAATTAAGAGAACTCAATGAAATTTTCAGTTATTATAGATTGAAGTGTTCTGAAACAAATATGAAACAATCTTACTTGGATGACCTGAAATTAAAGCATATAATTAGTTAGTTATCTATTGTAGCTAATTACAAAATTCAATGAGTAGATCTAAACATCTATCCATTTCTGAAGAAAAGATAAACTTTTTTTAAATTGCCCAAGTGTCCAAATAACATTCACACAATAATCCACAATATAACATAATTTTTAAATCTAATTTTCATGAATTTCTGGGCCAAATGGAATTAATTTAGTGTTTAATGCCTGTAAATTAATGGCCATTTAAATCAACTAGCGAGTGGGTTTTAGTGGAATGCAGTGGATTGGAACATTGCGGTTTGCTGTGAAGTTGGTATGAAAAATACAGCCGGTTCATACATTTTTTTGGACCCCATGTCGCAACATTAAAATATTATTAAAGCCTCCATAAAAACCAACTTTTAATGTAAAAATAAACTATTTACCTTTTTTTCTCCCCTACGCAAAATCCTTCCCATTATTGGCGCTCATGGCTTTTGAAGGTGATTTTTAAATTACTCTAGATAATAAATAATTTAGCGCAATTTAAAAATACCTTCATTAATGAAATATCGGAGCGATTTTTCTTCCGCAACGAAATCGCCCGACGTTTGCTCGATTTGCCCAGTCTGAAGAAAAACGGCACTTTAAGCCCGCCCCCCTCTGAAAGGTGCCAAAGTCGCGCACACGGGGAGCGGCAGAACTGCAGCACTGCTCAAGGTAAGTTTTGTAACATACCTACATGATTGCCTTCATTAACATCTAGTCTAAACTCATACACTTGATTTAACGATTAAGCTAATATGACACATTAATCAGACTAGAATTTCCAGAAAGGAAATGTAGAAACTAAGAACTGCCGATGCTGGTTAATACACAAAGTGGTGGAGTAACTCAGCAGGTCAGACCAAAGATACTAGAGCAAGCCTTCTATGATCTTTGGGTCAGACAGCACTCCCGAAGAACATGGATAGGTGTCGTTTCGGGTCGAGACTCTTCTTCAGAAACAAAATATTCACTTTAGGAAGGTGCCAGATTCAATGCGAAGTTTGTTGACACATTCCTACTAATATGTGCCTTTCTCTGATCCTCAATGTGACTTACTAGCATCACCACTGCCCCTGAAAATGCATTCTTGGCCCTAATAATTTGCTGCCTAAAAAAATTGTTGTCCCTTGCATTATCCAGCGATGTTACAAAACCTACCATCAGTGGCGCTGTAGATCTGCCACTGCCGGTGCGTGCGATTCTGGAGGCTTTTTGGGGGGTGGGGTTTAAAATGTAGGTTTGCATTAGTTGTCGGAGAGGGATTTCCTCAGGCTGAGAGCTGATGAAGAAAAATTCTTCCGGTTTTTATTATTCTGCTTTTTGGTGTGGTTTCATTTTAATCTTATGATGCGAAAATGTTCTTTAGGCCACCATACAAATCGGCCGTGTCCTGCCTGCCTATATGGGCTTAAATGTATGCAAACGGCATAAACACCCACTCACAAGATAATCAAATTCTTTTTTTTTGCGCAATCATGTCATAAGAACACCTAAATCTATATTTTGTGTTATTGTCTATCCATGATCAATATTTTCATACTAAATATCCAGAGTACAGTTTTAGTCAGATGTATGCAGCAAACAATAATGATTTTGATTATATTGAGTGTGTATGTTCTGGATTAATTTATGGTAATTAAACATTAAATCCCTTCCAGTTGGCATATAAATTTATGACAAAGTGAGATTTAAAAATCATGTCATATTGTGAATTCTTGTGTGAATGGGATCAGTTTGTTATTTGGAAACTTAGGCTATTTAAAAAGTAGCCTTTTCTTAAGAAATTGATAGATGTTTAGATCGAGTAATTGAATTTAGATGAAATGAGATTGATTTGATGAAACTGATGAATATGATTTATTTGTTGGGTATTGATCTTCTCCATAAAGACGGTCTTTTGCTAGAAATTGTAATTTCATTACCTATCTGTTATGGACTTACATCATATAATACAATAATATTAAAGTTCTGATCTTGAGAATATCACATTTTTGAATTCAAGACAGCCTGGGTGTTAATAACTGAAAATTTCATTTAGTTCTCTTAATTTTTAAGAAAGTTATGGACATTTGAGTGTCCTCGATCACAGCTTTTGTCAATGGAAAAGCAATAGGAACAAAATGCTAATTTTAGAGTATGAAAATGACCATAACTTTTTAAATACTGAAGATATGAAAGTGAATTAGGTATCAAATTAAAGTTCTTTTGATGCTTTATCTGACATAAATAGAAAACCGGTATGGTGGAAATAACACACTAGAAACAAAGAAAAAGCTAGCATCTCAGGTTAAGGGCCTGTCCCACCAGCATGCGATTCCATGCGGTGAGCGTGACCAAACTGGCAGCGGGGGCCGCGCGGAGGTCGGGTGAGTGGCGCAACGCGGCGCAAAGTGAGGTGAACTTGGAGCGAAGTCTCAAAGGTAAGTTTGCCAGGACAGAGAGGGACACGGAGGCACACACAGAGAGGTTCATGGAGGCACAACATCGAGGCGGTGTGTAATGCGTCGAGGCGATAGTGAGCCGACAAGCCATTGCCACGCGGAATTTTTGAACACTGTCAGATTTTCGGAGCCCCGCGCGATGTCGGGACAAACTCCGCACGGCTCTGGTGATCAAAGTGGGACCGGCCCCGCGATGTCGGACGGCTCAAGCGACCACGTTAGGTCGCGCTCATCGCATGGAGTTGCATGCTGGTGGGACAGGCCCTTTACAGCCTTTCAATAGGATTAGGAAAAGTCACAAATCAAGAGTTTCACTTTGCAGAGAAAGGACAGAGAATAAAGGGAAGTTTGGTGAATGTCAAGAAACCTTGGCACAACAGACTAGAGTAATTTTTACTAGAGCGTTACTAGAGTGATTTTTAAGGAAAATCGTCAAGCCAGACAAGTGTTACCTTTGGTCAGCAGTTTTATGCTAAGGTAAATACCAATGAACTGTAAGAGGATGGAAATCTAAAATAACTATTTGAAAATAAATGTCACTAGATTCAAATTGTGTTTTTGTAGTTACTTTTCAGGATTAGACTCCATATCAGAGTTAACAAATTACCTTGTATATATGAGATATAGAGGCATCATGTGCTCATGTTCTTTATATTAACACCTAAAGAAATGTTACATATTTTCTACTTTACTGCAAATTATGGGCTGCCACATGCCAGGTGATGCCAGCAGTTCGACTGTGAACTGTTGGCTTTTACGTTCACGAAACATCAAGTTTAGAACTAGTGTGTATCCATGAATTCCTGAAGTCACCATCTGCGCTCTAGCAGAGGACAAATTTGCTGAATCTTTCAGCACATACACCAAGGAACTTGCTCAATGACGTGGTGTTCACTTGAACTATGTGAACAGAGGAAATTATGAGAAAGAAGGACAAATGCAGAGCGATTTTTATTTTATTCAATCATGCTAGGTTTAATGTTCTTAATCTTTACAAAGAAATTCATTCTAAAATTTAAGTATTTCATTAACAGATTTTTTTCAGATTTCCGTGAGCCAACAAACATGAGCATTCTATCGCACACAGCTCACCATTTTGTATCCTGCCCTTACTTACAAGCAGATTGGCAGTAAGATGTTGAAGAGGGCAGGAAGTGGGCCGCAAGATACAATTTCCGCAGCATGCTGCTGCCACCAACTCCTTCCAGTCCACCACTTAAGCAAAAATACAAGTATATATAATTAGACACCCTTCCCACACAAACCAAAAGAAGTACTGTTTATAAGGA
Source organism: Raja brachyura (assembly GCA_963514005.1). The sequence goes on along the minus strand of OY740799.1, from coordinate 20,208,128 downwards.
ATCAACCAGTCATACCATTCAAGAATGACCAAACCATAGCAATAATTATGAATGTCTTTATTAAAGATTGTCAACCCTTACATTTAACACAGGACTTGAGCTCCAAAGTTCCAAGCTCAACACTGGCCTTCAAGCATCGGATGCCATCAAGCATCAAAACAATACTTGCATTGAAACTTTCCAGGCACTGTGCCAACTGGCAGATAGCTTGTAAACTTGGCAACATTTAGAGCAATACAAAAGATGCACCACTTCAAATACCCAAGGAGTAAATAATCAACATTTAAAATCAATATTTTAAAATGAATGATTGCAGCCCTCAACTTTCCTTCAGTTTCAAAAAAATAAATAGTGTCTGTAGGTATATTGATAATTGTTCTTTCAATACATATCTACATTTCTTGGCCAACAGTAGCATCAAAACCTATAGATATTTCAGATGTGCCATGTTTTTTTAAACAGATTCACAGATCGATAAATTCATTTCCCAGCTAGAAAGTGATGATGTAAACTTGGCAATTCCCAAGTAACTGCAGTAGTTATTGATTAAAGAGTACAAGTAAGTTTTTTGTTTTTAAATATTTATTCACGTGGTGCAGATATTGCTATTAATTAGCTATTTTTAAAGTTTAGTTTATAGACACAGTGTGGAAAGAGGCCCTTCGGCCCGCCGTGTTCACACCAACCAGCAATCGCGCGCATTAATACTACCCTTCAAACACTAGGGACAATTTAACTTTTTTTATACCAAGCCAATTAACCTACAATCCTGTATGTCTTTGCCGTGTGGGAGGAAACCAAAGATCTTGGAGAAAACCCATGCAGGTCATGGGAGAACATACAAATTCCGTACAGACAAGCACCCCATAGTCATGATCGAACCCAGGTCTCTGGCGCTGCAAGGCAGTAGCTCTACCGCCATGCCACTGTGCCGCCCATGACACAATTGGATATATAATCAAGCAGGTAAATTTTGTGAGCCAAATAGCAAACAGAATGAAACAATTTAGGTATCTTTATCAATTTTCGGCACACTGTCAAACCGCTTTGTTCTGTTCAAAAAGATTCTAATTAAATAATTAATTGATTCTAATTAAATGGACCCACAGTTTACTTTCGACTACAAATATTCGCCAAAGATAACAAATTATCTTACTTATCCCACCCAATTAACATCCGAGTTAATCTGTGAAGTTAAAACAGGAACAAATATACACATTTGGTTTTGTTCAAAACTCTAATGAACAAAGGTGTGTTTGATTCTTCTGTAATTAGTTGCATTCCTTGTTTGCTGAAGTAACTATAACTCAAAAATGGTACACAATATAGCTAATGTTTTAAATGTCTATTAACTTGGTGCAATAGCTTCTAAAATACAACTAATATGAACATACAAAAATAAAATTTTAGTTTACATCTGCAATTCCCAGGTTATGCTTTATTCTAAAATCTTTGTGCAATTTTAAGAATCACCACTCTAACATGGGCAATGAGGTTTGCGTTGGATTGACTGAAGAGCCAAACAAACTCTCATCTCCCAGAGACTTCTCAGAATATTTAAATGCAGAATTAGATTGCAAGATCACCAAACCTTTTCTCAAGGTTGACAAAATCAACAACTGCAGGGCATAGGGTTAAGATGAGAGGTGAAAGATTCAAGATGAGAGGAGAAAGGAATCTGAGCGGCAGCATTTTCACAAAGAGGGTGATAGGTATATGGAATGAGCTTCCAGACAAAATGCTGGGACTATGAACATTCAATACGTTTGACAGATATACTGGTGGGAAAGATTTAAGAGGGGTATGAAACAAATGCAGGAAAAATGGGTTGAGCAAGGTTAAGCACTTGGTTGGCATGGATGAGTTGGACCACTGGCCTGTTTACGTGCTTTATGACTGTGGATAATACACATAAATACATATACTAATATCTGCAAAACAGTATTCAGTTACAGATTTGATCGTTTTAAATTTTAATTGTTTCACGAGAATAATCTAAACAAGATGTAATGTTAGTCGGAAATTGAGATTAATTAGATATGTCTTTGAAATATTGCACATTGTTAAAAAACACACTAGATATTGAATTGCTTTCTAGCTCTTCAATCAAAATCAGCAAAATTATATGCACACACCGAAGAATTTATCTTTTCTTTTAAACCGACCCCAACAAAAGAGTGTAAAACAGTAAGTTTACATCGGATACGTCATTGTGTGATGCTATAAGCATGCTCAATAACTTAACCTCTTCATTTCCGCCATTATAGAGTGAACCGCAAAACACTGTACAGATTTCCAGTTAAAGAAATGAATACCAGACAATAACTTTTGACTTCAGCATTCTCAAAATGTCTAGCTACCAGCCGTAGTGGTATCAGATTCAACATTTAGTGCCCCCTCAAACCCAATATAGTAGTTTTCAAAAATGCCATTTGCTCAATCGTTGCCACCATTCAGTAGCCAAGTGCTCAAATAACATTCACACATTTATTTTGGTTTTACAGTTTCAGTAGACAATAGGTGTAGGATTAGGCCATTCGGCCCTTTGAGCCAGCACCACCATTCAATGTGATCATGGCTGATCATCCACAATCAGTACACTGTTCCTGCCTTCTCCCCATATCCCTTGATTCCTCTATCTTTAAGAGCTCTATCTAACTTTCCATCTAACATCCAACTTTAAGAGCTCTATCTAATTTTCCATCAAAGCCACAAAAAGTTGGAATAACTCAGCGGATCAGACAGCATCTCTGACATCATCTATTCATTTTCTCCAGAGATGCTGTCTGACCAACTGAGTTACTCAATCGTTTTGCGCCTATCTTCGGTTTAAACCAGCATCTGCAGTTCATTCCCACACACATCACCTGTTACATAATAGTGAATAAAATACGGAGGAATAAATACCAAGGAATCTAATTGGATTTTGGCATTTGACATAGAGAATACTGTCTAATCTTATTAGACTACTTAATCCAGTTAGCTGCTGCCACTATTGTTTATTGGACATACAAGTAACAAGCAGGTTTATCACACTTGGAGAATAATTTATAATCACCAAATGTAAGCTGGGAAGTATAGATAGATCCATATTTTTTGCAGAGCCTAGGACAGGAAGCTGACAGCAACATTACCTCATGGCCAAATTCACAAAATTATATTTTCAGCATCAGATCATATAAATTGTTTTAGAATCCCAAGAGAAAATCACACAAGGGCGTTTTTAATCACAAATATGTTGGGCACTAAGCTATCACCAAGATCGTTTACGATCAATTTTACTACTATTTAAAAAATAATTACACGGCTGAAAGGAATCAATCATAAAAAAAAGGCATTATTGTGTTAATGGCCAAAAATCGCGTCACTAGAAAATTCCATCGATTTATACTTTTTTTGTAGGATTAATATACTTCAAATAGTGATGTGATGTGCATGTCCCAACACAACTGAGTGACGTGTTCACGCAATTAAGTGATGTTTAGTGCTTGATTTAGTGTTTGTATATTCAGGCACATGTGAGATATTCCACATGAGGACTACTTGTGAAAATAGTTTTTTCCCCCAAACAGGTTTCACAAATAACAGAAAAGAAACCTCGGTGTACTTTTCAACAAAAAGACCCAATCCAAACCACAATATGGCGTTAACGTAACCTAAACGCACCCGAGAACACAAAATGTTGAACGAGTGAACCAATCATAGAGTTCATTGTTTACACATTTTTGTTGCAGGTTCTCAATACCTGTGGCTGCAAGCCAGTAAGTTAGCGGGAAATAAAGGTGCATAATAGTAACCATCCCAAATAAGATCAACTAGTAGCTACCCCCGGGGTCACTTGCCTCCGCCTTACTAAAACTACAATGTCAAAAATAATAAGCAGGGAAGATGCAGGTTCATCTGGAGTTCTCACCAAACATAGATTTTTTTCAGTTTGTCTCGGTATTAATGGGGGAGGGGAGGGAGGAGAAAAAATGTAAAGCTTTAAAATGCTCAAAACAAAATGCGATCAGTTTTGCATGGAGTGTTTTAAATTCCAACTGCCAAACAAGTAAAAAACTGAAAAGTACATCAGGACCCTGGGTGGAAGGACAGAGCACAGGGATCGATGGTCAGAGAGCCATCTTGCCCCTCGGCCGGTGAGATCCAGCCGGAGTCCCACACTCAAACTCACCCAAGAGCAGCAGCTTGACTTCCCTCGCCGCTTTCTCTCCGTCCTCCCTCAGATTCCGGTCGATCATCTTGGACCTCTCCACCGCATCTTTGTCCTCGGTGCTGAGCGTACACCCCATTCCGCCGGCTTCACTCGCCCCCCTCTCTCCCTCGGAGACGCCGCAGCTTCGTCACACCGCCCTGCCACCGAGTCAGACAACGCTTCCGTTCCCCACTGGCAACCACTCTCCAAATCCAAGTACAACTTCACCACCGAGTGCCGAATCCGTCGGCTGCCGGTCGTAATTTGAAAGGTGGACACCGCCGACTCCAGCCGGTTGATTTATTTTCTCTTCACCGTCGCTAAACCATTCACACCTCAACCGCCGTCGGCCGCTCCCGGCGCATGCGCACTGCCCGCCGCGGGAGCCGCCTCGATGCCGAGACCCGGATGCCGGGCTCCCGCTCTCTGCGCCTGCGTCAACGGGATGGGAGCGGGCGGTAACCAGTGGCAACACCCCTCCCCCCACTCCCTCCCCCTCCCCCCACTCCCTCCCCCTCCCCCCACTCCCTCCCACTCCCCCCACTCCCTCCCACTCCCTCCCCCCCACTCCCACCTCCTCCCCCTCCCCCCCACTCCCTCTCTCCCACTCCCTCCCCCCACCTCCTCCCCCTCCCCCCACTCCCTCCCACTCCCCCCACTCCCTCCCCCCCACTCCCACCTCCTCCCCCTCCCCCCCTCCCCCCCCTCCCCCCCACTCCCTCTCCCCCACTCCCTCCCCCCACTCCCTCTCTCCCACTCCCTCCCCCCACCTCCTCCCCCTCCCCCCACTCCCTCCTATTAAACAATTGTATTCAACCTCTGGTGATGTCTGTAGTGCTTGCATCACCATAGTTTGAAAAGTACTGTTGAAGAACAGGACCCTTCTTCAGATTGATTGTGGTAGTGGGGAGAAAACTGGAAAACTGGACACCTGCCTGAGTGGGACAAAGCCTGGCAAGTGACAAGAGGTGCTTTGATTGGCAAATAGGTGGACAAAGGCTAGAGATAAAAAAGGAGACTAAAGGGTGTCAGATGAGTGAAGATGAATGAAAAGTGAAAAGGGATATAGATGGAAGGCCAGGTAGACAAAAATGCTGGAGAAACTGGGTGAGGCAGCATCTATGGAGCGAAGGAAATCGGCGACATTTCGGGTCGAGACCCTTCTTCAGACCATAGATGCTGCCTCACCCGCTGAGTGTCTCCAGCATTTTTGTCTACCCTTGATTTTCCAACATCTGCAGTTCCTTCTTAAATAGATGGAAGGACAGTCTGTAATATCCTTGCAGACAGATATATTGAAGATCTGCACAACGTTCTATGTTGGTCTGCAAGGCAGAAATGCCACAGTCAACACACGGTCGTCAATCACAGAGCTCTTGGAGGACAGCAGGCAGGAGAATGTGGACCAACCACTGATCCTGGAGGAGCTGACTTGTACCATCTGTTCCTTTAACTCAAATAAAAATCCCAAAAGCGATGGCTTACCAACTGAGTTGTACACGGCTCTGTGGGAATGGGTGGATCCAGACCAGCTGCAAGTGTACAATGCTATACTTCCAGCTGGCGGCATGTCAGACTCCATGAGGGAGGGTACCATCACCCTCATCTACTGGGAGATGGATGATGTCAGGAATTGGAGGCCCATCCCACTGCTAAATGTGGACCACAACATCCTGTCCAAGGCCATCACCAACCAAGTCAAGTCTGTTCTTAGACAAGGGATCCACCCTGACCAAACCTGTACTGTATCTGGCACAAAAGCTTTTGACAGCCCTGCTCAGGAATACCATTGCCTATGTGCAGGACAGAGGGGTGGACACCTGCCTCGTTAGCTTGGATCAGGAGAAGGACTTCAACAGGATACTGGACACATTAATGATGGACGTGCTCTCCAAAATAGGCATTAGGGAGGGAATCAGGAAATGGATCAAATTACACCACGCTGATATCCAGTGCAGCCTGAATGAATGGTTGGGAAATGGATAGCTTGCCCATCGAATCTGGAGTCAGGCAGGGCTGCTCACTCTTCCCTGTCTTGATTCATAAGTTCTAGGAGCAGAGTTAGGCCATTTGGCCCATTAAGTCCACTCCACCATTCCCTTTCAACCCCATTCTCCTGCCTTCTCCCCATAACCTCTGACAGCATTACTAATCCAGAATCTGTCAATCTCCAACTTGGGCGATGTCAAAATTATATGTTTAAAGTAATGATTGAAGGAAGGAGAAAGGGTGGTGGGCAAAAATAGACACACACTAGCGTGTAGCACAGGAAAGAGAAGAAATGAAAAAATAAGGGAAGGGTGGTGCTTACATAAAATTGGAGAATTAAATGTTCATACCATTGGGGTGCAAGCTACCCAAATGGAACATGAGATGCTGTTCCTCCATGTTGCATGAAGTTGAGAGTATGGGATGTAATCATTGCAAGAGGCAGGGTGGGAGGCTGTGTAATCCAGCTAACTGTGGGTTAGTTGGTTTATAGTAAAGGAAGATATTTATCATATGTTCCAGATAAGAACTGGAACCATGAACGTCTTACTTGCAGCAGCTTTACAAGCACATTAGATGCAACAACAATAAATATACTGTAACTTATCCGTTATTCAAAGTAAACTGCACCATGAAAATGTAAAAACCAAAATACATAGAGAAACTACAGTAGTGCTAGTTCGTAATGGCTCGGTGCCGAATTAGGGTTATGGTTAGGCTTGTCCAGGGTAGTTCAAGAACCTGATGGTAGATGGGAAGAAGATTTTCTTGAACCTGGAGGTAATGGTTCTCAGGATCCTGTACCTTCTTCCGATGATAGCCTCAAATGTGAGTGTGGCCAGGGTGGTGTGGATCTTTGATGATATTTGCTGCATTTTTAATGTTCTGCTTCCTGTAGATCCCTTCGATGGTGGGGAGGTCAAAACCCGTGATGGACAGGGCAATATCCACCACCACTTTCTGCTGTCTACTTCGTACTTGAGCAATTGAATGACCGGACCAGGCCATGATGCAACCAGTCAATGACTGTGGAAGTTTGATAGAGTATTCAGCGATATGATGAATCTCCTCAAACTTTTGAAAAAATAGAAGCATAGCTGAGCCTAAGGTGGATCATCAGAGATACTTAAATCCATAAACTTAAAGCAGTTGACTTTCTCCACCTTTATCCCGCCAATGAATACAGCTGCTTTGCCCCAGAAGTCGATAATCAAATCCTTGGCCTCTCTAATGTTGAAAGCAAGATTGTTTTTATAACACCACTCAAACAGGAAGATTATCGATCTTCCTCCTATAATCTGACTCATCCAATCTTAGTGATATCGTTGGCACACTTAATGATGGTGTTAGAGCCATGTTTATTTTTAGTTTAGTTGAGAGATACAGCACGGAAACAGACCCTTTGGCCCACCAAGTCCGCGCCGACCTGCGGTTCGCGCACACTAACTCTATCCTCCAAACACTAGGGACAATTTCCAATTTTACCGAAGTCAATTAACCGACAAACTTGCACGTCTTTGGAGTGTGGGAGGAAACCAGAGCACCCGGAAAAAACCAATGCAGGTCAATGGGAGATAGTATAAACTTCGTATGGACAGCACCCGTATTCAGAATCGAACCCAGGTCTCTGGCACTGTAAGTCAGCAACTCTACACCACCATACTGTACTGGCAGTGCAACATGTCTGGTTACTTGTACTGAGTAATAGAGAGTAGAACAGGGGCTAAGCACGCAGCCTTGAGGTGCCGATCTGCTGATGTTCAGCAAGTAGGAAGTGCTGATGCCAATTCACACTGATTGTGGTCTGCCAATGAGGAAGTCGAAGACTCATTTGCATAGTCATGAACAAAACACAAGTTTGCTAAATGTAGAAGGGATGATATGTTGAAAGCTGAGCTGTAGTCGATGAATAACAGCCTGATGTATGGGGTGGAAGATTGCAACCTTCACGTGGTCCGCCCTGTTTCGACTAATGCAATCAACTCGACGTGCAAAAACAGAAGATCAAATAGAACAAGTTGTCCTACAACTTTAGGCTGTGCACGCCACATGAAAGAAGAAGAAGAAGCCTGATGTATGTATTTCTGTTGTACAAATGGACTGGCACAAAGTGGTGAGATTGCATCTGCTGTTATTTGCGTCATAACCAGCCTGTCAAAGTGATTCATCACAATTGATGAGGGTGCCACAGGTTGGTAGTCATTGAGGCTCTTGCTGGGCTACATTGAGGCTCATTGTAGATGTCATTTTAAAGCCGATGGGAAATTCGGACCACAGTTGTGGGCAACTGTCCATAAAATCTCCAGCCAGTTGGTCAGCACAGGGTTTGAGTACACTGACAAGCACACTGACAGGTTGGATACATTCCAAGGGTTCACCCTCCAGAAGGACCTTCTGATGCTTTAATCATTTAAAAATTGGACTTTAATGTTGCTGGGTGCTTGTAGTTGGCATGGACTTGGTCCATGTTTCCGTGTTGTATGTCTTTACAAATTCTTACACAAGATAATACTTGTATTTCTACAATGTTTCCACTGTCTCATTTCCCCTTCTCTGATCTGCATGGTGGAGCTGTCAGCACTATAACTTTATCGTTCCTTGTATTCATTGTCTGGACTGTTAATGTTGCTGGCAAGACCTGCATATTTTGCCAATGCCAAACTAATTGCACTTGAGAAGATGATGACCAACTACCTCTTGCACTGGTGCAGGACATAATAAATCTACTCCCACAATGTTGTTGGGCAGGATACTGGAATTTGGACTCAATAACGTTGAAGGAATAGCAATATATTTCCAAGGCAGGCCAACGTGTGACTAGGTAGTAACCTTCAGATGTTGATGCCTGCTAGCTTATCCTTTTCGTTAGTACACTTTGTTGCTTTAAGAGATGCTGCCCCTATTCTGTAACTGCAGTGTATTTTGCAGTCTATACACACCCGCACCTATGGTCACGTGCGGTGCAGGGAATGAATGTTTAAGATGGTGGAAGGGTTGCCAATTGGGGTGCTTTGTCTTGTATGGTGTCAAGCCCCTTGTGAGTTGATGGAAGTCCACTCATTCAGGGAGGTGAGTGTATTTCACCAAGCTCCTGACTGATGCCTTGTAGATAGTGAAAGGGCAATGGAGCATCTTCCTCAATGGAGCAATTGTTTTTCTTCCTCCTTCCCGTCTTGATTTTGTTCAACCTGGAATCCAGTCATCTTTGTAACTGGATTTCTGCCTGAACACAAGAAAATGTGAGCAGGAATAGGCCACCCAGGTTGCTCATGTCTGCCCTGCCATTCAGTATGATCATGCCTGATCTCTGTTGGCCACAATCCCCCTTGTGAGACAGTTCTTCTTAACCCGCAATTCATTGATCTTTCAAATATTTATTTTTCTTCATTTTAAGTATATTTAATGATCTATCCTTCACCACCGTCAGGGGCAGACAATTGTAAAAATTCACTACCCACTAAGAGAAGCACTCTTAGGAGCTTACATGTCGAAATAATGTCACCCCCATTTTTCTAAACTTACAAGTATACAGAGCCAAACTCTAGCCTTTCTTGATCAGCCAACCCTCTCAATCCATGAATTAACCTGATGAATCTCCTTTCAAAATATACTGGAACATTTAAATCCATCTCAATTTTACTCATTTGCAGTCACTCCATTTAGATAATTATCCCCCTTTTATCTCCCATGATCTCAAACTCCCCCACACTAAATTCTATTTGCTAAGTTTTCAGCCAATCACTCAATCAATCTATATCCTGTTGCAGAATCACAACGTCCTTATCATAAAATGCCTTTCCACCTATTTTTCTAGAAATATTAGAATGGTGGAAAGTTTCCGATGTAAGTTTTTTTCTCAGCATCTCTGTTGTTATCCGCAGGAGTACAAAAGTTGCCTTTTATCTGTAAATTCAAAAAAATTGATGCTTCACAGAAAGACTTGATTTACCTTGTTCCTTTTTCAGTGTATATACTGATTTCTAAATAAAATTTAAAATTGAATAATGTGAAGCAATGTTTGTTACCATTGCGTTTCATAAACTGTTCAAACCGAAATACCAAAATTGCAGACTTTTATTTTCTTGGTAAAACCACGTGCAATAAAATAGACCTGAATCTTTCTATATTGCATTCAAAGGTGCACAGCTTGAGCCTGCATTCCTTGCATAATTTAGCACAATCCACTTTGAACGGTGTCATGGACAACTTTCACACTTGGAGTGGAATTCTTGGTGACTATGATCTGCGGTCTTTGCAGGTTGTGCACTTGCTGGATAACTTTTCTGGGTCCTTGGCTATGCTGGGCCAATAGACTAAGTTATGAGTTACTGTATTGCTTTCATTTTAATAATGTAAAATGCTGTAAGGAAAGGTATTTGTTTATTCTACCTCATAATGCATCTTAAAATTCCTCTGTAGTCTCATTTGATGCAGCCCTGCTTTGTCCACATCTCATAACATCTACAATGAAAAATTCAAAGGTTTTATATCTCATTCAGTCGTGTGTGAATCAGTCGGCAACTCAAAGTATGCACTCAGATACTTGCTTTTATATTGAATCCTGTGTAATGGGCCTGTCCCATTTAGGCAACTTTTTAGGCGACTGCAGGACACTGTGCAGTTACCACATGGTCGCCACATGTTCGCGGATGGTTGCCGGGGAGTCGCCTTCATGGTCGTGAGGAGTTCCCATATTTTTGGAACTTCCAGCGGCACTACTATGGTCGCCGAGAATTTTTCAACATGTTGAAAAATTAGTGGCGACTAGAATGAAGTCACCATGGAGAATGAAGTCACCAGCGAGAATTCTTGAGCCGTAGGTGGGTCGCAAGGAGGTCCTAGTGGGTTGTCAGGAGGTCAAAGGTTCTCGGAGGTTCTCGTAGGTTGGAGCCAGTGCTGACCGGTGAATTTCATTGGCTCATTTGGGGAAAAAAAAGGTAAGCAGTAGTTTTCAGAACCAAGGAACCGACTAGTAATGTAAATGTCTGCCAAACTTCACAGCCATGTATCTCTGGCTTCTTAAAAGTTGTCTCTACTCCTTCTACGCCAAAAAACGCCAAAGTGGGACAGGCCCATAAATGTTGTTATCCGCTATAATCACAAGTCAGCCATCATAGTTCTCAGGAGTGAATATTCCATTCACCATGTCTATATCAGCATTTCAGTGAGTTAAAATGTATAATGAATACACTGGCATTCTGTTCAGATTCTCAATACATACTGCTTTGGGAAGATGGCCTTTGCTGCTTCCTTGAGGCTGCCTTTGTGGGAACTGTGAACTTGAATCCAAAATGGACATCCAACATCGTGGTCAGTAAATGGTCTGCCTAACATGAATAAGTAATATCCTTTGATCACAAATCTGATGCCGAACTGTCTTTGTATCTGATTGTAACACTCTCATTCCTTTTAAATATACACAATACAGAGGCAATGGGCTTTTCCAGGGCCGGTTACATTTGCAGATGACACAAAGCTGGGTGGCAGTGTGAACTGTGAGGATGATGCTATGAGAATGCAGGGTGACTTGGACAGGTTGGGTGAGTGGGCAGATGCATGGCAGATGCAGTTTAATGTGGATACATGTGAGGTTATCCACTTTGGTAGCAAAAACAGGAAGGCAGATTATTATCTAAATGGTGTTAAGTTGGGAAAAGGGGAAGTACAATGGGATCTGGGGGGTCCTTGGTCATCAGTCAATGAAAGTAAGCATGCAGGTACAGCAGGCAGTGAAGAAAGCGAATGGCATTTTGGCCTTCATAACAAGAGGAGTTGAGTATAGGAGCAAAGAGGTCCTTCTGCAGAGGCCCTAGTGAGTCGCACCTGGAGTATTGTGTGCAGTTTTGGTCCCCTAATTTGAGGAAGGACATTATTGCTATTGAGGGAGTGCAGCATAGGTTTACAAGGTTAATTCCCAGGATGTTGGGACTGTCATATGCTGAGAGAATGGAGCGGCTGAGCTTGTGTACTCTGGAGTTTCGAAGGATGAGAGGAGATCTTATTGAAACATATAAGATTATTAAGGGTTTGGACACACTAGAGGCAGGAAACATGTTCCCGATGTTGGGGGAGTCCAGAACCACTGGCATTCTGTTCAGATTCTCTGGTAACCCATTTAGAACGGTAAGCCATTGAGAACAGAGACAAGGAAACACTTTTTCACACAGAGTGTTGTGAGTCTGTGGAATTCTCTGCCACAGAGGGCGGTGGCGGCCGGTTCTCTGGATACTTTCAAGAGAGAGCTAGATAGCGCTCTTAAAGATAGCGGAGTCAGGGAATATGGGGAGAGGCAGGAACGGGGTACTGATTGGGGATGATCAGCCATGATCTCATTGAATGGCAGTGCTGGCTTGAAGGGCTGAATGACCTACTCCTGAACCTATTGTCTATTGGCCCATAACTCTCCAGCTCCACAAATGGAGTTATCAAAAGTATGCATGTGAACTGTGCATCAGGAGCTATTTTAGGAGTCATATGCCTCTTATTCATTCCTTCCTCACCATAATGGTCCATCCTATCTCAGCAGTTAACACAGTGGTGTTAGTACTATTGCAAGTACCAGCAGAAATCTTGACTTCCTGACTCTGATACACAATACCCAGACCAATTAAACCAAACATACCATATGCCTTATTTACCACTCTATTTACATGTTGCCACTTTCAGTGAGTTATGGACTTGGTCCCCAAGATCCCTCTGTCCATCAATGCAGTGCTTTGGCATGGGTTTTGATTATGGCACCTTGCTAAAGATCTTGATGTGCGTGTCTACTATAATCGAGTAACCAGCAGCTGAACAATATTGATATCGATTCATTAACATTTACTTTAATTTTTAATTTGCTGCTATTTATGACAAATATGCTAGATATATTTCAGGGTTTTTTCTCCATTCTTACCTTTCCTGCCAAACTCGCTCACACGTCATATGCTTAATACTGAAGCTCCTTGCTTCACTGCTAGTACTTACCTGTACGCAGCATTTTATAACAACCAAAATTTTGGGCATTGTTGAAAGCCATCTCTACTACAGTGACAATTTTATATGCTCACACAAATGTTATAACTGATGTGTTTTATAATTCAGATTGAATTTATTCATATATTAACTTGCATGCTGTATTTAGGAGGTGCTAAGCACATTCTTCAACGTACTTTTTTATCACAAATAATCTCATCTGATCTTTGGTTTCTGGTTCCAATTTGCAGCATCCTGTAGTCTCAAAATCCAATAAGGTGGTTCAGCATGGTACTTGAGAACTGTGACCTCCAAGTTCAAGAACAGTGTCTTCTCATCAGCTATCAGATTTTTAAAACACTCTGCACAACCCTAACCACATCCCTGTTTCAGCAATGGAGTACTCTAGACGTTTTGCTGGGTGCACTCCATATTACAGCTTGCGCTATTACTGTCTGGTTACCTAGTGATAACTGGTCATTTATCGTATTATTGTGTATTTCTATATATTTGTTGCATTAATGTGCCTGTAACGCTGCAACATTAACAACTTCATTGTTCCTATTCCAGTTCGTTGGACAATTAAACTTTCTTGACTTCTCCTGATCAACTCATTCGACTGAACCACTATTCAGCATGTGAACTTCTCAATCATTAATCTTCCTATAATTAACATCCTCTGTTTTTCCAGAGTCTGCCTGGGGATAATGCTAAAATAAAAACCCAAACGCAAAATATACTTTCTAAACTGATGCTGCACAACAAACCTTACTACAATTGCTTATTCATCTCTCTTGTGTGGTGCCTTCACTGCACTTTTTCTCCAATTCACTGTCCCATGGTGGCCGCAGTGTGCATGGTGGAGGCTAAAAGGTTGAAAACCTGGGAAAACCATGGCCTCCCAGACCCAGACTAACATGAATTACACCAATTATAAAGCAATGAAATATGATTGTTTCAAATCTCTTTTTAAGTCAGTTGTTTATTTTCCCATTATTTACTATCCTAAAAGAAAATGGATAATTAAAAAGGCATTGAAAAGCACAGTGTAGTTCTGAAGAAGGCTATTGACACAAAACATTGCCTATTTCCTTCGCTCCATAGATGCTGCTTCACCCGCTGAGTTTCTCCAGCATTTTTGTCCACTGTGTAGTTAACATAAATTTGCTTTTATAACTTACATTTCAAATTACTCAAAACATACTCCTTGCGATAAATATTTATCTTTACAGTAAAGAGATAACTATATCTCTTTACTGTAAACACTATCCAATTATGTTTCCAATAAATATTGGGTCAAATATGAAATTGAAATATATAAGATAGACACAAAAAGCTGGAGTAACAGCGGGACAGGCAGCACCTCTGAAGAGAAGGAATGGGTGACGTTTCAGGTCGAGACCCTTCTAAGCTTAACTATGTGCCAATTCAAACGCAGGTACTGGTTCCATTTTAGAGCATGAATACAACTGGTTTAATATCTATAGTTTAACAAAAATAGGATTCCATAACCTTCTGCATAAATTTATCAATTTGCACAATACAAGCTGAGAAAGACTGTTGATTTGAGCTTTGAATTTAAGTGGTTACTAAACAGTCCTACGTAACAAGAATTAATTTTTCAGTTGCAGTGTATGAATAAACAAACTCTAGCTGTACCACGGCTGCATCATAACAAACAAGATTCTTGCATTTATCATGGTTAGCAACGAGATAGGAATGGCACAAAAGGAAAGATAATTTGGCTGCATGTGACATTAAATTTACAAAGCAAAGAACAACAAGACTGTTATCACTTTGCTTTGGAATAAAAATGAATTTATGACTGAGTTTTCATAAATCTAAATTAAAACAAACCTTGAAGATACTTGGGTTATGGAGTGCCACTCCAAGGAAAAATAGAGCCCCTAGAATTTTCCTTTTCTCATCCAACTAAGAAAATAAACAGCAAACAACATGTCAAGGACAATAATCTGAAAATTATTGGATGGGGAGGGGGAGTTAAGTAAGAATGGATGGATTATTTTCTAAACACGAAACATTGGAATGCAACCAGAGACTGTAAGATGCTTGGAAGAACTGCAGAATATTTAGCCTGAAATTCTTAAACAATGAATAACTTTAGTGAGTTCAAAGATAGTCTCATATAGGGAATGATGAACAGAGTATCCTATTCTAACATTGTAATGAGAAATTATATTGGGGCGAAATCACATTATGTATTTTTAGTAACAAAGCATTAATATGTTTGTGTTCATTCAAAACTTAATTGTCCACTGTTTTAATGTACTCTTGAAGTAAAATAGAGATATCATAAAATGGTTATTTTCTGAATATTAAGATCATGAAGTATGAGATTAAATAAAGTTTAAAGCATGTGTAACATTTTGAGTTAGAGAAGTAAACTAACAATATTATGTAAGACATAAAGGGCATGTCCCACTTTCACGACCTAATTCACGACCTCTGCCAAGTTTGCCCTTGACTCATACTCGCAGCATGGTCGTCACGAGGTCATAGGAGGTCATAGGTAGGTCTTAGCAGGTTGTGATGCTAGTCGTAGGTACTTGTGACATCAAGTAGGTCAGGGTGTTTTTCTAGCATGATGAAAAATGTCCACGAGTAAAAAAGGTCGTGAATTAGGTCGTGAAAGTGGGACAGGCCCTTAAGCAGGTTTCAAATGAGATCCTTGTCATCCCTCGGACTGAGAAGTAAAGTGTCTCTCTTCAGTGGTAGTGTCAACATTGATTGGGAAGAAAGCACATCTCAATGATGAAGGCTTGTGAACACAGAATTTCAAAACTGCGCAAAAATTAACATGGGACACGTGGAATGATTTGTATACTTCATAGATAGGCCTGTGCGCAAACCACATGGGCATCAAGCCTCATTATCCTAGAACCAGCAAGTTGCAATTACATTAGAGCTTTTCCAGACAAGAGAACAGCTTACAACAAGAAGATGAACGGGAGAAGAGTCATCAATGGTATGATCAAATGTCCCCAAGTTCCATTTTCAAGTGCATGGATTTTCAAACATTCTTTTCAGGATGTAATTTTTTGATGACACAAAATTGATTGGTGATGGACTTCCATTTTGTCATGGGCTTCCTGTTTGCCTCACTGGAGGCAGGAACCCATTTAATACAGTTACAGCTGTATTCAATTTCCAAGCTAAAGTTACTGGATACAGATGCATTTAAAGCTCTAAGAGGTAATAATAGCAAATTAATATAAATCCACAATGTTCTTCAGACCATTCATGGACAATGAATATTTCTATCATTTATCACAGAAATAAATCAACAATTTCAGAAAATGAATGCAGAACAAGAAAAATGGTTGATAATATAAAATTAAAAAAACACCTGCTTGAGTATTCTCAATTAAGTTATTTCATAATGATTGTGGATATTGGTGCACCCTTTCCAAAATTCAATAATCTCAATGAATTTAATAGCAAACTATAGTTATGTTAAGATGGACATAAAATGCTGGAGTAACTCAACGGGACAGGCGGCATCTCTGGAGAGAAGGAATGGGTGATGTTTCGGATCGACACCCTTCGAGACCCCTCTTCAGTTATGTTAATGCAGTAGACACCAAAGGTACTATACGAATAAAAGATTTTAAAGTATTTCAAAGTTCTCAAAGGTCCTTTATTTTCACATGCACCAATTAAGATAGTGATATTTGAATTTATCTGAACCATATATATTCCAGTAGACAAACGTCCCAAATAAGATTAAGAAGAATTGTGATGAAGTTTATTGGGAAGAAGCCGTTTCCAGCAGCAGTGAATCACTCCAGCACAAAACATTCCATAGCCTTTTTCAGTGAATGTAAGACACAGATGTAAGGTAATTGCAAAGAGACAACAATTATGCAAAGAGTGTTTTTTTACACTATAAATTGTTAACACCTGAAATGCACTCCTTGAAATGTTAGTGGACAGAGGAAAATTAAAGGAAAAACAGAGACTTTCTACAAGAGGCTTTATTGCATGATATAATGGAGAAAGGGCAGCTGTTAACTGCTCACCAGTTCTCTGTCTTTGCAGCAGAATTAGCCGACAGTTATACAGTGCAGTAAACAACTTTGTTTTTGTTAGATACTATTATATGAAAATATACTTCGTCCTTGGCTATATGTTTTCCTGTTATTACTATCTACTACATGGGTATTAATTATTTCATTAGTCATAATATACTAATTGATTATGTTAATCTTATGCAACAATGGATGGTTAATACAAGTCAAACATAATACAAGGGCATCTTGACATTATTTTGCTCCCAATTCGCCAAACCATTTACCTATGCCAAAATCTAACCCAAGAAGCTTGTTTTATTTTGCTACTTCCGTTATTATATGATCCACTAAATTTGTAATATTTTCTGAATTATCTGGTATACAAGTACAACATTCAGTTCCTATCATGGCACATGTACCTTCTGAATGGTTCCATCTAATTAGCCATTCAGCAACCTTGTGCACAATAAATGGAATAGCTCGCAAAGGGATACCTCCTTCAGCGTGGGCACAAACCCACCATCCTTATCATCCCACACAGATAAGGAAGCCTGTTTTCTCAGCAGTGTGTTCACTGTGTTCTGTGTGAAAAGTGTTAGCTGAATTCCATAGTTTTTGTTTTGTTTCCTTATCGAAGGTCCATTTCATACTCCAACTTCTACTTCCTGTTTCTTGTAACTGTCTAGATACCTCACTTCACCCTCATGTCCTCTAATGATCCCATACAATGCTAGTATATCCATGTATTTAATACTACAAAGATAGTTAACAAGGAATATGTCTTCATTTTGACTTTTATCTATCAAGATTTTACGGCTCTTGTGTTTCCTTCTCCTCGAGGGATCCGTCTGAGTTTACATCTGATGGTGTATATCCAATCGGTTTTCTCTTTTACTCTTACTGCTGTTCGTGTAGTTAGCAGCACCAAATATGGTCCTTTCCACCTAGGAGAGAAAGGGAAAAAAATGGTTCATTGCTCACACATAAACCTGATCTTCTGGTTTAAACGGGTGCATAATTCCATTTATTGGAGGGACCTGTGCAAACTTTGCTTTCTCATAGATTTTGCTAGCTGTTTCACACTTGAGCATATCTTAAGGATTTTTCATAATTCCAGATCAGGGCAACCTTTTCAGGAGTAATCGGGGGCTGGGTTCCTGTTGTCATAGGTCGCCCCATCAATATCTTGTGGGGTATTAGGCCCGTGTTTCTATTTTTCAGATTTTTAAGGGCATACCTTACTATGGGCATGGCATCTGGCCTCAACAACCTATTTTGTTGACATGCTTTAGCCAAAGTAGCTTTTCTTTCCCCATTTCCTCTCTCCACCATCCCTGAGGACTGTGGTTGATATGGTATGTGTAATTTCCACTTGAACCCAAGAGCCTTAGTCAGGCTCTGAATTAATTTACTGGTGAAATGAGTTCCTCTGTCACTGTTTATTCCCATGGGTATCTGTTACAAGGGAACAGGTTCAAGGATCTGAATAGTAGAACAGAAAAAGGCTCACTCGTCTGTAACAAATCAGTTTTATTGGCAAGAGAGAACAAAAACAATACTTGTCTTGATATGCACGGGGTCCATTTTACAGCAGCACAACTCTCTCTCTCATTCTTTCTTCTTCCATCCACAGCGCTGATCGCGACTCAGCCCGTTGGTGAACCCCTCTCGTACATGAACACACCAGATTTATTGGCAAGAGAGAGAACAAAAATAATACTTGTCTTGATATGCACGGGGTCCATTTTACAGCAGCACACCTCTCTCTCTGCCTTCTTCCGTGGCGCTGATCGGGACTCAGCTCGTCGGCGAACCCCTCTCGTACATGAACTAAATTATGGCTTACTGGCGCCTGCCTTTATACAGGTAAGAAATCAGCTGTTGAAATAGCTGCCGGTAAGTCCTGGACAATAGCGCTGCTCCCAAATTCAATCTATAACCAAGGGCAGGAGACTGCATCCGAGCGAGCCCCCCCCCCCCCCCCCCCCCCCCTTTGTGAACAAGGTGCTATCGGCTGCAGACTGGCACATAAAGCAATAAACAGTGCTATAGACTTGGCGCGCAAATCAATACACAGTGCTACAGATTTGGCGCGTAAAGGTAATACACACAGCGCTGCCGGTTTGGCGCGCAAAGGTTTAAACAGAGCGCTGTCAGTTTAGTGCGTGGGGATTTAAACAAAGAGCTGTAGACTGCAGCGCTATGGGCTTTAAACATAGCGCTATGGCCACAGAGCTATGGGTCACTGACTGTTCGGGCAAAATTTGCGTATAACAATATCCCGTATCTCGGTATTATTTCTTTCATTAAAATATTTACTACCGTTCTTGAATCATCCCTCCTAGTGGTGTGTGCTTCCACCCATTTGAAGAACATATCAACTATGACCAGGATGTACTGGCACCTGCCTTTATGCAGGTAAGAAATCAGCTGTAACCTTTGCTATGGGCATATGTACAAAATCACTTTGCAAATTTTCAAAAGGCATTTCAGGTTGTGGTAGATGACCAAATTTTGCAGGCGTTTGCCCTCTGTTATTTTGTTGACACACCAGACGTGTTTTTCCAACTTTTTCAATTATGGTTATAATACCTAATGCATACCATTGTTGGGACAATGCGTGTGCCATCCCCCTTTTTCCCATGTGAGCCTGTCCATGGGTCAGGCGAGACTGGGGCAAAAATAGGTTCCTGGGACAAACTATCCGACCATCAGGGTGAACCCAGACAATGGGGTCTTGATAACACCCTGCTTTGCACCAGGAATTCTTTTCCTGGAGTGACGCTCGACTCTGGGCATCCTGTAACTGAGCTACACCAATGCTAACTGGGAGCTTTCTTTGTGTTGTAGACTCAATTTTAGCAGCTTGCAATTGCGGGGTTTGCCGGAGGGCTACCTGTTTGGCCGCCGAGTTAGCTGATCTGTTTCAATTCAATACATCATCTTTTGATGATTTATAGACCTCGTATTTAAATACTGTGATTTGCTGTGGCAATTGGATAGCATCCAGTAAATTTAAGACCAGTTTGTCATGTTTAATAGACTTTCCTGCTGATGTGATGAATCCTCTATTTTTCCATAACTTCAATAGGCAGATGCGTGGCAGATACAGTATAATATAGATAAATGTGAGGTTATCCACTTTGGCGGCAAAAACAAGGGGGCAGATTATTAACTCAATGGGGTTAGGTTAGATAAGGGGGAGGTACAGCGAGACCTTGGTGTCCTTCTACACAAGTCACTGAAAGTTGGCGAGCAGGTACAGCACGCAGTGAAGAAAGCTACTGGAATGTTGGCCTTCATAACAAGAGGATTTCAGTATAGGAGTAAAGAGGTTCTTCAGCAGTTTTATAGGGCTCTGGTAAGACCACATCTGGAGTATTGTGTACAGTTTTGGTCTCCTAATTTGATGAAGGACATCCTTGTGATTGAGGCAGTGCAGTGTAGGTTCACGAGATTGATTCCTGGTATGGCGGGACTGTCATATGAGGAAAAACTGAAAAGACTAGGCTTGTATTCACTGGAATTTAGAAGGATGAGGGGGGATCTTATAGGAACATATAAAATTATAAAAGGACTGGACAAGCTGGATGCAGGAAAAAAAATCCCAATTTTGGGTGAGTCCAGAACATGGGGCCACATTCTTAGAATAAAGGGGAGGCCATTTAAGACTGAGGTGATAAAAAACGTTTTCACCCAGAGAGTCGTGAATTTGTGGAATTCCCTGCCACAGAAGCCAGTGGAGGCAAAATCACTGGATGGATTTAAGAGAGAGTTAGAAAGAGCTCTAGGGGCTAGTGGAATCAAGGGATATGAGGATAAGGCAGGCACGGGTTATTGATTGGGGACGATCAGCCATGATCACAATGAATGGCGGTGCTGGCTCGAAGGGCCGAATGGCCTCCTCCTGCACCTATTTTCTATGTTTCTATGCCCAAAGTCATGTACAACCCCAAACGCATAACGAGAATCGGTGTAGATATTAGCACTTTTATCCTTTGCCAATATGCAGGCACAAGTCAGGGCATACAGCTTAGCTGCCTGAGCAGATGTTCCGGATGGTAAAGCATATGCCTCCAGCACTTTGTGTGGTGTGACTACCGCGTATCCTATGAACAATCTGTCATCACTAGGTCGGTGTGAAGAGCCATCAGTAAATAGAACCAGGTCAGGACTATCAACCGGATTAAACTGTAAATTTGCTTCTACAAATAATAAACAATTATGATCAGATCCTTCTCCTTGCAGTGGTACAAAGGTAGCTGGATTTACAGCAGGCATTCGCTGGTAAGTATAATTAGGATATGATAAAAGGATGACCTCATATCCGGCACTTCTAGCGGCTGTGAAATGCTGTGTGGCTGCAGAGTTCAATAATAACATCACGGCAAAAGGAACAGTCACTACACACAAGTGATCAAGAATGATGGGGATTGATTTTTCTATCATCGTGGCCGTCGCCGCTACAGCTCGCAAACAGGCTGGCATGCCGTTTACTAACGCTGGTAAAGCCACGGAATAATAGGCTACCAGTCTTTTCCCCCCGCGCCATTCATTCCATCTCCCCACCCTCAGGATTGGCAGAAAAGAAGTATTATGCAAACTTTGCGTTTTCACCAATATTCCTTGTTTTTATAAAGACACTCGATCAAAGTGGGACCCTGTCACACGGGAGGCCTGGTCCCCCAACGCAACCCGTTCCGCAACACAATATTCTACCACTCACACCTATCCCCCTCCCATCAAATCCACCCTCCTTGTCCCCCTCTCCCTCTACTCTCCCCCCCCCTCTATCCCACTTTGCCCATCATCCCTCTACCCCACTCCCTCTCTTCCCCCCTCCCTCCTTCTCTCCCTTATCCCTCTCTCCCCGCTCCCTTCGTCTCCCTCCTCATCCCTCTCTCCTCTCTCCCTCTCACCCCCCTCTACCCTCATCCCTCTATCCCCCCTCTCCCTCCCTCATCCCTCTCACCCCCCTCCCTCCGTCTTCTCCCCCCCTTCTGTGCTGTGGGCCGGGCTACGGTGCTCCGTCTCTCCGTGTAATAGGAGCGTTGCGATAGGGCCGCTCACGGTGTCCGTGCTGGCGGGCAGGCGCCGCTGGAGCGCTACCCGTCCTGGGACCGGCGCTGTCCCTTGTAGACAACGGGGCTCAGCGCTACTCCCCCCCCCCCCATCTCCCTCTATGACCCCCATCTCCCACCTCCCCATTTCCCTCATCCTCCTCCCCTCACTCTCATTCCCTGCCCCAGCACCTACCCATGTCGTAGAGCAGGGCCTGGAACTTGGCCTGGTTCTCATACTTGGCCTGGCCCTGGCTGTAGGCTGCTGAAGCACTCGCGGTCCTGGGCCTTGACGGAGTCGGGCTCGCTGTGCCGAGGGCGGGGAGTTGAGCCAGAGCTGCCCGGCGAGCAGGAAGCAGAGGCTGTGTAAAGCCTCTGACCAGGCCCCGGGCTTGGGCACAACTCCAGCCCTCAGCTCGGCTGCTGCCTGGGATCCAGTCCAGGCCCCGACTTCATCTCTGGGCTCGTCCCTGACCCTGGACCCAGGCTCTGAGGTGTCTCCCATTTTAAATCGATCCCTTTGGTTTTGGGAGAGATGGACCATTATTCCCAATCCCGGACCCCAAAGAATAAATAAGGTTTCGACAATATATTGTAAATACTGTCCTTTTGGATCCTGCACTCTTTGCAGGGCACAATGGATTCGGCAGACCAATGTTCACTCTCATCTGACAGTTTGCATACATTGCCAGCTACTAAATCACATCAGACAATTACACAACACTCATTGCGCATTTCCCTCTCTGTTGCATGACAATATGACAAACATGCAAAAGCAGGAGTAATGAAAGAATGGAAGGTAGGCAAAAATGCTGGAGAAACTCAGCGGGTGAGGCAGCATCTCTGGAGAGAAGGAATGGGCGACTTTTCGGGTCGAGACCCTTCTTCAGACTGATGTCACGGGAGGGGGCGGGACAAAGATAGAATGTAGGCGGAGACAGTAAGACTGGTGGGAGAACTGGGAAGGGGGCAGGGATGGAGAGAGAAGGCAAGGGCTATCTGAAGTTAGGGAAGTCAATGTTCAAACCACTGGGGTGTAAACTACCCAAGCGAAATATGAGGTGCTGCTCCTCCAATTTGCACTGGGCCTCACCCTGACAATGGAATAGGCCCAGGACAGAAAGGTCAGATTTGGAATGGGCGGGGGAGTTGAAGTGCTGTGCCACCGGGAGATCAGATAGGTTAAGATGGACTGAGCAGAGGTTCAGGTAGGTTTAGACGGACTGAGTGGAGGTTCAGGTAGGTTAAGACGGACTGAGCGGAGGATTTGAGACACAAGAGACTGTAGATACGGGAATCTTGAGAAAAACACAAACTCCTGGAGGAACTCAGCTAGTTAGGCAACATCTGTGAAGGGAAATGGACAGATGACATTTCGCATCAGACACCTTCTTCAGACTGATAGAATACAGGTGACATAGCTGGTAGTAAGAGGTGCATGCAAGGGATAGGTGAGTTGATAGATGGACCCAGGTAAGGAGGGGTTGATTGGTAGATGTGTGAGGTGGAGAAGAGAAGGATGGAGATTGTACATTGCACTTTTCACCTCCAGCCTAGGTTACTATCTTCACACTTCTCTCCCCAGCTAATTAATTTACAACACACATGTACAAAAGCAATTAACAACTCTCATGAGTGTTTAGCTATCATAAGTACCAACAACAAAACAATTAAATTCTTACTTGCCGTAGCTTAACAGGCCTGTTATTGCAATCCACACAGATAGTCATTTTTAGAAATTCATTAAACCAATAGCTGTAATTCTAGTGCAAAACCAAAGTCATTGGTGCAACCAAAGATAGTTCATCAAAGTTCATAGTTGCCGAGGCTAGTGTTGTGTAGTGTGCAATTGCTCCCAGTTGTTGGGAAGATGCTATTCTTGAACCTGGCGATCACGATTTCAGAATCCCACACCATCTTCCCGATGGTTGGAGCAAAATGGGTGCGTGGCAAGAGATTAATACGTCTTTGATGACATTGGCTGCCTTTTTGAGGCCGTGCCATCCTATAAATCCGTTCAATTGTGGGG
This sequence comes from Raja brachyura, assembly GCA_963514005.1. The sequence goes on along the minus strand of OY740799.1, from coordinate 20,183,867 downwards.
AGGTCACTACCTACGATTGACCAGGAAGTGTCTACCACTGTCTCTAATCTCCTTTGTTCCTGGGTGTTCAAGTTACCGCACCAGGCAATGATGCAACCAGTCAGTATGCTCTCCACGACACACCTGTAGAAGTTCCACAGAGTATTCGTCGACATACCCAATCTCCCCAGAGGCATTGATGAGCTTGTTTATGATTGCATCAATGTGCTGGAGCCAGGATATCAGAGATATGCACGTCCAGGAACAAAGCTGATGATTTTCTGTACCACCATCCAGACGTTGAACAGGTTTATGGATCCTTGCCTTTCACCTCCTGTAATCAGCAATCAGCTTTGTGATCCTGCTCGTGTGAAAAGCATGATTGTTGTGCCACCACTCCACCAGATCCTCCATTTCCCTTCTGTACTCTAAATTGTCGATACCTGTTATTTGTCTCACAACGGCGATATTGTTGACAAGTTTAAAGATGGCTGTGTCTTGCTACACAGTCCTGGTGGTAGGGAAAGTAGAGCAGGGGACTGAGCACACAACCCTGAGGTGCTTCTGTGTTGATGGTTATCAAGGAGGAGGTGCTGTTGCCAATTCGGACGGATTGTGGTCTGTTGATGTGGAAGTCGAGGATCCAGTTACAAAGCACCCTGACATGAACCCATGCTTAAACCATGCCAGCATATTATCCCCAATATCATCTACTCCAATTTTGTTTAGAAATACATTAAAGGTCTTCTGATAGTTACAGAGTTACAGAGAAAGATTGAACAAGATAGGTATTTATTCTTTGGAGCGCAGATGGTTAAAGGGGAACTTGATAGAGGGATTATGAGAGGGATAGACAGAGTTGACGTGGATAAGCTTTTTCCATGAGAGTAGGGAAGATTCAAACAAGAGGACATGATTTGAGAATTAAGGGACAAACGTTTAGGGGTAACATGAGGAGGAACTTCTTTACTCAGAGAGTGGTAGCTGTGAAATGAGCTTCCAGTAGAAGCGGAGGAGGCAGGTTCGATTTTATCATTTAAAAATAAATTGGATAGGTATATGGACGGGAAAGGAATGGAGGATCATAGTCTGAGTGCAGGTAGATGGGACTAGGTGAGAGTAAGTGTTCGGTACGGATTAGAAGGGCCGAGATGGCCTGTTTCCGTGCTGTAATTGTTATATGATTATATAGTCCATAAACATTACATCGAATGCTTCCCCTGTATCCTGCTAGTTACAGCCTGAAAAGTCTCCAGCAGATTTGTCAAATTTTATTTCATTTTTGTAATTCCTTGTTAATTATGCCAAATCTTATAATTATTAAGTACTACTTGCTTGACGATAGATTATAGTACTTTCCCCACCATTGATTTTAAACTAATTGGTCTATACTTTTATGTCTTCCTCTTTTCTTAAGTAGTGAGATTTCATTCACTACATTCATATCTGTAGGAACCATTCTAGAACTCTTCAAAGGTGACAAACTAACTCCATATTTCCATAGTTCACCTCTTTCAAATTCTTGGTATATCATATCCTTTCAGCATCATTAATTTCTCTTTTTACTCGTGTTAATTCTTTCCGCTCTTCACATACTTTAAACCTGATATTTCCAGGAATTTCTCCCCTAATATAACTTATTCTGTCTCAGTCTATAAGGGACCCACATTAATCTTTGCAAATCTTTTCCTGTTTAGGCTTCAATAGAACTTCTCCCTCGATTAATTTTGTATTCTAATTTCCTTGTTTTTATTGATGAACGTGTCCCTCTTTGCCTAATTTAAAAAAGTTTCCCAAACCTTAGGTTTATTGCTCCTTTTTGCAACATTAGGGACATTTTCCTTTGATCAAATGCTATCTTTAATATCTCTTTTCCATATAGTTGGACGATTCCCCTTTACAGTTTAGAAACACAGACATAGAACATAGAAATTAGGTGCAGGAGTAGGCCATTCGGCCCTTCGAGCCTGCACCGCCATTCAATATGATCATGGCTGATCATCCAACTCAGTATCCCGTACCTGCCTTCTCTCCATACCCTCTGATCCCCTTAGCCACAAGGGCCACATCTAACTCCCTCTTAAATATAGCCAATGAACAGGCCTCAACTACCCTCTGTGGCAGAGAGTTCCAGAGACCCACCACTCTCTGTGTGAAAAAAGTCCTTCTCATCTCGGTCCTAAAGGATTTCCCCCTTATCCTTAAGCTGTGACCCCTTGTCCTGGACCTCCCCAACATTGGGAACAATCTTCCTGCATCTAGCCTGTCCAACCCCTTAAGAATTTTGTAAGTTTCTATAAGATCGCCTCTCAATCTCCTAAATTCTAGAGAGTATAAACCGAGTCTATGCAGTCTTTGTTCATAAGACAGTCCTGACATCCCAGGAATCAGTCTGGTGAACCTCCTCTGCACTCCCTCTATGGCAATAATGTCCTTCCTCAGATTTGGAGACCAGAACTGTACGCAATACTCCAGGTGTGGTCTCACCAAGACCCTATACAACTGAAGTAGAACCTCCTTGCTCCTATACTCAAATCCTTTTGCTATGAGAGCTAACATACCATTCACTTTCTTCACTGCCTGCTGCACCTGCATGCCTACTTTCAATGACTGGTGTACCATGACACCCAGGTCGCGCTGCATCTCCCCTTTTCCTAATTGGCCTCCATTTAGATAATAGTCTGTTTTCCTATTTTTGCCACCAAAGTGGATAACCTCACATTTATCCACATTATACTGCATCTGCCAAACATTTGCCCACTCACCCAGCCTATCCAAGTCACCTTGCAGTCTCCTAGCATCCCCCTCACAGCTAACACTGCCTCTCAGCTTAGTGTCATCCGCAAACTTGGAGATATTGCCTTCAATTCCCTCATCCAGATCATTAATGTATATTGTAAATAGCTGGGGTCCCAGCACTGAGCCTTGCGGTACCCCACTAGTCACTGCCTGCCATTGTGAAAACGACCCGTTTACTCCTACTCTTTGCTTCCTGTTTGCCAGCCAGTTCTCTATCCACATCAATACTGAACCCCCCAATGCCGTATGCTTTAAGTTTATATACTAATCTCTTATGTGGGACCTTGTCGAAAGCCTTCTGGAAGTCCAGATACACCACATCCACTGGTTCTCCCCTATCCACGCTACTAGTTACATCCTCGAATAATTCCACAAGATTCATCAGACATGATTTACCTTTCGTAAATCCATGCTGACTTTGTCCAATGATTTAATCACTTTCCAAATGTGCTGCTATCCCATCTTTAATAACTGACTCTTGCAGTTTCCCCACTACCGATGTTAGACTAACTGGTCTGTAATTCCCCGTTTTCTCTCTCCCCCCCTTCTTAAAAAGAGGGGTTACGTTTGCTACCCGCCAATCCTCAGGAACTACTCCAGAATCTAAAGAGTTTTGAAAGATTATCACTAATGCATCCACTATTTCTGGAGCCACTTCCTTAAGTACTCTGGGATGCAGCCTATCTGGCTCTGGGGATTTATCGGCCTTTAATCCATTTAATTTACCCAACACCACTTCCCAACTAACCTGGATTTCACTCAAGTCCTCCTTTGACCCGCGATCCCCTGCTATTTCCGGCAGATTATTTATGTCTTCCTTAGTGAAGACGGAACCAAAGTAGTTATTCAATTGGTTCGCCATATCCTTGTTCCCCATGATCAACTCACCTGTTTCTGACTGCAAGGGACCTACATTTGTTTTAACTAATCTCTTTCCCTTCATGTTTATGTGCCGTAAAAGGATATTTCCCTGTTGTAAACTGTATATTCTTTAATTCTTTAATGTCTACCTTTTGATATAGTTTCTCAATCTACCCTAACCTACTTATACCACCACTTGTTTATACCACCACTTCCTTCAGGTTTGAAATTCTGGTTTTAGATTGAATTAGGTCACTTTTGATCTTTGTACAATATTCTTCTTTTATGATCACCTTCGCTCCTGGGCCCTTAACTGAAATGTTATTAATCCTCTCTTTGCACAATACAATAGCCAGTTCCTCAGGTGTTTATTTTGTTTATTGATCTAAAAATCCAATTTATAATCTTTATGAACTGATCTTTCAAACTATTACAGCTAATTTAGTATGACCGGTCTATTTTTATTTCTAGCAGATTTATTTCTCCAAACGATATTACTGAACTAGCTGGGATTTTAAAACAATCCAGTGGTTTTATGACCACCATTTTTCATGATAGTTTGTATTCAACAATTTATTTAATAAGTACATTGACGTTGTCTTGTTATTATGGTGGAATTTGAGCTCATAACTCTGGATCATAAGTTCTGGACAAGCGAAGCTGAAATGGAATGCACTACCTCATTATTTTATTTATATCGAACTTGCTTGCATACAAGGGAGATGCTTGAAAGCAGATAGCGCTTGCTGGACGTAACAGAAATGCAACAGAAAATAAGGGGACAGCTAAACAAAATCCAAGCTTCCTGTTTTTAAAAAATATATTTTGTGGTACAAATTGGGAGAAATAGATGTTAAAACAACCAAAGCTGACACCTCACTTCATTAGTATGGAACTGTTACAACAGTTGGGATTTGCCCTTAAATGTGACAAAAAAAACCCACCAGGTGATGGAGTAACTCAGCGGGTCAGGCAGCATCGCTCAAAGACATGGATAGGTGACGTTTCAGTCAGGACCATTTTTCAGACTGATTGTAGTGGGGGGGGGGCGGGGGGCGAAAGCTTGAAAAGAGGTGGGGCGGGACAAAGCCTGGCAAGTGATAGGTCGGTGGATACAGGTGAGTGCTTTCATTTCCAGATGGATGGACAAAGGCCAGAGTTGAAAAGACAACAAAAGGCTATAAGATAAGGAGAGAAGAGGAATGAAATGTGAAGCCAAATGAAAGGATATGGGTGGAAGGGGTCAGGGAGAAGAAAGGGGGGACAGCAGCACATCATTCTCCAACCTTTCCTTCACTTTCAAGAACATCACCATCAGTCACATCTTTCCATCCTCATCCCTTTCTGTAGAGGCCATTTGCTCCACAACTCCTTGGTTCATTCATCCCATCCCACCCAAACCAACCCCTCCCCAGGTACTTTTCCCTGCAACCGCAGGAGATGAAATACCTGTCCCTATACCTGCTCCCTCACATTCACAGCAGTCCTTCCAGGTGAGACAAGGATCACATGCACCTCCTCTAGCTTCACAAAATGGATTCGGCACTCCCAATGTGTTCTCCTTTACATCGGAGAGGCCAAGCATTGACCAGGTGACTATTTCACCAAATGCATGCTCAATCCGTCTCGGCCTGCTGGATTTCCCGTTGCTGACTATTTCAACTCCCCTTCCCATTCTGACCTTTCTGTCCTGGGCTTCCTCCATTGCCAGAGTGTGGCCCTTTGCAAACTGGATGAGCAGCAGCTCATTTTCCACTAGGTTAGTGGTAAAATGAAGGTGTGAATTCAATAACATTGGATTCTCCAATTTTATCTACCCCTTGCTGCATACCCATTTCCTCTGTTACGCCACCCCCTTCACCCACTAATTGGAGAACAAATTAATGAGGTTAAACTGCAAGCCATTCGAAATCCCCCGTAAGTCTGTCTCCCCTGCAGAAGCATAAACCATAAAAGACATTTGTCACTGCAAGGGGAAAGTATACACTGCACTAATCTGACTGGGTTGGGAGATTGCAACCCTCACGTGGTCTGCCCTGTTTTCGGCTAATGCAATCAACCCGACATGTACAATCAAATAAGATCAAATAGAACAAGTTGTCCTGCAACTGTAGGCTGTGCACGCCATACACAAGAAGAAGAAGAAGAAGACTACTCTGACTTTAACTTAGTTGAAAGCACTGGTCAAAAAATAGGGCAATTCTGTTGCCTCCTCAATGAAACTAGATTCTCACAAAAACACTGGCGGGCCTGTTTCCATGCTATATAGATCTACGACTCTCTGTCACGAAGAGAGATGGCCACTGGCTGATTAAAATTCAATGGCATATTGTCTTCCATGTTCTGGTTAGTAGTAAGTTTATATGCTGCAACATTGCCATCTACAGGAATAGCAATACAGCACACATAATAATTAAAAAAAGAATGCTGGAAGAATTTGGTGGGTCAAGCAACAAAAGGTGTAAGTCAACGTTTCAGATTAAGACCCTGACTGAAAGGGAACAGCAAAGGTATCCAGTTTATAGCCATTGGATTTTAATCAACCAGTGCACTAAATGTTATTCCCGTATCTATACACTGTAAATGGATTGATTGTAATAATGGATTGTCTTTCTGCTGACTGGTTAGCACGCAACAAAAAAGCTTTTCACTGTACCTCGGTACACGTGACAGTAAACTGAACTGAACTGTTTATAGCAATATGTATGGGTTGGGCTGGAGCCTGGTAGGTAGTAGCTGGAGCCAGATGGAGAGGTGACAATGAGTAGATGAGGAGGGGATCCGAGGCTCTGGCCCACACCCCTCCCTCACCTGGTTCCATGTGTCCATCATCCTTTCCTCATCTGGTTCCACCTAGAACCCTCAGACTCTATTCCACTCCCTGATATACTGCTACATACTGGCTACCTTTCCTGTTCCCTCAGTCCAATGCAGGGCCTTAATCTGAAATGTCAATTTACACTTTGCCTCCACAAATGCCACATAACTTGATGAGTTCTGTCAACATTCTGTTTTTATTGCAGACTCGACTATCTGCAATCTTTTTTCTGTACATGTAACGAGAATATGACAAATTCGAAATAGATTGGTTCAGAGTAAGTCATCTGAGATAGTTCAAATAAATGTATAAAAAGGAAGATTTTATTATATACTAGATCAACTGGGACCCGTTGGGAGGCCTAGTCCCCCCAACGCAACCTGTTCCCCAACACAATATTGGATTAATCCATAGCCCCCACGGGAGAGTGGTCCCCCCCTACTCAAGATTCCAGCACTCCCCAGCACTGGACTTAAAAAAAAAATACCAATTGCACTTCCCCAATTGCGATACCAATTCACCCTCTCCCTCCTGTCCTGCCAAGAGTTGGAGTAAGTGTTGTATGATGGAAACATTGTTGCAAATGTCAAGTGGAGGACTGCGATATCCCATTCAGGTGAAAAGTTGGTGGAAGCACAGAGTGTTCTGTATCGCAACTTTGTATTGAAGCTGGCAGGAAGGATTTTAACAGTAAAAATCTTGTTAAAGTTGGCTTTTTTAAACCTTAAAATATCAATAACATGAAATATAACATCAAATCTGTATGAAACTTGACAAGACCGATGATGGGAAAAAGCTGAGTATGGTTCTGCAAAAATGTCAACGCTGCTGTGTACAATTTTGGGGAAGATACAATAACATATATACACACACACACACACATACACATATAAACAAGATAAGAGTATTAATATAATATGAGACCAAGTGGGACCCGTTGGGCCCATTCCCCCAACGTTGGTGGGGTGGCATGCGGCGTCACATGGGAGGGCAGGTCCCGAACGCAATATTCCACCTCTCACCCATAGCCCTTAACTGCGCAGGAGTGGCTGATGGGTTCCAGTTGTGACATGACCCCCCCCCACACACTAACCTCTAGCCCACACACTAACCCCCCCTGCACACTAGCCCCCCCCACACACTCACACTAACCCCCACACACACACTAACCCCCCCACACACACTAACACCCCCCCACACACACTAACCCCCCCCCACACACACACACTAACCCCCCCACACACACACTAACCCCAGTCCCCCACATTATCCGCCCCCACACACCAACCCCCCCCCGCCCCAGATTTGCTGTTAAATGAGATTCCATTGTGATGTACCCATTCCCCCAACGCAACCCGTCCTCCAACGCAATAATCCCCTCCCTCATTTTAAACTTTAAAAAAAAATGCAATTGCACTAAGATGTAGATGCCACCGACAAGGCCATCTTTTGTTATCCAAATCTAATAATTAAACGGCTGTGCTGGGTTAGGCTGGCAGATTCTTAAAGCTGGTCGTTTTAATTTCAATGTTTAAATTTTTTTTTTGACTTTTAATCAGTAATGAGTTGAAAATAAGTCGAGAATTAAAGCATAAAATGTTCAGATACGGTGATCCCAGCCTCGAGGAGAAATATGTCAATTGGAATATGTAAAAATGTTATTATTACCGCGTTGTGTTTTTGCAAAGATGTAAAGACAACCACATATACACACGTACAAGAACAGACTCCTAATAACTTTATGATATGATGATAGATTTGACATCAATATAACAATTCACTTTCTGGATTGTTCCGGGTTACCTTCAGTGCACTTTTATCACAGGACAACAGCCTCATAAACATTTTTACGGCACTAATCTCAAGCAAGTTTATAGTTTCAACAGTGAACTGAGTGTTCGACTTAAGACTCATCATCATCGCTGGATTAAATATTTTTACAGAATAGTTAGGACGAGCAAATGTTCAGCTAGATTGTGTGACCTTATATGATATGATTATTACAGACTTTGATTGATTTCCCCACATTTGCATTTAGCTGCCAAGCTGTATTTGCATAATTGTTGGATGGACTGCACTTGTGCAACTGTAATAAACTGTAATAAAATCAAGAATTTAATTTATTCTTCTGTCTGAAACCATATAATTTCCTTTAATCTAGTTAATTAATCAAAAACCAATAACTGTGCTCAATGCACAATATGTATCCTGAAGCTTCGGCTGTATCATCACTGTGGTGGCCATCTGTTGTAATAGAGTTGTACTCTATTTCCCTCAATAACAGGGGACAACTTTAATTATTTTAATCACACTTACACTCTGAATGATTTTGAAATTAATATCATGAGAAAACATGGATTTCTTGCTGGATTTTTTACCACTTCCTTTGGGCAGATATCAATGTAGATTACTGGGCCTCCTGCTCAAACAAGTGGCATTCCTATAAATATATGAAAAATTGGATCAAATAGGACCACAACGCATTTATCAATTTTGCTTCTACTATTCTATAACCTCATTTGTAAATCCAAAGCCATATAATTCAGTGAATTCAGCGAATTATTACTCTCAGCATTATGCTTGGCAGAAAATGTGCCAGAGGTTTCAGCATACATTTTGATCATTTTGTGGTGAATGCAGATCATGTGAACTGCTAAGAGGCTTCCAACAATAAATGGCTTTCTTGATGAGGTCTCTCAGGCTATTCCATTCTATAGGAAGAAGAAAGGCCTGAGAATGATGAAGCTGCAAGCCCATGGGCAACAACTACAAGGCAGGCAGGCTCTTGAGAATCCTTACCCTGCCAATTATGTTTTTAGGCCCAATGTAATATACCTGCAGCTCGAAAGATCAATAAATAAAGATCATGGACATCGCAGGAAGTGCATGACAATTGAATCATTGCTTGCAACAAACTACCACAGCTGAAACACTCTGTCTTACACGGATATGGTCTTAGAGCTCTTGGCGTCAATGTCATAAGTTCTTTTTAGCCTCTATGCAAGTTATTGGTAACATCCACATGTATTTTATTCTTACATTATCTAGAGACTAATTCCATCTTTGAAAAAACAAAATACATCCATCGTTTTTTTATGTGGACATACTGACACAGTAAGATTGGCATTTAGGGTTTGCATAAATTATAGTGACTATGTTTATAAAGACGTTACCAGGACTCGAAGACCTGAGCTACATAGAGGCTATGATTTTATTCCTTGGAGCACAAGTGGTTGAGGGATGATCGTATAGAAGTGTATAAGATCATGAGAGGAATAGATAGGGTAAATGCACAGTCTTTTTTCCTCAGAGCAGGGGAATCAAGTACCAGAGGACATAGGTTTAAGGTGAGGGGGGGAAAGATTTAATAGGAATCTGCAGGGGAACTTTTTTTTCACAGAGGCTGGTTGGTATATGGAATGAGCTACACGAGGAGGTAGTTGAGGCAGGTACCGTCACAATGCTTAAAAGGCATTTGGACAGGTACATGGATAATATAGGTTTAGAAGGATGAAGGCAAACGCAGGAAGGTGAGGCATGTTGGGTCGAAAGGCCTGTTTCCACCATGTGGCGCCATCAGCGATGGCAGCCTCGCCAACGGTCTGTCTGGCTTTTTATCCTTTTTGTTATTTTTAGTGTGTTTTAAAAGTATGTGTCAATGTTCTCTGATTTGTTTTATGTGGGGGGTGGGGAAGGGGGGTCGGGGGAATTTTTTTTTTAATTTCTTACTTTGCCGGCTTGTTTTCCAAATCGTATCTTTGGTTGCTCTGCGGCCTAACATCATGGAGCTGGAGGTCTGGCTCGAGACTGACTTTGAGCCCCACCGCATGGCCGCACCATCGGAGCCTGCGATCCCTTGCCTGGGGTCAACACTCCAACCGTGGCCTGCGGATTTCACCATCAAGCAGCTCGCAGTCTCAGGGAGAGACTGATGTCGGGAAGCTCCAAAGTCGCAGGAGGTTCGACTCGCCCCGACCCGGGGCCCGATTGCCGGCGCGGGGGAGCTGAGATCCCCCTGATGCGACAGCTTGATCACCCCGATGCGGAGGGCTCGACCGCAGGCTACGGGATCCAATATCGTCCCATCAACGGACGGCTTGAGGCCCCCGACCATGAAAGGACAAAGAAGGGAAGAGCTTTTTTTTCACCTTCCATCACAGTGAGGAATGTGGAGGAGTCACTGTGGTGGATGTTTATGGTTAAAATGTATTTGGGATGTCTCGTTGCTTTTTATTGGTATGACTATTGCAAATCAAATTCCTCGCATATTGTAAAACATACTTGGCTAATAACGTATGATTATGACTGTGACCCTATGTCTTTTTTCTATATTGTGTAATATTTGCCAATTTGTATTTAACTTAACTCAAGAGATTTCTTTCCAACTGCAACAAACTACTGTGGGTACAACTGTATTAGTTACAAGTAGAACAAACTTATTGAGCTACTTGCAGTACAAAAAAGCAAGACTTTAAAATCTGATTATTATTGTCTGCTTCTCAAAGCCTTGCTCCTCAAGTGACTACAATGCCGCTCTCTTTCTCTCCACCTGGTCCCTTTGACTCCAGATATATTTGTCTTTTCTCCCTCTTTGATCCCATCTCCATACTTGATACCCTTTTTTTTAACATGATTTTATCTGTTAACTTTACATTTCCAGGGCTTTAATTGCCAACTGCTGTCTGATGTGCTAAGTGTTTCCAGCATTTGCTGTTTTTATTTCAGATTTCCAACACCTGTTTTGGTTTTGAATTTAATTTGCCAACTTGCCCTATTCTTTCAAAAATGCATATTATGTTTCATTTATTACTTGCCTTGAACCCTCTTCTGCTCATTGAACCATTCTTTATCATCTTGCTTACTTTCCTGTAGGACAAATTACATCTTAAATGGTACCCTTCTACTAAATGTCTAGAATTTTGTGACAAATGTCACTTGTTTCAGCAACATGATCCTCTGAATGTTTCAATCTGTCTTTATTTTCCTCATCAGATCCCACTTGCTTCAGGTACCACACTTCAACAGCATGTTCCTGATAGATTTAATATTGAAGAAGGGTCTCGACCTGAAACGGCGTCCATTCCTTCTCTCCAGAGATGCTGCCTGTCCCGCTGAGTTACTCCAGCTTTTTGTGTCTACAGTTTAAATCAGCATCTGCAGTTCCTTCCTACAGATTTAATAGTGTTGTTCTGTCCAAGTCTAGCACAACTCCAGTCCTACACGCTCAATTGATGCTGTTTTGCCTTTGTTTTGCTTCATCATCTTACATAATATATTTACTTTAACACTTTAAAAGACTGTTAGATTGCATAAATAACAGTGAAACATTATGAGCACTTTAATATAACCTTATACATTTAAAATATGTCACTATTTGTATAAGCTACCTCTTACAGTTGCACTAATGCTCCAGCCCCCAATTCTTTGCCCTGGAATGGTCTGGCTAAAGTTTCTACCCCACACATTTGTTTCATGACTCTACTCAGGAAACCTTGCTGAATGCTCATGAAATCTTGCTCGACAGCTGAACTGCACGGTCACACCTCAGCCATCTCCATGATTTAATTAGGGTTTTCAACAAGCAAATGCTTAGAATTCTCAACCAACAACTCTATTGAATCCAGAAGCTTCCATAATCTAGTCCTGGTAAGCATTGAGTGTAAATTTCTGTTTCCTGTTGAGCTTTGCTCTGCAGCAAGGCCAACAGTTAGAGCCACCAATGGAGCCACCAGTCTTCAGCTCAAGGAAGGATAGGGCACTGACGAGAAAGAAGAGGGAATGTGCCAACAATCGCCAGTAGTCAAAGCTCTTCAGCATCACTTAACTCAAGTATTTCTGCTGAAAAAAACTAGCACACATGCTGATTCCAACAACCATCCAACCCCCACATCTATCATAAACCTAGTATTGATATTTATTTCAAATAACTTTTCAGCACACCATCTTTTCTGACACTGTAGCGAAAGCACTAACCCATATATTTTAAATAGTTTCTACTCATTTGAACACATGTTATAATCAGCTGCCCTGCTTCTTTCCCCACTCTGCCTTATCTGGTCTTTCACATGGAAATACACAGACGGCTCTGTGAATTTTGATTAGATTCATATCCCTTAATCCTTGGCACAACTACAAGATTTTTGACTGCTGTTGGTGTGTACAAATATGTTTAGAGAATTGATATCAATGTAGATACACCACCATAATTGCATGTTATGAATAAATAAATACAAATTTGAATGATGTACTCTTAAGTTTGCAGAAAAACATCCCATCATGCTGTTGTATTTGGAACAGTATCATTGAGGAAATACAAAATTAATTCATGTTATAGATTGTGACGTCTTGCTTGGATCGACTTACTGAGAGTAGATGCAAAGTAATTTTTCACATTGAGATTTATGCATTAATTTTATAGAGTGCATAGTCAGTGTTCGCGAAAGTGAATTTTTTCCAATTTTCAATAAATATGCAATGTGGCAGACGTTATGAAATTTTGTGAAGTCCGTTGGTTTAAATAATTATTCAACACACTACACGGTGGGTCAACAAAGGAGAGCATTCAAATTTGCAACACATTTGGAAACGTATTTTAAAGATTCAAGAAACTATTTTTATGATTTGAAATCAGAATGATTTGATATATTTGTTTTCAATGTGATCATTGAACCTGTTCATTGTGCCTGAAGATGCCACCACTGCTGTCCATTAAGCTGCGATGACACAGATCGAGTATTTGTACACGGATATCTGAACAGGAGCATTCTGGTTTATATAGAGCAATAGGGTGACGTTTTCAGGCAATGTTCCCGATTGCACATAACTGGTAAAGGCTTGGTAATTTACTCTGGCAGTATGTATGGAGAGTATGGATAATATTATTTGTTTAGAAATTAGATCTCCCTCTCTAATTGTCAAAAAGAAAGCAGGATTGCAAGAAGATCCTGGCTCAAACAAGCATTAATGTTAAATTCTACATTACCTACCTACCTGTTCTCCTTCAGAATTCTTCTCCTATCCCTTTCACAATATATGCAGCAGCAAAATGCCAATATCAATAGGAAACAGAGTCACCCATTAAAAGCATTCTTTATAAACGCACAAACCATAAAATTTTTAACATTTAGGTTCATGGCAGGCTGCAATGTATAGATGCCAACTCATTTTTAACATTAACAATAACATTGAAAAAGACAAAGTGAAAATCTACATCCATGGAATATGTAAAATAATGGCACCGGATATATGTAGGTGTCGCCTAACATTCGAGAAGTTTAAATTGGTGGTCACATTGTGAAAAAATAAAAAGGCTTAATGGTTTAAATCTTTGATTGCAACTTGATTAATTATACAGTCTCTGTGGCAAATACTTTTATAAGTTAAACCAAGAGTTGCATGAGTTGCATAAGTTGAGTTGCATAAATTGCATAAGTATGGCCTTTAACGTTTACATTGCACTACAACTCAGAAACTGTAGTCTGCTGAGTGAAATACTGGAGACCACAAGGTACATCATCTAAAGACAGTAAAAGATATGACGAGACATCACACTTTACTCACAGCAGCAGGACATAATTTGTGACACTTTGAAAAGCCATTCATGACAGTTTGTATTGCTATAGATTGCCATACTGACAAAGACTCTCAAACTCAATTATATTGACAATTCAATTAAGAGATATATTGCAGAAACAGAAGCTGACCTATTAATGTGGTTCAGCTCTCTAAATTCTCCATCTCTCTTCCACTATCACAATCAGACCACGTCCATTGAATTTCTATACGATAAGTTCAAAAGCGTTCTGTCACAATTGGCAAATGCTTTCAAAGAAAAATGAATGCTTAGAGATGTAACAGTGCCTCTAGCATTTGGTTGGATGCTGTAAGGTACACTTATGTTGAGAACATAAAGTGCTCGAGTAACTCACCGGGTCAGGCAACATCTGGAGGAATGGATAGGTGATGTTTAAGGTTGGTACCCTTCTTCAGACTGATTGTAGTATGGGGTAGAAAGGTGGAAAAGAGGTAGGGGCAGGACAAAACCAGGCAGTTGATGGGTGGATACAGGTGAGGAGAGTTTGATTGGTGGACAGTTGGCAAAGGCTAGAGATGAAATGAAGAATAAAGGGTATCATAAAGTGAGACGGAGAATGAAATGTAAAGCCAGAGGGAGGGATATAAGTGCATGGGCGGGGGAAAGAGAAGGCCGCCCTCAACTCTTTATCCATCTTCCTGCCCCTACCTCTTTCAGCTTTCTCATCCCAACTACAAACAGTCAGCAGAATGGTCCTGACTTAAAAGTTGCCTATCCATTCCTTCTACAGATGCTGCCTGACCCATTGAGTTTCTCCAGCAGTTTGTGTTTTACTCAAGACCCCAGCATCTACTGCTCCTTGTGTCTCCTGATAAGTAGTCTTGGTCTGGATCTGGGTCCTATGTTTAGCGAGAAGAGAGGTTGGTGCAAGGCTCAGATGCTGGCGATTAGTGAGTCCTTAAATTTGATGGTCTTTTGCAGAAAGCAATCAAATTTGTACGATTGCTTTCTAATGATATTAATAGAACCAGTGCAAGCAAGTGGTGAGCTATATTTTTTTACAAAGAACTTTCAACAAATCGTTGCACAACAATCAGCGACTGGAGTGCATGGATGGAGGGCTAGGGTGTATGACATAAAACATGGCCTCATTTCTCCCAGCAATGATCTACACAAGAATTAAGTTAGCATGACCATTTGTGATCTGGAACACAACTGATATGCAGAAACACAATTTGTCACAGGAAATCCTTTATTGAAATTATGAAATGGGAAGAATTATGTGGAAACCAGATTAATTACAGCGCATTCAGAAAGTATTCAGACCCCTTCACTTTTTCCACATTTTGTTATGTTACAGCCTTATTTTAAAATGGATTACATTTTTTTTTAAATCATCAATCTATACACAATACCCCAGAATGAAGAAGTGAAAACAGGTGTTTAGAAATATTTGCAAAGTAATTAAAAATAAATAACTGAAATATCACATTTACATAAGTATTCAGACCCTTTGCTATAACACTCAAAATTGAGCTTAGGTTCACCCTGTTTCCATTGACTATAACCATATAACCATATAACAATTACAGCACGGAAACAGGCCCTCTCGGCCCTTCCAGTCCGTACCGAACATTTATTTTCCCCTAGTCCCATCTACCTGCACTACATGTTAAAATCGATCCTGCCTCCACCACTTCTGCTGGAAGCTCATTCCACACAGCCACCACTCTCTGAGTAAAGAAATCCCCCCTCATGTTACCCCTAAACCTCTGTCCCTTAATTCTCATGTCATGCCCTCTTGCTTGAATCTTCCCTACCCTCAATGGGAAAAGCTTATCCACATCAACTCTGTCTATCCATTTCATCATTTTAAAGACCTCAATCAAGTCCCCCCTTAACCTTCTGCGCTCCAAAGAATAAAGACCTAACTTGTTCAACCTTTCTCTGTAACTTAGTTGCTGGAACCCAAGCAACATTCTAGTAAATCTCCTCTGTACTCTCTCTATTTTGTTGACATCTATCCTATAATTAGGCGACCAAAATTGTACACCATACTCCAGAATTGATCTCACCAATGCCTTGTACAATTTTAACATTACTTCCCTACTCCTATATTCAATGCTCTGATTTATAAAGGCCTGCACACCAAAAGCTTTCTTTACCACCCTATCTACATGTGATTCCACCTTCAGGGAACTATGCACAGTTATTCCTAGATCCCTCTGTTCCACAGCATTCCTCAATTCCCTACCATTTACCATGTACGTCCTATTTTGATTTGTCCTGCCAAGATGTAGCACTTCACACTTATTAGCATTAAACTCCATCTGCCATCTTTCAGCCCACTTTTCCAAATGGCCCAAATCTCTCTGTAGACTTTGAAAATCTACTTCATTCTCCACAACACCACCTATCCTAGTATCATCTGCATACTTATCCAATTTTCCACCCCATCATCCAGATCATTGATGTACATGACAAACAGCAGATGGTCGTCCTTGAGATGTTTCTACAACTTGATTGGAGTCCACCAGTGATAAATTAAATTGATTGGATATGATTTGGAAAGGCACACACCTGTCTATATAAGGTCCCACAGTTGACAATGCATGTCAGAGCAAAAACCAAGCCATAAAGGCAAAGAAATTGTCCATAGACCTCCGAGACAGGATTTGGCGAGACACAGATCTGGGGAAGGGTATAAAACAATTTATGCAGTATTGCCAGTCTCAAAGAGCACAGTGGCCTCCGTCATTCTAAATGGAAGAATTCTGGAACCACCAGGACACTTCATAGAGCTGGCCGCCCGGCTGGTCCCGATGGTCACTCTGACAGAGCTCCAGAGTTCATCTGTGGAGATGGGAGAACCTTCCAGAAGGACAACTATATCTGCAGCACTCCACCAATCAGGCCTTTATGGTAGAGTGGCCACTCATTAGTAAAAGGCACATGACAGCCCACTTGGAGTTTGCCAAAAAGCATGAGAAACAAGATACTCTGGTCTGATGAAACCAAGATTGAAATATTTGGTCTGAATGCCAAGCGTCATGTCTGGAGGAAACCAGGCACCGCTCATCACCTGGCCAATACCATACCTACGGTGAAGCATGGTGGTGGCAGCATCATGCTGTGGGGATGTTTTTCCGCGGCAGGAACTGGGAGACTAGTCAGGATCGAGGGAAAGATGAACAGAGCAAAGTACAGAGAGGTCCTTGATGAAAACCTGCTCCTGGTCAGTTTTACCATTACCCCTCGCGGTCCGGATAAATCTGCTCAAGATGGTCGTCCTACTCAAATTCCTGTATCTTTTCCAGCACGTCCCTATACTTATCACCAAATCTTTTTTTGATAAATTAGAAAGGAGAATATCTAAATTTTTATGGGGTAGCAAACCGGCTAGATTTCGAAAGACGATACTACAGTCTCCTAAGAGTGACAGCGGTTTGGCACTTCCTGACTTCAGGCGATACTATTGGGCAGCTAACTTGCCAAAAATCCTGTATTGGATGAATGATGATTGCGACCACCTACCGACTTGGGTACACATGGAAAAGGCGAGTTCACATCTCCTGTTGCGGTCTGTTCTATGCTCCAAACTCCCCATTTCTACAACATCTGTGGGTGCAGGCCCAATTGCTTCCCTCTCGCTCAAGATATCGAGTCAACTCAGGAAGAACTTTGGTTCACAAGGCCCTTCCATCTTGACCCCACTGCTTAAAAATCACATCTTTAAACCTTCAAGTACAGACTCCGCATTCAAAACCTGGCATAGTAATGGTATCAGTAGTATCAAAAACCTATACAAGGATGGCATTTTTTCGTTCTTTGTGGAGCTTTCGTCCAACTCCAGCCTCCCAAACTCCCACCTTTTCCGTTTTTTCCAGATTAGGGATTTTGTGAAGAAGACATTCCCTCACTTCCCAAATTGCCCCCCTGAAACCCTGACCAATTCCATCCTAGCTCTAGATCCCAACCGGAAGAAATGCATCTCTTTTTTGTATAACTTGTTAGGGTCGGTAATATTGAATCCTCATACCTCATTAAAAGCTGCATGGGAGGGCGAGCTGAATATGAAACTAACAGACCAGCAATGGGACTCTGCCTTGGATTTGATCCATTCTTCCTCCATATGTGCCCGTCATGGCCTAATCCAATGCAAAGTCCTTCACAAAGTCCACTACACAAATGCAAGATTATCTAGAATATACCCCGCTGTCAAGGACACCTGCAACAGATGTAATCAATCCCCTGCCAACCACAGCCATATGTTTTGGTCTTGCCCTAAGCTGGCAGCCTTTTGGAGGAGTGCTTTCGACGTGATAGGCAGAGTCTATGGCCAGACTATTCCTCCAAACCCACTGTCAGCTATTTTTGGTACTCCCCCCAATAATAACCTCTCTGTTGCGTTGAATTGGGTCCTGGCTTTTACAACCTTGTTAGCCTGGAGACTGATCTTGCTTAACTGGAGACTTACCTGTCCCCGACACACGCCCGCTGGATCAAGGAGGTGCTCTACAATTTAAAGCTTGAAAAACTTAGGTTTTTTCTCAAAGGCTCTATCAAGACATTCCTAGATACATGGAACCCTTTCCTGGAACTTGTTAACTCTCTCAACTTGTTTCCGGACTCGGAAGAGGACTGAGTGCCTTCTATCACTGCTCTGTCTTATTGCAGCTGCTCTTCCCTCAACACCCCCCCCCCACACACACTTTTTTTTTGTTGTACATTTTGTTTCGTTTATCTTATCGTATTTGTGTGGATGTGTACGTATGTGAGTGTTGTTTGTCCCCGTTTGGTTCCGACCTGGTTTGGGTGAATTGAGGGGGGGTGAGGGTAAGGGCTTTGAGGGTCGCTAACATACTGTTGCACAATTATGTCCTGACTATCACTGTCTGTTATCATTGTATGTATGCAAATTGCTGTGAAATTCAAATAACAAGATTTAAATTTTTAAAAACTGCTCCAGAGCATTCCGGAACTCAGACTGGGGGGAGGTTTACCTTCCAACAGGACAACGACCCCAAGCACACAGCCAAGACAACGTAGGAGTGGCTTTGTGACAAGTCTGTGAATGTCCTTGAGTGGCCAAGCCAGAGCCTGGACTTGAACCCAATCGAACATCTCGGGAGGGACCTGAAAATAGCTGTGCATCGACGCTCCCCATCCAACGTGACAGAGCTTGAGAGGATCTGCCGAGAAGAATGGGAGAAATTACCCAAATACAGGTATGGCGCTTGTAGCGTCATACCCAAGAAGACTTGAGGCTGTAATCGCTGCCAAAGGTGCCTCAACAAAAGACTGAGTAAAGGGTCTGAATACTTATGTAAATGTGATGTTTCAGATATTTCTTTTTAATTACTTTGCAAAAAATTCTAAACACCTGTTTTCGCTTTTTTATTTTGGGGTATTGTGTGTAGATTGATGATTTTAAAAAAAGGAATTTAATATATTTTAGAATAAAGCTGTAACGTAACAAAATGGGGGGAAAAGTGAAGGGGTCTGAATACTTTCTGAATGCACTGTATGTTCCATTCAGGAAGCACAATTTTTATATGTGTTGTGTTGAAAAGGACAGCACTATGCAAATACATTTCCTGGTATAAGCTATTACTCACGAAAGTCACCATGTAAATGCAAGTCCTCCCGTTTCTTTTTCTCCTGTAAAATGTGAATACTGTTTGATAAATCCATTTTAAGTTGTATAAGAAGTGTCCCGACCCGTCATATCACATTGCTGAATTCCTCCAGCACTGAATTTTGTTCATTTGTACATTGAAACAGTACCAGATTTCCTCTCTTTTGAACATTAATTAATATTTTTAATGCTTCCATTAACCTCTGTGTCATTTCAAGGAAGGTCATTATAACAGGTTTCACATTTCTGATTTTGCAAATAAGTTTGGGCAAGAATTGTAACCCTCAAGAAAGGCAGCATCAGCTTAAGCAGAATTTACATCCGTGTTGACAATTGTGCCTCTGCTCAATATTTTTTTTCTCCACAAATGTATCAATCATAAATTGTACTTGGACTGCCAGCACGTAAAGGCCTATGTGAATAGCTTGCATTTTAACAAAATTATATGGGTTGTTTATCCTGAAA
Source organism: Raja brachyura (assembly GCA_963514005.1). Next base: position 20,163,773 of record OY740799.1, on the reverse strand, counting down.
ATTGTGCAATTTTGGTTGAGGTGAAATAAAATGAAATGTTAAAGCAAAGTGAGCAACAAACACTGCTTGTGTTGCCCTGGAAACCACGTCTGCTTGGAGGAAGGAGATTTTTCTATGAAGGAAAGAAATGTGCCTCGGGTATTTAAAAAAAAACTATTAATGAACCATTTGTGAAACATTCCAGTTTGCATTGATAAGTACTGGATTTTATTTACTGTGAACGAACGGGCTTATTTCTTTTTTCACCAGTAGACAAAAGAATTTCCTGTAAACAGAATAATAATTCTTACATCAACATTCATACGCTGTAATTTAAAATCTGTTGAATTTCTGAACTGTTAAAAGCTGGGATATCTAATACAGGAATGGGTGGTAGAATGTGATCTTCCCATTTGAATAACCCTGAAACAGAACTAAGGAATTAGTTGCAGGGTTCCATAGGAAAGGCAATGGACAATTATAGAAGCAAATTAATTGCTTGGGGCGGTGTAATGAAGAGACCGTGAAGTTTATACCCGTTGCGACCTATGTATGGAGGGTTGGATTGATGGGAATATGCTTATGGTCTGCTTTAGCTTTCCAGGAAAATGGCCTACTCTACTATAAAGTAATGGCTCATCAGTATCTATTCCATGAGGAATACCTCTGAGCTATTTTGTGATCAGTTCAGCCTTATTTTGAGTATGCAACCAGCAAATAAAAGACACTCACCATAAATAGAAAAGCTATTAACAATGAAACAATAACAAAAAAAAAGAAAATTGCTGCTTTTGATGATTCAAGAATCATTGAAGAGTCTGTCATAAGACTCGGGAAGTAATAGCCTAGAGGAGGCCATTTATTTAGCCAGTAAGGTCAACGGGGTGGAAGATTGCAACCTTCACGTGGTCTGCCCTGTTTCGACGAAATGCAATCAACCTGGCATGCACAATCAAATAAGATCAAATAGAACAAGTTGTCCTACAACTTTAGGCTGTGCACACCATATGCAAGACGTAAGGTCAACCAGAATCCTTAAACATTGGTGAAAACAGGAAGATAATCTTCCTGTTATTGAGGAAATGTTGGGTAATTGTATTACTCCAGTTCACAATTTTATTGTCGAGGGTTTTCAGCCTTGGTGTAGCAATAGATTTGAAACTCTCACTTTCTTTATCGATCTAGTTTGAAGCACAAGAATCACAGTGCCTTAACTTCAGTATTCCCATGCAACACGCCAAATCAAACTCAATATAGAAATGAAAAATTGCCAGCCACTTTAGTTTACCAAGATATTCTTTACCCAAACATACCAACTGGCATTATATTTACTGTACACTCTAAATTAAATATGTAGCTGGATTTTACTAGGTATCTTTCTGAATGAAGACAAATATGCATGAGAATCAGCATTAGGACCATTGTTTGTGTTGCTGAATACGAGGCATCAGGACTGTTTTTTACACAGAGAATGGTGGAGGCCTAGAACGCATAGCCAATGGTAGAGGCAGATACGATAATAGAATTTACAGTAAGAGGCTTTTAGATATGAATATGTAGGGAATGGAGCGACTTGGATAATGTATAGGCAGATTAAATCATTTAACTTGGCATCATATTCAGCACAAACATTGTGGGCCGAAGGGTCCATCCTTGTGCTGTATCGTTCTATGTTCCATGTTGTGCGCCATGTCTGACGTCTCAAGTGAACCAAAGGGAAGATGTCTAAGTGAACCTGTTCAAGAGCGAAGGGAGTTTATTTGATGGTGACAAGGAGTGGGATCAAATGTATCCCCGGGGGAGTATAGGACATTGAGGAGAGATTGTATGTATATTAAGGGGTAAAGGGTAACTAGAGAGAGAATAAGACCCCTCAGAAAGCAAATTGGTCAGCTATATGTGGAGTCGCAGGTGAAGGGCAAGGTCTTCAGTGAATATTTCCCCTCTTCTCTGGAGACAGTTTTAACCACGTTGAAAGAGATGAAATGAAAGAAATGGAGCTTGGGACAGTTAAATGGAGATGACTTGACATTTCGTATTACAGTCGAGGAGGTGCTGGACATCTTAAGACAAATGAAGGTAGATAAATCTCCCGGGCTAATCAGATATATCCTAGGACACTGTGGGAATCTAGAGAATAAATCGCAGGCGGCCTGCTGAGATATATACAATGTTAGACATGGGAGAGATGCTGGAGGACTGGAGGGAGGCTATTGTTGTACCTCTATTTAAGAAAGACTGCAAAGAAAATCCTGGAAATTATAGACCAGTAAGGCTATCATTTGTGATAGGAAAATTACTTGAAAAGATTCTGAATGTGTGCGAAGATAGACACAAGGATATATGTGCGAAGGTAGACACAAAAAGCTGGAGCAACTCAGCGGGTCAAAGAGCATCTCCCGAGAAAAGGAATAGGAGGCATTTCAGGTTGAGACCCTGCATTTGGATAGACTGGGCTTGATTAGGGAGAGAGTCAGCATGGTTTTCTACATGGTAGATCATGTCATACAAATTAAATTGAGTTTTAGTGAAGAAGTAACCAAGATATTGATGAGATAAGGTCCATAGACAAAGTCTATATATCAAGGCCTTTGATAAGGTCCCACATAGTAGGCTGTTGTGTGAGATTAGATCGCATGGGATCCAGGGAGAACTAGCTGATTAGATGCAGAATTGGCTCCATGGTAGTAAGCAAAGGGTGGTAGGGGAACGTGTAGGAAGGAACAGCAGATGCTGGTTTACACTGAAGATAAACAAAAATGCTGGAGTAACTCAGTGGTAGACAAAATAACAGGAGAAACTCAGCAGGTGAGACAGCTTCTATGGAAAGAAGGAATAGGCGACGTTTCGTGTCGAGACCTTTCTTCAGACTGATGTCGGGGGGAGGGGGGAGGGAGTGGGAAAAAGAAAGGAAAAGGCGGAGAAAGTAGGCTTGTAGGAGAGCTGGGAAGGGGAGGGGAAGGAGGGAGAAAGCAAGGACTGCCTGAAATTGGAGAAGTCAATGTTCATACCGCTGGGGTATAAACTAAATATGAGGTGCTGTTCCTCCAATTTGCGCTGGGCCTCACTCTGGCAATGGCGGAGGCCCAGGACAGAGAGATCGGATTCGGAATGGGAGGTGGAGTTGGAGTGCTGAGCCACCGGGAGATCAGGTTGGTTATTGCGAACTGAGCGGAGGTGTTGGGCGAAGCGATCGCCAAGCCTACGCTTGGTCTCACCGATGTAGAGAAGTTGACACCTGGAACAGCGGATGCAGTAGATTAGGTTTGAGGAGGTGCAGCTGAACCTCTGCCTCACCTGGAAGAGTGGGTCAGGCAGAGGGTAAGGCAGCATCTATGGAGAAAAGGAATAGGTGACGTTTCGGGTTGAGACCTTTCTTCAGACTGAGAGTCAGGGAAGAGGGAAACAAGAGGTATGAAACGGTACAGAACGAATCAGAGCCAGCCGGAAAGTGTTCAAAATACTGGGCATGTAAACTGAGGAATTAAATGCAAAAAAAAAGTAATCATATTAATATAGGAATTGCAGAAGCTGGCTTAAAAAACAAGACACAAAGTGTTGGGGTAATGCCGTGGGTCGGGCAGCATATCTGGAGAACATAGATAGATAACGTTTCAGGTCAGGACCCTTCTTCAGAAGAGCTTTCTTCAGTCTTTAGGTCATCATGCTAACCTGGTCATAGTGAAAAAAATGGACCTAATTGCACAGATGTTTTCAGTGTGGTCTAGATTTCCCGGCCTGCAGGTCCGTCCAGGTATCACAATCAATGGGATGGCATCAACAAGAAGGAAAGGAATAGAAACAGAAAATGTCTGACGTCAAATTAGTCAGAAAAAGAGACAGAATAAATGTGATGGAAATGAAAAGTAAGAAAAAACTAGAAAATGAAAAGTGCTTTTTTCTAAAATTGTTGTTTTTTGATACCTGAGGGATATATTAGCATTGCATTAACAACCGCGTTCTTAAAAGGTAATGTAAAGGCAAAGACCAGGATGTTTTCTGTGTGAAACTGACAGTGGGAAAATGTAATTTCATTAACAAGATCTGGAGATTTTGATTGCACAATTTCTCCTTTAGACCCCTGCATCACTGGCCAATTTGCACAACAATGCATAAAAATCTTTACATTCTTCCAGCAAGATTGGTCTATTATTTCTCACCGGAACCCCTGGTGAGAAATTTAAGCTTTCTAGGACTGAATACATAATTAGTTATTGATCGAATACAATATAAATAGCTAAATTCATCACCAAATTTCAAGTAAGTGCAATTTATTAGCTGCCAGATTTTAAATGGATAAGTAAATAATTTGGTCCCTGTATACATTGAATTTATAAATAAATAAAAAATTCTCACAATTATATCATAAATTAAATGTCAGCAAGAAATAATCATCTTAGCACAATTTAATTTATTGAATGTAATAAGAACTGAATAATCAATTAAAATAATTACTATTTAATTATCTATCCAGGAAGAATAAATAATCAGTTGACTGAAACTAAAAAACATAATTTGCTGGAGTAAATACAAAATATATTCCTCTAATGCTTTATACATTCACTGAAAAACATATTTTTCTCTCAGATTAATAAAATTAAATATTTAACCTAAAAATCCTCAGATTAACTAATCATACCACCAAAAGGCATCTCATTGCGATTGGCATCCCCCAATTTGCTGCCCAAGGGCTTGGCTTTAGTTTAGTGCTCAGACACATATTGAGAAGGTCACCTTTTTCAACTGTAGGCTACCATGCCTCCAGCTCATCACCTAATGACATCTCTCTCTCTCTCTATCTCTTTCACTCTCTCAATCTCTTTGTCTCTCTCTCCCCCCCCCCCCCAGCCCACTTCACTTCCATTCACTCCCTCACTCCACACTCTCTATCTGTTAAGAGTGCCAAATTCACTCTTCATGACCATTGCCACTTTTTCAGCCAAATACTTCTCCTAAAAAATTATGAAAAATAGACATCGAATAGAATATACTCATAAGATTTGCAGATGCTGAAACCTGGAGTAAAAATCTGGTCCCTTCACACATGCTCTATTTCTTACAATGTCTCCCTAGCCCCCTATCACCTGTGTTTATTTTTCTCCTCTCTGTACCTTCTTCACCTGTCCAACAGCACATAGTCCTCCCACTGGATCCTTTCCTCCTCCCTCTATACCATTCATCCCTGCCTGCCTCTGTGATTCCCACCTGCCACCATCCCTTCTTACGTAGTTACCTTCTTAATCTTCTTTTCCTATCAAGTTCCAGAATATACAGCCTTCTCGACCATTACAATTTAGTTTATTGTCATGTGTACCGAGGTACAGTGAAAAGCTTTTGTTGCGTGCTATCCAGTCAGCAGAAAGACAATACATGATTACAATCGAGCCATATGGGCCTGATGGGAGAGGGGAGACGAGGGAGTGGCCAGGGTGTGACTCGTCCTTGATTATGCTGCTGGCCTTGCCGAGGCAGTGTGAGGTATAAATGAAGTCAATGGAAGGGAGGTTGGTTTGTGTGATGGTCTGGGCTGCATCTACAATCCGCTGCAACTTCTTGTGGTCTTGGATGGAGCTGTTCCCTACCCAAGCTGTGATGCATGCTGATAAAATGCTTTCTATGGAGCATCAGTAGAAGTTGGTGAGAGTTGTAGTGGACTTGTCGAACATCCTAAGTCTTCTAAGGAAGTAGAGGTGTTGGTGTGCATTATTGGTCGTTGCTTCAATATGGGTGGTCCAGGGGAAGTTGTTGGTGATATTGACTCCTGGAAATTTGAAGTTTTCAACCATCTTTACCTCAGCGCCGTCAATGCAAGCTGGGGTATGTTTGCCGCTTCGCTTCTTGATGTCGATCACTATCTCCTTTATCTTGCTGCCATTGAGAGAAAGATTGTTGCCTTGACACCAGGACACAAGGTTTTTGATCTCCTTCCTGTACTCTGTCTCATCGTTATTTGATATCTGGCCCACAATGGTGGTGTCATCTGCAAATTTGAAAACTGCATTAGATTTGTATTTGGCTGCACGGTCGTGGGTGTACAAGGAGTACAGAAAAGGGCTGAGAATGCATCCTTGCGGAGCTCCCATGTTGAAGATTATCGTGGAAAATGATTTGTCCCCTGTCCTCACTGATTGGTGTCTGTTGGTCAGGAAGTCAAGGATCCAGTTGCAGAGATCAGTGCTGACACCAAGTCCCGTGAGTTTTGGTGATCAGCTTGGATGGTATAATGGTGTTAAACAAAGAGCTGTAGTCTATGAATAGGAGTCTGACGTGGATGTCTCTCTTATCCAGGTGACCTAGGGATGGGTATAGGGCTAGGGCGCGGACCTGTTGTGGCAGTAGGTGAACTGCAGTGGTTTAAGGCCACTGGGTAGACTGGATTAAATGCATTCCATAACGAGCCTCTCAAAACATTTCATGATGGTGGATGTCAAGGCCACTTGAAGCAGGTGGGTACCTCGGACAGGAGTAGAGAGAGATTAAAGATGACCGCGAATACTCCCGCTAGCTGGTCCGCACAGCTACGAAAAACACAGCCAGGAACTCGGTCTGGGCCAGTTGCTTTTGTGGGTTTACCCTCAAGAGGGCTTATCTAACTCCTGTTGTCAGCTCCTCGCCTCTATCACCTTCTCCACACTTCCCATTTACATATGTGCAAATGATACAACAGCAGTGGGCACAAACTCAAACATTGACAAGACAGGGTACAGATAGGAGATGGAGACCTTAGTAACATGGTGTCAAGACATTCCCTCCCTTAATGCCAGCTACATGAAGGAGTTGGTCATGGACTTTAGGAAGCCGGATGTAATACACACACCAGTCTACATCAATGATGTTTAAGTGGAAATGATTGAGTGCTTCAAGTTCCTGGGTGTAAATATCATCGACAATTTGACATGGTCTAAACACGTGGCCAAGAAAGCACACCAACACCTCTGCCCCAGAAGACTAAAGAATTTTGGTATGTCTACAACAACTCTTACACCCCCACACACACACAACAGCCTGGATCCTACTAAAAATTCATTTTCTGCATTTAAAGATGTCTGGTTAAAGATTGTCAACTTATCCTATTCTTCTTAATGCTAAGGTAAAAATGTTTTGACAAATGTCCTCTTAAAAAAGGCAATATATATTTTAAAAACAATTTAAAAAGCAATTTGAATGAAGAGATCATTTTATGGTTTTGTTGTTATTATATTTGCCCTGGTGGTTCTGCCACACATATAGCAATGGATCAATAAGACTAGGAATGCAACACTTTTTTAAGGCATGTCGTGGGATTCTATTTAATGAGGATTCATGTGAGCCAAGAATAAGGTTACCTGGGAACACTCCAGAACCATTGCAATTTTCTGTGCGGTTCGTAAATTCTGGATGAGAAATGAACGTTGTTTATCAAACCAGTCAGTATTTCCATGGAAATAAGCTGTTATTATTGATATGGCCTTCTACTGTGTTATGTTTTGCAATTCTGTGCATTAGTGCATTTTATCTTGTTTAACTTTAACTCTGGCTGTGAAATTACTGATGTTGTCTTTTTTCCATTCACATAAAGGCCCTAGATCTTGTCAAACGTTTTGGCAGAAAATCCATTGTGTCAAACTGTATCTGCGTCCACATTCAATTGAGTTTCCATGACCTCTATCATCAGCTGCTGTTCAGAAGAACATATTAAGCTTCCCACTGGGGAAGAATCAGCAAGATTGTACAGGGAAGTCTGTGGTCCCAACGCTGGAGACTGGCTGCACGTTTACTATTGAGCCATGGCAACTAATGTCCTTTGCATTCAAGAGGACATGTTTTCTAAACGGGGTGAGGGCTACTCCCATATAGTTGAAACAGGCAATAAATTTCATCTGGAAGAAAAAAACGCAGTTTGCAATTCCCTGGTTACCATGTAGCCATAGGCAGGTCGTTTCAGATGCCAGTTTCAAACCATGCAACCCGGGTCTCTGCCACTGTAAGGCAGCAACTCTACCACTGTGCTGTCCGATTAATTTATACCATCTCTCGTTTGTAATTTATGAAAACATCAGAGTGCTAAGCTTACATTGATTAATAATAGACTCCTCACACAATTTCATGAATTTGAAATCCATGTTATTTAATGTTCTTTTACTCCACTAGATGTCAGTGCTTCAAGTTAATTTATTTCCTGACCACCACTGGATTGACATGGATTGCATTCGACTCCAATATGCCCCGAGACACTATTTGGTGTATTAGTAGGTATTGTACATTGTCTGTCAAACTGAAATGGATCTTTTGTTCAGAGCCTTCATGCTTTCTTGTGATGATTTCTTTCACACATACACACATTTTGTGTCAACATAAATTGGACAATGCAGCTTCAATTGTTTCCACTCTAAAGCAAAAGTCTGCATAATTGCCCTACCCTGCAGCAAAACAGCAGAGAAAGTTAAGTTGTCAATCTCTTGCTATCTTGTCAGGATTTACAAATAACAACAGATAATTTCATAGACATCAGAAGTTATTAATTAGTCAACTGATTGGACTCATTTGGGCCTGGTTCATTGAAATGAGTTGATGGTTTATGTAGATCGGCTATTGCATGCTAGCCAATCATAGTGCTTGTTTGTAGTAGCCTCGCCTAATACATACTTTATAATATTAAGAATCCACCTACGTAGGGCAGTAGATGTAGCAGCTCGGAGATGTAACATACGTGCGTTTGAGTCTTGTAATTACATAGTGTCAGATCGTGACTCGGACGCACTCCGTCAAGTTTACCGGGTTTCTTTTATTTTTATCCGTTTTTTTCATCAGTTTTATTTTTATCAGTTTTATTTTATCACTTTGTTCTCTCCGTCATGACTAATTCGTGCCGCAGACCGAGCCCTCTGATCTTTGATTCAGACATCGCCGAGCGATGGCGTCTCTTTGAATGTGACTACACTCATTATATCCGCATCGTTCATCGGAATGACCCTGCTGACTTGAACGCATCGCTACTGCTTAATCTAGTGGGTCCCGAGGCGATGAATCGCGCCGACAACTTTGACTTTGCACCTGTTGTTGTGGATGGCAATGGGCAGGTCCAAGTCGCTGCCGAGACTATGGATAACCCGTGGTTCTGCTCAGAACATTTAGAGAACTGTGTGATCTGCCGTCAAACCAAGGATGCCCTTCGGCATCAACTCTGCCAGTGAAGTTTTCCAGCGCACCATGGAACAACTATTTGCAGAGTACCTGTGTGCTATCATTGTTGATGATATCCTTGTCTATGGTCGCGACCTGGCTGAACATGACGCCAGTCTGAAAAGAGTGCTCGACCGCGCCAAATACATTAATCTCACATTGAATCCACTAAAGTGCAGGTTTTGAGTTCCCGAGGTCACTTACGTCGGACATGTTTTCACCAGCAGTGGCCTCAAGCCTGATCCACTGAAAACCACAGCCATCAACAAACTGCCGGTTCCCACCGATGTCATGAGTTTGCAACGTTTCCTCGGCATGGTCAACCACCTGGGTAAATATATTCCTAACCTCAGCGAGTTATCGGGCCCCCCCTGCATGGCCTGACATACAAAGATACGCATGGTCCTGCTACCCGCAGCACCAAAGGGCTTTTGACACTCAAGCTACAACTGGCCAGCGCGCCAACACTTTCATGTTTCAATCTAAAATTACCAGTTACTATCACCTGAAATGCATCCCAGTACAGACCACTACCGACGGCGGCATCAAGCCAGTCTCATGTGCGTCCTGTACCCTGACAGATACTGAGCAGCGATATGCCCAGATTGAAAAGGAACTGCTCGCGGTTGTTTTTGCATGTTCGAAATTCAAGGACTTCATTTTTGGTAAGACCATCACCATCGAGACTGACCACCAACCCTTGGTCACTATTTTGAACAAGCCGATTCACGCGGCCCCAGCACGGCTGCAACAGATGATGATGCAGTTCCAGCGCTTTGACTTCCACATCGTCTACAAGAAAGGTAAAGACATGCACATAGCAGGCACGCTATCCAGAGCCCCGCACAGTACCAGTGACCAGCACCTCTCAGAACAGGACGAATTCTCAGTCATGAAGGTCTCGTTTGTCCAGACTGAGCACTTACGCCACCTTGCCGAACACACGACTGCGGACGAGACTTTACAATTGCTGTCCACAGTCATACGGAAGGGTTGGCCCCACAAACAGTCAAATACCCTGCTCGAGATACGCCCCTACTTCCTAGTTTGTGACGGGTTAGTGCGACAGGACGGAATCATAGTCAAGGGCCACAAGGCTGTGGTCCCAGCCGCACTACGGGTCGAATACTACAATGACATCCACCTCGGCATGGAGGCCATCCTCCAACGGGCTCAAAGCATGTTTTACTGGCCCGGAATGACAAAATACATATGTGAAAGAACCGAAACATGCGCTGTCTGCAACAGTTTAACCCTACATCAGCAAAAGCAGCCTCTTTTGCCCCATCCAGTTCCTCCTCTTCCGTGGTCCTCGCTGGCCGCCGACATCTTTGAATGGCACGGGAAACACTATCTAGTTCTTGTCGACTCTTACTCGGGATGGTTCGAACTAGACCTACTGCAAACCATTTCCTCTGAGTCAGTAATCGAGAAGCTGCAACGGCACCTTTCCGTGCCTGGCTCCCCTGCTCGTATTCAGACTGACAAGGCAAGCAATTCCCCAGCCAAGCATTTAAGAACTTTGCTGAAAGATGGGACTTCCAACACATTACCAGCGGCCCAGAGTTCCCGCAGTCCAATGGACTGGCCGAACGCGCTGTTCGGAGTGCGAAACAACTTATGGAACGTTCCTACCTTGCCAAATCCGACGAATACCTCGACTTGCTCAATCTACGAAACATTGCACGGGACTCCATCCTAGGCTCTCCTGCCCAGCAACTAATGTCTTGCCAAACCCGTGCACCCGTGCCTGTCTCTCAGCAGCTGCTGCAGCCGTGCATTCGCTCCACACAAGCGGTGCTAAAGCAGCTACAATTCAAACGAGACATACTGAAGTGTTTCTTCGACAAGTCCAGCAAGCCACTCAAACCACTTGCGCGTGGACAAGTGGTTCGCCTGCAAACCGACAAGGGCCGTACACGACTGGGGCACATTTATGGACCGTCCAAAGAACCACTTTCGTACCTGGTCGAAGTGGACAGAGTAATCTACAGACACAACCGTCAACATATCCTTCCAGTGAAGGAACCGCGCCCTGCAACTACAGGTCCTGATGCCCCGCCTCTCGTGTTCGCTCCCACAGCCGTTCCAGCGACTCCACCACCAGCCGTTACTTCTGCCGCGGGTTCCCGCCTGGCTCGCCTGTGGCGTCTCCCACCAGGCCTGCCGGGCCGTCGGTCGTGTCCCCACTCCCATCCCCCGTCTGTTCTCCCGCGAAATAAGGCGAGGCGGTCTCCTACCGCACGAGGGCTGGACGGGTTTGCAGGCCACCTGTTAGATATGGCGATTTTGTACAATCTTGCTTGCATATTCTTAGCATCCCCTCGTTATATTGTTTAAGGCACCGTAGTTTCTTTATTTTCTACAAGAAGAGATGTAGATCGACTATTGCATGCTAGCCAATCATATTGCTTGTTAGTAGTAGCCCCGCCTAATACATACTTTATAATATTACAAATCCACCTTCATAGGGCAGAAGATGTAGCAGCTCAGAGATGTAACATAGTGCAGATCCTATGCTGTAAGTGTTTAATAAGATGTGTTGTATCTTTACGTGCATTTGAGTCTTGTAATTACAGTTTCATTGAAAAAGTACATGGAGCGGTGCCACACCAACATGTTCACACTTGTTATCACAAAAGTCATAGTCTGGTATATTTGAAGGTTTTATGGATATTTAGTGGCACCATTTATAAAACGAAAGCACTGCACAGTACCTGCTATTGCCAGATTGGTCCTTAGACACTTAGGGTTTTAACCTTTTTTTGCATCGGTTGCCAAAAAGATGAACTGCTATAGCAGAGGAAGAAAATCCAGTGTACTTAATCTCTGCGGTGATTTTAGCTTTTGTGTACCTGATAAATGCACTGCGAGGTATGCAGTGAGGAACTACTCCATGAAGCGAAAGGCACAGCAATATAACATGCACGGCATCTTTTGGGGTTTTGCGTTTTGTTATGAAAGTATCAATTATTTGAAGTCATCACACATGAATAACAGCATGTCTCTAACCATATTGATACTTTGACAGTTGAAATGCACAGCAGATTGAAAAATATGTGAAAGAGAAACGACGTTAATATTTTGTAGTGATCCGGAGTTTTAGATTTTGTTTCAACAATACTGCTTCAAGCGAACAAGGAAAGTCATTGTACCCTGGGGAATAAGGCAATAAACTAATCAAATCTAAATCTGACACTCTACCTTATATAAGATGTCTGAAGAGGAGGGGCTGTCAGATCATACATGTCACAAATTAGAGGTTTAGCCACGGGCTCTCACATCAGCCCCATCTATATCTGTCTTTTTGTCAGTTATGTTCAACAATCCTTGTGTGAAACGTACACCGGCACCATCCCCCAACTATATTTGCTATATTTAAGAGGGAGTTAGATGTGGCCCTTGTGGCTAAGGGGATCAGAGGGTATGGAGAGAAGGCAGGTACGGGATACTGAGTTGGATGATCAGCCATGATCATATTGAATGGCGGTGCAGGCTCGAAGGGCCGAATGGCCTACTCCTGCACCTAATTTCTATGTTTCTATGTTTCTAACTCTTTATCCACTATATCAACGACTGCATTGGGGCTGCGCCCTGCACCTGTGCATTACTCATTTATTTCATTAACTTTATCACTAACTTTCACCTTGCCCTTGTCTCTGACATCTCTCCCTTTTTTCAATATTCATCGCAAGAAACAGACTATCGACGTCTCCTACAAACCTACTGGTTCCCACAGTTATCTGGAGTACACTTCCTCCCATCCTGTCTCTTGCAAGGAGGCTGTCCCCTATCAATTTCTCCATTCCCGCCGCATCTACTCCCAGATGAGGATTCCCATTCTAGGACATCCAAGATGTCCTCTTACTCTAGTAAACATGGTTTCCCAGTTGCTGTCATAGATTGATCCCTCACCCATGTCTGTGTCCCATAGTTCTGCTTTCAATCCCTCTACCCGCAGCTGGACCAAGGGTGGAGTTCCTCGAGTCCTCACCTTTCACCCCATCAGCCTCCACATCCAACACATCATCCTCTGATATTTCCATCACATCCAATGTGATCCCACCAACAATAACATCTTCCCATCTCCACCCCTTTCCACCTTCTGCAAAGACTGCTTGTTCTGCAACTTATTGGTTCACTCATCCCTCCCCAGCTATTGTACCCCATCCCAGGTATTTTTCCCTGCAACCACAGGAGATGAACACCTGTCTCTATGCCTCCTCCTTCACCTCCATCCAGGGGCCACTCTAGGTGAGACAGATATTCATGTGCAACTCCTCTAACCTCATCTGGTGCCTCCAGAATTCGCAATGTGGCCCACTGTACATTGGTGAGACCTTGCACAGACTCAGCGACTGTTTCGACGAACCTTTGCACTCGGTCTGCCAAGGTCTACTGGATCTCCCCATTGCTAACAAGTTTATCTCCTCATCCCATTCCCATACTGACCTTTCCATCCTGGACCTCCTCCTTTGGCAGGGTCACGTCACATGTAAACTGGAGGAACAGCACCTCATATTCTCCTTGGCTATCTTACATACCATTGGTATGACACTGAATTATCCATTTGTAGGTAACTACAAAACGCTCTCCTTTCCCCATCTTCCCACACCCCCCCCTTTCAATTTCCTTGCCGTTCTTCCGTGCCCCAATTTTCCCCTCCCCTTTCCCTTCCATCTACATTCCTTCCTCTAGCTTCACCATTCGCAACTTCTCAATCCTTTTGTCCCACACCTTCTGTCTCTTCATCTCTGCCCTTTGTCCAACCATCTGCCTATCACCACCCCCCCCCCCCCCCTCATCTGTATGCAGATATTACTTGCCAGGCCTTGTTCTGCCCTTCCTCACTTCCAGCTTTCTATACCCTCCCCCCATCTACAATCAGTCTGAATAATGGTCCCCACCCGAAACATCTATCACTGTCCTGCAGTGATGCTGCCTGAGCCGCTGAATTACTCCAGCATTTTGTGTGTTAAGATGTCTCTTTGTTTGAGATTGTTACTTTATCACATCTGCAATCCACGCCTCTTCACAGCTATTACTTTTGGTGAAGGTAGACACAAAATGCTAGAGTAACTTAGCAGGCCAGGCAGCATCTCTGGAGAGAAGGAATGGGTGACGTTCTGGGTTGAGACCTTCTTACCTTAGTGACTTCATACTTCCCATTTCCAGGGACTGTTGCAGATGCATTCTATCCCTGGCCAAAAGTTTTCCCATAGTGCACAAAAATTGAAGGATGCCAAGGAGGCAACCAATCTGCATCAGACTGTGACTATGACTGCTCGTTGTTACACGCCACCCTTCTTAAACTCCAGCTAAAGGAAGTCCATACATTACAACATGATCTGTTCCTGAGAACTGTTCATAATTCACGGAAATTAACAAAAGGTTTGACGGAAGAGTGAGCAGGCATGGGAAGAGGACAGCTAGCTGACCTCACTGACTCTGTGAGTGAGCGAGTGAGTGCTCAGTGCTCTCAACTCTGTTCAGCTCCACCCCATATAGCTGCAGCTGGGGGTAATTCGGGGGTTGAGGAGAGACGGCACTCAAAAGAACCCTGATCGCACCTGGCAGAAGATGCCTTCAGCCCCACTGCAGGTGGTAAATCCATCCACAAACATCCTAGTGGTCTCCGAAAAGGTCAATCAGTTCTATAGGATGACCATAAGTCGTGCGTTTGTAATGCTGGGGGATCTGTACCTTACACCTCCTCGCACCCACTTGATAGACTTGAGCTCCTCACTACTCCAGACCCAAGTTTCACTGCCTAGACAGTCCATTTTGAATGGTGTAACAGGAATGAAAGCAGAGCTTATATTTGCCTGAGCTGCTAACAGTTGGAGAGTTCAGCACAAAGGACGTTGTGATTTAGAAACTTCAATAGAAGAAATGACTGGCAGTGCATTCTGTACGCACAGGATGACATTGACAATGCACTGCCACTGAAACATAGAAACATAGAAACATAGAAATTAGGTGCAGGAATAGGCCATTCGGCCCTTCGAGCCTGCACCGCCATTCAATATGATCATGGCTGATCATCCAACTCAGTATCCCGTACCTGCCTTCTCTCCATACCCTCTGATTCCCTTAGCCACAAGGGCCACATCTAACTCCCTCTTAAATATATCCAATGAACTGGCCTCAACTACCCTCTGTGGCAGAGAATTCCAGAGACCCACCACTCTCTGTGTGAAAAAATTCCTTCTCATCTTGGTCCTAAAGGGTTTCCCCCTTATCCTTAAGCTGTGACCCCTTGTCCTGGACGGCCCCAACATCGGGAACAATCTTCCTGCATCTAGCCTGTCCAACCCCTTAAGAATCTTGTAAGTTTCTATAAGATCCCCTCTCAATCTCCTAAATTCTAGAGAGTATAAACTGAGTCTATGCAGTCTTTGCTCATAAGACAGTCCTGACATCCCAGGAATCAGTCTGGTGAACCTTCGCTGCACTCCCTCTATGGCAATAATGTCCTTCCTCAGATTTGGAGACCAGAACTGTACGCAATACTCCAGGTGTGGCCTCACCAAGACCCTATACAACTGAAGTAGAACCTCCCTGCTCCTATACTCAAATCCTTTTGCTATGAAAGCTAACATACCATTGGCTTTCTTCACTGCCTGTTGTACCTGCATGCCTACTTTCAATGACTGGTGTACCATGACACCCAGGTCGCGCTGCATCTCCCCTTTTCGTAATCGGCCACCATTTAGATAGTAGTCAGTTTTCCTATTTTTGCCACCAAAGTGGATAACCTCACATTTATCCACATTATACTGCATCTGCCAAACATTTGCCCACTCACCCAGCCTATCCAAGTCACCTTGCATTCTCCTAGCATCCTCCTCACAGCTAACACTGCCCCCCAGCTTAGTGTCATCCGCAAACTTGGAGATATTGCCTTCAATTCCCTCATCCAGATCATTTATGTATATTGTAAATAGCTGGGGTCCCAGCACTGAGCCTTGCGGTACCCCACTAGTCACTGCCTGCCATTGTGAAAACGACCCGTTAACTCCTACTCTTTGCTTCCTGTTTGCCAGCCAGTTCTCTATCCACATCAATACTGAACCCCCAATGCCATATGCTTTAAGTTTATATACTAATCGCTTATGTGGGACCTTGTCGAAAGCCTTCTGGAAGTCCAGATACACCACATCCACTGGTTCTCCCCCATCCACGCTACTAGTTACATCCTCGAAAAATTCCACAAGATTCGTCAGACATGATTTACCTTTCGTAAATCCATGCTGACTTTGTCCAATGATTTCACCACTTTCCAAATGTGCTGCTATCCCATCTTTAATAACTGACTCTAGCAGTTTCCCCACTACCGATGTTAGACTAACTGGTCTGTAATTCCCCGTTTTCTCTCTCCCCCCCTTCTTAAAAAGAGGGGTTACGTTTGCTACCCGCCAATCCTCAGGAACTACTCCAGAATCTAAAGAGTTTTGAAAGATTATCACTAATGCATCCACTATTTCCGGAGCTACTTCCTTAAGTACTCTGGGATGCAGCCTATCTGGCCCTGGGGATTTATCGGCCTTTAATCCATTCAATTTACCCAACACCACTTCCCGACTGACCTGGATTTCACTCAAGTACTCCTTTGACCTGCGGTCCCCTGCTATTTCCGGCAGATTATTTATGTCTTCCTTAGTGAAGACGGAACCAAAGTAGTTATTCAATTGGTCCGCCATATCCTTGTTCCTCAAATGTTGAAGTCTCAAAATTGTTTATCATATTTAAAATATCTATAATCAGTTTTGGAAGATAATGTCAAAACATTCTACAAGGTTTTAAAAATGGTTTAAAAATGGTAACAAAAATCAATGGTCTTGACATGAATGTCTTCTGAATCCCTTCAGGAAATGGATCTGATTTCTGATCAGTTTTTGGCAGCAATCCAGTCTGAAAGGTATGCAGGTGGTTGGATTATTATCTTATGTTTCCCTTTCTGCTCTGCTGAAGGTAGAGAATATAAGTTTGGTACCTTGCTGGATTTTTTTTTGCCAATTCAGAAATAGCTTGCTGGCTTTAAAGTTTGAGAGGTCCACTTGCCTCATTAGTTGCAGATGTCATATTAACTTGTCAGATAATAAGTACAACGTGGTCAAATAAGACAAGTGATTATAAGGTACTGTCTTTTCCCCGGGCCTCTGGTGATAAGACCATGTGGAAATGGATGGTCGCAGGAACTATATCACGCAGCTGTGATAAATACAGTGCACACACTCTGTCCAAAGGGCAACAATGTGATTAATATGAACTTCCAACCATTTAAATTGTAGGTAAAAGTAATTGGTATGATCCAGTGGCAATGCAAAACTATCTTGCTTTGTTACAGGATAGAACAAGGGGAGCTAATAACAAGATACACAACGAATGCTGTACAAATAGCAAAGGCTTTTTTATTTCATTCAAAGGATGTGGGCTTGATAGAGTGAGCCAGGATTTTGACCAAGTGACAGTAAAGGGTTGAATGTATGAATGAATGAATGAATGAATTTATTGGCCAAGTAAGTACACGTACAAGGAATTTGCCTTGGTGCTCCGCTCGCAAATAACAACACGACATACAGTAACAATTAAGAATGACATAAAACATTAAACATTAATAATAAAACATTATAATTTAAACATGTGAATAAAATAAAATACCAGAGCAAAATGAGGCTACAGACTTTTGGTTATTGAGTAGAGCTACTACTTTTGGGAAAAAGCTGTTTTTATGGTGGCTTTGACAGTCCGGAGTCGCCTTCCAGAGGGAAGTGCTTCAAAGAGTTTGTGGCCAGGGTGAGAGGAGTCAGAGATGATCTTACCCGCTCGATTCCTGGCCCTGTAGTTTGTCAATGGGGGGAAGGTTGCAGGCAACAACCTTCTCAGCTGATCAGACAATTCGCTGCAGCCTCCGGATGTCGTGCTTGGTGGCTGAGCCAAACCAGACCATGATGGAGAAGGTGAGGACAGACTCTACGATAGCTGTATAGAATTGGACCATCATTGTCTGTGGCAGATTGTGTTTGCTCAGCTGCCACAGGAAGTACATCCTCGGTTAGGCCTTTTTGACTGTGGAGTCGATGGTGGCCCCCCATTTCAGGTCCTTGGAGATGATGGTTCCAAGGAACTTTAAAGACTCCACAGATGTGACTGTGGTGTTGTTGATGGTAAGTAGGGGGAGGGGAGGGTGAGCTCTCCTAAAGTCTACTATCAATTCCACCGTCTTAAGAGCATTGAGCTCCAGGTTATTATGAAGGCACCAGGATGCCAGCTGACACTTCCTGTCTGTAGGCAGATTCCTCCCCATCCTGGATCAGTCCAATCAGGGTTGTGTTGTCCGCAAACTCGAGAAGCTTGACAGAGGAGTCTGTGGAGATGCAGTTGTTGGTGTAGAGAGAGTAAAGGAAAGGAGAGAGCACGCAGCCTTTCTGAGGATCTGTGGGTTCGAGATGTGCTTTCCCAGCCTTACATGCTGCTTCCTGTCTGTCAGGAAGTTGGTGATCCACTGACAGAGGGGTTCAGGCACAGTCAGGAAGATCTTCAGGAAGATAAATCAGGAAGGTGCTGTCTAAAAAGTCTTGGTGAGTTGCTGCAGTGCATCCTGTACATAGTACAAATTGCTGCTACTGTGCATTGGCAATGGAGTGAGTGAATGGTTGTGGATGGGGTGCCTGTCAAGTGTGCTGTTATGCATGTGTACTGGGTGCATTATGGCACTGAGCGCCTTAGATGTTTTTGAAACTGCGCTCACCCAGATAAGTGGAAAGTATTTCATCACTATCCTTACTTGAGCCTGTGGAGAAGGAGGACAGCCTTTGGGGAGCTAACAACAGTTCTCACCAGATTCCCAGCTTGTGACCTGCTCTTGTATCCACAGGCTGCAGTTTCGGGTCAGTGGTATCCCAGGTTATTGATAATGGGGGATTCAGTAACAGTACTGCCCACAGGTATGATAGCTGGATTTTCTCTTTTTGGTTATCATTATTGCCTGTCACCATAGAAATGGAAATGTTACTTTCCACCTTTCAGCCCAGGCTTGGATATTGTTGGACAGGTAGTAGAGCATTTCTGAAAATAATAAGAGCTTACATACATGGCATCACAAGCAAAACTGGCACAAAGCAGTGATATGGTTTATTTATAGATTTTCATTATTGTGTTGTCGTGTCTTTGTTCTGAAAGGAAATGTTAGTAAATTGAAAGTGCAGTTAAAAGACGCTTATTTGTTACAGGTCATTTTGTTCTTGCCAGAAGCAATTACATTTTTCGAACAAATTAAATGATCACTTTAGTGTGTATTTCCAATATCACATTTTTGAAAGTACACCTGCATTCCCTTGTTTTATTATTCCCCGTTGTAAGTTACTGCAATTTTCCACCTTCACCTTTTCTATTCTCTGCACTGTCTTTCATGTTTTATTGAGAATATTCTCAGGTACCTTCTTTGCAAGCTGAAAACACATATTTTAATGTATGCTCATGGCTCAGAAGACAGAAAATGGGGATTCAGCATTCTGGCTCTTCTCTGTGTTAGCTAATGCCTCAGTGAATAAAATGGATGTAGTAATGAAGGCATTGTCAGATCAATGTCTTCTGAGTTATCCTGGTTTCATTTGAGTGCTGCTCTGCATTGCCATGTTATGCATTGAGTCTGGTAAGAATCTGCATTCTCACAGAACCTGCTTGGTGTAATTTCCACTGCCTGCATTTCATCTCCCATTGTTTTATGGTCCCTCAATATTTTCAGCTTATCCCAGAATTTATGTCATGCCTCTTTTGAATGCACACACTTATAACATTTCTACTGTTTCGGTTAACTGCTAAGCGGCATGGAATTGCTGAGGAAGCCATTTGGCCGACAGTACTGGTGCATCCAGTGTTTAAATCTACTTTTTAATTACATATCACCCAACCAATATACCCAAACGTTTGACACATCTTTTGAAGTGGCTTTGTCCATCATTTTATCCAGCTGTTAATCAGCTTAAAATAATTGAGTTAATACTTCCATTGAACGAAAGAAAGTCAAAAGTGTAATTTGACAACAACTAAACTGTGTACGTGGATAGCCACTGCAATTCTGATGAAATTCTGGCAACGGAGGGAGAGCATTTCCAAGGAATGTTCCAGCCAAAGTAATGTGATGCTCACATGTAGTGTTCATCTTCCAATATCACACAAGTTATTTGTTAGGAAGACATATTAGAAATCATTGCAGAAAAACTTTAGAAACTACTAATTTTATTCCAGTTAATAACCAATGCGTTCTCTACCATTGTAGAATGACCACCAGAGGAGGCCACACGGTGGCAACCTCGCCAGCAGTCTATCTGTCTTTTCGTCTTTTTTTTGTTATTTTTAGTGTGTTTTAAAAGTTTGTGTTAATGGTCTCTGATTTATTTTAAATGGGGATTGGGGGAGGAGGTCGGGGGAAACTTTTTTTCAATCTCTTACCTTGCCGGAGATGCGATGTGTGAGAAATAGAGTGATTAAACCCCCACTGTTGTGAAGGTCCGGGCGAGGATTCTAACATCGTTGTGAATGAGGTAACCAGCATCGTCCTTGAGCACCATTGTATAGCGGCAGACAGAGATGGGAGATGCGGCCATAATCACCAGATACTAGCTTTTCAATTAAAATACAAGAAACTAGGCCAGGTCGATAGCAACTGAGCATGCTTAATGAAATAAATGAATATTACTTACACGCCCCTGGTCAAGAAACTACTCATTACCATGAACATGCAATGTATGATGTGGGAGGTACTGGGGGACGTACCTATAGACTGTGCACCTCAGTGCTCTGATTGGGAAGAGCCAGAGGGGAGGTTAATCCAGCAGAATTGTGTGTATAAAGGGGCTTTACTTTCCTGACTTTGGTGTGCCTCTAGGGGACAGCAAAGCAGAGGCACCTATTCTGCAGAATATTATCTTAATAAAAGCTTCTTTGCTGACAAACAGCGTTTGTGATTTTTTAATATCTCACACGATGGTTTTCCGGATCGTATCTCTGGTCACTCTGCGGCCTAACATCATGGAGCTGGAGGCCTTGCTCGGGACTGACTTTGAGCCCCACCGCGGGGATGTGGACTTACCATAGGGGCCTATAATCCCTTGCCTGGGATCGACGCTCCAAACGTGGCCTGCGGATTTCACTATCGAGGAGCTCGCAGTCACGGGTAGAGACCGATGTCGGGAAGCTCCAAACAACGCAGAAGGTTTCGATCAGCCTCGACCCAGGATCAGATCGCCCGAGCTGAGACTCCCCCCCCCCCTCGATGTAGGAGCTTGATCGCCCAGACGCGAGGGCCCAAACACCGCCAGCTATTGGAGCCAAGCTCGCTCCATCAACGGAAGGCTCAAGGTCCCCGAGCACAGGAGAACACAGAAGGGTTGAGATTGAACTTTTTTCCACCATCCATCACAGTGAGGAATTATGAGGAGTCACTGTGGTGGATGTTTATGTTAAAATATATTTTGTGTGTTCTGTTGCTTTTTATTGGTATGACTGTTTGGCAAATGAAATTCCTCGTATGTTGCAAAACATACTTCGCTAATAAAATTTGATTATGATTTTAAAGCGGAGTCACGTGAGTGACCACGTGAGACCCCGCCAGCACGCATGCGCGACATATCGTCTACCGCATTGCGCATCGACAGGCTGTGGAAGCGCTGCTCCACCAGCGGTAAGTTTGATGCCTGAAGGTAAGTTTTTCAACTTAACTCCAGGTCTGTTTTTCTCCTTGCAGGAAGCTCTGTGCAGGAAGTTCCTGCTGGAGATATTGCGTTCCCCTACACCGTGGGGAATTCCCGGCTGCGAGAATCGCGGGGATGCCCGGCTGGAGGAGGAACCCAACCACCGACTTCGCGGGGAATCCCATCTCCAGGGATGTGGTAAACCGCGGAATGGATTCCGCGGGGAACCCGGGACAACAAGAGAATTAAGCCGCGAGGTGAACCCGGCTCGGGGAAACCCGGCCGCGGCGACCGCGGGAAGATTCTGGCCGCGGGGTGAACCCGACTGGAGGGAAAGCCCAGCCGCGGGGACCGCGGGAAGACCACGGCATGAACCCGGCTGGGGGGGGAAACCCGGCTGCGGGGACCGCAGGAAGACAAACCGCGGGATTAACCTGGCTCGGGGAAACCCGGCTGCGGGGACCGCGTGTGGGGATTGTGTGAAGACATGGCTGCGGACCGCAGAAGTGAGGATAGCCGGCGGCATTTTTCAGACTCCAGCGGCCCAGAGTCTGAAAGGACAATGGAGTCTGAAAGGCCTGGGCAGGCCAGGAGGGTCCCCCCCATCATGGGTACGTCCTCGGTCGTTTACCAATGTGGAGCATGGATTGCGTCAGAGAGCGCTCATCCCACTAATGCTCCCTCCCGATATGGTCCATGTACGTCATATCAGTAGAAATATACCGCCTACGGTAAGCCCAGAGACCTGCAGTGTCCGGGCTGCGTATATACCACCGGCGGATGGGCCCGTAGACTTGGAGGGTCCGGGCTCTAAGATTACAGCCTGCGGAGGAATTTCCTGCCGGCGGATAACCCCGGAGACTCAGCATGGGTCCGGGCTGGAAGGTACTCCGCCTACGTATCCCGCATGAAGCGGAAGACTCGGAAGTATGTCCAGGGAACATACTGGAGTACAAGCGTGAGGTTCCAGAAATTCACAGGCTAGTCCCAGCTGAAACTATCAAAGTCACCATGGTGGACAAACAATATTCAGCATTGCCCCACTAACCTTCATCAGTAGTCGTCAGTTATTTACTAACTGATGCTATGCTTAAAGAAGGATAATTACTATAAACCATCTTTAGTATGGAGGTGGATGGGGTTTGCGTGAGTTACCAATTATTCAGTTATATGGTATCAACTACCTATTCACATTAGGTGCATTCTGTGGATAAAGGTTTGTGCGAATATGCATATCTGCATGCTCAAGTCTAACTTGATACACTCTGGTGCTATTATATGTAAATCACATGGGTGCAATCAAGTCAAAGTATCCGGTAATAGTTTGCCTAACTTCATTGGCATTGGCGTATCAGCAGGAAAACGAGAATGGATGTGGAATCGCAAGGATTCAAGGACATTAAGGCTCGATGAATACACCTAAAGATCAAAATGTTGCATCCAAGCTCAAACGGCAGTTGCAAAATACGTGGCGTATCAGTGGCGATGGATGCATTCTCGCTACACTGAGGAAGTATGTTCATTGTGTCCCTCCATTTTACCTTACCAGACGGGTCTTGCAAATTCAGCATTTCCCGCTTCAGGCATTTTCGGAGTGCCTGACTGGCCAATGCAGCCATGATTCCCGCTGATGTTGGGAATGATGATAGAACCTTATATGGATTCCAGGCACTAAATGGCTGGTTAGCCGTGACCGGGGAACCATCCTCTGCATACTTAAATCGATACATTGACTTGCAAACTGGGAAGACCGCTTCCTGCGGCTTAGAATTGTCAAACCAAACTATGGACGTGCTCACTGCAATTGCAGGGATAGCACCAAACAAACAGTGCTTCCCTCATAGGGATGGGGAGTATTTTTTGTTAACACAAAAGTTGACACGATTAACTGACGTCTTTAGTTTAGTTCCATATGGGGTTGACAATCATTTCAAGAGAGCCACTACTGTGCCGCACGTGCCTTCACAGCATATTGGCTGCGAGGAGCAGAATCCACTCTGTCGGGTCACCTTCTGTTATCGAGATTATGAAGGGTATCTTCAACTCGACACCCCCCTAGGCCAGGTACGCAGAGATATGGGATGTTAACATTGGAACATTCCTGCCCTTGGCCCGCTAAACCAAGTGGTTATGCTCATGATGCCGAGTCAGCACAACGGCTCCAGTTTGCATAGCTGTGACTGGACAAGATTATTCTGCAGGGAATTACATTTATGTTATCACTTAATCAGCAAAAATCACCAGGGACATTAGGTCTCATACTAGAATTGCATATCCCATGGACCTTCGGTTGTATGTGGCCACACATCTACACCAGTATGTTAAGGTCAATAGAGCCTTAGGGACTCTGAACTAGCAATGATTGTTAATCACATGAAGCCTCACTAGAGAATCACTACACACCATCGGCCGGTGGTTAATATGGGTTCTGGGATTCAGGCGTGAACGCTGACATACAAGACTCACTCCACCCAGGCTGCAACTATTCAGCAACAGGGGATGGACGTTCACGGGACCACATCCTAGCGGCTGCAGGATGGTCTAACGAACGATTCCAAACATTAGAAATACCCTTGCCAGACCAGGGGTATTTGCCGACTGTTTTTAGGTCTGTGTTATAGTCCTCCCGGGTGGAGGAGGTACTATTATCACTATGTGTACATTAATAGCATCAACATGTCTATACCCATGTCATGTCTGAATGCATTATTAAAATTAGCTCTTCACTGATGCAGTGTGTGTTGCATGGACTCGTCCATGGCATGAAATCACAGAGCTTTGAAATCTTCACGTAGTCACTGACGTGACTCCGAAGTAAAATGGTAAGATTAAACGAGAACTTACCAGTTTGAAGTTTGATCCTTATTTTATGAGGAGTTACGATGAGGGATTACGTGCCCTCCACTCCAAACCCTCTATATAAGGATCAACTGGTATTTTAGTTCTCTTATCTTACTATACATTCAGTCAACTTCTGTGTTCTGTGATTCCACACCGCTGCTTTAAAGAATGTCGCGCATGCGTTCCAGAACAAGGGGTCACAGTCTAAGGATAAGGGGGAATTCCTTTAGGACCGAAATGAGGAAAACATTCTTTACACAGAGAGTGGTGAGTCTCTGGAATTCTCTGCCACAGAAGGTAGTTGAGGCCAGTTCATTGGCTATATTTAAGAGGGCGTTAGATGTGGCACTTGTGGCAAAAGGGATCAGGGGGTATGGAGAGAAGGCAGGTACGGGATACTGAGTTGGATGATCAGCCATGATCACATTGAATGGCGGTGCAGGCTCGAAGGGCCGAATGGCCTACTCCTGCACCTATTTTCTATGTTTCTATGTTTCTATGCGTGCTGGCGGGGTCTTCACGTAATCCCTCATCGTAACTCCTCATAAAATAAGGATCAAACTTCAAACTGGTAAGTTCTCATTTCATCTTACTATTATGATCTATATCATACATAGCAGTTGGGTACACCTCAGTTAAATCAACAAGCTTGATTTGTTAGTTGGTGGAAAATTAGCTATTTGTGCACTACAATAATTAAAAGTATTATTTTGTGAGTTAAAACATCCTAACCTTGAATGCATTTCACTTAAAGCAAATGAACTTTAATAATGTCAATTTTTATAAAACTTGCATTGTAGTTTAAAAATAAATTGGTAGATAAGATTAATGTACAATTCCAAAAAACAAATGTGATGCTTATTGAAATATATTCTCCCTTGTGATTTTGACTCGGGTAGATGGCAGCCCCTAGATCTATGTCCGGAGATAAAGAAAAGACTGGCTGGTTTTCCTGTAAAACCTAAATTCAATCCAGATTCTTCAACAAAATTAAAATAAAATAAAAGATTATGTATGAAAAATCTAGGATCAATTTTCACTTTTTTTGATATTTAAATTAAACGAGTATTTACATTTTTAGGAGTCTTTACTAATTTAGTTCATTTTGGTTGTGTTTGTTATTATTGTCACGTGTAACGAGATACAGTGAAAAGCTTTTGTTTGCTATCCAGTCAAAAAGGACTAAACATGATTACAGTCAAGCCGTCCATAAGTGCAAGGATAAAGGGGACAATATTTAGTGCAATGATATAACATTGAAGTACAATAATGTTTGATTAAGAAAGTTCAAAGGTCTCAAATGAGGTGGATAGGAGGTCAGGACATTGATTTATATTCATTGTGCACCATGATATGTTTTATGTAGTAGAATAGAAGGTGCAAGGGAGGCGATGAGGGAGGGGTGGGGGATATTATCAGTTGATAGTAATGTTCAGGTCACAAAAATAAATAAATAAAGACAACATCTAGGATGGCCAAGAATGGAAAGCCTCATCTTGGAAGCAAATGTAGCAGGAATGGAGAAATTGAGAGTAGAGGATGATGTCCTTGCAAGAAGTACAGTGGGAGGAGATGACGGTTCGCGGGCCGAGCCGGTCATGGGCGACAGAGGGCATTGGGAGCTGCTCCGATAGAACGAGCATCCAGGAACCCGGACTTTGTGGAATGGCGACAAATATGGCGGCACAGGCATTATATGCAAAATCAATTTCACTAAGTAATGTTTCATAGTATATGTGACAAATAAATAAATAGTCCAGATAACTGTGGGGTTCAGTGGGTTTATAGTAGACATCGGTCGATAATCCTTCCCCTGTGCTGGAGACAGCAAGATTGAAAATGGGGAGAGAGGTGAAAGATAGATATGAGACTGATCTCTTGAAATAATAGGAATTATAGCAGACGAGCATTATATAGGTGGTAGACAAGAACATTAAGAAAAATGAGGTCCTCCAAACAATTTTTACACATCAATTTTGGGTATATGACAAACATCAATGAATTAAATGCATTGATATATGATTGGTATATACATCAATACGATGGGTAAATGAAATAATAAATCAGTCATATTTTCATGTTCACCTTAAATGGACTATATACATCTTCAAAATATGTGCAAGCCGTTAGATCACCTGAAATAAACTTCTTACCAGATGTATTAAACAACAGCCTGCAAGCAGAAGCAAGCCGTGGGAAAGAAAGCTCCATTGAACAAAAAGCTCCATTGAAGCTCCATGCTCACCAGCATGTCAGCATCCTCGGAGTAGTCTTGCAACACCAGTACAAACTGATGTAGGCAGCTTCACTCCAGTTGTATTGCATCACTTAACTTACAATGCTGCAAACCTATACATGAAAGAGGGCAGTCAACATGCTCAAAAGAAGCAAGTGTTTATAAAACATTCTGTCAACTACTGATTTTTCTTTTGAATAGTTTAGTGCCAAATATTCAACGTAATGTATCCCGCACACTGAGTTGAAAGGGACTGCACATTCATGTCAAGGAAATGATCAGAAGCTTGGGATATGTTTTTAGTTTGTACAACACATCATTTAGAAATCAAAGTCTGTTTTAATAGCATTCATATTTTATTCATAAAGGCCTGTGATGTATGACAAAGTAAGCTAAAGAAACAGGCCAAACATAAATGATGTACATTATAGCATTTCACTGGTAAAATATGGAAAGCAATTTTGTCTCCCAGTTGGAGTAAGTATCCACTAGCCAGACACCAGGTAGTTCAATACTAAATGCCAAATGTATTTGGTAATAACATGAAGGGTGTGCTTATTAATATTTAACGTACCAGTTAAGGTATGTTCTTTAAGGCTATTATATTGATTGAAGAATACACATGATGGATACTTATTCTTTCTGCAGAAAACCAATAAATCCCAACAGGTTTACAATTATGTTTATTTTCACACTTAGAGTCATAGAGTGATACAGAGTGGAAACAGGCCCTTTGGCCCAACTTGCCCACACTGGCCAACAATGTCCCAGCTACACTAGTCCCACTTGCCTGCACTTGGTCCATATCCCACCAAACCTGTCCTAGCCATATACCTGTCTAACTATTTCTTAAATGATGGGATTGTCCCATCCTCAAATACAGCTTGTTCCATACACCTACCACCCTTTGTGTGAAAAAGTTACCCCTCGGATTCCTATTAAATCTTTTCCCCTTCTCCTTGAACCTATGTCCTCTGGTCCTCGATTCCTCTACTTCTAGAATAACTGGCAAGTTTCCCAACTTAAAACATAAAATCAATCACAGATCTCAGCATACCCTCAGGAGGAAGTCTAAGGTGCAAAACAAGTTTCTGAGCTTAATCCTCATAACGTTTTCAAAGGATTTTAGATTGAAGAATGTTAAAGCAGCATCAAAAATATTTGGAATATGTTTTTTGTAGAAACGGGGCCAGCAATGTAATTCTGCAATCGTTATTTTCTGTAGAAACAGGGCCAGTGATATAATTACTTGTGGGTAGACACAAAATGGTGGAGTGACTCAGACAAAGCATAGGCTCAGTGACCATTTCGCTGAACATTTGTTATGTTATGTTATTATCATTGCCTGTTATGTCTGTCGTGACAATGTTGATTTCATTTTGGTATCCCCTTTTCTTCCCAGAAAATGTAGACAATATACAACCTGAGAATTTGAATATGAAATCCAAATCGTTTTTCATTTTGCTGGGCCTTTAGAATTATCAACTATTATGCCTGATAT
This sequence comes from Raja brachyura, assembly GCA_963514005.1. Next base: position 20,135,356 of record OY740799.1, on the reverse strand, counting down.
TAACATTGATGATACCAGCAATGACCATATAACATTTCCCAATGTCAATTTTGAAATCACTATTTAAATCACTAATTCATTATTCCACCTTTGTAAATGAATTTCTATCGCCGATGAGATAATAGCCAGAGCAACATCTTAACTCTGATATCACAATAGTTATTTTTAAGCTAAAATTAATCAGAGTTTGCCTTTCTTCTGTGTGCCACTGATCTGCTACATCCCACTTCAATCTGTGTGAAGTGGAATGCAGCAGACAAAAAACGTGTCAATTTATATACGTATTAGATATGCAATCCTAACACAATCACATTAGTTCTATGCCAAAAAGACAGGAATTTTCACTATCGTTAATTCCCTTAATACAGAATAGCTTGAGAAACATTTTCTTTGTATTACCATGCAGCATTCTGAGAATATTTTCTGGATGTAAGCTTTATAAATGTAAACAATGCTGGTGGGACCGGCCCTGTACAGGGGATCACCCGACCTCCGCGCGGCCCCCGCTGCCGGTTTGATCGCGTTCATCGCATATAGTTGCGTGCTGGTTGGACAGGCCCTTAAGGCAACAACACTACCACATCGCCACTGTGTCACTCTTATTAAACAACTCATCCCATCAGAGACATTCCCTCTGTTCCCTCCACCTCTTCCCCTCTTGTGCCACTTAAAATACACATCTCCTCACTTTTCCAATTCTGATATAAGATCTTGAGCTGAAACATCAACTGTTTCTTTCGCATGGATGCTGCTTGACCTGCTGTGTGATCCTATTATTTTCTGTCTCAATTCAATTTCCTGGCAAATTTTCATTAATGTCACTGAGTTACAGCAGAAGGAATAACATCATAAGAAGGAAACAATTTCCATATAGGTGTGTGCTCACTATGAGCCACCTGAAAAAATGTAACAGCTTTGTGTCAGGTGGTCAAATTATGATTGTAAAGCAAAATGAAATGTGTCATAAATTAAAACAATTATGATTTGAAGATTTGCTGCTGACTTAAAGGCATTTGAAAATCAAACAAGATGATAATACTGTCCTGATATTTTGCTTTTAAAACTCAATGCATGTGTGTGTATTTGTGTATGTGTGTGTGTGTGTGATGTTCGTGTACATTTCACATCTCGAAAACACGACGCGTTAACGGTGACATTTTTACATATTCTGATAGAGATTTACGCCATTATGTCAAAAATTGCCTTATCTGAACATTTCATACATTATTTCTCCAGTTATTTATGAAAACTTTCAAAAATTTCATATAACTTGGAAAATAAACAAAATGGTCTTACTGATGACATCACCATGGCTCTGCACCTCGCGGCCTGCTGCACTATGTCCATGCGCAGCGAGTTACGTCACCTCCCTCCCCTCTTCCCCCCTGGTTCTTCAAAAGACACAGAAGTACGAGCAAGTGGGCTCTGCACTGCAGCTTCCGAGGGCTTCTGAGGGCTTCCGAGGGCTTCTGAGGGCTTCCGAGGTCACGAGTGCTCACGAGCTTCCTGGCTTGCTTTTCCAGAACTTTCTCAATGGTCAACGAGGTTTAATGCTGACTTCCACATCTCCAAAGATAAGAGCCTGATTGAACTTAATTGTTTTGGTACAACTTTGAAAACGTTGCATTTTTTGTTCTTTAAAGACTTTCCGGTGTCTCACTTAACTGCACTAATTCTTAAAGAAAACATTTAATTAAAAAGACAGCACTTTTTTAATTTTAAAATATATTTCTATCGTTGCTTTTCCCCGTTTATTTTCCGGTACTAATTTCGTAATAATTTTAAAAGTTTGCGGTTATTTACTCCGCAAATTTTGACAGATTTTGGACCACTTTTTAAGAAATTGCTGTTGATTTGGAAAGATTCAGATAACCCCCCCCCCCCCTTTCCCTTCCCCCTCTTTCCCTCCCACCCCCCTCTTTCCACCCCACTCTTTCCCCCCCTTTCCCTCCCCCTCTTTCCCTCCCTTCTCCTCTCTCCCTCCCTTCTCCTCTCTCCCTCCCTTCCCCCCCTCTTCCCCCCCATTCCCACCCTCTTTCCACACCTCCTCCCTCTCCCCCCCTCTCTCCCCCCCCACTCTTTCTCCCCCCCCTTTCTCTTCCCCTCTCTCTCGCTGGCCCTCTCTCTCTCTCTGCTCCTCTCTATCTCACTCTGCCCCCCTCTTTCTGCCCCTCTCTCTCTCTGCTCCTCTCTATCTCACTCTGCCCCTCTCTCTCTCTCTCTCTCCCCCACTCTCTCTCGGCCCCCCTCTCTCCCTCTGCCTCTCGGCCCCCCTCTCTCTCTCTCTCTCTCTCTGCCCCTCTCTCTGTTCTGCTCCTCTCTCTGGGTCTCTGCCATTCTCTTTGTGTCTCTGCCCCCTCTCTTTCTACCCCCATCCCTCTCCCTCTGCCTGTGAGTTGCGGGGTATGCATGAGTGGATAGGGTGGGGATGGGGTAAAAGGAGCAAATGAATAATATTCATATAATATCAAGGGGGGTGGTTGTGTGTGTGTGTGTAAGTGTGTGGGGGGGGGGTGTGTGTGTGTGTAAGTGTGTGGGGTGGGGGGGTGTGTGTGTGTGTGGGGGGGTGGTGTGTGTGTGTGTGTGTGTGTGTGTGTGTGTGTGTGTGTGTGTGTGTGTGTGTGTGTGTGTGTGTGGGGGGGGGGTGGTGTGTGTGTGTGTGTGTGTGTGTGTGTGTGTGTGTGTGTGTGTGTGGGGGGGTGGTGTGTGTGTGTGTGTGTGTGTGTGTGTGTGTGTGTGTGTGTGTGTGTGTGTGTGTGTGTGTGGGGGTGGTGTGTGTGTGTGTGTGTGTGTGTGTGTGTGTGTGTGTGTGTCGCAGCAGGCAGCCCCCCCCCCAACCGCGCATTGAGGGGACGGGACCCAACGGGTCCCACTTGGTCCAGTATATTATACAGTATATACCGGTATATATATGACTGATATCTGTGAGATACTCCCTGTTATATAGGCTTTTTTGAAAAGGAATATTAGCATTTGTCACATACTCCATGGTTTTGCGTCATGTAGTTTTCATAAGTGAGGAATGTTATGAAGCTGGCAATGAATTTAATAAATTTGCTGAGTTCAAATCCCTCTTTTGTTTATCTTTAATCTTAGACCCACAATCCTGGAGGAGGTTTATTGCCCTGATGCATCTTTGGATGTATTCGCTTCATTAAAGTAGCATTACTCTTTCTAAATTAAATGAAAACATACTATGCAGAAATAAAACTGTCAGCATCTCCTGAAATTCAAAACATCTTTCTGGGGGACAGGTCACATAAGGAGTTTTTTGATGACACTTATTATATAGTTGAATAAAATATATCATTCCCAGTAGTCGATAATTGCTGAGCCACCAATAAAACAAAGCTATAAAGTAATATTGTACATTTTAAATTTATAAAGGTTCACAAAAACATGAAAATACTGGTAAATATTTTTTTCTAAGTTGTCGGTCTTGACGTCAACTAGTAATTAAAATGTTAAATAAATCTGCATGGTCATGCTAAAAGAGGGGTCTTCAATATAAATTAGCCTATTCCTTTATGAACTTGCGTTTCAATTAGCTCAGTGTTCTAATTCATCATTGAATCTACTGGCTCACTTACTGTGAACTCATTAGTTAAAAGCATAATAACTAAGAATTTTTTTTTAAGTATAAAAAAGATAGATGCTGGAAATTGGTCGGTCTTTGTTGCTGAAAGATTTGAGTACTAGAGTAAAGATGTCTTATTGAAATTATATCAGGCCTTGCCAAGACCACACTTGGACATCTGGACAATTCTGGTCTCCTCACCAAAAACAGATTCACTTGCTCCAGAGACATATAATGAAGATTCACCAGAATGGTCCCGCCGATGCTGGATCTATCATATGAGGAGAGATTGAGTAGGTTAGACCTCTGGAAGAAAGAGAGCTGACTTCATTGAAATGTGGACAATTCTTTGGTGGGTTTTCAGACTAGATACAGGAAGGATGAGATAGAATTGAGAATCACAGACTCAAAGAAAAAGTATTAGGTTATTTTGGACTGAAATGCGGAGAAATGTCTTGACATTTAATCTTTATTCTCTAGTCTAGAGTGCTGTGCTGGCACAGTTTATTGATTTTGCTCTGAACCAGAATGATGGGTAGGCTAATAACAATTTAGGTGGATGAATTTTAATCAGAATTGGAATTTTTTTTTTTAAAGTATAATATAAGTTATACAGAACGGTGGGTGTGCATTGAGCAAAGTGAAGACATCTGCCTCCTAACTCAGGAATATCCAGGCTGCCACGTCTCTATATCACCAACACAAACTATTGATCAGCATCATAGACTGCAGCAGAACATGCTAAGCTTCATCTACCGTTTCTGGTGGATGTGAAAGATCCTTTGGTAGTTTAGTTCTAAGCTACCAGCTGACAACAACTCACCCCTCAGAGAAGTAGATTGGTGATGCAATACTCTATTTATATTTATTGCTGTCAAATATTATGCTATTGGTAGCAGGGCTGATGATAGATCTGAGTGCCAGTAAATAATACATTCCATCTACAGCAGCTCCCCAATACTTTTTCTTTTTCTGTAACTTCACGTTGCCTTGTCGTTGAAAACTGGTCATAAACCTTCTATTTCCAGGCTTTGGAATTTTGCCATGATATCCGTTAATTTTGTAGGAATATTAGGTTCCAAGGACAAATTATTATCGACATTTAATCATAAGAATCTAAAAGTTACATTGCGAATTACACCGCCACCCACAGAACACGATTTCAATACAGTATTCTTGATCCACACATTGAACATTCACTGGTACATAACCCCAAGCAGCAAAGCAATGCTGCAGCTTGGTGTGGAATGGCTGCCTGTTAGGCCTAGTGTTGGGCAGGCTGTGGCAAGCAATGTGGCTGCTCGGCACTGAGAACAGGGATACACAGCTGGGGACCGGCACCACCTCTTCAGACTGTGTGGATCCTATTGTCTCTCTCAGTGATCATGGGTCCTCACAGTCCCTACAATCACTGGGAGCAGTGCCAGCGGAAGGCACGGATTCCTGCCCGGAGCCCAGCAGAGCAGAGCAGAGAGCAGCAGTGGGGAGTATAAGTTCCCAGCACAACATTGAGCAGCAGTGGGGAGGGCAGCTCAGCAGTGCCGCCAGTAACACATCCTTGCATGGGTCCCAGCCTAAAACATCGCCTGTCCATTCCCTCCCCAGATGCTGCCTGACCTGCTGAGTTCTTCCAGTACTTTGTGCTTTACTCAAGATTCCAGCATCTGTAATCTCTTGTGTCTACTGTATACATATTTCACAAGTTCACGTTATAGGAGTAGAATTAGGCCATGCGGCCCATCGAGTCAACTCCACCATTCAATCATGGCTGATCTCTGCCCCCAAATCCAACCCCAATGCCTCTCCCCATAACACTTGACACCCATTCTAATCAAGAATTTGTCTATCTCTGCCTTAAAAACATCCACCGACTTGGCCTCCACAGCCCTCTGTGGCAATGAGTTCCACAGATTAACTACCCTCTGACTAAAGAAGTTCCACCTCACCTCCTTTCTAATAGAGCGCCCTTTAATTCTGAGGCTATGACCCTTGGTCCTAGATTCTCCCACTAGTGTGAACATACTTTGCACATCCACTCTATCTGTGCCTTTCATTATTCTGCAAGTTTTAATGAGGTCCCCCCTCAACCTTCTAAACTTCAGCAAGTAGAGGCCCAGTGTTGTCAAACGCTCATCATATGCTAACCCACTCATTCCTGAAATCATTCTTTCCAGGAAATATTTATTCATATTTCATGTTGACCTCTTTTAACATTGATTCCATTAGAGTTCTTGTTCCTGGGAATGCACCCTGAGTGGCGAGCAAGGTACCTGTGTCCCAATTTAAGAAGAATTAGGTTTGAATCATTCATCAACAAAGGGGCACATAAATATTGCAATAGATGAGAAGCAGCGAATGTCATTCAGTATATATTCCGATTGGGCACCAGTTACTTTGTTATTAAAGTGTTCAGCTTTTCTTTATCCTGCTGATGTCAGGGAGGAGATAGCCTGGCAGACAGCCAGCTTGAGTAAGGACTAAATGATTTTTGCAATTTTGGTCCTCAACTTACATTTGACTTAAAAAATGTCAAAAGTAATCATTCCATGTCACTGTTAGAAGCAGTCATTTGCTGTTTCTGCTGTTACTCAGAGTCAGGACTCTGTTTCTCCTCTGAGGGCATATTTGTCCCATTTTAATAAGTGCATGCAAGCGTGAATAGAGATATGGTTGAACCATTGTGACAATCCATTGGTTAGCATACTTTTGGTCATGTTTAGTTTAGTTTATTGTCACGTGTACCGAGGTACAGTGAAAAGCTTTTGCTGCGTGCTAGCAAACTAATTTATCTGGTCTGTGGCTCTTAGTGTAATATTACTGAGACATGCAGTTCTAAAGTTTGGCCAATATTAAAACTTGTTGAAAAGAACTGTATTGTAATTTGGAGTTTTAAAGATGGGCAACATATCAGAAGTAGCTGACACTACGGTGTAAAATCAATAGCAGCTCCGAGCATCTGCACAGGCATGGTTAAACACGAACGCACACTGTCTGCGAGACACTGCACCTGAAGGTACAGTCCACAGGAAATCAATGATTTGACACGAACTATGACCTCTCACATTATTTTCACACTGTAAACATGATCAAAAATGTTCAAAGAGGTGCAAGTTGAGTTTTTAAACAGGGTACTCAGCCGTACTGCTGAAGAACTTTTAATCCCAAAAGTTGACTTATTGTCAATTGTGTGGTATGTTTAGTGCCCGAATTGTGATCCATTGGGACTGAAGAGTGATGTGGCGTATCTACATTACAATAACGCCACAGGCAGTTGTAACAGCACCCCCTCCCTTGGATGCCGCTCTGAGGGGAGAGGGGAAGGAGTTTTGAAATGTTTATGACATTTTATCATTTGCTTAAATCCCATGTGCATGTCTTAACTTTTATTTTTGCCTTTTATAAAATTATTGAAAACTAAGAAATGGGACGAGAAAACAAGTTAGTGAGGAATTGACAGGATAAAGATGGCCTGTGATCAGGTAGGACCAGGATTACTCGGGTGATAAGCGGTCTAGTCCTACCCCATCACTCTTTGTATTCCCTCTTTTCCACTCCTGTTGCGGGATCAGTCTGAAATCTTACCTTTGTTGATCTTTCCACAGATGCTACTGACTGGATAAGTGTTTCCAGAACTGAATGTTTTTATTTCAGATTTCTAACATCATCAGTTTTTATATCAATATTAAATTAATCATTGCCTACTTCATTCTTGGATTGTATTCTATGAAAATAGTTTAGTTTCATTGGTGTCCCAGCTTACTTGACAATTTCACTGTTCCTGGACACCTATAGATGATGCCACATAGTAAATCATTTCAAAGCGGAGGAAACTACGTTTGGTAGGTAGACGCCTTCTTTTACTCTCTGAACCCAGCAGTCCACAAGCATGCCCAAACTGCCTCACCCACGACAGATCATTACAAACAGAAGGCTGTGGAGGCCAAGTCAATGGATATTTTTAAGGCAGAAATAGATAGATTATTAATTAGTACGGATGCCAAGGGTTATGGGAACAAGGCAGGAGAATGGGGTTAGGAAGGAGAGATAGATCAGCCATGATTGAATGGTGGAGTAGACTAGATGGGCCGAATGGCCTAATTCTACTCCTATCACATGACCTTGAGGCCGTATAGAAACATAGAAAATAGGTGCAGGAGGAGGCCATTCGACCCTTCGAGCCAGCACCGCTATTCATTGTAATCATGGCTGATCGTCCACTATCAATAACCCGTGCCTGCCTGCTCCCCATATCCCTTGACTTCACTAGCCCCAAGAGCTCTATCCAACTCTCTCTTAAATCCATCCAGTGATTTGACCTCTCTGGCGGGGAATTCCATAAATTCACAACTCAATGGGTGAAAACGTTTTTTCTCACCTCAGTCTTAAATGACCTCCCCTTTATTCTAAGGTGGCCCCTGGTTCTGGACTTGCCCAACATTGGGAACATTTTTCCTGCATCTAGCTTGTCCAGTCCTTTTATAATTTTATATGTTTCTATAAGATATCCCCTCATCCTTCTAAACTCCAGTGAATACAAGCGTAGTCTTTTCAATCATTGTTCATATGACAGTCCTGCCATCCCAGGGATCAATCTCGTGAACCTACGCTGCACTGCCTCAATCACAAGGATGTCCTTCCTCAAATTAGGAGACCAAAACTGTACACAATACTCCAGATGTGGTCTCACCAGAGCCCTATACAACGGAGTTGCATGACAGTACCATGCATTTATCAGCAGAAGTGTGGGCAAGTTTGAGCCTCAAATCCAAATGTGTAATCCCAAACCTACGAGACAAGCTGAGCTCTGCCTGTTATTACCTTCTTGTGCTTTGTCAGTGCATCCTGATAAAGTTCAATGGCAGAGAGGATTTGCTGGAGTTGCCCACCATTTATGTCAGGGCTCTGTTCTCGTATGGAAAACCCACTCATTTCAATGGAGATATTTGCAGCTGAAGAAGAAAAATAGGCTGCGTTGTATTTTGTTAAATACTTCAATGAGTTAACTTTTTCATCTTTTCAGCTGATGTTTTAGTTTTAAAATGATAAATAACCATTATATTTCTATGGTAGACACAAAATGCTGTAGTAACTCAGCAGGACAGGCAGCATCTCTGGAGAAACGAAATGGGTGATGTTTTGGGTCGAGACCCTTCTTCAGACGGGGTCTCAACCTGAAACGTCACCCATTCCTTCTCTCCAGAGATGCTGCCTGTCCTGCTGAGTTACTCCAGCATTTGGTTTATTTCATGTTTAAACATGTTTGAATGTTTTGAATGATCTTGACAACTGGTTGTGTGGGTTTGCTGACAAAGAGTTTCAGCAGGTTTTAGTAGGTGTCACTTGCCTTCTGAAATGAGCACTGTCCAGTTATGTCACACAAAGGCATGGATCAGCTCAGAGTCTCACTGCTTGGTTCATGGGCAGCAGGATTTCCATGAGAGACAATGTACACCATAGAAATCGAGTGGCACTGGTGGGTGGCAGCTCCTAATAATCAAAATCAGGACCATTTTCCAGAGACAGTAAACACTGCAAGTAGGAATCCCTGAGAGCTACTCACTGAACTTACACAGTGACAAATACACTAAAGATGTGAGAAGTTGCTACTGCTTCTGAAAACTGTGGTAATGAGTGCTAAGTGTGAATAGGAAATGTAGGAGGCGTTGGTGCTGTCAAACACACCATAAGACTTGAAGAAATATTCCAACATCTCACAATGCCTGTGGAGTATCAGCATGGCACAATTAATAGGCCAATTAATTTGGCTGGATTTGGTGTCTATCCAAAATTGCTAACCCTGTTCTCCTGCCCTTCTCACATGGACCAGAGGCTGAGGGCTGAGCTCTCACATCTCTGCTTTTGATCCAGTCTAACTCTCCTGTCTAAGTAATGAAGCACTGTGATGCCTCAGCAGTTAATAGGCCTCAGTCCCCGCCCTGGAATACCAAGACCGCATTGACTTGAGGCAAGGCCAGGAGAAGTAACTGCTGGAATCCCAGCATGCTCATGTTCTACTGGACATGGACATCAGCAATGGAGCAGATTATCAGATGCACCAGAATCCTGGTGCACCAGAAGGTTGTTTAAGGCTACGGCACAATATAGATCATCTGTGGAATTCTCTGCCTCAGAGGGCGGTGGAGGTCGGTTCTCTGGATACTTTCAAGAGAGAGCTAGATAGGGTTCTTAAAGATAGCAGAGTAAGGGGATATGGGGAGAAGGCAGGAATGGGGTACTGATTGGGGATGATCACATTAAGTGATGGTGCTGGCTCGAAGGGCCAAATGGCTTACTCCTGCACCTATTGTCTATTGAAACTTGGACAGAGCAATGATCATTTGAATTTAAACCTGACAAATGTGAGGTGATGTATTTTGGGAAGGCAAATAAGGATGGAACATTCACAGTAAATTGTAGGGTCAGACAGTGTGGGTGAATAAATGGACCAAGGGTACAAGTCCACACATCCCTGAAAGTTGCAACACAGATCAATAGTGGAAGAAATTCGGGAAGACTGCCTTCATTGGCTGCAGGTAGATTATAAGAGCGGGAATAGCTTAATAAAACATTATTCGGCCACACCTGGAGTATTGTTATACAGCTCTGGTCAGCACACTATAGGAAGGATGCAATTCACTGGAAAGAGTGCAGAAGGGATTCACCAGGATGTTGCCTGATGAATCGGCAGGATCATTACAGTTAAACAGTTGGATTTGGTTCCCTGGAGCAGAGGCAGCTTCAAAGTGACCTGCTGGAAATTTAAAAAATCATAATCAGCCATGATCATATTGAATGGCGGTGCAGGCTCGAAGGGCCGAATGGCCAACTCCTGCACCTATTTTCTATGTTTCTATAAGGGTATATTATAAAAGATCTTTTTGTTTCATGCTGAGGTTAGCCAAGACAGGATGATATAGGTCGGAGGTACGGCAGGGAACTATGGAGGAATTGTTTCACACAGAGTGGTTGAAGTCTAGAATGCGCTGCCTAAAGTGTCAGAGGAGGTAGATATTCACAGCTCCCCATCCAGCCTGAAAGAGCTTGAGAGGATCTGCAGAGAAATTACCCAAATACAGGTGTGCCAAGCTTGTAACATCATACCCAAGAAGACTTGATGCTGTAATCACTGCCAAAGGTGCCTCAACAAAGTACTGAGTAAGGGGTCTGAATACGTATGTAAATGTGATATTTCAGTTATTTCTTTTTAATACTTTGCAAAAATTTCTAAACACCTGTTTTCGCTTCTTCATTCTGCGGTATTGTGTATAGATTGATGATTTTTTTTTAATGGATTTAATCTATTTTAAAATAAGGCTGTAACATAACAAAATGTGGAAAAAGTGAAGGGGTCTGAATACTTTCTGAATGCCTTGTAGGTACAATAGGCCCAATGCATATAGTGATCTGAAGGGTCCTTTTCAGTACCGTACCACTCTATCATAAAATCCATTACACTGCTCATTCCAGCTGTCTGCCTAAATTCAGGCATACTTATTTGACATGGCTGAACAGCAACAGTTCCCTTTGGAATTGCCAGCCAGACCAGACTGATTCAAAAAAATATATTTTCTTCTCTATTTTAGCAGAAGCATGACTGTATCTAAAATATTTCACAAAGTAATTTCTCAATAGCAGTAGATCAGGATATTAACAAAGATATCAGTACCTCTTTTTATGTGTCTAATGAATAATAAGTATGAAACATGAGAAACCAGAATTTAAAAAGTCTCAAGTTAAATATTTCTTGTAACTACTGACATTTATATTAATATTCAGTATGAAAACTAAGCAAAAACGCTAAAACAATGATAGTGATCTCTTAAATTAACAGGGTGCTAAAACAGGTCATTAATCTTCTCCATGTTAACCATTTTAATAAAGGAAGGCCAGTTAACAATGGGAACTGGATAGAACTGGATTAGGAAAGACATTCCTGCCATAGAGGGAGTACAGAGAAGGTTCACTGGACTGATTCCTGGGATGTCAGGACTTCCATATGAAGAAAGACTGGATAGACATGGCTTGTACTCGCTAGAATTTAGAAGATTGAGGGGAGATCTTATAGAAACTTACAAAATTCTTAAGGGGATGGACAGGCTGAATGCAGGAAGATTATTCCCGATGTTGGGGAAGTCCAGAACAAGGGGTCTAAGGATCAGGGGGAAGTCTTTTAGGACCGAGATGAGAAAAACATTTTTCACACAGAGAGTGGTGAATCTGTGGAATTCTCTGCCACAGAAGTTAGCTGTGGCCAGTTCATTGGCTATATTTAAGAGGGAGTTAGATGTGGCCCTTGTGGCTAAGGGGATCAAGGGGTATGGAGAGAAGGCAGGTACGGGATACTGATTTGGATGATCAGCCATGATCATATTGAATGGCGGTGCAGGCTCAAAGGGCTGAATGGCCTACGCCTGCACCTATTTTCTATGTTTCTATGTTTCTAAACCATTTCTATTTTGTATAATTCCAGCTGGAGAGGGTTAAACAATTTCAAACCAATAACGGGTCTCGTACAGGCGGCGCGGTGGTGTAGCGGTAGAGCTACCGCCTTACAGCGCCAGAGACCCGAGTTCGGTCCTGACTACAGATGCTGTCTGTATGGAGTTTGTACGTTCTCCACGTGACCGTGTGGGTTGTTGTCTGAGATCTTCGGTTTCCTCCCACACTCCACAGACGTACAGGTTTGTAGGTTAATTGGCTTGGTATAAATGTAAATTGTCCTGAGTGTGTGTAGGGTAATGTTAATGTGTGGGGATCACTGGTCGGCGCGGACTCGATGGTCCGAAGGGGCAGCTCCTGCGCTGTATCTTTAAAATAAACTAACCTCGCGTTCAGACCAAATAATGAAAAAGTTTGGATATAAAGAGTTGGTAAAAAAATCAATGTGCAAATTTTAAATCTTAACATTATTTCAGTTATTTCCTAATTAGCCTAATATAGATGAGACTCCGATAAAATGTGACATATAATAAAATAATTAGTAATTAAACTAAATAATAGTATAATAATAGTCAAATAATAGACAATATATATATATCCACACGGATTGGCTGCAGAGCTTCACAGCTTTCCATGCGTTATGAATAAATGGGGTAGATGTTTCATTAAGAAAGAAACTAAATTCAGGCATGAATTACGCAATGCATCTTACAAGTAATATTGTCACGTTATCTCAAATTCTATGTAGGAAAGATTAATATCAAGATAAATCCACTTGTCATTTGGGTCATGCACCTTTCTCTGTCACTTTAATAATTGATTCAGAAACACCCAAATTTTGTAGATAGAGATCTAATAAATTCTTGCCATCTGATGACAGGTTCTTGAAAATGATTGATAATAAAACTGAAAAACATTCTCGGTGTTTTCATTGGCACCATTTGTAAACTGCTTGGAAAGCAAAGGAAAAATCTTTTGGGCTTTTTCTTTGAAACGTTACTTAAACAACAATTCCTCTCAGCTCAACGTTAAGTGCCGAAAAACAACTCTCAATGAGAGAATTTAGGAGGAGTAACCAAAAGCTCACTTTGAGATCACTTTAAACAATTTTTTAAAACATTTTTGGAGATGGAATGCTTAGTTTTCATAATGAATATTATTATAAATGTCAGTAGTCACAAGAAATATTTAATTTGAGACTTTTAAAATTCTGGTTTCTCATGTCTCATACTTATTACTCATTAGGCACAAAGAAATGGATCGTGAAAAACATGTCAAGGGAAATAAGAGGTGTATGTGGCCCTTGTGGCTAAGGGGATCAAGGGGTATGGAGAGAAGGCAGGTACGGGACACAGAAGGTAGTTGAGGCCAGTACATTGGCTATATTTAAGAGGGCGTTAGATGTGGCACTTGTGGCTAAAGGGATCAGGGGGTATGGAGAGAAGGCAGGTACGGGATACTGAGTTGGATGATCAGCCATGATCACATTGAATGGCGGTGCAGGCTCGAAGGGCCGAATGGCCTACTCCTGCACCTATTTTTCTATGTTTCTATGTTTCAATTAATTTTAAACTCCAGATTCTTGTGTAGAAGCTGATGGCAATACTGTAAACATACAAACATGGACATCAAGAACATGAGCATGGTTGTACGTATTCAGAACTAGCTTGCTGCCAGAAAACAGAGGGTTGTGGTGGAAGGACAATATTCAGGGCTAGATATTCTATAGTCAGTGGAGTTCTGCAGAGATCTGTGCTAAAACCTCTGCTGTTTGTGATATATATAAATGAGTTGGATGTAAATGTAGATGGTTTGGTTAGTGAGTTTGCAGATGAGACCAAGATTGCTGGGATGTGGACTGTGAGATAGGCTGACAAAGTACACAGTGGGATATAGACCAGCTACAGAAAGGGGCGGGAAAATTGCAAATGGAGTTTAATCCGAGCAAGTATGAGATTTGCACTATGGGAGATCAAATGTAATGGGAAAATATACAATTAATGGCATGACACTTGACAACTTTGATGTACAAAGGGATTTTGAGGTCCAAGTCAATAACTCCCTGAAAGTGGCAACACAAGTAAATAGAGTGGTTCAAGGTCAACCACATTTATTGTCACATGCACCAATTGGTACTGCGAAAACTGAGTTACCCTAGAGCCATACGAATAAAAAGAACACAATACACGATAGAGTTTAACATAAACATCCACCACAGTGGAATCAATGTTTCTCACCGTGATGGAAGGAAATAAAGTTCAGTCACTTCCTCTTTGTTCACCCATGGGTGGGCGGGGCCTTTGCACCGTCTGCAGTCACCGCTAGGGATGGCATGATGTACAGGCCCCCTCGCCGGGATGATCGAAACTCCGGCGTCGGAATGGAGGAACACACTCTGTGGCTTGGAGTTTCCGAATCGGCTCGCTTCTTACGGAGACCGCGGCTTCCGAAGTCCACAGGCCGAGCTGGTCGAGCTCCAACACTGGCGATCCCCGGCAAGGAATCGCCTCGCTCCGCGATGTTAAAGTCAGCACCGTGCCCGCGGCTAGAAGCTCCACAAACCACAGCTCCATGGTATTAAAGTCAGCAGACCCAACACTCTGGAGCTCCAACACTGGCGATCCCCGGCAAGGGATCCCCCGCTCCGCAATGGTTAGCTCCGCGCCTGGTACTGAGCTCTGGGCCGGTCTCCGGTAGGAAAGGCCACGCCAATTCAGTTGGTAGGCCACAACGGGGAGGGGTGGGCGAAGATGCAGCACGGAGAAAAGATGTATCTCTGTCCAGGTAAGTGACTGAGAAACGGTTTCCCCCTATTCCCTCCCCCACACATAAGACATACTAAGAAACATTAAAATAAACTTTTAGACACAATAAAAATAACAGAATGGGTGAAAGGACTATGAGCTGCTGGCGAGGCAGTCACTACGGTGGCTGTAAGTGGTAAAGACGGCATATGGTATGGTTGCTCTCATTGATCGGGGCATTGAGTATAAGAGTCAAGACGTTATTATGCAAATTTATAGGACATGGTTAGGCTGCATATGAAGTTTTGCCTGCAGTATTGGTCGCCCCCATTACAGGAAGGATGTGGAAGCTTTTGTCAGGGTGCCGAGGTGGTTTACCAGAATAACTTGGCATCATGTTCAGCACAAACATTATGGGCCAACACATTCGCATGTTGTAGTATTGTATGTTCTATGATGCCTACATTAGGGAGTATTTGATATAGGGAGAGATTGGACAGACTTGGATTGTTTCCTCTGAAATGCTGGCGAGACCTGTTAGAAGTTTATAAAAATTTGAGAGGCATAGGTAGGATAGACAGTCAGAACCTTTCTCCTAGGGTGGAAACAAGAAATACTAGAGGGTAGAGGTTTAAGGTGAGAGGGGAAAAGTTTTAACAAAATGTGCAGTGCACGTATTTTTTTACACAGTGGGTGGTGAGTTCCTGGAACACGCTACCGGGCGAGGTGGTTGTTGCAGATACAATAGTTGCATTTAAGAGACTTTTGTATAGACATATGGATATGCAGAGAATGGAGGATATGGAAGATGTGAAGGCAGATAAGGGTTGGCCTTAGCTTCATGTTTGGCACAGATATTGTGGGCCAAAGGCCCTGTTCTTGTGTTGTACTCTTTTATGAAAGGGCCATTCAGCTCTTTGGTTTTGTTCCACCATTCAATATAATCGTGGGCAATCATCCACATTCGTTGCCCTGTTGCTACTTTCTCCTCATATTTCTTCATTTCTTTAACCATTAAAACTGTTTTGAATTCCTCTGTGAAATAAATGTGAATTAATTGTCTCTCTGGTGGAGAATTTCACAGGTTTGCCGCTCGTTGACATTTTCTTCATCTGAATCTGAAATGGCCTACCCTCTATCTTAAGGCTGGTTCTGGACTTACCCACCAACACGAACATATTTCCACCATCTGGATTGTCCAACTCCATTGCCCTGTAACTGTAGGATTATCAGTAGGTTCAGCCAGTTCCTTTCATAAACGTCTCACCGACATCCATTACATGGACCTTTGCTAAACTAATGCACTGACAGATTTGCGGGTTAAAAATGTTTATTGATGTCAGTCACATTGAAGGGAGGAATAGGCCTAAGAGGCTAAATGCCCAAATTCTTCTCCAATGTGAAGCCATCCCTAACCTCACCTATGTTTTTCTGTTTTATAACTAGCTTGATAAACAATGTACGTCATTCTGGGGCACAAATGAAATTGACGCAAAATTTACCTATTTTACAGTTGACATACTAACAAAGTCACCAGGCATAAATATTAAAACTTACCGGTAAATATATTTTTCCGCCAGCAGCATATTTTCCTTTAGTTGCTAATTAAGCGTACAGTGTAACACAATATTGTCACAGTGTATTTTGGCACATTATATTAATGTGCCCATCCAAGCGATGTAAACTGCATACACTGGCCACTTCTATTCCCCTTCAAACATTGGCAATGCTATACAATTACACACAGTAACATATTCAGCTTGTACTTGTCACTTGCAGTAACACTTAGCATTTTGTGAAAAGCACAACTTGAACAGACAAGTATAATTATTTAATTCATTTTTCTCTCAAAGAAACCAGGAAATGCCAAACAATGCATTTAAGCTGGACATGTTTGCAGATGACACGAAAATAAATCGTAAACTATGAAGATGATTATCATGAATGACAGCGGGATCTTGGCCAGATAAGCAAGTGAGCCGAGGAATGGTTAATGGAGTTTAATTCAGATAAGTGTGAGGTGTTGTATTTTGGGAAGTCAAACTGGGACAGGACCCTCACAATGATTATTGGGGCCCTGGGGAGTGTTGCTGACCAGAGAGATCACATGGAACCAGTGCATAGTTCTCGGAAAGTGGTGTCACAGGTACAGGGAGGTTTTGGCACGTTGGCCTTCATCAGTTAGGGAACTAAGTATGTAAGTTGGGACGTTCTTTACAGTAGACAAAACATTGGTGAGGCTGCATTTGGAGTAATGTGGTCAGTTTTGGTTACCCTGCTGTAAGAAAGGTGTCATTATGCTTGATGGCTCAAGTTTAGATGTGGCATTATGGTCATCATGGACAGGTTGGGCAGAAGATCACATCTCCATGATGATGATTCTATGACCAGGACTCTGTTAATGTATTTTTACACTTTCCAATCATTTCTTTTAATAAGGTGAGACAGTGTTCAAGACAATTAAAAAAAAATCAGAGATTTCAAAGGGGGTGGGGGTGGCAGTAGAAACAGATTGAATAAAATATGTATTTCATGAGTGGAATATAGTAGATTTAAAAAATCTATTTTAGAATCAAACCTCTTGTCAAGATTTCATATTTATGAAGAATACTGATCAAAGTATCACAGGCTCTTCACTCTGGTTCATCTAGAGAGCAGGACAGGACCACAAACATCAGGCAACAGTTCACCATTCAACATTATCATCCCCTCCAAACTCATCACCAAGCTCTAAGAGCTTGGCCTCTTTGCCTCCCTGTGCAACTCTATCCTTGACTCTCCCACCTGCAGACAACAATCAGTGCTAATTAGTAACAACATCTCCTCCTCTCTGAGCATGAACATTGGTGCATGTCTAGGATGTTTGCTTAGACACCTTCACAGCATCAACAAAACAAGGAACTAATTATAAAAAAGCAGAAGTTGAGTGACCACGTGCCAGTTTTCACTGGAGTTAACAGCTTCTAATTCCTGGCCATTTACAGCTCAGATGACGTGTCCTGTAATGACCTGCCCATAAATGTGATCTTGAAGAAAGTGCAGCTGCACCTCTACCTCCTTAGAAGTTTAAAGAGATTTGCATGTCACCAAATACTCTAACCAACTTCAACAAAAGCACTACAGGAAGTAACCTGTCTGGCTGCATCATGGCCTGGTAGACAATCATAACACACAGGAACCCAAGAGTTTGCAGTGTGCAGTGACTGAGCCCAGTCCATCATAGGCACCTCACTCCCCAACTCAAAATCGTCTACCTGAGGCACTGCCTCAAGAAAATGGCATCCAACATCAAGGATCCTGACCGTCCAGGCCATGGTCTCTTTGTGCATTACTGACGGCAGGAGGTACACAAGCCTTAAAGTCCTACAGTACCAGGTTCAGAAATAGGTACTTTCTTACAGCCTCAGGTTCTTGGACCAACCTGTACAATCCTAATCCTAGCCCAGCACCTAAACCATAATTACCACCTCTTCTACTATCATGGACTTGCTTTCTAATTGTGTTTTGCATACTGTCTTCTTTTTTGCAGGGTTTTTTCTTTCCATTGTCTTGATGAAGTTATATGTAATTTATGTATAATTTGTTCTTGTGTGTTTTTTTGAGTCCATGTACCTGTAATGCTGCTGCAAGCAAGATATTCATTGGACCTGCACCGACCATACTGGTGCATATGACAATAAACTCAACCTGACCTGACAAACCCATTAAAAAAAGAACGAAAAATTGAATGTTTCCACAATTATAGATCTCTTCCTTTTTGATGCCACCTTTAGCCTTTAAATGGACGGATGATGAATATGTTCCGTTTGAAATTGAAACCATCAATTTAAAACGCCTTTGTTCATCATTCATTGCTCATAATCACAACTTTGCAAGTTCATAAGTAGTGATTCATATCACTGACCTCAGAGCAGAATCCAAATCCTACAGTGCGAATGTTTTACACTTCCTGAAAGATAAAACTTAAATGTTCTTAAAGCTGATACACAAAAAAACACTTGCAATATCACAAGCATTTAGATGCATATATAATGTCTTCATTTGTGCTTGCTTGTTCCATCGCTACAGATTACAGATAATGGCTCAATTGAACATCCTTCAGTAGTACAGTAAGTAGGTGAGAAGATAATATCAACCTCACCAACTGTATATTTCAATACTCACAAAGCCCACACTTACAATAGTATTTATCTTGTTTAATAGCTCATGTGCTCAGAGTCATTAGAATGCTCTCTGCTCCTTCAGTTGTGCATTCATCTTCAAATGTAATTTTTCCAAAATCTCTTCTATAACCAGCTGTACTTGCACTTCCAGAAATTAATACATACAATCTTTAGAGAATTCTTGAAATAAACAAAAAATAAACATTTCTTGAAATAAACATTAGATGTGACTGAGAATTGCACATCACTTTTATCCTTTGTTATTGAAGGAAAGTGAACATTATGGTAGAGGCATAGCAATCAAAGCTGGCAATAAATGTATCATCTCATGAGATTCACTTGCATATTATGATGCATTGCAAGGTTAGCAAAAACAGACATATGAAGGTCAATTTTATTTGTCTGATTGAAGGGAAACTATATAGGTGGGGGTGTAGGCAGCAAAAATTGAAAATATTAAAGCCCAGCCAAGATCTTATTCATTGCTAACAAATTTGAGTTCTTAACTTTCATGATTATACCACTGGTAATAGGAACAGGTGGAAATGTTCTACATTTACACAAATTAGGCTAATATGATTAAGACCCCAATGAACATTTAACCTAGACAAGGTTGATCTCACCTTGTTTTGCCTGCTATGTAGAATAAATTTTACAACCTTGAGAAGAATTAGAAATAATAGGATTGCTTTATCAGGCCCCATATGTTAGCCTTGCTTGTGGGGACCATGCTTTCCTCCAACAGGATCCCTCAGATTCCATTGGCAATTTCCAGATATGCAATGGATAAAGGCCACACAATCTTCACCTTTCGACAACACTTCAATGCTGTCTTCATGTCCACAGTGGGCAGATTGTAGGCCTGCAGTTTTTGTGAAGTCAGATAATTGCCTCTGCTTGGCTGCAAACTAGACCACTGCAGTTGAATTCCATAAGAAAACTTGATCCAAGTTCAAAATCTACCACTTTCTTAATTAATTCCAAAGTTGTTATGGAACTTTCTCATCAAACTTTTTCCTATTAGACTATTTTCATCACACCGCTGTACAACTTATAACTCCCATGTTAAGATTTAGCAATAAGTAATTTCAGGTCAGACGGCATGATGTGCTCTAGGCAATTGATAGAAATGGACAAAAATTCTATAAACTATCTTTTCTTCTACACAACATCCAACAAACAAACAATGTACACGTTAGACTGGCGGGAACATCATTGGAATATTAATTTGAAAAGAAGGGATGTATTTCACAAAAAATATTTGCAAGATAGCCATTTTAACAACATCCACTTGAAATAGATATCCATGAGGCTACAGCAAGGATACTGGAAGCAGTACAGATGAGTCATTATACACTGATAATATCGCAGAGGCCATTGGATGGAATTGCAAGAGGTACTATGCCAAAATACAAGAATGTTATACTGCTTCTTCTTGAAGGAAATACTTCAACAAAGATGAGGAGGAGCAGTGCAGAATTTTTTTATTGCAGCAGTTAGCCCAGAGCAGTTAGCGCAGTATGACAGCTTCCAGTGGTAGGAAAACACTAGCGGAATGGTCTTTGGGAGCATCTATGTTGGAAGAGGCGAAGTGCTTCGTTGAGGATAAAGCCAGTAAAGTCCGATCAGTAGTCTGAGGGTCTCCAATGAGATAGATAGTAGAAATTAGGAATAGTCAGCATGGTTTTGTGCATGGGAGATTGTGTCTCACAAATGTGGCACACGGGTTTTTTTGAAGAAGTAACCAAGAAGGTTGAAGGGGGCAGGGTCATAGATGTTGACTTCAACAAGATTTACACTGGGATCTTGAACATCTGGGCATGTGGGCAGGGAATGGCAAACAGAGGTTAATTCAAATAAGTGTAGGGTGTTGCATGTTGGGAGGACAAACCACAACAGGTTCTTCATAGTGAGGGTAGGGTCCTGTGAAATGATGTGGAGCAGAGGTGAACAAGGAGTACAAGCACATATTTCTCTGAAAGTGGAATCACAGGTAGATATACTGGTGAAAAAGACTTTTGGCATGTTGGTCTTCATCAGTCAGGGCACTGAGTATAGAAATTAGGACATTATGGCACAGTTGTACAAGACGTTGGTGAGGCCACATTTGGAGTACAGGATTGTATTCAACCTTGGTCACCCTGCTCAAGGGAAGATGACATAAGCTGAAAAGAATACAGAGAAAATTTACAAGGTTGTAACCATGACTCGACTCGAGACCGAGCTATTGGGAGATGTGAGGCAGGCTAGAATTTTATTCCTTGGAGCGCACAAGGTTATGAGTTGATCTTGCAGAGATCATAAGGAAAATGGATAGGATGGATGCACAGAGTCTTGTTGCTAAGGTAGAGGAGGTTGGCATGTTGAGCCAAATAGCCTGTTCTGGTTCTGTATGACTCTGACTCTATGAGCGTTATGTGAAAAGTTTCTTAAAAAACATTGAGTAGATAATTAATTCTCAAAGGTTTTAGCATTGTTTACAAATATTTAAATTTACGAATTTCGATAATCCCCTTAAATTATTTCCCACAACATACACAAAAATGAAACAACATAATTAGATTTGCCAGACCAGATGTTGCAAATACCTCTACTATACTTCTAGCTCTTACCTTCATTTCAGTGGCGTAATGTTTAAATTACCAGACTAATGTTCCACAGGCCTGGACTAACAATCCAGTACGGCAATTTCAAATCTAGAAAGTTTGAATACAGTTAATGAAATAATCTCTGTCCTTCATGTTGGGAACCTGCCTTGCGTGGTCTGGTTTATACGTGTCTCCAGATCCAGAGCAATTTTGGTGATTTATAACTGCATCAATCAACAGTTCAGAATGACTCACAGCCCACTCAATCTTTCAAATTCCTTGTGAACATCTGGGAACAAGTATCTAAATTGGAAAAGCTGTTTCACAGACATGTCAAACAACAGACAGACAGTCATACTTACAGAATCACAGTTAAAAGCCATACTCTTCTACAAAATCCAATGTTCAAGATTCCTCCATCATAATCCCTAAATATGTCCTATTCCATCAGAAGCACATATACATCATGGGCAGTAATCAGTGTTATACTGTTATACAGACAGGCAGCGCCTTAGGTTGAAAGGAGTGGCATTGAAAGTCCTGAAGAACCTCATTCAACCTCATCTGCAAAAATAATTGATGGGGTGATTATCATCTAAGGCCTTCCTCATCTGATGAACTAGAACTCTTCCATGTTGAACAGCACTTGGAAGAAACCCTGAGAGTGTCAAAGGCACAACATTTGTCTGGCTGGGAAATTTGATGCCCATCTCAAAGACCAGCTCTGTAGTACTACCATTCACTGACTCACGAAGAACGTGACTGTGCTTTACTAGAGTTGCTGAGAGAACCAATACAGGTTGTAAAGTCAGATAGTTTTGTCCAAAATATCTATAGAGGTGCACCTGTTTATGACATATTTGTAAAACCATACAGACCTTGTTGAGATACAGTCGAATTCTCTCAACTGAAAATGGCCTCCATTATATTGTGTGGCACTATCATTGTTTTAAATCAGTTATGTTTAAAACTAAATCAGCAGCTTAAAATTAGACATTAAGTCCCTTTGGCGATCAGTGACAGCAGAATTCTATTCCACTTCAGTCTAAAACAACATGACTGATATATCACTTAATCGACCAATAAATTAAAGCCAGGAGACTAATGGTGGTTTAATGAGGACTATAGAACCAGCACCGGACGTACCTGAAAATAAAGTGTCAATCTGGGAAAACTGCAATACAAGATAACATACATACTAAACACTATTTAACCTAAGTCATGTCAAATCCAATGAATCAGATCAAAGCCCTGGAGTACTGCCAAATCCAGTTGCAAAAGATGGTCGACAATTAAACAGATACTGCTGTCAGGTCCAGCATGTGTCTTAGATACAGGGCAGAGGTACTTGCAGCCAACATCAGTCAAAAATGCCAATCAGCCCAATGCCCTCTTGTGAAATGCCATCATCATAGAAATCAAGCTGCAGTCAATTTAATTCACTATATCTGATATAA
Source organism: Raja brachyura (assembly GCA_963514005.1). Next base: position 20,112,388 of record OY740799.1, on the reverse strand, counting down.
AAAAGGTTGCGAGCACTAAGAGCAGACACCACCCCAGGTATAGGCATGTAGTCTTGCACTCCAGCCAAACCTCTCATCACACTTCTAGCCAAACTAGTTGCAGGATGGCACCTATCCAACAATGTTGTAAATTGCCCAAGTACATCTGAGACACAAACAAAATTGAAGAAATCAAATCATTACCACCAATCAGTTTTTTCTCAAACACCAGAAATATGATGGGGAATCCTATTAAGCAGCACCTACCAATGACCTGTTCAGTGATGTTCAGTTTAGGATTCACCAGGATCCATATGTCACCAACCATGAATCAAAGAGCTGAATTTCAGAAACAGGATAATAGTGACTGCCCATGACATCGGAGCAGAGTTTGACCAGAAACTACTCTAATGGTTGTAGTCATATGGTGTGTGAAGACAAATGTTTGTGTTTGTTGAAGTCAATCAGCCCAATCCCAGGATATTGCTACAGACGATTTTATTAAGCCCATTCATCTTCAGCTAGAGTGGTAATGACCTTAAGGTCAAATGAAAATCAAAACCTTGTGGATGCTGGAAGTCTGAAATAAAAACAAAAAATACGCATAACATTCAGCAGTACCCATTAATTCTGCTTCTCTTTCCATCTTCCCACACGTGCTACTTCACCTGCTGTGAGTCTCTGGCAATTTTATTACCTTAAAACCCAGATTGAAGATCTTCACAATAATACAATATTAAATTCCATTTGTAACTTCTCAGAAAATGAAGCAGTCATTACACGTAGCAAGACCTTGATAAATTCAATACGTGAGCCAATACATGGCAAGTTTCATTTGCTACATCATTTACTACTGCATTCAATCTAAAGCAATCATCTGAATAATTAAATTAAAGAGCAATTTTTCAATCGTCATTTTTACTTTCAATAAGTCTTATTGCACTGGGCAACAGCACACAAGTGTGGGTCAGTGACTGCCTCCAGTAAGATAGAGTTTAATAGTCTGTACACCAACTACGAAATGCACCACGGTTGCAGGGCTGGGCCATTCCTAAACAATACCTCCTGCACTCAAGACCTCTGCCTCCAAGAAGTACAAGACAACAGATATATCGGAATACCATATTTGCAAGGTCTCCTCTATTATAGGGGATATATTTTTTTCTTCATCATCACTTGATCCAAATTCTGAAACATTCAACCGTCCAGTGTGGAAGTACTTTCACTAGGAGAACTACGGTGGTTGAAGGAGATATTCTGAAAGGCATTTAGGGATTAGGTACAGACGCTTGCCAGTAATACCCATTATTCTATAGATTAACAAATTAAAAGAATACTTACATATTTTTAAACATTATTCCTGCAGCACCAGGCCAGCATTTGCATTCAATTGTCATCAATTATCTAGATAATTAAATTAAAGAGCACTTTTTCAATCATCATTATTATTTTAAATCTGTTCTATTGTACTGGGCCACATGACAGTTTCAAAATAGATTTATAAGTGGATGAAAAACATTACAACGTCTTTCTTAAGAGAACATTTTGCATGTCTGAGGAAATCTCAGCAGGGTGTCTCCTTTAATGATTTCGTAGGACGTTAATTAGTGCAAAGTTCTATACTGCTTCAGAATAGAACTTTCCCCAGTATTGTAACTAGCTTCAACACAAAGCATTTAGTTGAACTGATCAGTGGCATACTGACAACATGACACAACTGTTTTAATCGTTCTTCTGGCAGCCACGCTAAACTTTAACTCAGCTGTATGTTTCTCATGAGACTGCTACATAGTTAGATAAAGGTTGCTAGGATGCCAAGAGGTTTTTCATTAGTTTGAGCTCTCAAAACAGATCGTAATGACTAATTATAATTTGTTGTTTTAGAGAAGGTAAAGAAAGATGGCATATTCTGCTATTTTAAGGAAGGTTTTTCACTGATCTGAATAAAAATGCCAAAAATGCCAAATCGTGTTAAATTGAACAGACTTAATGAACAAGATTGCTCTGGCCACGCTTTCCCGGAAAAGGATATTTGTAGACTGCATACCCTCTTAGATTATAAAGGTCTTAAAACCTTGATGGTGGATTCCTTCCTGTCTTACCATAGTGGCACTCCCACTGCCACAGCCAATAACGTGCAGATGGAAGAGTGTTACTGGAGCTTCGTATGAAGCACGCAAGATAACCCAATTACACTCCACTTACAGAAGGATGGTATCCAGAGCAATTGCTTCGAACTTGAAATATAACTGAAGATAGACACACAAAGCTGGAGTAACGCAAGGGGACAGGCAGCATCTCTGGAGATGCTCTCTGGAGATGCTGCCTGTCCCGCTGAGTTATTCCAGCTTTTTGTGTCTATCTTCGGTTTAAAACTAGCACCTGCAGTTCTTTCCTACACTTGAAATATAACTGGTTCTGGTATTATACCCACTTCAAAGAATGGTTAATGGCTCAGCGCTTCTCCCTTGTTCCTCCAGAAACCTGTAAAAGTAGCAGGATTCACGAGAAGCCTCATGCATACAAATGAAGTAAACATGAAAGTTTAAAATTCATGCTTCACCCTGAGCAAGTATTCGGTCCAATCAGGTTGGAATTGTATCATTTTGGGAAATCATCAATTGCCAATCTAACTGGATTTACATTTTCATCCTAATCTGAGTGTACCTCTGGAGCAAAGCACAGAAGAACTTGGCTTAAACAACTCATTGTTGTCTTTTTTAAAATATTAATTTTGTATATCTACAATTGTTAATGAATCATAGCCAGTCATAAAAGAAAGAAACAAATAAAGTCTTAATATAACCATTGGGAGACATTTAAACAGGTTTACAAGCATTGAGAAGTGTAAGAGCTGCCCCAGGCACTATTATTATGATGCATCTATAACTGCAGTATCGAGCAATTTCCTTACAGATACAGATAATTACAGAATTCCAGACATACCGCCTGGTTGGTTTAGCCATTAAATTCCATAGCTACTTCGGCAACTGAAAATCTGATGCAGGCTGATTAAATTAAAGCTTACATACTCAGGGGATATATTTGAGTTCTGAAGGGAAATACTAATAGCATTAGCTGCTGATACACTGGAGCAGCATTCCTGTAATATAGCTAATTTGTTTGAATAGTATTGTGCACCCTGTCTTTATTTCAGTTCACTGACCAGGAAGCTATCCATTGTTCAGTAGATTTGGGCAGAAAATTAGACCATCTAAACATCCTGAACCCAGGTGTTGTCTGCGTGGAGTCTGCAGGTTTTCCCTGTGACTTTGTGGGTTTCCCGTATTGTCACGTGTAGTGAAAAGCATTTGAAATTGTCACTATTTGATTTATAGAATACAGAAATATCAAATCATGTGATCAGGAACACTTCCATTTCATTCTTTCACACAAATATAAATTAATTACTTTTCCTTTATGATGTTTTGACTTCAAAGCTTTTTTTAGTGTAGAGATAGAGCACGGAAACATGCCCTTCGGCCCATCAAGTCTGCACCGACCAGCGATCCCCACACGTTAACACTATGCTGGTGCAGTGACAGCGACATCACAGTAATGTCAAACTTCTGCTCTCCCAACCTAGAATCCTTCTTTATAAACTGCAAACCATTCTAATCTCCAAGGGCATTTAACTCTTTTATTCTCGCTGGAGTTTACATTCCCCCCCCCCCCCCCCCCCCCCCAATGCCTGCGTACATGAGGCGCAAATGTAACTCACAGACCAGGTAATGAGGTTAGAGAGTGACTTTCCGGACTCCATGGTCATTGTTTTGGGGGACTTTAACAAAGCTAACCTCAGCTGAGACCTTCCAAAGTGCAGACTTCATGTTACCCACCAGAGAGAAGAGAACACTTGACCACTGTTGCACCAATCAAGAACACATATCGCTCTGTTCCCCGGGCGGGTCTGAGTCTCTCTGGTCACTGTTTAGTTCACCATATTCCGACCTACAGGCAGGTACTAAAATCTGCTAAGCCTGTGGTCAGAACAATGAAAAGGTGGACAAGCGAGGACATTGAGAACCTACAATCCTGCTTTGACTGCACTGAGTGGAATGTGTTCAGGGAAGCTACCTCAAGCCTTGATGAGTACAGACACTGTAACATCACATGTCAGCTTTTGTGAGGACAGTTTCATTCCAACTAGGACCCGGACCAGGTTCAACAACAACAGGCCCTGGTTTACAGCAGAACTCAGACAGCTCCAACGGTCTAAAGAGGAGGCCTACAGGAGCAGGGATGCAGACCTCTACAGGCAGGCAAAGTAGAAGCTGAGAAGGGGAATCAGAGCTGCCAAGGAAAGGTACTCTGAGAAGTTGAGGAGCAGGTTCTCAGCTAGTGGCTCTTCAGTTTGGAAGGGCTTGCAAGAAATCACCAACTACAAGAGGAAAGCCCGCTTGGGACAATCATCAACTGACCAATGACTTAAACGAGTTCTACTGCAGGTTTGATAAACATAAACTTAACCTTGGTACCCCCTACCCAACCAACACTTCACACCTACTCACAGCCTGACTCCAGCTGCAAAGACTGGACCCTTAAGGGACTGTCCCACGGCGGTGACCTAATCTGCAAGTTTTGACGAGTTTGCCCTCAACTCAAACTCACAGCATGGTCGACACGAGGTCGTAGGCTGTCCTATGAGGACACTGGAACTCTCCTGCATGCTCAAGGGAAGTTCCCGAATACTCATGGCCTCAGCTAGGTCGAGGAAACTTTTTCAGCATGTTCAAAATTTTTCCATGAGTAAAATTTGGCCGGCATGGTTCTTTTTGACTCTCTCCCCCTCTCTCCCCTCCCCCCCCCCCCCCCCCCCCCCGTGCTCTCTAAAGGACTTACACTGTGGCAGCCGTTTACCTTCCTCTTCATCGCGGGTGTGAATTTCAGACAGCGCACCCCCACTTTCCCTGGCCCCCGCCTTTGCGATGTATTTGTGTGTGTGTGTGTGTGTGTGTGCGGTCGGTCGATCCAGCTCGCAGTTTCAACGAGGATGGTCGATCCAGCTCGAGGTTTTCCAGGCAAGTGCCCTCGAGCTTGAAGGCACTCTTCTGAACTCGCGGATCAGGTCGCTGCAGTGGGACAGCCCCTTTAAAACACCCACTCCTCCCCAAACACCACTTCACACCTACATAAATCATGACTCCAACCTGAAAAGACTAGACCCTTTCCCACCCACCCCTCTCCAATCACCACTTAACACCCACTTACAGCCTGACTGCAGAAGACTGGGGCCTCGTCCACTACCCACCCCCTCCGTGCTGCCCAACATCAGTCTGGCCACGTCTCCATCACCAACAATAGAAATTGAGGAGGAGGAGAGGCTATTCAGAAGACAGAGAAGCTGGAAATCTCCAGGACCCGACAATGTTTCCCCCTCTACTCTCACGCTCTGTGCCAAACAACTGGCACCGGTCTACGCAGACATTTTCAACCAGTCCCTGCAAACATGTACGGTCCTTGCCTGCTTGAAATTCTCCACTATTGTCCCTGTCCCCAAAAAGACAAGGATTACTGGTCTTAATGACTACAGGCTTGTCGCACTGACCTCTGTCGTCATGAAGACCCTTGAAAGACATGCTGGCCAAGCTGAAAAATACCATTCACCCCCTGTTGGACCCTCTGCAGTTTGCTTATCGGGCCAATAGATCTGTGGATGATGCAGTCATCCAGAGCCTGCACCTAGACCGTCAGGGGATCTATGCGAGGATTTTGTTTGTTGATTGTAGCTCTGCATTCAACACCATTGTGCCAGAGCTACTACACTCCAAACTCTCCCTGTTAACTGTGCCTGAACCCCTCTGTCAGTGGATCACCAACTTCCTGACAGACAGGAACCAGCATGTGAGGCTGGGAAAGCACATCTCAAACCTGCAAACGCTCAGCATAGGAGCACCACAAGGCTGCGTACTCTCTCCTCTCCTCTCCGCTCCTCTCTCTACACCAATGACTGAACCTCCACAGACTCCTCTGTCAAGCTTCTCAAGTTTGCGGACGACACAACCCTGATTGGACTGATCCAGAATGGCGAAAAATCTGCCTACAGACAGGAAGTGTCACAGCTGGCGTCCTGGTGCCATCGCAACAACCTAGAACTCAATGCTCTTAAGACAGTGGAATTGATTGTAGACTTTAGGAGGGCTCCCCCTCCCCTCCCCCCACTCACCATCAACAACACCACAGTCACATCTGTGGAGTCCTTTAAGTTCCTGGGAACCATCATCTCCAAGGACCTTAAATGGGAGTCCACCATTGAATCCACATTCAAAAAGGCACAACAGAGAATGTACTTCCTGCGGCAGCTGAGGAAGCACAAACTGCCACAGGCAATGATAGTCCAATTCTACACAGCCATCATAGAGTCTGTTCTCACCTTCTCCATCATGGTCTGGTTTGGCTCAGCCACCAAGCATGACACCCGGAAGCTGCAGCGAATCGTCCGATCAGCTGAGAAGGTTTGTTGGCTGCAACCTTCCCTCCTTTGATGAACTGTGCACTGCAAGGGCCAGGAAGTGCGCGGGTAAGATCATCTCTGACCCCTCTCACCCTGGCCACTAACTCTTTGAATCACTTCCCTCTGGAAGGCGACTCCGGACTGTATATAAAAACAGTTTTTTCCCATGAGTAGTTGCTCTACTCAACAACCAAAAACCTGTAGCCTGATATTTTATTTAATTCACATGTTTAATCGATAATGTTTTATTATTAATGTTTAATGTTTTATGTGTCATTCTTAATTGTCACTGTATGTCATGCTGTTCCAAAATGGCGGCGGCGTGAGTGCATCGCGACGTTCCATGTCTCCCTCGGATCGGCAAACTTTACATCTCCTTACTTCTTGTTTTGAGTCTGCTCACCCGGAGCAGTCTCTCCATCATTCACTATAGCCGGCAGGAACTTTTAAATCTCGGTTCCTGCGGCGATAGCGTTCCCCCGGTCGACTTTCCGGACGAACTCCGGCTCCCTCCTGCACTCACCTTCACCACGGACCTGCGGGGCGGCCGATCCACAGAGCTGCGGGACGGCGAATCTGCGGTGCTGCAGGGCGGTAGACCCGAGGACCGCACCAAGTCGGCCCACAGACGGGCCCGAAAACATCTCCATGGATCTCGAGGTGGGTTGAAGGCAAGGTTGGAGCGAGCCCCACACAGGCCATCCATCCCTAGCCTTTTCCTTGCCAACGTCCAATCCCTGGCAAACAAGATGGATAACCTCCATCTTCTGATTGCCTCCTACAACTGGATCAAGGATTGCAGCATCCTGATCCTCACCGAAACCTGGCTGAACTCTGATGTTCCCGCCAGCGCCATTGAGCTAGTGGGACGACACATACTCCGAGCGGACAGAACATCTGACTCCGGTAAGACCAGAGGTGGGGGTCTGTGCATGTATGTAAACAAAGCGTGGTGCACAGACACCACCATCATTGAGAGTCACTGCTCAGCCAACCTTGAGTTCCTCTTGGTTAAGTGCAGACCGTTCTATCTGTCCAGAGAGTTTACCTCCACTGTTGTGACTGCAGCCTATATCCCTCCTGATGCTAATGCCAAGCTTGCAATGAAAGAACTGCATATTGCCATTAGCAAACAACTGACCCTCAATCCAGACGCAGCCTTCATTGTTGCGGGTGACTTCAATCACTCCAACCTGAAGACTGTACTCCCCAAATTCCACCAACATGTCTCCTTCGCCACTAGAGAAGACAAGACACTGGACAAAGTCTACACCAATGTGGCTGAAGCGTACAAATCCATCCCCCGCCCCCACCTTGGTCAGTCTGATCACTTATCTTTGTTCCTGCTCCCTAAGTACTCCCCACCCATCAGACGCATTAAACCCACAGTGAGGACAGTCAAGGTTTGGTCAGATGATTATTTTTTATTTTTATAACTTTCATTCGTAAGTTCGCCCTTCAGAGATACCAACTGCATTTCGTTGTCTCTGTGTTGTACACTGCACAATGACAATAAAGATTGAATTGAGTTGTCACTTACAAGCAGAGCACCAAAGCAACTTCTTTGTAAGTGAACATACTTGCCCAATAAACTGATTCATTCATTCATACACACACTAGGGCCAATTTACATTTATACCAAGCCAATTAACCTGGAAACTTGTACAACGTTTGAGTGTGGGAGGTAACTGAAGATCTCGGAGAAAACCCATGCGGTCATGGGAAGACCGTACAAACTCGATATTGACAGCACCCATAGTCAGGATCGAACCCGGGTCTCCTTGCAGTGCTTACAATGCCCCTGTCCCACTTAGGAAACCTGAACGGAAACTTCTGGAGACTTTGCGCCCCACCCAACGTTTCCGTTCGGTTCCCGGAGGTTTTTTTCAGTCTCCCTAATGGTCGAAAGTGGTTTCTGCTTCTTCTATAGAACATAGAAACCGCACGGAAACCTTGGGTGGGGCGCAAAGTCTCCAGAGGTTTCCGTTCAGGTTTCCTAAGTGGGACAGGGGCATAAGGCAGCAAATCTACTGCTACGCCACCGCGCTGCCTATCCTATGCATTCATTCAAACACCCATAACAGTGAGAAATAACTGTATAGCTTGGCATACATCCCTTAATGCCTTAATACCTCTTGCGGCCTCTGGTAACCTCCAAACCTTTGGGCCGTATAAAGTGGCTGATTAGCCTTCACACAGCATGGCTGCCATGACAGGTGAAAATGAGCCGAATTCCTAACACCTAACAACAGTCAATTCACCAATCATCCTGTGTTACTGTATGATGGATTCACTCAATGTTGGTTACAATATTGAATGCTGCAAAACATTGTTTTACCTTGTTTGCAGTATTTTAACATAGAATCATTAAAAATCATCATTGTGCAGCACCAGTAGACGTTGAGTTTATTCCTTCCAGGCTGTACTGTTTTATCTTCTGTTTCACTTCCAGTATTCCTTTGCACGGCCCAATTTTTGTTTAATGACAGGGATGAAGTAAGGAAATGACAGGGTATTGCATTAAATTGTAATTCTTCCGACTTTGGAGGGATGGGTGTTTGTAACTGGAGATTATGGCACTTATGTACATGCTCTGTGACCAACCATGTCATCAGCTGCACAAAACTGGATTGGTTAAATTGTGTATGGAGGTGCATGGGCAATTTGCAGATTATCCGACGTTCAGCAGTTTTGTCGTGCGATATGAACAAAAAAAATGCAATGTCTATTTTTTATATGCCTTTTTTTTTCATTTGTGGAATATCAATTTAACCTAAAACAGCAGTGAGCAAGTATTTATAGCATTTTAAGTACGAGAGGTCCAGTAAAATAGAGGTCCAGTATGTTTCTATAAATTGCCTCACAAAGCACAACACACTGCTTTCTCTGTGGTTTACCAGTCCCCTGCCATTCCAACTGCATTTTTTCAATAGTTGACCTTTGCTATTTTTTCGACTAATCTCTGAGCAAATTTTATATCTCCCAGTTGGCAATCCTCAGCTATAAGCTGTAAACATGCTAACATCAGATTCGAGTGGTCTCTCCCCACTGGCTATTTACACTTATTTCATTTCTTTCATTACAAACTGTTTTCCTTATTGTTTCATTTATTAACCGTTTTTTATAGTCTGACTGAGTTGATCTTTGTTCAGCATTAAACATGTTTTCACTCCTTTCCTGTTTTTATTTCTATCCCTTTTACGACTTAACCCACAGGTTGACTTTTGTGTTAGTATTTAACATAATTAATTGGCAATGTTTCAGTAGTCTACTTTTCATTGCTCATTATTTCTGTTGGACATGCAAATAGGTTTGTTCACTTTCCTGAAGGGTCTGTCAAACATGATATTCCTTTCAAAGATTGTGCTATCTCAATCGCTGATCAATCCTATTATTATTATTATTTTCTAAGTGCCACAAAACCACTGCTTTACATTGGAGAATAGATAAATATGTGAAAGATTAGGGAACAGTGGGTATGGGGAGTTAGCACAGGAGAGAAGCTGAGGTCAGTTTAGATCACTCACGATCAAATTGAATGGTGGGTTAGGCTCAGTGGCCTGCTGGTTATCCGCCCCTATTTCCTTGTTCTTATATTTAATTTCTCTGCCATTTCCGGCTTCCCCAATATAACTTCTGTTGTCTCTGGAAAGGACATTTCTTAATTTCATATCTATAAAAAATGATTGTTTTTCATATTTCTTGTCAGATTATTCTTTCACTCCAGTTTTCCTTTCCTTAATGATTTATTAGTCTCCTTGGCTAAATTCTTAAATGATCCCAATAACTAACTTCTGCCCCCTGACTCGCTTGAATTTCTGGCATATTGCTGGTGCCTTCTACAATGAAGACTGCTGCAAAAAACTTAATTCTTCTGTGATTTTTTTATTCCCCATTATCACATATCCAGTGTCATTTTCCAGTGGTCCAATGTCCACTCTTGCCTCTCTCTTACTCTTTATGTATCTGAAGAAACTTTTGCGATGATCTTTCATATTATTGGCTAACTTACCTTCACATTTCATCTTTTCTTCTCATATTGCCTTTTAAGCAACTTTCTATTTGTTTTTAAAAGCTTTCCAATCCTCTAGCTTTGCACTAATCTTTACAATGTTATTTGCCTTCTCTTTTAGTTTTATGCTTTCCTTGATTTCCCTTGTCAGCCACGGTAACCTCATTCCCCCCTTAGAATCTTTCTTCCTCTTTGGGATGAAAACATCCTATGTCTTATGAATTATTCCCAGAAACTCCTGCCATTGCTGTTCCACTGTCATTCCTGCTAGTGTCCTTTTGCAAACAATTTTAGCCAGCTCCTCCTTAATGCCTCTTTAGTCAACCTTTACTGAACAGTAATACTGACATATAATTTCTTCTTCTCCCTCTCAAAGTGCAGTTTGAATTTTATCATATTACTAGAATAACTGGTACCCGTTGGGACCCATTGTCACATGAGAGGCCTGGTCCCCCAAAGCAACACGTTCCCCAACGCAATATTCCACCACTCACGTGTTCCCCCAACACATCCCATTCCCCCAACGTAATATTCCACCACTCACCCATAGCCCCTAACTGCGTGGGCGTGGCTCATTTCCCCCTCATCCCCAGCACTCCCTCCCCCTCCTCTTCATCCTCCCTCTCCTCTTCCCCTCTTCCCCTCACCACTCTCTCCCTCATCTCTCCTTTTCCTTTCCCCTACCCTCAGTCTCTCCCTCCCTCCCTCCATAACTCATCTCACATCCCTACCACCCTCCTATCCCTCTATCCCCCACCACTCCTGACCCCCCCATCCCCCCCACTAGCCCTCCTGACCTCCCCCACTGCCCTCCTCGCCCTCTATTCCCCACTTCCTACCTCCCCCCTCCTCTCCACCTAATCCCCCTCCTCCCCCACTCTCCCTCCTCACCTCCCCCACTTTCCCCCCTCTCCCTCCCTACACCTTTCTCTCCCTCAGTCCCCCCACTCTCCCTCCTCACCTCCCCAGAATCTCAAGGTTGCAGGAGTCAGTCTCGGAGTCGGCCTCAGAGTCGGAGTCGACCTCAGAGTTGGAGTTGGAATTGGAGTCGGCCAGGCTCTGGGCGACGCAGCTCGAGCCGGCAGTGATGCTCTAACTCTGCTCGCTCCGCTCCTTCAATTCTCCCCGTCGGTGAGTGACAGAGGACCTGGCCAATCAGTGTGGCAATGTTGTGCCGGATGGGGCATCACCATCAAGGCCTAGGCGTCACCGTCCTGGGTAACTGGCAGGCGAGGAGACCAATCTGTACTTGCGTGTTTTTAAAGATTTTTAAACCTTAATAACTTTTAAACTATACCATCGATCGGATTTCTATTATTGCGCAAATAGAAAAACCACGCAAACCGGAAGAGCACAAGATTAGAGTTTTAGTTATGTATAGACTAGATTAAGTGGGACCCATTGGGTTCCAGTCACACGGGAGGCCTGGTCCCGCAACCCAACCCAATCCCCAACGCAATATTCCACCACTCACCCATAGCCCCTAACCACGCAGGCCTGACTCATTTCCCCTCATTCCCCAGCACTCCTTCCCCCTCCTCTTCATGTGTGGGAGGGGAGGGGGGAGAGGGAAGTGGGATGTGTGGCGGGGTGGTGTGGGGTGGGAGGGGGAGAAGGGTGTGTGTGGATGGAGAGGTGTAGGAGGAGGAGAGAGGGTGGAGGGGGGGGAGAGGGTGGTGTGGGGGGAGCGGGGTATGTGGCGGGGCCGTGGGGAGTGTTGTAGGGATGGGGCTGGTTGTGGGGGCAGGGGGATTGTGGGGGTGGGGCGGTTGTGGGGGGGTTGTTGTGAGGGCATTTGGGGGAGTGGTTGTGGGGGCGGGGGGGTTGTGGGGGCAGGGGCATTGTGTGTGGGGGGGTGTTGTGGGGCAGGGGGGAGTTCTGGGGGTGAGGGGGTGGGCGTTGTTGTGGGGCAGGGGTTGTGGTGGCAGGGGAGGGGTTGTGGGGGCGGGGGCATTGTGGGGGAGGGGGGATTGTGAGGGAGGGTGGTTGTGGAGGGAGGGGAGGTTGTGGGGGTATGGGGATGGTGTGGGGGGAGGGGGAGGTTGTGGGGGGAGCGGGGTTGTGGGGGGACGGGGAGGTTGTGGGGAAGGGGAGGTGTGGGGGATGGGCAGGTGTGGGGGTATGGGGTGTGTGGGGGTGTGTGTGGTGGGTGTGGGGGGGTGTGGGTGTGTGTGTGTGTGTGTGGGGGTGGGTGTGTGTGGGCGGGGATGTGGGTGTGTGTAGGCGGGGGCTATGTGGGGGAGGGGTGTGTGCAGGGGGCGTTGTGTGGGGCAGAGGGGTGTGTGGGCGGGGGGGGTGAGCCCAGATAAAAGACGGGGAAGAGCCGTTGGGGAGAGGGGGTATCACGGGGGAGGGGGGGGGAGGAACCAGCTAGGGGGACCAGAGGAGTAGTGGCTGGAATTGGTGGTGCGATGGGGACTCACAGCGGGCGCTGGTCGTTTTCCGCCGGGATCAGAGTCTCCGTTTTCCGTTTGGCGACATCGGTGACATCTCCGATTCCGGGCTGGGTTGGGTCCCCCTTGCTGGGCTGGGCAGGGTCTCCCATGCTGGGCTGGGTCGAGTCTCTGACGCAGGGCTGCTTGGGGTTGGGCTGCTGCTCAGGACTGGGCTGCTTCAGGTCCCTCTGAAAGTCCAATTGGAAACCTCTGCCGGCTATCCTTAGCTCCAGTAAAGATGCGATGGCGTAGGAAGGGGCGGACCGTCCTGGGGAGTGACAGGGGAAGAGATCGATCTTGTGCACGTTAACTGGCAGGAGAAGAGATCGATCTTATGCATGCGCTGTTTTTAAGATTTTTTAACTTCGCTAACTTTTACGACATTCAACCGATCGGAATGAAACTTGGTGCAATCGCAGCATAGTAGTGCTATCGCGAACCATTTTTGAGCAAATAGAAAGACCGCCAAACCGGAAGATAATAACATCAGAGTTTTAGTTATGTATAGATAGATATGTAGATAGATAGGTATAAATAGATGGTCACTACATTCTCATGGTTCCCTTAGCTTTAAGCTCCCTAATCAAATCTGGTTTGTTACACAATACCAAATCCAGAATTGTGTTTTCCCTAATAGACTCCTCAAGCTGCTCTAAGAAGCCATTTTATAAGCACTTTACAAATTCCTTCTCTTGGGATCCAGCAGAAATGTAATTTTCTCAGTCTACCTGTATATTGAAATCTCCCATGACCACTGTAACATTGCCTTTCTTACATGCCAATTGTATCTCCTGATGCAATTTGTTCCCGCCAACCTGGCTACCGTTCAGAAGGCTATATATAACTCCCATCATGGTCTTTTTAGTCTTGCAGTATCTTAGCTCTACCCACAAGGATTCTGCATCTTCCAATCCAATGCCATCTTTTGCGAAGGACTGAATTTCATTCCTTACCAGCAGAGCAACTCCACCTCATCTGCTGAGCTGTTTGTCTGTTCGATGTAGAACATGTAACCTTGGATATTCAGCTCCCAACTCTCATCCTCTTTTAGCCTAGTCTCTGAGATGCCCACAACATCGTACCTACCAATTTCTAACTGCGCTATAAGCTGATCCACTTTGTTCCGTATGCAGCGTGCATGCAAATATAACGCCTTTAGTTCGGGATTCACCACCCCTCTTCCCACATTGTTCCCAATTTTGCCTGAACTTAGCCTCTTTCTTATCCCTTCCTAAACTTTCTGTCCTAAAATGTGTTATATCTAGACTGGATGTGTTATATCTAGACTTTCAGAAGGCTTTCGACAAGGTCCCGCATAAGAGATTAGCATACAAACTTAAAGCACACGGTATTGGGGGTTCAGTATTGATGTGGATAGAGAACTGGCTAGCAGACAGGAGGCAAAGGGTAGGAGTAAACGGGTCCTTTTCAGAATGGCAGGCAGTGACTAGTGGGGTGCTGCAAGGCTCAGTGCTGGGACCCCAGCTATTTACAATATATATTAATGATTTGGACGAGGGAATTCAATGCAACATCTCCAAATTTGCAGATGATACCAAGCTGGGGGGTATAGTTAGGTATGAGGAGGATGCTTGGAGGCTGCAGGGTGATTTGGATAGGCTGAGTGAATGGGCAGATGCATGGCAGATGCAGTATAATGTGGATAAATGTGAGGTTATCCACTTTGGTGGCAAAAACATGAGGGTAGACTATTATCTGAATGGTGGCAGATTAGGAAAGGGGGAGATGCAACGAGACCTGGGTGTCATGGTACACCAGTCATTGAAAGTAGGCATGCAGGTGCAGCAGGCAGTGAAGAAAGCAAATGGTATGTTAGCATTCATAGCGAAAGGATTTGAGTATAGGAGCAGGGAGGTTCTACTGCAGTTGTACAGGGTTTTGGTGAGGCCACACCTGGAGTATTGCGTACAGTTTTGGTCTCCAAATCTGAGGAAAGACATCCTTGCCATAGAGGGGGTACAGAGAAGATTCACCAGACTGATTCCTGGGATGTCAGGACTTTCATATGAGGAAAGATTGGATAGACTCGGCTTGTACTCGCTGGAATTTAGAAGATTGAGGGGGGATCTTATAGAAACTTACAAAATTCTTAAGGGGTTGGACAAGCTAGATGCTGGAAGATTGTTCCCGATGTTGGGGGAGTCCAGAACAAGGGGTCACAGTCTAAGGATAAGGGGGAATTCCTTTAGGACCGAAATGAGGAAAACATTCTTTACACAGAGAGTCGTGAGTCTCTGGAATTCTCTGCCACAGAAGGTAGTTGAGGCCAGTTCATTGGCTATATTTAAGAGGGCGTTAGATGTGGCACTTGTGGCTAAAGGGATCAGGGGGTATGGAGAGAAGGCAGGTACGGGATACTGAGTTGGATGATCAGCCATGATCACATTGAATGGCGGTGCAGGCTCGAAGGGCCGAATGGCCTACTCCTGCACCTATTTTCTATGTTTTTTCTATGTTTCTAAAACTTCTGGAGACTTCAATACCTTCTCCTGCACTCTCCTACTCTCCTTCCCTTTAATTTCATCCATACATTTCCAATTTGTTGACCCTGCCCACCCCTCCACTATTTAGTTTAAAGCCCGATCTACGGCCTTGGTTGTGCAATCTGCCAGGACCCTGGTCCCAGCCGGGTTCATGTGGGGTCCATCCCATCGGAACAACACCCTCCTTCCTCATTACAGGTGCCAATGCCCCACAAAGTCAAATCCACTTCTCCCACACTAATCTTTCAGCTACTTGTCCAACTATCTGATCTTCTCGAATATTGCAATTTGCTCGTGGCTCAGGTAGCAATCTAAAGCTTATTACTTGTTTGGTGCTGCTTTTCAATGTAGCCTCTAGCTGCTCAAATTCCCTGGGCAGAACCTCTTTCCTTGTTCTACCCACGTCATTGGTACCCACTTGGACCACGCCAACTGGATCTTTCCCCTCATACTGCAAATTCCTACTTTGTCCTTTCTACATCAGTGATTCACACATGGATCAGAACAAATTATTGTTACCTTCCTAGTTTGTTCTTCATCAAATGCGGCATGGTGGCGCAGCAGTGGAGTTGCTGCCTTACATCGCCAGAGACCCGGGTTTGATCCTGACTACGGATGCTTGTCTGTATGGAGTTTGTATGTGACCTGCATGGATTTTCTCTGGGATTTCCAGTTTCCTCCCAGACACCCAAGACATACAGGTAACATGTTTGTAGGTTAATTGGCTAGGTATAATTGTAAATTGTCCCCAGTGTATGTAGGATGGTGTTAGCGTGCAGGAATCGTGGCTGGTGCGGACTCAGTGGGCCGAAGGGTCAGTTTCTATGCTGTATCTCTAAACTAAATTCAGCCCTTAATCCTGGCACTCAGCAGACTACACAGTATTCAGGACACACAATTGTAGGAGCAGAGAACAATGTTTTCTCCACGAATTATACCAAACCAAATTAATTACCTCTTCTTGTGTTAACTTTTTATTTCTAGATTTCATTGTTGGGCATTTTGCACAGTTGTTTCCAGACATTGAAGCAGATCTCACCTGTTCCTTTTGATGGTTTTTCCTAAACTGTTGACCTTCTAGGGGTCAACAGCTGTTTTGAAAGCAATTTCTGTTGTAAGGTATACAATTAGAATATTTCTTTCATTCGTCCATCATGTTCTCGTTCAAATTGTGAATCAAAAACTCATTTCATCCCCGTCAATCTTTCTCCCCACTCCGGTTGGGCAGAAGATATGGAAGCTTGAAAGTGCATACCATCAGACTAAAGAACAGCTTCTTCCCCTCTGTTATCAGGCTTCTAAACTGTCCTTCCATTCGTTAAGCTACTGTCCATATAAATAACCATATAACAATTACAGCACGGAAACAGGCCCTCTCGGCCCTTCCAGTCCGTGCCGACCATTTATTTTCCCCTAGTCCCATCTACCTGCACTCAGACTATACCCCTCTATTCCCTTCCCGTCCATATACCTATCCACTTTACTTTTAAATGTTAAAATCGATGCTGCCTCCACCACTTCTGCTGGAAGCTCATTCCACACAGCCACCACTCTCTGAGTAAAGAAGTTCCCCCTCATGTTACCCCTAAACTTCTGTCCCTTAATTCTCATGTCATGCCCTCTTGTTTGAATCTTCCCTACCCTCAATGGGAAAAGCTTATCCATGTCAACTCTGTCTATGCCTTTCATCATTTTAAAGACCTCAATCAAGTCCCCCCCTTAACCTTCTGTGCTCCAAAGAATAAAGACCTAACTTGTTCAACCTCCGATTCACCTCCAACGCCTTATGGACATTGGACTTAGTCAATGAAACTGTTGGGCTACAATGCTGAGAACAATATTCTGCTCTCTGTGTCTTCAGCTTATGCTGTTTCTATGCTCTACCTATTGTGCTTGAGTAAGAATTGAAGGTTCTGATGTATTATCTGACCTGATTGGATAGCTTGCAAAACAGAGCTTTTCACTGTCCCTCAGTACACGTGACAATAATAACACTAAATTTAAACCTAAAATTCTAAATTCTGTTTTGTCGTACGCCTTGAGAACCTATATAATTTGGCAATCAATTAATTAATAATTTGTAGCATTAATCACAAAGTCCATGATTTTCATCTGGGGTTCTCAATGACTCTGCTATGTGATGCTAGAGGGCCTTGTGTTGCCATTTGCCCAATAATATACATTTTTTGATATAATTGTTCATTGCATTTGAATTATTGTAACACATTTTTGACAGAAATAATCACATTTTTGACAGCCTTGACTGCCACAGCTCTATCATGGGCATAGCTTTGTCAGCTGTCAATGTATTTATATTACCTTCTCTATGGAAGGAGCCTTCGCTGCGTCACTCACCACACCGTGGATCATGGCAATGAAGTTCTTGAATAAACTGTTACTTTTGTTGCAATGCGTAATGAAAAATGAGTTATAGAATGTCAAACAATGCAAAACCACCAACCCTGGCAGCATGTTCCAGGCACCCAACACATTCTGTTTAAACAAAAACGTGCTCTGCACATCCCCTTTACATTTTTCTCCTGCCACATTAAAGCTCTCTAGTCTTTGACATTTCCATGCTGGAAAAAAGATTCTAGATTGTCTTCCATATCTCTTCCAATATTTACTACATTGGAATCTTTCATTTCCATTATGTGAATTCCACACTAGCATCGTCGATTTGATTTTTCAAACATAGAAAAAGAACAAATCGTTATTTTTATAGGCAAGAACTATAAACCATTAGTCATACATTTAGATATGTGGTTGGAAGAGAATCAGGTTGATTTTTGGCAGTGTTTTTTTGTGATGCTACGTGCCTGTATGGCGTACTGACACCTCTAAAGAGTTAAAAACAAGATTTACAATTTTTGGGGATTTTTAATATTGCAATATTATTTATGAAGTTTAAACAAAATAAAATGTATTCATTAAATTAGACAGTCAAGCCCTTAAACAGCTTAAGCAGCTTTCAGGATGATGACCAGCCATGGACACAAGGAACAATATGTGTAGCTTAGTTTAGTTTAGATATACAGCATGGAAAGTCAAAATATCCAAAACCCGTTCACACTAGTTTTATGTTATTCCACTTTCTCATCCACTCCCTACAATCTAGGGCCAATTTTACAGAGGCCAATTAACCTACAAACCCATGCATCTTTGAGATGTGGGAGGAAACTGGAGCACCCGGAGGAATCCCAAATCGCCAGGGGGAGAATGTGTAAACTCCACACAGACAGCACTGGAGGTCAGGATTGAACCCCAGTCTTTGGTGTTGTGAGGCAGTGGCACTATCAGCTGCGATACCGTGCCGCCCTAAATTATACATATACAGATTACTGGCGGAGGACTGGCCAATGTTTGTGCCTTCCACCACAGTGATGAATGCTGTGGTGGATGTTTGTGTACATTTTTATTGTGCATTGTTTGTTCTTTCTTATTGTACCGCTGCTGGCAAATTCATGTCACTTGCACTTTATGGTAGACACAAATGCTGGAGTAAATCAGCTGGACAGGCAGCATCTCTGGAGAGAAGGAATGGGTGACACTATTATTCCCGTAGTCAGCAGGATTCAACCTGTGCGGGAAACCCCCAATAGATTTCTTGCCCTTTGTCTTACCCACTTGGCCATGGCTATCTAGCTGGCACCTTTTTATTTGTAAAAAAACACTGCTTTTAGGTATCAAAAAGATGACGATTCAGAAGTGCATTCAATTGTAGGTTTGAAATGTGGGTTACAAAACCCTTCACTTTTTTCTGAACACTGAATTGTTCAGTCTGCTTTCAATTTCTGTTCACACGAGTATGACAATTGTAAACTATAATTATCTTAATATTATTTATTTAAATTCAGCAATATCCAGTTTACGCAAATCAATAAAAACTCCAGAACAATACAAGGCGTGCTGTGCAAAAAAACAAAGCAATTGTCCCACGGGAGCAGAAACAGCTCCAGTAAGTGTTCCCACATCCATTTGATTTCCAATATCCGCTCACAGGATCGTATCAAAACATGATGACAGAGGTCATATCTTCAGGAAGTAATTTCAGAAAAGAGTGCATTTTGAAAGCCTTACATTCTGCAGTCACAGCTTACCAGTGGCGAAGGGAATGAATGTGCACGTGAGGGTGCCAAGTGGCATCCTTTGTCCTGGAAGATATTTAATTTATTTTACAACATCCAAGCAAGTGGAGAGTATGAAGTCAAGCTGAAAGCAAAACCCCACTTGAGCATTGGTACGTGCCACTAAGTAACACCATCTTCAGCCTCTTCCATTACTTTGAGGATGATTGAACGCATTCCGATGGAGTGATAATTAGCCAGAATTTTAATAGTAGCATGTCATCCAAAAACAGAAAACCCCCTCCCACTGGTGAACACTTAGTTCCGACAATAAAAGTTCATGAAAAGTCTTAGAAAAGATGGTCCACTCTTTATATCTCAGGTCCATCTTAGTACCAAAATTTACCATCACTTTCAATCTGCCACTTCATAGTCTGCTGGGCCACAGTGATCCCTGTCCTCCTGACTGCTTCTGAGACATGTGCTGTCTTCAGAAAGTACCACAATGCACAGGACTTCTAACACCATTACTGCCTCTGCTAAATCCCAGACAAAGGAGCAACTTAATACCTGCAACCTAACTCTCAGTGGAGTGAAATTCTCAACATTCTTCATTTTAGTTAGATATATACAGTATGGAAACAGGCCTTTTGGCCCACCGTGCCCACGTTGACCATCGATCACATGTTCACACTAGTTCTATGTCAATCCATTTTCACATCCACACTAGGGGCAATTAACCTACAAACCTGCATGTCTTCAGGATGTGGGATGAAACCGGAGCACTCGGAGGAAAGCCATGCGGTCACAGAGAGAATGTACAAACTCCACACAGACAGCTGCCGAGGTCACCCGAGAACCCAAGGATCGAACCCGAGTCTCCAATGCTGTGAGACAGCAGTTCTACCAGCTGTGTGGTAGAAACATTCTCGTGCCATTCTTGTAGCAAAAGACTTGCTTCTGGTATAGACATATACTTACGTGATGATGGAAAATTTTCAGAAGCTGTCAAAATCCCAAAGTGAAAATATCCATCTGATATTTTTTCTTAAAGTATGGTGAAATATTTTATTATATTACATTTTGTTAGAACACACAGTTTGTTCAAAGTTCAGTTCAAATTAAACAAAGTATTCCCTCCCTAAAATTGGGTACTATGAAAGTCAATCGCTTTACATTTTATGATGTGGATTATTAGAGTAATCCAATAGACATAATTATTTCAAGATAATGTGACCATTAATCATTATGTAACAATTATATGATGTCTCATATCAGAGATCATTAATTCCAGAGAGAGAAGTCATTGCGCCACCTTTCACTAAAGCAACTTCAGGTTCTTGCAGTTTCCCACCAGCATATTCAATATATACTGTTTGCACAAACAAAATGTAGGCAGAAGAAAAGTAAACAATACAAAATGACAAAATCCACAGTCAGCACATTCATTACTGAATCCTCCACCAACCCCCTCATAGATCTCCAGAAAAAGGAATTAGTTGCTGAGGAAACTGTGCTTGACATAATTTTAACATTTACACAATATTTGAAGGCAGTGAGGTCCTTTTCTGAGAAATGAGCAGTCAGTAAGACACCACTTTAGTGCAATGCATCCACAAAATATGAGGAAGAACATCATTCTTGACAAAGAGATACCAAATAATTATCATTCAAATCACTATGTTTTTCGACATTTGTGTGAAAGTGCATTCTAAAAAACAAATTTAAAAAACAATGTTTTCACTCTCTTTAATTATTTGGCTCAAAAGATCATATTCCGGAATCAAAAGTTGAACAAAATAGATCCTGGATCTCAAAATGTTGGCACAATTAAGTTCTGACAAACAGGTTACATTTATTCAATAGCGTGCAGCTTAAGCCGTCTATCAGAGGAAGACAAAATTAGAACAAGGGTTAGGGATAGGCCAATCCAACTTGAAATCAGTCATATCCAGTCCGCCTTGTCCTCACCTTCCACCCCATCAGCCGTCATATACAGCAGAAAATCCAACATTTTCACCACCTCCAATAGGATCCCACTACCAGCTACATCTTCCCATCTCCACCCCTTTCTGCTTTCTGCGGAGACCATTTCCTCCGCAAATCCCTGGTCAACTCATCCCTTCCCACTCAAACCACTCCATCCCCAGGTACTTTCCCCTGAAACTACAGGAGATGCAAAACCTGTCCCTTTACCTCCCCCCTCGATTCCATCCACGGACCCCGACAGTCTTTTCAGGTGAGGCAGAGGTTCACTTGTACCTCCTCCAACCTCATCTATTGTATCCGCTATTCCAGGTGTCAACTCCTGTACATCAGCGAGACCAAGCGCAGGCTCGGCGATGGTTTCGCTGAACACCTCTGCTCAGTCCGCCTTAACCTACCTGATCTCCCGGTTGCTCGGCACTTTAACTCCCCCTCCCAATCCCAGGTGGATCTTTCTGTCCTGGGCCTCCTCCATTGTCAGAGTGAAGCCCTGCACAAATTGGAGGAACAGCACCTCATATTTCGCTTGGGTAGCTTACACCCAGTGGTATGAACATTAACTTCTCTAACTTCAAATAGCCCTTGCTCTTTCTCCATCCCCTCCCCCTTCCCTGTTCTCCCACCAGTCTCACTGTCTCCGACTATATTCTATCTCTGTCCCACCCACTCCCCTGACATCAGTCTGAAGAAGGGTCTCACCCATTCCTTCTCTCCAGAGATGCCGCCTGCCCCGCTGAGTTACTCCAGCATTTTGTGTCTACCTTCTATTTAAACCAACATCTGCAGTTCTTTCCTGCACAATCCAATATCAAATATTGGCCTGGATTAGCAAAGCCATATAGAACCACCTACCTGCAACTTTGAGCCGATCTGCAAGGATGGAGATCAGTCATGTGGAACATTATTTGTACTTATACGCTTTGTACTCAGCACTTCAGTTTTATGATAGCCAAGGTTGGTGCATGTATCATTCATTCATTTGAAAGTAGTCATTATTCTGGAATGAAAAATAAAGTGCAGATAAATAGTTAGTTTTCAAATTCCCTGATTTTGTTTATTTCACATAAGTGGTAATGATGGATAATTTCCAGGTAAGCTCTAAGCTTTTTACGCATGCTTTGAAAGGGTGAGCAATGACACGCTTACACAAGCCCCCACAGCCCCCGACCGCCCTGTGATTCCAATCTCTGAGGCTAAAGTAAGCACATCCTTCAAGAGGGTGAATCCAAGAGCAGCATCTGGCCCTAGATGGTGTACATGCCCATGTGCTAAAGAACGGCACAGACCAACTAGGTGCAGTTTTCAAAGACATCTTGAAGTTCTCACTTCTGCAGTCTGGGGCACTTACTTCAAAAGGTCATCTATCATACTTGTGCCCAAGAAGAGCATAGTGAACTGACTCAACAATGACCATCTGGTGGCACTTACATTCCCCATAATGAAGTGCTTCAAGAGATTGATTATGGAGCGAGTCATAACCATCAACTCCTGTTTCAGAAATGACCTGGATCTGTTTCAACAGAATAACAGCAGATGCTATCACACTGGCTCTCGACTCTGCCATCTGGATAACAGGACCACAGATGTTAGGCTGCTTTTCACCAACTACAGTTTGGCTATCATCCCCTCCAAATTCACCACGTAACTCCAAGACCTCCCTTTGCAACTTGATACTTGACTTTCTCATCAGCAGTCCTCAATCATTGTGGTTCGGTAACAACATGCCCTCTCTAACCATCAACAGAGTGTACCTTAATACTGTATGCTTATCCCCCTGCTCTTCTCTCTTTACACCCACCACTGCAGGTCTAAACATAGTTCCAAAGCCATTTATAAATACACTGACAACACCACTGTAGTTGACCGAATCACTGGTCAGTGTACAGGAGAGAGGTGGTTCATTCACATGGCTCAATGGTGCTATAACAATCTCTCACTCAACAGCAATAAGTGCAAGGATTGATTATTGATTTCAGAAAGGGTAAGTTGGGAGACCATGCATCAGTTTTCAGCATTGGGTCAGTGGTGTAGAAAGTCTGCATCTTTTAATTTATACGCATAATAACCTCAGATAACCTGTTCTGGGCCCAGCACACAGATGTAATCATGAAGAAGTTGTGTCAGTGCCTCTACTTTCTTAGAAACAAAGAGCTTTAACAAACTTCTACATACGTACTGTGGAAAGTATCCTGACTGGTTGCATTATGGGCTGGTACAGTTGTTCCAACACACAGGAATGCCAGATGTTGCAAAGAGTAGTAGACTTAGCCCACTATAAACATGGGCTCAGCCGTCCCACCATCGGGTGCATCTACACCAGGCGCTGCCTCAAGAGGGCATTGTCTATCATCAAGGATTCCCACAATCCAGGTAAGGTCTTCTCCCACTAATAGTGGTGTTGTCGGTATATTTACAAATGGCTTTGGAAGGATGCTTAGACCTGCAGTTGTGGGTAAAGAGAGAAGAGCAGAGCGATCATATCTTCTACTTTAACCCCAACTTTGAAAATGCTACCACACTATATGGCAATTTGAAACCATGGAAAAACCATGAAGACCATGGGGCAAATCACAGTATAAGTTGCATGTAGCATTCATCTCAGTCAACCAACACAAGTTTAATCTCAGCAAGTGTGAGGTGTTGCACTTTGGGAGGTCAAATATAAGTATACAATTAATGGCATGATCCGTTAGGGCCTGTCCTACCAGAATCCGACTCCATGCGATGAGCGCGATTAAACTAGAAGCGGGGGCCGCGCGGAGGTCGGGTGATCCCCTGTACAGGGCTGTTCCCACCAGCATGTGCCTGCATGCGGCAAGTGCGACGAAACCGGCAGCGAGGGCTGCGCGGAGGTCGGGTGAGTGGCGCAACGCGGCGCAAAATGAGGCGAACTTGGAGCGAAGTCTTAAGGTAAGTTCGCCAGGACAGGGAGGGGCACACAGAGAGGGGCACAGAGGCACACGGAGCCACACACATAGAGGGTCATGGAGGCACCTACAGATAGGTTCACGGAGGCACGATGTCGAGGCGGTGTGTAATGCGTCGAGGCGACTACGAGCCGACAAGCCATTGCCGCGCGGAATTTTTGAACATGGTCAGTTTTTTGGAGCCCCGCGCGATGTCGGGACGAATTCCGCACGGCTCGGCGATCGAAGTGGGACAGGCCCCGCGACGCCAGACGGCTCACGTGACCACGTTAGGTCGCACTCATCGCATGGAGTTGCATGCTTGTAGGACAGGCCCTTTAACATAATGTACAGAGGGATCTTGGGGTCCATGTCCAAAACACAAGTAGATAGAGTAATAAAGAGGTATACGGTATTTCTGCTTTCATAGGTCAGGGTATTTAGTATAAGAGTCAGGAAGTCATGATGCAGCTAATTAGGACATTAGTTAGGGCAGATTTGGAATATTGTGTGCAGTTCTGGTTGCTCCTTTACATGAATGATGTGGAGGCTTTGGAAAAGGTGCAGAGGTTTACCAGAAAGATGCCTGGATTATGGGGGAAATTACCTACAGAGAGAGGTTGGACAGATTGTTTTCTCTGGAATGCCGGAAGTTGCAGAGACCTGAGAGAAGTATATAAAATGATAAGGTAGATAGGGTAGATTGTTAGAATATTTTTCTCAAATAAAACAATAAAATACTAGAGGGCATAAGTGAGTGGCGCAAAATGTAAAGGAGATGTGTGGGGCAAGATTTATACACAGGTGGTGATGAGTGCCTGGAACCCACTGCCAGGGGTGGTGGTTGTAGATAATTTAGTGGCAATTAAAATACTTTTGGATAGTCATAGGGATATGAAGGGAATGGAAGAATATGCATAATGTGCAGGTAGATAAGTGGCATTATGTTTTGCATTGACATTGTGGGCCAAAGAGCCTGTTCTTGTGCTGTATGATTCTATTCTAATATTAATAGCAACTAAATAATTATCCATTAATTTCTGCTTAGCTATATTAAACTCTGATTAGAAATTATGAACTGTGTAAAGATCATGATCATCTTCATGCATGCAGACTAAGCTTGACTTCCCCTACATTAAATTAATTGCAATCAATTTGATAAAGATAGATAATCCATATATTCAGAACTACCCTGACACAGTTCCCCACAACTTCATGAAGCAGGCAGATTTTTAAAGAGCATGATTGCATTCACTACAATTAAAGGAATCGCACTTCTGTATTATCGGACAAGACAATGGCTTGGCATTTCTGCTGCAGCCATTTATTGGAATCATACGTATCTCCAACTGATGGAACTGAAATAAATAGGTAGCTCTGTATTTCTAAATGAATATTAATAAGAAAGCAATAAAAAACAACTTCATGAACAAACAACAACAAAAAAATCCTGTACTGCAAGTTATTATTAAACTATTTCAGAAAACATAAAATCATAGTCAAGTATTCTGGTAATAATGTCTTAAATATCTAACATGGTTTACATAACTATATGCTATTGAAATGGTGGCTAATGATTATTTTAAATTAAAATATCAAATCTTCATTACAAGAAAGGGATGAAGGCTAACAAGGGAATGCAAATGATATGTTAATCCAACATCTTTCCCTTATTGATCCAAAGTAATTAATTGAGCACAGCTTTGCCACATTCCTGCTAGATTGTTTTATCTCCAGCTGCACAGACACAGTCGAATCCAATTTAGCAAAGGTAATGGGCAGGGTGGGCAGGGGGGGGAGAGGGGGGAGAGGGGGGAGTGGGGGGAGTGGGGAGGGAGTATAATTAAAATAGTAATGTCACAAGTGTGTTGCAGCTAGACTGCTTTAATTCTCTGAATTCTAGGGCACAATTTCTTTATTCATGTGACCTAGATAAATAAATCTTTATTGACGAGAGTAGTGGGAGTGATCACATTACTCATCTAATCTGATGGGCAAGGTTTTCCAAAAGGCGACACTGTAATAAACCTAATTGCCTGAGGCAAATTAGGAAAATAGCTCTATTCAGTAGATGGATAGCTTCTTACTTGCATGCATCCATAAAAACTTGCACTGTAAGTGTGATTATTATTGCTTTGCAGAAAGTATCATTTAATTTCCGAATTAATTTGATAATATTCTATACACGGTTTGAAATTTTTTCATCAACTCAACAATTTAAATATGACATCATTCTGTCAAGAGTATGTCTCGTCCATTCCTTCTTTGTTGTTAATGCTATGTGTTAAATGTATGTTTTAGTGTTCTTTAGCGTGTTTTTATGTGGGGGGTGCGGGGGAGGAGTTGGGGTAAACATTAAAAATCTCTTACGACGGAGATGCAATTTTTTTCCATATCGTATCTCTGTCCGCACGGTGACCAAACATCGTGGAGTTGGCAGCCTTTGCTGGAGACTGACTTTGGGAGTTCCAACCTCGCGGGAGCCTGCGGACTTTAATATAGTGTAGCTCGCTGACCCTGGTTAGAGACCGACTTTGGGAGCTGCAAGCTGCAGGAGCTTTGACCAACCCAACACGGGAGCTTCAACCGCCCCGAAGCGGGAGCTACGATTGCCCCGACGCGGGTGCTTCGATCGCCGGCTGCGGGAGCTTAGATCGTCATGACTGCGGATGGTTCGACTGCCCCGACCGCGGGAGAATAAAGAGGGAAGAAGGCTGGACTTTATTGCCTTCCATCACAGTGAGGAATGTGGGGAGTCCGCTGTGGTGGATGTTTATGTTAACTGTTATGTGGTTGTTACTTTTTTTAGTATGGCTGTATGGTAAATCGAATATCACTGTACCTTAATTGGTTCATGGGACAATAAAAGGCCTTTGAACCTTTGAACCATTGCAAGAAATGTCAAACTACATCTTATACAAATTTATTTTTGCAGAACAAATTGATCAGAAAGTCTGCACTGCCTTCTGCATATGATGAAGAAATAATGTTTTTATCACTATTTAAAATCACACTTGCTGATAATTTGATATCCTGTTGAGGTCAAGTTTTAAAAAAATGTGACTATTAAATCACAGAATAAAAATATATGATTTAAAAAAATGATTTTTAACATAATATCAAATATGTCAAAGTATGGGAACAATATCACATCTCATTTTTATGATCAGATTTCAATTCAATTCATTTGGATGATAATTGAACTTGCTAAAGTACCTTACCAAATCTACTTAATTTAATATAAATGTTCATTTGATTTTGAAATGTAGCCAATAAATTCCAAGAATTATATATCAATAACTTAAATTTTTTTTACAGAATATGATAATTTAACCGTAACATTAGCCTGATCTGTCTAGAGAACAAAATAAGCAACCAAAAATAATTATTTTAACTTGCATAAAGCCTACAATTATTATCTGACCTTAATATTAAAAAATTACAATACGAGAAATAAAATAAAGAACAAACACAAAAGACCACCACAGAGCAGTCCAGTAATGTAATATATCTGAACAAAAGCCTATGAGCAGCACAATGTCATTCTCACAAGGGAAAATGCTTGTTTCTGTTAGACCATTATATTGCACAATAATTATGCTACCACCAATGATCGGTGCAGAAAAGTACAGGCATTGGCTGGGGACTATCATTATGTCTTATTTTCTACCATGCTATGAAATGTACAGTTTGATGGAATCACAAAGAGAAATATAATATTTAACAGCTACTAACATGTCCAAACAATTTCAGAAATGCTGAATGACTCCAATCCTTCACATAAGGAAATCACAGCTGCCTTCAAGATGTGTATGCCTTCATTTCAAAGTTCAAGATCAAAATAATTGTTAGTCTCCAAGAAAAGGGCTTAACACACAGGATGGTGCATTTCTCTACCTTGGTAAAAGAAGCATTCACTACAATTCTGTATTTTTTGGATGAGACTCCTTCCTTCTACTCTGAACAGTAATTTCAGGATCAACAAATCTTGTCTGCCTGGACTGGTGATATTCTTGAAGCTGAACTCAATCTGTTTAAAAAAAAATCTGGTCCCTTCTTTGTCTTCTTCTTCCTCTTAGGTGTCCTTACAATCAAGGACAACATACTTCCACTCCACCTACATGAGAGCAGCAGGTTCTGCAATGGGTGGAGCAGAAGGTCCCAGCAGTGTTGAGCTGATGGGTAGGTTGGGATGTGGCACACTTCTTCCGCTATCTGCACTGCCTTCTGTACATCATGAAGAAAGAATGGTTTCAAAACTATCCCATTAGCTCCTTCTCCACTCTGGGCAGTCGTGGACCATGGAATCCAACAAAGATGGCAGAGTGGTGCAGCTGGTAGAGCTGCTGCCTCACAGCGCCAGAGACCCATGTTCGATCCTGACCTTGGGTGCTGTCTGTGTGGAGTTTGCACTTTCTCCTGTGACTGTCTATTTCCTCCGGGTGCTCCGGTTTCCACCCACATCCTAAAGACATGCCTGTTTATAGTCTAATGGGCCACTGTAAGTTGCCCCTATTGTAAAGGGAATTGATGAAAAAGTGGGATAACATATAACTAGTGTGAATGGGTGATGGATGTTCAGCATAGGCTCAATGAGCCGATTGGCCTGTTTCCAGGCTGTATCTCCAAACTAATGTCAGCATAGATATTACACTTTTTCAACAAGACTTTAAGAATATCCATGAATTATTTGGTTATGTTACTTGTAATCTCTTTCTGGGATGGAATTCAGAATAACACGTGTTTCACAATTCTGATGTCTGACATGTCAGTGTCACGCCCTACCATCAAAGCAGACCGAGTAGAATTAAAATTCCAAAGCAGGGAATTTTGTCTTGGAAGAGATTGTGTACATTGATTTATTTATCCTACCACTGGATTCAGAGCTATTTGTGGGGTCCGCTGTAGATAGTCCATTGCGGCCTGGTAGACATCAAATTGCTGGGTGTAAATATCACCAACAATTTATTCTGGTCCACCCATACAGATGCCATAGCCAAGATCACACCAACATCTCTACTTCTTCAGCAGGCTGAGGAAATTTGTATGTCTCATATGAGTCTTACCAATTTCTACAGATGCACAATAGAAAACATCCTATCTAGATGCGTCACAGTTGGATATGGCAACTCTACCCAAGACTGCAAGAAATGCAGAGAACGCAGCCCTGCCATTAACAACAAACCAGCCTACATTCCACCATCAACACTTTTTATACTATAAGATGTATTTTGTGTGTTTGGTTGCTTTTTAATGGTATGACTGTATCAAATTCCTCGTATGTTGCTAAACATACTTGGCTAATAAAGTATGATTATGATTGTACTTCACGCTGCCTTGGGTAAGCAGCCAACATGATCAAGAACCAATCACATTCTGGGAATTCTCTCGTTTCCCCTCTACAGTCAGGCAGATGATATAAAAACTTGAAAACACATATCAGCAGATTCAAAAACTGCTTCTTCTTCACTGTCATCAGAATCTTTAAAGCACCTCTCATATGCTAGAGCTGAGTTCCCAATTCTTACAAGAACGTTATCTGCGACCTTTGCAGAGCCATCAAGAATGCCAAGAGGGAATTCCGGACTAGGCTGGAGTCTCGAGGCATCCGTAAATTGTAGCATGGCACGCAAGCACTAACAGGCTCCAAAGCGAAGGTGGGCAGCATCACTAGCAACAATGGGTCCCGCCCCGATGAACTCATTGCATTCTATGGCCACTTTGAACAAAAGGTCAGTGGTGGAGTGCATTCTCTGTCATCCTACTATAATCCCTACACACTCACGATTGTATAGCCAGATTTGGCTCTAATTCCATCTACAAGTTTTCACACCATACCACTGCGGTGAACCGAAACACAAACAATGATGAGGCAGAATATAGGAAGGAGTTAGGGAACTTAGTGACATGGTGTCAGGACAATAATCTGTCCCTCAAGGGTACACAAAAGGCTGGAGAAACTCAGCGAGTGCAGCAGCATCTAAGGAGTGAAGGAGATAGGCGACGTTTCGGGTCGAGACCCAATCTCTCCCTCAATGTCAGCAAGACTAAGGAGCTTTTTTTTTAAACTTCAGGAAGCATGGTGGAGTACATATCCCAATAGGCATCAATCGTGCAGAAGTGGACATGATTGAGAGCTTCAAGTTCCTTTGCATCAATATTACCAAGGATCTACCGTGGACCAACCACATTGATGTGACAGCCAAGAAGGTGCACCAATACCTCTACTTCTTGAGGAGACTATTTCCAGTGATTCTTACAAACCTCCACAAATCCACCATAGAAAGTATACTGTTGGGTTGCATCACAGCTTGATGTGGGAACTGCTCTGTCCAAGATTGCAATAAACTGCAGAGAGTTGTAGACGTAGCTCAGTCCACCACACAGAACCGACTTCCCACCATTGACTCAATCTACGCTTCACGCTGCCTTGGAAAAGAAGCCAACATAATCAAAGACTTGTCCGACCCCATTCATTCCTTCTTCTCCCTGCTCATGTCTGGTTGAAGGTGCAGAGGTTTGAAAGGGTGAACCAACTGACTCAGAAACGTCTTCTTCACCTCTGTTATTGGGTTTCTGAGCGGTCCATTCGCATGCTAAGATAACGTTCGATTCACCTCTATTCCATTGAGGACATTTGTCTTGCTCTATGAAACTGAACACATATGTCAGGTTGTTGTTCATCAAATATAGCTTGGCACTCAACATCACCATCCTCTCCAAACTTGTTACCAAGCTTAGGGAACTAGGTCTCGGTGCATCCCTTTGTAACTGGATTCTTGGCTTCCTCATAAACAGAACAGAAATTGTGCCAATTGGCAACAAAACTCGATAACCATCAGCATGGGAGCACCTCAAGGCTGTGTGCTCAGTCCCCTGCTCTACTCACTCTATACCCATGACTACATAAGTGGACACTGTTCCAACACCATCTTTAAACTCACCAACAACACCACCATTGACGGACCAATTACGGGTGATGATGAATCAGAGTATAGGAATGAGATCGAGCGTCTGATTAAATGGTGCCCCAACAGCAAACAGCAACCTTGCTCTCAATATCAGTAAGACCAATGAGCTAATTGTTGACTTTAGAAGAGGATCCACAAATCTGTCTTCATTAATGGGTCGGTGGTGAAGAGAGTCAACAACTTCAAGTTCCTGGATGTGCATATCTCTGAAGAATTCTCCTCGACCCAGAACACTGGTGGAATGATAAAGAAATCCCATTGAAGCCTCTACCTTCTTAGAAGATTGAGGAGATTTGGATTTGTTAATGAATACTCTATTGAATTTCAACATGTGCACAGCAGAGAGCATATTGACTGTCTGCATCATGGCCAGGTTTGGAAACTTGAATGTCCAGGAACAAAGGAAATACAAAATGTGGTGGACACTGGCCGCTCCATCACAGGTATTGACCATCCCACCATTGATGTATTCTATAGGAGGCACTGCCTCAAAAAGGCAGCCGGCATCATCAAAGACCCACACCACCGTGACCGCACTCTCATTTCACCTCTGACATCAGGAAGAAGGAATAGGTGCCTGAAAGCCATGATTTCCAGGTTGAGGATCAGTTTCTTCCCATCAACCATCCAGCTACTGAACACTACAAACAGCAATTAAAGTTTGAACTATGAACTGTCTTGGTTGCACGAGGGACTTTGGCCTTTTACTTTGTTTTGCACTAATGTTGCGATTTATTAATTGAATATTTTTTTTGTTTGTTTATTATTTTACCTATTGAATAATGTGGTATCAATCAATCAGAACAGATTAAGGGATAGGGCCAATATTAAGGTTTATTATCTATACATAACTAAAACTCTCATTTGTTATCTTCCAGTTTGCTTTGTTTTTACATTTGCGCAAAAACGGTATGCGATACACTACGATTTTTTGCCACCTTACTCGCCGTTGTCCTGTGCTGAAAATGCACCAAGTTTTGTTCCAATCAGTTGTATATTTTAAAAGTTATTAAGGTTTAAAAACCTCCGCTGCCAGTCACCAGCCACGGCCCGCCTCCCTGCCGGCGCCCACCTTTCTGCCAGCGCGACCCGCCTGCCTGTCTGCCTGCCGGAGCAGCCCGCCAGCCTGGTGGGCGCAGCATTCCTGCTGGGGATCCCGAGTCCTGGGCACTGAACCTGGCTCTGAGGGCGTCGATGGCTGATGCTCCTTCGGGGCACACAAGACGGGAGAGGAGCGTGAACCTCGAGATCCTGGGGAGGTGAGGAGGGAGAGTGGGGGGATTGAGGGAGAGGAGGGGGTAGGGAGGGAGAGGGGGGGAGAGGAGTTATGGAGGGAGGGAGGGAGGGACTGAGGTTAGGGAAAAAGGAGAGGGAGGAAGAGGTGAGGGAAAGCTGAGGGAGGGATTGGGGAGGGGAGGAGAGGGGAAAGAAAATGGAGAGTGAAGAGGAGGGAGATGGAGTGCTGGGGGTGAGGGAAAATGAGCCCGCCTGCACAGTTGGGGGCTATCGGTGAGTGGTGGAATATTGCGTTGTGGGACCAGGCCTCCCGTGTGACAGGGACCCAACGGGCCCCACTTAATCTAGTTATCAATGAATGGTCAATGACTAAATGTTCATCTTATGGGGAGAAACAACTTATGTTTTATTTTCACTTTTAAAGCAACACTCAGATTCTGTGCAAATGAAGGATTTGTTAGTGTATGAAAATTAGAGTTTAGTCTTTAGATAACTGATATTTCTTCTTGCTTATATTTAGCACATTTTCTCTTGGTATTTCCAGGATAAGTTAATTTGACTGATCAGCCCCAATATATGTTTAATATATAATTTCTGAATTTCTGATGTACTATTGTCACAAAACAAACTAGGCAGCAATCAAACATTATATTTGGCAGTACCACTTCCTTCTGGAATTAATACATTTCCTGTACTAATTGAGGTTGAAACAATTTATTAACTGACTGACTTAGCCAGAGTAGACTGCTTCCTTATGGAATTTTCTAAGAATAAAAAAAGAATTCTGATGGCATTCTTCCAGCTCTCCACTTAGCATCAATTTCAACAAACGTGAGTTCTGGATAACGGGTCAAGAAATTGTTATATGTTAATGCTATTTAAAATAAAGTATCAACTAAGGGATTAATGCCAGCAATAAATATTAGATTGTAGAATGTTAGTTGAACTAAGGGCTAAAATATTGTACTTGAATTTAGCAACAAATCTTTAAATTGTCTCCATTTTGCTAATGTGCTTATCACTGAACACGGTTGGGCTACAATTGAGTTTCACAACAGGAAAAGGACAATGCTGTTTGTGGCATCAGAGTAATTTTGGCTCTGTGCATTCATCTGCCTAATTTCTCCCATAAAGGAGGTCATATGTGTGATCCATGCAATCAAATATGCTACATCACCTTCATGTTTACAGCATAAGCATCTACTTGGAATGCAGACATCCTCACAATGTAGGTGCTGTTGACTGCACTGGTCAATACCAGTCCTGCCAAGGCAAATCAAAAGGCAACCACCATGAAACAATTATTGTTGACATGATACAGCTTGAATGGCCATTGAAAGGACCAAGGGTGGCATGATGGTGCAATGGTAGAGTTGCTGCCTTACAATGCCAGAGACCAGGGTTCAATCTGACTACGGGTGCTATCTGTTCAGAGATTGTAGGTTCTTCCTGTGACTGCGTGGGCTTTCTCCGGGTGCTGCACTTTCCTCCCACACTCCAAACACGTACAGGTTTGTAGGTTAATTGGCGTTGGTAAAAATTGTAAATTGTCCCTAGTGTGTAGGATAGCGCTAGTGTACAGGATGATCGATGGTCGGCATGGACTCAGCGGACTGAAGAGCCTGTACCTGACATGTATCGCTAAAGTCCAAAGAGTATAGTGAGCCCTAATTCCACAATAAACCCAATGAGGTATGCCAGTGTCTTCCTGAATCAGCTGCATTTATTTCTTGGAAGATCCTAGTCATACTTTATTGAGTATGTGTTCATATTTAACATGGTCTGCTGCATGTTCAGAACCTTGACATTTAAAGGAGCAGTCCCCTACGAGAACAGGTGCTAAATGAGGAGCATATGACAATGTTAGGGCTGAAGGGGGAGGGAATCTGCAAACCAGATAGTCCTTTCATTCCTAAACACATATGAGAACAAATTATTTCTGTGTCACCGGTAGCCATAATCCTAATTCAACATTTTCAGTCAATCCATATCTTCACCTTTCTTCTTTCTTTGACCAATTGCGCTCTTTCCCAAAATACAAAACTAATATGTTATTTATATAGTATTCAAATCCAAATTTATGAATTAAATGTTGCCACGCTGCATGTGAAAATACTCATTCTTTGCCCTCTTAATGATTCTTCCAAATGAATAATTTGCCCTGACGCTCCTCCAGTCACTGCAGCCTAGGAAGTGGAAGGCTAATGTCCCCCCCATGCACTGAACTGTAGTTGCCCTTCGAGGATGATCTTGAGCATATCTAATTGCAAAAGGTCCGTAGTCACACTGTTTACTCCAGGAATGGGCTGGGTGATGGACAGAAATTGCAAAGATATTGGCAGAGTGATGGGTATGAGTCAAAATGGAACGAAAGAGTTTGCTTATACCCCATGAGGCACTGCCACTCTTTTGGGATGACACCTCAGCA
This sequence comes from Raja brachyura, assembly GCA_963514005.1. The sequence continues at coordinate 20,077,410 of OY740799.1, read as the reverse complement.
GCTTGAATGATCTGCTAATGGAGCTGTACTCAAACATTGTGTGGGCTCGTGGAATAATTGTGACCTGCTTTTCCTCGACACCGCAGTGGTTGTTATTAAATTTCCGAAGTGGCAAATCTCATGCACCGTGACAGCATTGTCATAATTCTTCCTTGTTCTATTTTCTACACACGGGACAGCACCTTTATTCCCCAGTTCCATTCGATTTATTACAAGTTTCTCTAGGAGACAAGGACAGAAAAGTGGAAGAAAATAATGGGCGCTTACCTTCAGACCAATTATTTTGAATTTCAGGGCTACATTGAATGGTTTCTTTGCTGGAATTTTAAATACATTTCCAGATGTTATCCCTTTAAATTTCATTATTAAATGAAGGTTGAACTGGACTGAAAGAGACAGAGATAACTTGGGTAGTATGTTATTTTCCAAATGAAAATAATTAGTATAATTAGCAGCAACACAGTTATTAAATGCAGACACTTTTTAAGAATAATCAGATTTAATATAGTATAACATTATAACATTTATCTATTAATATTTTGATTCTGAACATGCAGGCTGATAGCTTTTGAACTCTCAGACATTTATTTATATAACGTCAAGTTCACTACACTAATCCAATGTTTCATATATGATATTAACATCAGGACAGTTTTTTGAAAATGTTCATACTATAAGAGTAAATCACATTTGAAATTTTAACTGGCACTACATTTCATATAGATGATGGGTTAACTGGTACCAGAATATATTGATTTTATCATTAAATAATCAGGAGACAGGTATGCTTTGTTATATGTGAGGAGAGCTGGGTTTAATTTTATGCCTTGCTTGTCATTTATATTCAAGCATTCCTCATATAGTAAGTTATTAATATCAATAAAGTAATCTGACACATTACTAAGTGTGGAGTAATAGTAAATATGAGAAATAGCAATACACCATTTAACAGGATTTTCACTCACCATGAAATAAGATGATTACTGTACACTGCTTAAGTATAATTCAGAAATAATTACTTGATTGATTTATATTTAATCTAGAAAATTCTATCAGATAGTAATAATCATTGTTCAGGCTGTTGTAGGCATTTAATGTCTTAGTTGCAGTAAAATGGTCAAGTTTATTTGTTAATATTGTTTCTTCCTTTATCATCTTCAGTGTTTTTTCTGCTCTTAGAATTCCAAATTACACATAAAAATAAAAATAAATGGCTGTTCACATTCCAAGATTAAATCTATATAATTAAAAGTCTCATCTTGACCACTTCCTGTCTGTATATTGATTTTAGAAAAAACGCTACCATATATCGCTATGATTTTTTGTGTGGGGGGGGGGGGGGCAGGACTATAAAACCCCGGATGCCTGGACGTGACTCAGTCATTCTGCAAGATCACGAGGGGGAGGCTGCGACTCTCATTCCAAGCTGTGAATCAACTGAACTGTGAGTCTGCAATGTACTTGCAATAAATGACTTGTTAGCCCTTAATGACAATGCCAAGAGTTGTTTGGCCTGCTGCCCTGCCTGTGCTTGAAACTGCAATGCTTTATTAGGTCCGACTGTGTTTGGAAGGAATAAATGCTTTATTAGGTCCGACTGTGTTCAAAAGTCCCGCTCATTTCGTGACTTCCGCTTAGTAGACAGGTCACTCTGATTGCGTAATTTCCGGTGAGTGCAGAGGTCATGCTGATTGCGGAAGTGTCGCTGACTGCAGAAGCCCCAAAGTGGAGAGGCCACACTCAGCCGTGTGAGTATTCAAGAAAGTTTACTGCCATATATATGGTGTGTGTCAGTGAGTGTGTGCATGTGTTTGTGAGTGTGTGTGTGTGTGTGTGCATGTCTGTGTGAGTGTCTGTGTGAGTATCTGTGTGTCTATGTCTGTGTGTGTATGAGCGGGAGTGTGTGTGTATGTGTGTGCGTGGTCTCAGTGACTGAGCTGCCAGCCCAAGAATCCATTCAGCCCACAATGTCCATACTAGCCTCTGGAAACCAGTCCCTTCGGTGCACAACACCATGCTAGTGCTCCAGAAAGCACCCCCCCCCCCCCCCCCCCCCCACCCCCCCCACCCCACTGACCAGCAATATTGGAATTGGAGGAGAGGTGGAATATTGAGTTGCGGGACCAGCCCTCCCGTGTGAAGCTCGGACCCAGCAGGTCCTACTTAGTCCAGTAGAATTTATTTGTGGAATCTATTAGACATTATGCTAGTCCTTCTCCAGGATTAGTGACACTATTTCAACATATATGAAAGGTGCAGTGCTAATGCTAATTGTAATGCGAGTATTAATAATATTAAATTCCTGCATGTGTATTCAGTTGCAAACAGAGGATTGTGCACTCTAACGATAATATGATGTACAAAGAAGTAATACAAACAATGCATTTTCAAGATGTGTTGAGTAAATGGCCTTATATCATGCATAGGATTTGCAAAGATGTTTTTATCCAGAGTTACCTTGAGAAGGGGCTGCTGAGATTTTTTTACATCACCGTAGTGTACGTGGTATGATGGATATTTTGCATTATTGTGCTGGGATATTTTTCAATGGGCATCAACTGTGAGTCTGGATAACAAAGGCTCGATCAAGCTTTGATGCAACTTTTGCATTTAATGAATCTGAAAGATAGTTTTAAGAAAATTCAATAGTATAATGGATTCCATTACTCCACGTACATTTATCGCAATAAGCTGCAAACTACTTTCAGCCCTTTAGCTATGCATCATCATTAATTGAAACCGAGCACAAATGTGTCACATTCAATGAGAAAAACATTTTAATGGTTCAGTAGCTGTAAAATGAATACATTTGACCCGACCATCCGGAAGTGAATAGATGGATAATAATTAGATTTTACATTATGCCAATGTTGCTTTATGATTCTCATGTTAAGAAAGGTGTTAACATTGACAGGATATGATTTGTTGCTGTTAGATAATAACTCATCCCAATACGAAGTCAGATTCTGTGCATGCCTATGAAATTCCAACACATGTGAACCCTGGTCTGTGTTATGCTCCTGTCATAACACTCCTATCAATGTTCTATGTGAGATGAGGTTCATCACTACATTCACGCAAGGCTCACTTACTCATTGGATGTTATCAGGCATTTGAAGCAAGAGGAAGGAATTTCAGTATGTGTGTTTTTTTTGTTCATGTATATTAAATTGGGCAATTGTTCCACACAATCAGATTGCATGAGCCTGACTAACTTGTGTCATCCCTCCTTTTGTAATGGCTTGCATCAGTTCCATCTAAATTTTCTTTAGTTTCTGTGAGTGATCCATTGAAGCCAGCCAACTGATTTCCCTCTAGTTTAATCATCTCTTCCTCTCCTAATACCATTTAATTATCCTTTATGATCTAAGACTGTTTCTTTTGGCTAACTATCAACCTCAATTCTTCAACTTTTCATCAAATTTGTGAAAATCATTCCTAACCTTATTATTATTTTTAAAAATGTTAATAGCAATTTGCCTACTTTGTGCTGAAGAATATGTTTAGTGGATTACTTAAATGCCACTGTGGAAGCAGTTGCCTTGGCAGGGAAGCGGAAAGTCGATTTCATGCAACAAGCAGTTTTTTTCCAGTATTTTAAAGAATGTTTTGCAAGATGAAATTAACTAAAGTTGCTAAATGAAATCATGTTCCCGAACTTCTTCAGTCCATATTCTGCCACTCACACTTCTAATACATGAAATTTGTTTTGTTTTTAAAATCCAATAATGTATATCAAATACTATAAAATATAGCAATGGCAATAAAATGGCTAAATTTACTTTAGCAAAGAAATTATTGTGCACCCCAATTATCGTGCTTCAAAATCCCTAATGTGATAATGACCATATTATAGTTCTATAGTTCAGAAATACATTAATTCCTCATTATCAACAGCTAGCATACAATTGGGGTGACAGTTCAAATCAGTTCTGAATGATCATTATACTTTTTGAGATACCAAAATTGTGAGAACTTCAATTTATGCACCATCTGCCTCTTCAGTAGGATTGTCAAATCTTTCATGTTCTGGCCAAAATTATTTGTTCAGCAAGCGGGATCCGCTGGTAATTAATTGGGATTGTGTTGCATAAATATTTAGTCACATATTCCACCTAAAGTCCATGCCTATGAAATGGTGAGGTAGTTCTAAAATCTAGAAATGGCCTGAATTTGGCACTACTGAATAATGAAAATGTTTATACTGTCTTTTGTGTACTGGGTAAATAGCTCAGAATGATTCCGGAAGGGGCAGCACTGCCCCAGCAGCTGCGGCTCGCCTGCTGTCCATCTGTCTTTTTCTTTTTTTTTGTCTTGTTGGACGTACGTTTTAGTTTATTTTTAGTTGTGTGGGGGGCGGGGGGAAACGTGTTTTAGTCTCTTCCTTCAGGGGGATGCGACCTTTTCTTTGTCGTATCTCCGTCTCCGTCTCCGTTGAGGCCTAATCGCAGAGTTGGCGGCCTCCAACTGGGGCCGACCTCGGAGGCAGAGCCAGGACTCACTATCGCAAAGCTGGACGACTTCGGGGCCTCGGAGGCTTCGGCCGCGGGCCCAGTGGATGACAACATCGGGAGCTCGCAGGTCCCAGGTTGGTGACCGATTCTCCGGAGCTCCCGCCACAACAGCTTCGTCCGCTGCACTGGAGGGTGGCAGCTTCGTCCGCCCTGGGCCGCGGAGTTTGAAACGGTCCATTCACGGAGCTCGGATTCGGTCGCCGGATTTACTTACCATCACCTGGCGGGGGGCCCAACATCGAAAGCCTGGATCGCCTTAACGCAGAAGGAGAACAAGAAAGGAAGAGACAAGGACTTTAAGACTTTCGCATTCCATCACAGTGAGGAGGTGCCTGGTAGACTCACTGTAGTGGATGTTAAACTGTGTTCATTGTGTGTTCTGTTATTTTATTCTCTGTCATGACTGCAAGTTACGGAATTTTAATCAAACTAAAAGTTTGAATGACAATAAAGGATACTTTATACTTTTTATACTTTATACTTTAAGTATCACTTTTGTATCTTGCACATCAGCAATGACTGAGAATAATAGTTACCACCAAATCAATAAAAACAATGGATGCTGCGATAATGTTTTCATCGAGTATCACTTTTCCCAGGTCTATCATATTAAAAAAATACTTGCAGTTTAAAATTTTCCTCACACAGAGTTTCATGTTCCCCTCTCCCTCTGAAGGAGACCATTTCATTTAAGAAAGCTTTTCCTGAACCTGGACATTACAGTTTTCAGGCTCCTGTACCTTCTTCCCGATGGCAGGGGTGAAATTAGTGTGTGGCCAGGATGGTATGTGTCTCTGATAATGCTGGCTGCCTTTTTGAGGCAGCGACTCCGATAAATCCCTTTGATGGTGTGGATATCAGAGCTGGTGATGGAGTGGGCAGCGTTCACAACATTTTGCAGTATTTTTTGCTCCTGGTCATTCAATTTGCTGCACCAGGCCATGATGCAACCAATCAATGTGCTCTCTACTGTACACCTGTAGGTTAAAGAGAATCCTCTCTGACATACCAAATCTCCGTAATCTTCTCAGAAGTAGAGGAGTTGATGTGCTTTATTTATAATTGAATCAGTGTGCTGGGTCCAGGAAAGATCTTCGGAAAATGCACAGCCAGGAATTTGAAGTTTTTGACTCTCGCTGTTGATATAAACAGGATTCAGGGTTCTCAACCTTCCTCTTCCAAAGTCCACAATCAGTTCATTGGTTTTACTGATATTGTGAGCCAGGTTGTTGTGCTGGCACCATTTGGTCAATCGGTCGATCTCACTTCTATTCTCTGACTGATCACCATCTGTAATTTGTCCAACAACGGTGGTGTAATTGACAAACTTGAAGATGGAGTTCACACTGTGTCTGGCTACACAGTCTTGAGTATAGCCTTGTGGTGCTCCCATACTGTTTGTTAATGAGGAAGAAGTATTTAGAAACATAGAAACATAGAAAATAGGTGCAGGAGGAGGCCATTCAGCCCTTCGAGCCTGCACCGCCATTCCTTGTGATCATGGCTGACCGTCTGCTATCAATAACCCGTGCCTGCCTTCTCCCCATATCCAACTCTCTCTTAAATCCATCCAGTGATTTGGCCTCCACTGCCCTCTGTGGCAGGGAATTCCATAAATTCACAACTCTCTGGGTAAAAAAGGGTCCAACTCTCTCCCCCCTCTCAACCCTCCACCCCTCTGCTCTCCCTCCACCTCATCCCTCTCCCCTCCACATCCCTCCCCCTTCCTCCCTCCCCTCTCCCTCCATATCCGCCCTCTCCTCCTTCCCCCCCCTCATTACCCCTCCCCCCTTACCTTTCCTCCCCCCTGTATATTTGGGGGGTGGTTAGTGTGTGTGTGACACCACAGACAACCCCCCCCCCCCCCCCGTCCGCAACCGCCCGTTGAGAGGACGGGACACAACGGGTCACCCTTGGTCTAGTATAGTCTAAAATAGTAAGATTAAATTAGATCTTACCAGTTTGAAGTTTTATCGTTATTTTATGAGGAGTTACGATGAGCGTGTTAGGATTACGTGAAGAAGGCCGTACCCACGCATGCGCGTCAATCTTCAAAGCAGCGGTGTGAAATCACAGAAATGTTGTTGAACTAAAATAGTAAGATTATAGGTGACTAGAACTTACAGAAAGATCGTTATGTTACAAGGGTAGGGAGCGGAGGGCACGTAATCGCTCATCGTAACTCCTCATAAAATAACGATCAAACTTCAAACTGGTAAGTTCTCGTTTAATCTTACTATTTTACTTCAGAGTCATGTGAGTGACCACGTGAAGATTTTGAAGCTCTGTGATTTCATGCCGAGGAACGAGTCCACGCGTCACGACTGCATCAATTGACCAGGACGAGTGAGAAAATTAATGCATTCAAAACATGACCTGGTTAACAATACTAATGCTTTAATAACAAGAAAGAAACTAAACAGTGACCCCTGTCACCCAGGGGGAAACTGTGAAACAGAACTTAAAACAGAATCAGCCAAAATCCCCAGTCTGGTGATAGGCTTATTATAAAACCTCTCGTACGTCCTCTCATTCGACCATCCCGCAGCCGCTAGAATGTGGTAAAGAGAGACGTCCAAATCCTATGCTGCTGATGTTGATGCAGCCCTGGTGGAATGAGGTTTAAAAATGTCAGTGTCCACTCCTGCAGATGCCAGAACCAGTTTAATCCATCTAGAGATGGTCTGCACCGTAACCTTATTGTGAGGTTTGGTATAGCTAACAAAGAAGGAGAGTTCCGAGCCTCTCAGGCTCTTAATGACCATGATGTATTAGATAATGTGTGACACTACACACACTCGTGCATCTGAGGGGTATGCCATAAAACTCAATTTGAGCCCCTGTACCCCTGGCTTGCTCTGCTTGACGAGGTCATGAACGAAAAAGGTGATGTTATTACAGGAAGTACCCATACTGTCCAGTCTGAGTTTTTGTAATGTCTGGACCCGTTATGCTGAGGCCAGCGCCATGAGCATGACTACTTTGAGTGTAAGATGGTGCAGCGACAGAGATGAAGCTGGTGCCCACTGACGGAGCAACGTGAGGACCACGCTCACATTCCATATGCGTGTGTACCTGGGCCTAGGTGGAGTGGAGTTAAAAATGCCCTTCATAAACTTGGTTATTAAAGGGTGAGACCCTACCATGTGGTTTGCTGACCCCAGCCATAAATAATTTGACAAAGCACTCCAGGCACTGTTAATGGCACTGTAACTGAGCTTGTTATCATGAAAAAGTGACGAAAGAAATTCCAAAAAGTCCGTAATAGAAGCTGTGTTATATGAAATGTTAAAGCAGGAACAGTGCATCTCCCATTTCCTTATGTGAGAGATGTACTGTTTCTGTGTGCTGTTCCTCCAGGCCGCAGTGATGACATCTATGGCATGCTCTGAAACCCGAGCCCTAGGAACGGTCTCCTCAGAATCTGCAAACCAACAAATTTATACGGTCATGAAGAGGGTGGCTTTCCCCTGTCACTGTGTGTACCAGCAGATTTCTGCTCTTGGGCACTGACATAAAAGGCTGTGTAATTAAAGCTAGAACCAGAGGGAACCAATGCTGAGTAGGCCACTCTGGCACTACCAATATGCCAGTGGCAGAGTCTTGCTGAATTTTTGCCACACATCGAGTAATGAGGCAGAATGGGGAAAAACATACACAAATTTCCCACTCCAGTGTAGCGAGAATGCATCTACTGATACTGCCCCTGGGTCTGGCTCCCATGACATGTAAATTGGTCACTGATGATTAAGCCTGGAAGCAAACAGATCAATGTCTGGTACACCATAACGAAGGACAATATCATTAAACACTTCGTGATTTAACATCCATTCTTTGTTGTCATTGAACTCTCGTGACCTGGTGTCTGCCACCGTGTTATATCTACTTGGTAAATAGATAGCTGAAACCCAGATGTTTCTCGCAATACACCAGTGCCAGATGAGATTAGACAATCTATCACAGGATACAGACTTACTTCAACCCATGTGTTTAATGTGCTCTACTGCGGTAGTGTTGTCAATCTGAAGTTGGACATGCACATGATGCATGTTGGCACAAAAAGCCTTTAACCCATAGAGTGCTCCCAACAACTCTAAGTATTTAATACCGTGTGACTGAAGCATCGATGATTCCTGCAGATCCCATCTGCCACCGCAGCTCAAGACGGTATCGGTAGCACCCCATACTAGAACAATCATACTAGCACCTCATACTAGAACAACACTGAATATTGGTAATCCACCATTGTAACTCAGCCAGGGCTTCAGCTGGCAATTGCATGGGTCTATCGAAACGACCTCTATGAAGCTTGAGTGCCTGTTCCTTTGCACGCTGTAAGTTTTGGTAGTGCAAAGGCCCAAACTGAGCAGCTGGGAACGCTGCCATGAATTTTCCAATTATACGAGCCACATGTCTAATAGAAGCTTGATTATCAACAATGGGTTTCCTGCAGGCTTCAATTAACTCTAATTGCTTGCCCCGAGGCAGAGTCACTGACATGTGTACTGAGTTAATGGTGAATCCCAAATAGTCAATTATCGTAGATGACACCAATTTAGGCTTAACTGGATGGATTAAAAACCCTAGTTTATCAAAAAATGAGTTTTGTAGCTGACACAGATAACTCAGCTAATTCCAAAGTCCTCCCAATTACTAAGCTGTCAGCCAAATATGCCATGACAATATGATTCTGTGCCCTGAGTAACCCCAGGACTGGTTTTAGCAATTTTGTGAATAGTCTGGGGGCTGAGGTTAATCCATTAGGCAATGCTTTAAACCGCCTCAACTGATCCATCCGGTTAAACTTCAAAAATATCCTGTGATCTTCATGAATGGCCACTGAATAGTAAACAACTTTGAGGTCATCCCTTCGAAAGCAGTAATTTGGCAGTAACAAAAGTTTCCATTTTAAAGTGTTTATACTGCACAAAGGTGTTAAACTCTGTCAAATCAAGGATAATTCGCCCCCTCCAAATCAACGATAATCCATCCTTCTTTTGCCTAGTAAATATGTTGGATACAAACTGGTGAGACTCACGACTCGCCCTCTCATGAACAAAAAGTCAAGTTCTCTTTGTGCACTCATACACTTCTGTTGTGAAAACACAAAAGTGCGGCCAAGTGTATGCTGAGTGGGTGGAGGCAAGTCAGAAATTAACTCAATTTGGAAACCTTGTATACTGTGCAGTATAAACAGGTCAGATGTTATCCAATGCCATTCATGTAAGAAAAATTGCAATCTCCCTCCAACTTGTAATGGATCCATCGCAGGGCCACTTACCGGCGGTAAGGTCACTGCTTCTGGCCCTGAGATCTGGGGGGTAGGGCTGCTGGAGGGCGCCGCATCTTGAACATGGCCCGGCTTGGGCCCTGCCCTAAAAAAGGCCTCTGTGCTTGTTGCTCGGCACCACGTCCATCATATCTGGCGAACCGTCTGGTATGGAGAGGAGGGTAGGGGTACAGTCTCCAGAAAGACAATACCTTTGGAGGTGCCTTTATGAGGCTAACAGTTTTTGCCTCCTCATCGAGCTCTTTTACCTATTTAGACAGGTCTTCTCTGAACAGGAGGTTTGGGCGTTGCACATTCCCCGGCTTACACAGCCCAGCAAATTTAGGGTTTAGAGCAGAACGGATGGCATTCTTCCTGAGGCAATTGATTTCAAAATGTGCATTGCACATTAATGCCATCACGTCCTGCTGTGTATCAGAGAGGGGCGCTCAATCCACTACCCTGGCAAAGGCCGTGATGCCCGAGGCGAGTAGCCTGAGGATTTTTTGAATTTTTACCTCTTGGGCTCTGACGCCCCCTCCAATGTGTCCCCAAATGGATTGGTTAACAACCGGGACACTTAGTGAGGCACAGTTTAGTGGAGTATGATACCTGACAGTTGTCTCCTCTATCGTTTGTTCTTGGAGTTGATGGGAAGCCAGATAATTTATGCTCATTGCGAGCTCTTCATCCAATGGTTCCCCTGTAAGGGCAGGGATCGCAAATCTGGATGCCATAGATGGTACACCCAATGTTCCCTCATGCCCTGAAGCATGCTGCCCAACTGTGCCTCCGTACTCTGGGTCAGTATCACACTGACCTCGTACGCTCCCCTCATCTGAGAGGGAGATATTCTGCAGCCCTGACACAGGTGCTGCTGCCTCGGGTTCTCTATAATCCCCGGGCTCTGATAGCTCCGTCCTTTGGAGCATATCGTGCTGGAGTAACCTCTCCACTAGGTTCTCCATGTGGGCCAGCCTGCCAATAGCGCTGCCCATAGAAGGAGGGGAACTTTCCACCTCCTGGCCCAACTCATCTGAGTCCAGGGCCCTCAGAGACTTTTTGGTGGCTTTCCTCCCCCGTGGAGTAGCCAAGGTGCTTTCTGGCAGCACCAAGTCTGTAGCTGGCTGCTTTGACAGTGGCCCTGAAGACGAATTCGGCGACCGCACGCTGCCCACAGATCCGCGGTCTTCTGCAGCCGGTTTCGTCGCGGCTCGCCTCTTTATTTTCGACATGTCTCCCGCAATCCGAAGCTGAAAAAACGGTAAGCAAAACACACACCGGACCGGGAGCAACAACCTCAGCTAAGTTTTAAACACTTACCTGAGCCTTTAAACTTAGCCGCCTGAAGGAGCGACGCGCCCGCCAGCCAGTCGTGGCGCAATGCATCAGACGTAATGACGCGCATGCGTGGGGAAGGCCTTCCTCACGTAGTCACTCGTGACTCCGAAGTAAAATGATGCTTAAAATTATGTGATAGCAATTTTCATTTGAAATATTATGTAATTTTAATGTTGTTTGGATGTAAAATAATCTCTTGGTTTACATAAATTATTCACAACACATTATTTGGAAAACTTGCCATATGCAGATTGATTGGAATGTTGGAAATGAAAGTAGAACATTCTGGAAATACTCAACAGGTCAGGCAAACATCTGGGAGAGACAAACAAAGTTAATGTTTCAGGTCTTAGGCCTTTCATCAGATTGTTGTGTTTCAATTCATTTCAGAAATAATTAATTGACTCTGAAATGTTTTGGCAGACTGCAAGGGCACTGGAAAACGCAAGGCTTTCATTTAATTCATTCTCTTTTTCATTCTCCACTAATTTCACATTTTCTGGCATATTTACACTCTCAAGATTAACAAATCAATCAAAATATGCGGGACCCTTCAGTATCTAATCTGATAACCTCCTCACTTGGATAAGAAGCAAAACACAGCAGGATAATGTAGAAGCATTATATTAGAACACAAAATACAGCTATGCTGTGGCACAGCAAATCACAAGCACAAATTGCATATAGTTCTTCAATTTAATGAATCTTGATCATTGATAATCAGCCAAATACAACATTCTGTATGCTTGTGAACAAGGACAAGCCAAATGGAATTTCTTTCTTAACAAGATCAATGCAGAATATAATGCATTGAAATATGGGAAATCGAAGGAAGGTCATAAATCTGTAAACAAGAACGAGCAAACAAAACGTCAGCATTGAGGTCAAAGATAAAAAATTATGACTTTTGGGAAAGAGCCATCTTGCCCGTGCATAACAAGGGTGGGAACGGAGCTTTGCCTTGCGCAAAGAGGTAAATGAATTGCGGGGATATTTTAAAAACTCTTAAGATGTTTCAACATAATCAAAAATCTAAATTCATGAAAAACAAATTAAAACACTTAACTATTCATCCCCTTTTCAATGCACCAAGAATCCTCCATAACTGAATGAGGTCTCCAATTTTATCTCAGGGCCCAAACAGAGTTCAGCAATCCAGCAGTATCTGTCACTTGATGATGGTCAGGTTAACAGTGCAAGTCCAAACAGCTGAACTGCAGCGCTCCCATTAGAACTATTGACTACAGTCAGGAAGATCCAGTTAAATAGTAGAAACAGGAACTTCAATGGAAAGATGGATATAGTCAATATTTAGAAGATTATACACTTTGGGGAAATTAATCATCAGGCTATCCTGACATCAGCAATCTATCTCATTCATGGTGAGATACAAGTGAGTTACACAGAGTGAAGCACAGGCCTGCGAATGTAGATTGCACCTGGAGTGATCACAAAAGGACCAACCGCCTTTGCCACATCACTTTCTCTAAAGGGCCTGTACCACCAGCATACCTTTGCATGCGTCTAGCGCGACCAAACGTGGTCGCTTGAGGCGTATGGCCTCGCGGGGCCGGTCCCAATTCGAACCGCGGAGGCGTACGGAGTTGTGCGGGGCTGGTCCCGACATCATACTCACCAATCAGCTGGGCAGGAGGTGGGCTGACTGAATTTGGACGTCGCACGGCGTCGGGCGGTGATGTCATAACGCAACGGCACGCCGGGCAGTGACATGATCGTGCAACGCCAAGCGCTAGGTGTACGCCGTCAAGACGCTGCGTACAATGTCAAGGCGCTGCGTACGACATCGAGACGCTGCGTATGTCCTCAATGCGGCTGCGGGCCGACAGGCCGTTGGCACGCGGAATTTTTGGACAGTGTCAGTTTTTCGGAGCCCCGTGCGATGTCGGGACCAGCCCCGCACAACTCCATTCACCTCCGGAGATCGAAGTGGGACCGGCCCTGCGAGGCCGTACGGCTCAAGCGACCATGTTAGGTCGCATTATGGCCGCATGCAGTCGCATGCTGGTGGGACAGGCCCGTTAGGCTCTCATCTCTTCAAAACCAAATAAAGTTGAGTTGACTGAATACAAGTCAAGTCAAGTTTATTCGTCACATACACATACGAGATGTGCAGGGAAATGAAAAGTGGCAATGCTTGCGGACTTTGTGCAAAAAACAAACAACAAACAAACTACAAACAGAGTGGAACAGAATCACATATTCTTTTACACATCCCGCATATTGTGGGAGGAAGGAGAAAAGAAATAAAACGGCAATTTAAAAAAAAACAGTAGAATGGTCCAGTAAAGTTAGTCCCTGGTGAGATAGGAGTTTACAGTCCTAATGGCCTCTGGGAGGAAACTCCTTCTCAACCTCTCCGTTCTCACAGCATGGCAACGGAGGCGTTTGCCGGACCGTAGCAGCTGGAACAGTCCATTGCTGGGGTGGAAGGGGTCTCCCATGATCTTATTGGCTCTGGAGTTGCACCTTCTGATGTATAGTTCCTGCAGAGGGGCGGGTGAAGTTCCCATAGTGCGTTCGGCTGAACGAACTACTCCCTGCAGAGCTTTCATGTCCTGGGCACAGCAGTTCCCAAACCAAATCGTGATATTTTCGGACAAGATGCTTTCCACAGCCGCTGAGTAGAAGCACTGGAGGATCCTCAGAGACACTCTGAATTTCCTCAATTGCCTGAGGTGGTAAAGGCGCTGCCTTACTCACGAGTGGTGCAGCGTGTGATGTCCATGTCATATCTTCAGAGATGTGGACTCCCAGGTATTTAAAACAGATCACCCTATCCACAGTATCCCCATTTATCCTCAATAGTGTGTACGTCCTCGGATGATGTGCCCTCCTAAAGTCCACGATCAGCTCCTTAGTTTTTTTGATGTTCAAGAGGAGGCTGTTGTCCTGACGCCAGTGCCAGATCAGCCAACTCCTCCCGGTAGGCCTTCTCATTGTTGTCTGAGATCAGGCCCACCACCACAGTGTCATCAGCAAACGTGATTATCGAGTTGGAGCTGAACCTGGCCACACGGTCACGTGTGTACAGGGAGTAGGGGGCTGAGGACGCAACCCTGGGGGAATCCTGTGCTCAGGGTGAGGGACTTTGATGTACTTCCCCCCATCTTGACTACCTGGGGCCTGGTGGAGAGAAAGTCCAGGACCCAGGCACACAGGGGGGTGTTGAGCTTCTCGGACAGTCTGGTGGGGACTATCATGTTGAAGGCTGAACACAAGTCTATGAACAGCATTACATTAGATTAAATTAGATTTTATTACTTGTCATTCGAACCTCAGAGAGGCTCAAACGAAACTCCGTTTCTACAAGCCATACAAACAGAACAATTCATTAAAAAAACACACAAACAATTCAATTCACATAAACATGCATCACAGTGAATCTCCTCCTCACTGTGATGAAAGGCAAAGTTCTTCTCCCTCCCCCGCACTATTTCTCTCCCGATGTCGAAGCCCCAGGTGGGCGGTAGTCGAAGTCCCACGGCAATTGAGGCCACGCCTGGCGATGTACGGCCCCGCTCTAGGCCCAAAAGTCACAAAGTTGGAGCCCCGGCGGGTGCTGGAATGTCCCGTGGCCATTTAAAGCCGTGCTGGGCGATGTACGGCCCCGCTCCGGGTCGTTCCAATCCCTCGACACGGGTGGCAGAAGTTGTGTTACAGAGCTCCGGGAAGCGGTCTCTCACCCGGACCCGCGAGCTCCCGATATCACAGTCCACCGGCAGTAATCTGCAGCTGGAGCTAGAGCTCCGGAGTCGGGCCGCAGCTGGAGGTGGAGCTGGAGCTGGAGCTGCGTAGTCGGGCCGCAGCAGCGAGCCACCACCGCTCCACACACACCGAGCCGGCCAGCCCCACGACGGTAAGTCTGCAGCTCTGCAGACTCCTTGACTGGAGCCCCCAGGTCGTCCCGGTCGGAGGCCGCTCCACGGTACTAGGCCTCAATGACAACGGAGACCCGACAGGGAAAAAGTCGGGTCTCCCGTGCAGAGAAGAGATTTTAAAAGTTTCCCACCCCTCACATATACACAGTTAGAAACAGTACCAAAAAAAACACAAACAGCTACATTTAACTAGACAAAATTTTTTTTTAAACGACAGACAGGCTGTAGGGGGCGCTGCAACGTGAGTCGCGCCACCGCAATTGAGGCTTGCAAGAAAGCATCCTTGGAAGCGGTGACCTTTTGTACAGTGGTACAGTACTTGCTGTGACATTTTGAGTAATTACTTCAAGTACTTGAGTAATCCAGCGGCCACAGTTTAAGAATAAGGAGTAAGCCATTTAGAACGGAGACGAGGAAACACTTTTTCTCACAGAGTGGTGAGTCTGTGGAATTCTCTACCTCAGAGGGCGGAGGAGGCAGGTTCTCTAGATGCTTTCAAGAGAGAGCTAGAGAGGGCTCTTAAAAATAGCAGAGTCAGGGGATATGGGGAGAAGGCAGGAACGGAGTACTGATTGGGGATGATCTGCCGTGATCACATTGAATGGCGGTGCTGGCTCGAAGGGCCGAATGACCTACTCCTGCACCTATTGTCTATTGTCTACTTTCTATCTTCAGTTCAATATGTCTACAGGCTTTGCCACATTGTCCATTCTTCATTCAAATGATGAAAGAAAAGTGCTAGCCTAGGTAATTGACAATGCCACTTACTCACCATAATTCTGTTTGCTGGTGCTCATTTCCTCAAAACCACTGTGCTCTATAGATCAATCAGTTTTGATTCTAAAATATACAATTTCAAGAGTGAGGTGGAAATAAATACATTTGATATTAATGCAATATTTAATTGATGGGCCATCAAGGGGCCCGAGAGTTATGCATGTAGAATTACCTTCTTGATGTTTTCCTTTGGTGTTAGAAGGAACTTCAGATGCTGGAATGTTGGACAAAAGAAGACTGGAGTAACTCAGCGGGTCAGGCAGCATCTGCAGAGGAAATTGATGGGTAATGTTAGGGTCCAATGACCCAAAACATCACCTAACCATTCTCTTTTGGTATTGGAAATGCAAAGTACAGCTTATATCAGATTTGCAGCTGATTAAAAACTGCAGAGTTTGCAGCCAATTCTCAAATTGTTAGCTAATTTATTACAAAAAAATGTTAGCAGTGACAGTCACTTGTATGTTTTCACCAGTCTAATTTTGGCAAGACTATAAATAAAGAATGTGAAACAAGTGAATTAGTAGAAAGCTTTACCATGTCAAGTTTCATGGTTTCCTTGAGTTCAAATATTCACATATGTTACATGCACATTACACTCTTGAAATGGGGTGTGAACACACTGGACCTAGCCTATACTAACATCAAGAAGGCATTCAAGGCAGTCCCCCGCCCCCACCTTGGCTCCTCAGACAATATCTCTATGATGCTAATTCCTGCATACAGGCCCCTGCTTACCAGAGAAAAACCTACTGTGAAGCAGGTTAGGGTCTGGCCAGAGGGAGCTATGACAACACTACAGGACTGTTTTGAATGCACGGACTGGGACATGTTCAAGAAGGCCGCAACTGTCAGTCAACACACCAACCTGGAGGAGTACACTGTGTCCATGTCTGCTTACATGGAAAAGTGCATAGAGGATGTCTGTGTCACCAAGACCATCACTTTACGGGCCAACCAGAAACCCTGGATGACCACAGAGGTACGTGGAATGCTGAGAGCACGTAATGCCGCGTTTAAATCCGGTGACGTGGTGGCACTCAGATCCGCAAGAGCCAACCTGAACCGAGTCATCAGGCTGGCCAAGCGTGCCCATGGTCAGAAAATCCAGAGCTTCTTTCATGACCCCAAGAACACCAGGCGCATGTGGCAGGAAATCAAAACAATCACGGACTATAAGACTGCTCCACCACCCTGTGATGACAACATTGAGTTCCTCAATGAACTCAACAACTATTTTGGACGGTTCGAGGCATTAAATAACACACCTGCAAGTAAAGGTATTCCTCACTGTGATGAACAGGCACTCAGTCTTGACATAGTGGATGTCCGGAGGACCCTAAAAGGAGTGAACGCATGAAAGGCGGCAGGCCCTGATAACATACCAGGGCGGGTGCTCAGGGAATGTGCTGATCAGCTGGCACATGTCCTTACGGACATATTTAACACTTCGCTGAACCAGGCTGTCGTTCCATCATGTTTCAAGACTGCCACCATCATACCACTGCCAAAAAAATCCAACATACAATGTCTCAATGACTACCGCCCTGTAGCACTCACCCCCATAATGATGAAGTGCTTCGAGAGGCTGGTCAGGGACCATATTACCTCTAGACTCCCCTCCACACTTGACCCATACCAGTTTGCTTACAGGCCAAACCGCTCCACAGAGGATGTTATATCCTCCGTACCCCATCTGAGCCTGGAACATCTAGAGGAGAAGAACACTTATGTGCGAATGCTGTTCGTGGATTTTAGTTCAGCATTCAACACAATTATCTCTCAGCACCTGATAAGCAAACTGGTTCCATTGGGCCTCAGCACCCCCATGTATAACTGGCTACTGGACTTCCTCACTGACAGACCCCAGTCAATGAGGGTTGGAAATAACACCTCTAACATCATCTCTCTGAGCACCGGCTCCCCTCAGGGCTGTGTCCTGAGTCCACTGCTGTTTACCCTGATGACCCACGACTGTTGTGCCAGGTTTAGTACAAACCACATCATGAAGTACGCAGATGACACAACACTGGTGGGCCTCATCAGGGATGACAATGAGCAGGCTTACAGGGAGAAGGTGAAACAACTGGTGGACTGGTGCAATACGAACAACCTGATCCTGAATGTCGAAAAAACAAAGGAGGTCATCGTCAACTTCAGGGAAAACCGGCACAGTCCCACACCACTTCACATCAATGACAGCGATATGGAGGTAGTCAGTAGCGCTAAGTTCCTGGGTGTGCAGATCACTAACAGTCTGACCTGGTCAAATAACATCTCATCAACAGTTAAGAGAGTGCAGCAGCGGTTGCACTTTCTGCGCCGGATGAGAAGAGCTCACCTCCCCCATCCCATCCTCACCACTTTCTGCAGTGGCACCATAGAGAGTATTTTGCCCAGCTGTATCTCTGTCTGGTTTGGGGACTGTAAAGCCTCCGACTGGAAGTCCATGCAGAGAGTGGTGAGGACAGCGGAAAAAATCATCGGGACTTCTCTCCCCTCAATCGGGGATATTGCTACCAAATGTTGCGTGTCTAAGGCCAGCAGTATTATAAAAGACCCCACACATCTCCATCACGGACTGTTCACTCTGCTGCCCTCGGGCAAAAGATATCGTAGCATAAGGAGCAGAACATCAAGGTTCTGCAACAGCTTCTTCCCATGAGCCATCAGACTCCTGAATACCTTGTAATGGGCTGCCACCATTGTCTATTTATCCTTTTATCCATTTTATCCATGTTTATCCTTCTGTTAATTATCGTGTTGCACAGGGAGCCAAATGCAACGGAATTTCGTTTGGAATTGCATATATAGATGTATCTCTAAATGACAATAAAGTTTGTTTGACTTTTGACTTGACTTGACTTGAAGGTCGTTTTAAATGTTGTCTTGTCAAACATGGCCTTGCCCCTCAATATTGTAAAAACAAAAGAAGCTGTTCTCAAAAGATTTTCACGTTCAATATCTTGTATTCAAGGACAGCAAATTAAAATGAGCATTATATTTCAGAATCATATTAAAGTATCAAAGGGAAAAAGGTTGATGCCCTTCTTCAGAAGAAGAGTCTTGATGTAAAACGTCACCTATGCCTTTTCTGCAGAAATGCTGTCTGATCCGCTGAGTTACTCCAGCTTTTTGTGTCTGTAAACACTGTGCTATCGTTTCAAAAACCTGTGGAATCTGCATAGTAATAAACATTGAAATGGCACCTGGCTACCATTTAATGTTTGTTTTCACACAAATGCAGTGATTTTTCTGTTTCAGTTTTGAACACAAATAAATGAGAGGAATTCAGATGACTATCATGTCACCTTCAGTGCTTTACCATCTGCAGTGTTCCCTTCACATCTGGAAGCATACGTTAAAAATGAAATGTAGTAATGTGTGTTGGGATTCACATTGACACGTGTCATGAGTCAACAGTGAGTATCTATCAGCAATTTAGATAGCATGATTTCTTGCAGCTAAATACCTTTTCATCTGAGTAAGTAAATGATACAGCACATGTAATTCTGTGATATGCAAAAGGGGACTTTTTTTCGCATTCAACCTCAAGAAGTCATAGACGATTGTGTAACAATAACTGTATGAAAAATCATTCACAGGTATTCTTATACAGCAAGCTATACTAACTAATGCTACTGTGGTAAAAAAAAAACTGCATCCATCTAGAAGGTGGAAATCAAAGAAGAAACTAATGCCAAGAGATTTCCAGCACTTCATTGTGCAGTCTCCAAAAGGTTTAACTCCCCACCTGCTCGCCAGCCTTTCATCTGCGCTGCAAAAAAAATCTTCCAATTAATTTATAAATTATCATTTACTAGCTTTTAACGATGACATTATTACCCATGCCCTAGCCTTGGAAGTAACTTTTTCTAGTTTCTTTCTTATCTCCAAGCACATCTTGTCCACAAGTAGTGTCTCCTGCTCCGTCCACATTATTCTCACTAAAGATGGCAACCACCTAAGAAACTTTCTATGGCCCACGTCAGTGGAAACAGCTGAAATTTAATGTTTCCATTAGAAGTGGTGACGACAGTCAGGTAAATCCAGTTCACTAGCAGAAACAGAAACTCTAATGGAAAGATGGGTGTGCAGTCAATATTTAGAACGTAAGGTTTATACACTATGGGCAAATTTAGCATTAAATTCTCCACATATCAGCAATCTACATGGTGAGATGCAAATCAGTTAAATGGAGTGAAGCACAGGCCCATGGGTCTGCATATGTAAATTGCACCTGTACCAAGGAGTTTACCGTCCTCCATCCTCCTCTTTTACCATTCTCCTCTGCTCCCAGATAATTACAATTATTAACGGTTTTTAATACTCAGCTACTCTCCTCTCCTCTTTCAGATACACCATCTAATTTTTGTTTAACAAAAAAACAGCTTCCAGCTCTCCATCATTGCAAGGTACTGCTCCATTTCCGTACTCACTTTCCTCTCCATAGGCACTGAATGGTAGTGTCCCGAGTCCAGCTTCCTTAAAATTCCTTGAGAAAATCTATGTGAATTGCCCTCCATTGTCCCCAGTACCTAAACAATTTCTACCAAATTCCCAAAGTAACACTCTTTATGGCGCAGGTAAACTATCTATTTTCATCTTTCTTGATATGTCTGTGACCTCCAGCGTGAATGGCCAGACTGCTTTCCTCCAACAGTTTTCCAGCATCATGCAGCTGGATAGAGTTGTATATACCTCATTCCATTCTCGTCTATCTCATCAAAGCAGGAGCATTATCAGCAATGATTTCTCCACTTTTACCTACATTACTAGGACTAAGGTCCCCCAGGGTCCTCTTTGCATCACTTTGCATCTAAGTTGGTGGCAGAGGAAGGTAAAGGGGAAAGTAAAGTGAAGTAAAGTATCCTTTATTGTCATTCAGACCTTCAGCCTGAACAAAATTTCGTTGCCTTGCAGTCATACATTTAATAAAATAACAAAACACACAATAAACACAAATTTAACATCCACCACAGTGAGTTCACCAGGCATCTCGTCACTGTGATGGAAGGCAAAAGTCTTAAGTCTTTGTCTCTTCCCTCCTTGTTCTCCCTCTGCGCTGAGGCGATCCAGGCTTCCAATGTTGTGACCCCACCGGGTGATGGTAAGTAAGTCAGTCCCGCGACTCAACCGTGCTCCGCGAACGGGCCGATTTAAACTCCGCGGCCCGGGGTGGTCGAAGCTGCCGCCCTCCAGTCCAGCGGACGAAGCTGTTGCCGAAGGAGCTCCGGAAAAGCAGGTCACCAACCTGTGATCTGCGAGCTCCTGACGATGTCATCCACTGGGCCCGCAGCCGAACCTCCAAAGTCGGGCCGCCGCCACTGGGACATTGCCTCAGCCCCGAGTCACGTCAGTCCGCCGACGGAACACCGCCACAGCCCCAAAGTCGGCCAGCCTCGCGCTGGTAAGTCCTGGCTGGCTCTGCCTCCGGAGCCTCAAGGTCGTTCCAATTGGAGGCTGCCAGCTCCGCCATTAGGCCTCAGCGCAGACGGAGAGGGAGACGGGGGATACGACAAGAAAAGTCTCATCCCCCCCGAAGGAAGAGACTAAAACAAGTTTCTCCCACCTCCCCCCCCACACATACACAACCTAATAACTCAAATTAACTAGCTAAAATAGGACAAGAAAACAACAAAAACAGATGGACTGCAGGCGAGCCGCAGCTGCTAAGGCATTTGAAAGGCTTTAAATAGTTTGAAAACTCACCTCTTGCATACTTGGAAATTCCCCTAAAGTTCCGTGACGGGCTCAGGAAGTGGGGCATGGCAGCCTGGTAGTGGATGGGCAGCTGCTGTAGGTAATGAACGGCACTGGTGGAAGCGGCCATGGGAGACTCTATAGCAGGATGAACGAATGGGTGGCTAGATTAGCAGTGGAAGGACCCGACGGCATAACACAGAGCCAGACGCAAACCTAATTTCATCAATCCAATGTCAACAGCAAACTGGGCCTGAAAGTGAGAATATAAGAAATTACATACCTCCTTACGCCAAGATCGGAATTTTCGAAGAATTGAAAGTTGGAAGATAGTGCTGGAGCATGGTGATTCTTTACATGCAGTTGAAGAAAAGGGTCCAATGTACTCGTGTTGGCTTGAGTGGTTGTTTGCCCGACTCACACTTAAAGATGTGATAGAGTTAGAGAGGGCGTAAAGCTGATTGCCATGGATGGGGCATTTCAATTGTGAGGAGCACCTTGAGAGCGAATGTTCTTTTTACTTAGAGCAGAGGAGGTTAACAGGGGACATGATTGAGATATATAAAATTATGTGGTGTGTAGATAGCAGGGCAGACTACAGGTAGCTTTTCCACATATCAGAGGTAAATAAAACAAGGAGACACATAGATTTAGGGTAAGGGGAAGAGATTTAGAGTGGATCTGAAGAGGAGCTTTTTCACTCAGAGAGCAATGAGTACCTGGAATACATCGCATGAGAGAATGGTGGTACAGAATTGCTGACAGCATTTAAGAAATGACTAAACAAGCACTTGAGTCACCTAGGCATAGAAGATTATAGACCAAGTGCTTTAAGATGGGATTGTTACGGATTGGTACCCAGTGGTCAGCCTCAGTGTGGTTGGGCAAATAGATAGTCTCTCCACTGTATTGTCTCCATGCACTCCATGTATTCTGACAGCACTCGCCACCGCTTTCCCATATCTTTTCTCTTTTTTAAGAAAGTTTACCTGAAATGAAAATACTGGATAGATAGAAAATCTGTTTTCAGCTAAATATTAAGATCACTAAAGCCATTATCGTCAGAGCCTACAACAAATTCCTTTCTGTAACTATTGACTCTGGTTTGGGCTTAAATAGACAATTTAGCATCATTTGCGACACTAAGTGAATTTTTGGTCTACGTGGCCTTACACCCTATTCCTACCTGCATAACATCACCAAATGTTGTCCTTAATTCAGCTAATTTGCTGAAAGTCTCATTCTATCTTTGTTTCCTCCAAAATTGACTGTTCCAGCGCAGCATTGTTTGATACCTGAAGTTCTGTAAACTGATGCTAAATGCTTGAATACTAACAAAATCATTGGTTGCTATTGATATCATGCATAAATACATCAACCTTCAATTATTTTCCTGTTTAAATCTTATAAGATCAGCGAAGTAGATCAATTATTGTTGGTATTGATTTCCAATGATCCAGCAGGGAACATGACCTTTTGCATCTATCCTCACCATTTGGTAGAACCATTCAACCCCCATCCTTGCTCCTTTCCTATATTTTCCCCCTCAAATGCTTGTTCGATTGCACTCTGGATGATATTGCCGAGCGTGCACAATAATATTAAAAAGCCAGCTTACTAATGAGACCACATAATGAGCTTTCTTACCAAATTCAGGATCCAACTTTATTCTGCTGTCCTCAAGGAGTGATGCATGATCATTAACTAAGTGCAACATTAAGATGATCAACCATTTTGTGGAATCTGTTGCATTTTTTATGATAATTGAACCTTTCTATTGATGATATAGTGTAACCTATGCCAGAAAGGCCTACTCCATTATTTAGCTTAGCTAGTCTAAATTGTATTCAATTACAAAAGTCCTACAATATCCTCCAAATACTTCATGAGCCACTAATTATCCAGTAAGATTTTCTAATGAATGGTGTACTGGCATAACCTTGACTGAGTTAACTTCATCCAACAACATTATTTAAATATTTCTGTAGTACACTTGGCAGCACAAAAATGAGCACAAATAATATTAACAGATAATAAGTACAATGGGCAAAATGATGTGCTCTTGCAAATTTACAAGACCTGCTGGAAATGTGTGAAGAATTGTCCTTTTGCTGCAGGAGAAATCAGGGCTATAACAGACACCAACAGGGTCGATTGTTCCACTTTAGGTTCTCACAATTTTTCAGGAGAAGAGACAAAGTTTTGATAGGAATATTGAAGAGCTGGTATTAATACAAAAGGATCAATACTCTTCTTGACTGGTAGCTTCTTTGGTGAAGTTATTCTCTATTTATTAATATAACAGTGAGATATATTTTGCAACATTTCAGTTCTAATTGATTACCCTGTAAAATAATAACTGGGCTACCTTCAACAGTGTAACAAAGTACAAAACAATAGGGTAAGAGAAGCGTCCAAAGTTGGTTTTTCAATTACTTGTGGAATCAGATTTTTTGATGGTAACGCAAATAGATTATCATTCAAACTACTAATGGATAACTACTCAATTCAACTTTCCACTGCTATCAAATATTCATGTTACAAATAAGATTATTCTTTGTGATTTTGGCATGAAATTAATGCTGCTACTTTTACTGACAATGAAAAAGAAACATCCTGAAGAACCAAACAAGGATTTAACCAGAAAGGAATATAGAAATTGATAAAGGTTCCAGTGCATGAAGTTAGTTATATTTAACAGTCAGCATTATTAACATATGAGAAATGCAGGAAGACCTTCTTTAATTAAAGGGCCTGTTTAGGTGTTTTTTTTGGCGATTGCCAGCAACTGTCACAGACGTAGTAGCTTGCTGAAAAAGCGGCGGCTGGACCCCACCCCCCCACGACAGTGTCTACGACAAACTACCACCTAGTCGATGTCGAGCTACGGCAAGCTATCGACAACCTGCGACCCAATCGTCGCGACTTTAGGACAACTGAAGACAATACTGTCACTGGTTGACGATGGATGACATGGGTTGTCGCCAATGGAATTCACTGAGGTCATCAGCCGGCGACAAACAACATCCCATGGCGTCATCCTGGCGACAACCTACGACGGCCTACGACAGCACCTGTGACAGGAGAAGACAGGCCACGTCACAGCCATTGTCGCCGAAAGGTTTTGAACATTTCAAAATCCAGCGGCGACAAGAAAAAAATTAGGAGACAGCTCACGACAATACAGGTGTCACCCCACGACCATGTGGCGACAGCTTATTTTCCGGATGTCGCCGAAATGATCGCCTGAGTGAGACAGCCCCTTACATTTTAAAATTAACTTTATTTAAAGTCTTGTAATAAGACTTAAGTTTTCCACAGAGACATGACGAGAATAACCTTCCTTGGAGTCATCAAGCCTGGCCTGTTCATTTATGAAATATTCATTAATTCTACGATAGCATGAATGATTACATTTTCACTGTTCTTCAATGTAAATTTCCCCTTATAGTTCTCAGATATATTCATTCATGAAATGATCTGCATTTAGGCTTCTGCACTCTGAAGGAAAAAGGCAAAATTGTTAAAGTCATGTCATGCGTTTCAATTTCATATTTCAGACGCAATATTCCACCACTCACCCAACTGCCCAGGTGCAGCTCATTTCCCCTTATCCCTAGCACTCTCTCCCCCTCCTCTTCACCCTCCATCTTCTTTCCCCTCCCCAATCCCTCCCTCACCTCTCTCCCCCTCCTTTTCCCTACCCTCAGTCACTCCCTCCCTCCATAACTCCTCTCCCCTCCCTACCACCCTCCTATCCCTCTATCCCCGACCTCCCCCACTCCTCACCTCCCCCTATTCCCCCCACTATCCCGCCTCACCTCCCCCACTGCCCTCCTCTCCCTCTTTTTCTTACCCTGTGGTGGAGGGGGGGGTGTGCGGATAGGGGTGGTGGGGGAGGGGGTGTGTGTCGGAGAGGTGGGGGGGTGGGGGAGGCTGGGGGGTGAGGGATGGGGGATGGGGGAGAGGGGCTGGGGTTGTGGGTGAGGGGGGTGTGGGGGAGGGGGTGCGTGGGGGAGGGGTGTGTGGGGGAGGGGGGAGTGGGGGAAGGGTGGTGTGGGGGAGGGGTGGTGTGGGGGATGGTTGGTGTGGGGGAGGGGGTGTGTGGCAGGGGTGGGGGAGGGTGTGTGTGGGTGGGGGGGTGGGGGAGGGAGGTGTGTGAGAGGGGGGTGTGGGGGAGGGGGGATAACTTGGTGGGTTGGGTGAGTGGGCAGATAATGTGGATAAATGTGAGGTTATCCACTTTGGTGGCAAGAACAGGAAGGCAGATTATTATCTGAATTATGTCAGATTAGGAAAAGGGGAGGTGCAACAAGACCTGGGTGTGCTTGTACAGTGCATTCAGAAAGTATTCAGACCCCTTCACTTTTTCCACATTTTGTTAAGTTACAGTCTTAATCTAAAATTGATTAGATTTATTTTTTTGAATCAACAATCAACACACAATACCTCATAATAAAAACGCAAAAACAGGTGTTTAGAAAATTTTGCAAAGTAATTAAAAATAAATAACTGAAATATCACATTTACATATGTATTCAGAACCTTTATTCAGTACTTTGTTGAGGCACCTTAGTCAGCGGTTTCAGCCTCAAGTCTTTTTGGGTATGATGCTACAAACTTGGCACACCTGTATTTGGGTAATTTCTCCCATTCTTCTCTGCAGATCCTCTCAAGCTCTGTCACGTTGGATGGGGAGCGTCGCACAGCTATTTTCAGGTCCCTCCAGAGATGTTCGATCGGGTTCAAGTCCGGGCTCTGGGCCACTCAAGGACTTTCACAGACTTGTCACAAAGCCACTTCTGCGTTGTCTTTGCTGTGTGCTTAGGGTCATTGTCCTGTTGGAAGGTGAAGCTCCACCCCAGTCTGAGTTCCTGAACGCTCTGGAGCAGATTTTCATCAAGGATCTCACTGTACTTTGCTCCGTTCATCTTCCCGTTGATCCTGAGTAGTCTCCCAGTACCTGCCACTGAAAAACATCCCCACAGCTTGATGCTGCCACCATCATGCTTCACCGTAGGTATGGTATTGGCCAGGTGATGAGCGGTGCCTGGTTTACTCCAGACATGATGCTTGGCATTCAGGGCTAAGAGTTCAATCTTGGTTTTATCAGATCAGAGAATCTTGTTTAGGTGCCTTTTGGCAAACTCCAAGCGGGCTGTCATGTGCCTTTTACTGAGGAGTGGTTTCCGTCTGGCCACTCTACCATAAAGGCCTGGTTGGTGGAGTGCTGCAGATATAGTTGTCCTTCTGGAAGGTTCTCCCATCTCCACAGAGGAACTCTGGAGCTCTGTCAGAGTGACCATCGGGTTCGTGGTCACCTCCCTGACCAAAGTCCTTCACCCCGATTGCTCAGTTTGGCCGGGCGGCCAGCTCTTCATAGAGTCCTGGTGGTTCCAAAGTACTTCCATTTAAGAATGACGGAGGTTACTGTGCTCTTCAGGACCTGCAATGCTGCAGAAATTGTTTTATACCCTTCCCCAGATCTGTGTCTCCACACAATCCTGTCTCGGAGGTCTATGGACAATTCCTTCGTCTTCATGTCTTGGTTTTTGCACTGACATGCACCGTCAACTGTGGGACCTTATATAGACAGGTGTGTGCCTTTCCAAATCATATACAATCAATTTAATTTATCACTGGTGGACTCCAATCAAGTTGTAGAAACATCTCAAAGATAATCAATGGAAACAGGATGCACTGAAGCTCAATTTTGAGTGTCATAGCAAAGGGTCTGAATACTTACGTAAATGTGATATTTCAGTTATTTCTTTTTAATTACATTATTTCTCTACTCCTGTTTTGCTTTTTTATTATGGGGTCTTGTGTGTAGATTGATGATTTAAAAATAAGGATTTAATCCATTTTAGAATAAGGCTGTAATGTAACAAAATGTGGAAAAAGGAAAGGATGTCTGATTAACTTTCTGAACGTACTGTACATCAGTCACTGAAAGTAAGCATGAAGGTACAGCAGGCACTGAAGAACGCGAATGGCATTTTGGCCTTCATTGCAAGTGGATTTGAGTTTAGGAGCAAGGAGGTCCTACTACAGTTGTACAGGGCCCTGTAGTGAGTGCAGCGTAGGTTCACCAGGTTAATTGCCGGGATGGCGGGACTGACATATGATGAAAGAATGAGTCGACTGGGCTTGTATTCACTGGAATTTAGAAGGATGAGAGGGGATCTTATAAAAACATACAATTCTTAATGGATTGGTCAGGCTAAATGCAGGAAACATGTTCCCGATGTTGGGGGAGTCCAGAACCAGGGGTAACAGTATAAGAATAAGGGGTAGGCCATTTCGGACTGACGGAATCAAGGGATATGGGGAGAAAGCAGGAACGGGGTACTGTTGTTAGATGATCAGCCATAATCATATTGAATGGTGGTGCTGGCTCGAAGGGCCGAATGGCCTATTCCTGCACTTTTAAAAAAAATGTTTCTATGTTTTATTCTCTTTTTTTCCCATTTTTTGGCAAAAGCCAATTTTCAATTCATCTTTTTTTAATTTTTTGTTTGAATAAGGTTCTGGATACTTCTTTTTGTTTCATTGGTAAGTGTTATCTCACAATTTACAAAATAGATAGCATGCAACTCACTGAAATGTATTCCCAGCTACCAAAGACAAGTTTGCATTTCCTTTTGTACAATGTGTGTAATGTTGTAAATTTATTTCTGAGACTCAGGTTGCTGATTTTGCAGGCATGTTACAAAATTTACCTTGTGCGGCGCTGCAGTTCTGCCACTCTCCGTGTGAGCGACTTTGGCGCTTTCACAGGGGGGCGGGTTTAAAATGCCGTTTTTCTCCAGACAGGGCAAATCGATCCATCTCAGGGGATTTCGTTGCTAAAGAGAAATCGCTCCGACATTTGTTTTATGAAGGTATTTTTAAACTACGCTAGATTATTTATTAGCTAGAGTAATTTAAAAATCATCTTCTAAAGCCGTGAGCACCGACAACAGGGAGGATTCTATGTTTAATCAAATTCTCATGTTGCGAAAAGGGGACAAAAAAAAATTTCCTGCCGACTGTGGGTTAAATTCACCACAAACCGCAACGTTCCAATCCACCGCGTTCCACTAAAACCC
Source organism: Raja brachyura (assembly GCA_963514005.1). The sequence continues at coordinate 20,048,816 of OY740799.1, read as the reverse complement.
ACTCGCAAGTTGATTTAAATGGCCATTAATTTACGGGAATTAAACACTAAATTCCTTCCATTTGGCCTATAAATTAATGAAAATGAGATTTAAAAGTCATGTTATACTGTGAATTATTGTGTGAATGTTATTTGGACACTTAGGCAATTTTAAAATGTTTATCTTTTCTTAAGAAATGGATAATAATAATAATAATAACTTTATTACGGACTCAAGGTCCAGGCAAGGGGCAACATTACATTGAAAATGCATTGCATATCAAATATCATAAATATATATAAAATCTTGGTAAATCACATAAAAACATAATTTATATATTTAAAAACCCCACAATACTTGTTAAAAATCCAGAGTAAAAGATGATCAATGTCGTGCAACGAGACAATGATACCAGTGTCTCCACAGCTGGGATTCGTAGCGTGTAGTGCTAACCCTTATGTTTGTCAAGGTTACAATAATTTAGTCATTTATCCTGCAAATTAATTTATACATGAATTTATACATTAGGATAGCTTCTGAAGTACTGACTCCTGCAGCCACAAACGTATTACTGGCACTACACCATCTTGGTTGCCTTAGCAGTGTTCTCATGGCATCGTTATATGCCACCTTTAGTCTCTGCATACTTGTCTTTAAATAGTTCGACCACAGGTGCGCAGTGTAGAGGGGTGTGCAGTATGCTCTAAATAGCGACATCTTCACCACATCTGCACACGCACCAAGTTTATGCAAGAGGATATTCGCCTGTATATACAGCATGCGTCATTGCCTATAAATATCCTCATCATCTGTCATTTGTTCTGTAATAATATGCCCTAGATATTTTATATTATTACAGACACTAAGATTGTAGTCAGACAATTTAAAATCCGGATATTTTAGGCTTTTGTACTCTTTGGTTCAACAGCACTCTTACTAGCATTATATTTAATGTCATGTTCCACACCATACACGGAACATGTAGTAAGGAGCTGCTGGAGACCAGCGCTAGATGGACTAAAGACCACAAGATCATCTGCATACATAATATGGTTCACTAAAATATTACCAATCACGCACCCAGTGTTACAGGCTTTCAATTGTTTAGACAGATCATCAATATATAGATTAAAAAAGACTGGGGACAAAATTCCCCCTTGTCTAACCCCAAATGGGGCTGAGACCCTATTGCCCCATTTTATTTGCATAGTCTGGTGGGCATACCAGTAGGCCAGAATTCTAACAATATATTTAGGCACTCCTCTTTGACTAATTTTACCAAACAGCTTTCTGTAATTAACACAGTCAAAGGCTTTGGAAGCATCAATAAAGCACATAAGGATTGAAGAGTTTTTGCCTCTATATTTGTTTGCAATCTCCTTTAGGGCATATATGCTTAAGTCAGTGCCATGTTTAGCTTTAAAGCCAAACTGGTTATCTGTGGAGTTAACTAACTCATTTATTCTATCCAGCAGAACTCTAAGACTTTTGACAATAAGCTGGCTAAAGCTATGGGCCTGTAATTATTTAGACTACCTACTTTACCAGCTTTGTCCTTAATAACCGGCACTAACAGGACAGACAACATTGAGTCTGGTAACAAGCCATGAATCATAAAGCCAGTAAAACAAATAGCAAGGAGAGGAGCTATCCTCATACTCGCATACTTAAGATGTTCAGCAGAGATATGATCCAAGCCACTTGCTTTGTTGTTGGACAGCTTGTTCATGGCATGATACACCTCATGTGACATAATCACCATCGAGTCATTACTCTCAATATTGTCCACCCTATACAAGTCACCTTGGACACAGTTGAATAAAGTGCTATAATGTTGTCGCCATAACTCCGTGATATTAGCTGTTCCGGAGATTCCATCTACAATACATGGTAGAGATGTTTTGCAACTGCTAAGACCTCTCACTTCCTTCCAAAAATCTGTAGCATTGTTACTTAGCAGCTTCTTAACCATGGAATCAGCCCTCATAGCTTGCTCATTTTTACAGATGAAGCGAACAGCATACTTATACCTTGCATGAGTGAGCTTCTTGTGCTCAAACACGGCCCCTGTCTGGGTCTACCTGCCATAGCCCATGCTTTGGTGGCTTCACGGGCTTCAGTATGATACTCAGCTACATATTTATTCCAGCCAGGTCTGATGTTATGTGTCTTATTTTTATGCTTGCAATAGGGCTTACTGCCTAAGGCGCTTACTATATCATTATACATGGAGCAGATATCTCTCCTATGCTTCATATCTTTACAATTAACATTACTACATGTTATTGCATCTTTAGGTAGATGAATATTGCTTAAGGATTTATCTGTATGGGCATAATAGACTATAATGTCTTCCTTTGATAGATGTTTAGATCTAGTAATCGAATTTTGCAATTAGCTACAATTAGGTAACTAACTAATTATATGCTTTAATTTCAGGTCATCCAAGTAAGATCGTTTCATATTTGTTTCAGAATGCTTCAATCTATAATAACTGAAAATTTCATTGAGTTCTCTTAATTTTTAAGAAAGTTATGGGCTTTTGAGCTCGATCACAGCTTTTGAGTTAAGTCAATGGAAAGGCAATGGTGAACAAGATGCTAATTTCTGACTATGAAAATGGCCATACCTTTTTTAATACTGAAGATATGAAAGTGAATTAGGTGTCAAATTAAACTTATTTTTATGCTTTATCTGATGGGATAAATTGCAGACTTGATTTTTTAAATCTCAACATTTTGTAATATTGCTAGATTGCTAGACCTCCTGTCTAACCAGCACAGCATTGCTGCAGACATTGTGGATTAACTTGCAATGCTACCAACAACACCAAAATAATAGTATTTTCGGAAATTTACCACTTCATCTTAAATATTTTGTTTTACACTGGAGTTTTGCAAATTTGTTTGCGCTATATGTCACTTAGACAGACTATCTAAAAGATCTGGACTCACAATAATAGCAACATGCACACACTGCAATATAAAAACTAACAAAGTATAGATCATTATTTGAGCATAATTAGTTTAATAATTTAAAATATATTGGATGCTTCACCTTCTACCATTAAAATCTTGTGTTCAGTCAGAGGTGAGAGAGCTGTTGTCTGTGCCAAGATTAATGTGCATAAATGCAGACCTCTTTGCTATTGACAGCTTAGTAGCTGCAAAAAAAAAGCAGTGACAATAAGGTTACCTCCCCACATCCCTGAAATGAAAACTGGACCACTTGATTCATTACCGAAAGTGGCATTAATATTGTCCTATTTGTTATGCCTTGTGTGTCGACAAACATTTATTTTTATCATGATACCTACATCCTTCCTTTCATTTAAGCCTCTATTTTGTTTCCTTGAATACTACCCAGCAAAGAAAGAAAACGTGATTCTTTCACATTCACGGGTTATTCCAAAGTCCTTAGCCCTTATGTTAAGGATTTATAACCCTTGGTTACTGGAGCTTTTGGAGCTGCTATTTTAGGAATAACTGTCAGCCGGCATATAGTGGAACTCTTTATTATTCTGCTGCCGCATGATCTTATGCTTCTACCAGAATCTGGCAGACAGTTTAACAGAATATCTGAAGGATGTAATCTCTAATAGTGAAACACCCAAGAATGTCATGACGTGCTGAAATTCAAGGAACGGATTTAAGGAGGCGAATAGTGATGTCTTGAAACATTTCCACATAATAAAATAGCTGATACTGATGCTCTTAAAGTGCATAAAGGTGGATAAATCCCAGATGCTGTCCAAGTGTGCCCAAGGACATAGTGTGAAGCTCGGGATAAAGTAAAGGGTGCTGAGCCTAACATCATGGTGGGAAAGTTATTGGAAGGGATTCTAAAAAATAGGATCTACATGCATTTGTAACGGCAAATACTTTTTAGGGATAGACAGCAGCCTTTGTGTGTCGGAAATGGTGTCTCCAAAATTTGATTAAGGTTTTTGAGGAAGTGACCAAGTGTGCTGATGAGGGCAGACTGGTAGACATTGTCTAAAGGGACTTTAGCAAGTCCCGCAAAATCCCGGGACTTTGCGGGACTTGCAAAGTCAAAATCCCGCATGGTAGGCTGGTCAAGAAGGTTAGATCGCATGGGATCCAGAGTGAGTTAGCCACAATGGACTCGTCTAGCTTTCTCTCATCTCACCCCAGAAGGGACCCAACCTGAAACTACCTATCCATGTTCTCCAGGGATGCTGCATGACCCACTGGGTTACTTCAACATTTTGTGTCTTTCCTACGTAAACCAGCACCTGCAGTTCCTTGTTTCTACAAAATTGACTTAGTGCAAGGAGTCAAATAGTGGTTGTGGAGTGTTGGTTTATAGATTGAGGCCTGTGAAACCAGCGACGCTCCACAGGGATTGGTGCTAGGTCCATTATTGTTCATAATCTTTGTTCATAATTCGGATGAGAATGTAGATGGCATGGTTAGCAATTTTGCAGATATGGTGGTGCAGTGGGCAGTGAAGGTTATCTAAGTTAACCACAGGATCTAGATCAACTGGGAAAGTGGCCTAAGGAATGGCAGATGGAATTTAATTCAGACAAATGCACGATGTTGGATTTTGGTTAGTTATACTAGAGCTGGATTTAAGAAATAAATGATAGGACCCTGGAAAGTGTTATAGAACAGAAAGACCTAGGGGAATAAGTATGAAGTTCTCCGTAAGTGACGGCAGGTAGGCAGCCTGAAGAAGGCATTTGGCACATTTGCCCTCATTGGACAGGGCATTGAGTACAAGAGTAGGGCCTTCATGTTACAACCGTACAAGGTGTTGGTGAGATTACACTTGGGATATTGTGCTCAGGTCTGGTTGTCAAGCTGTAGGATGGATGTCATTAAGTGGGAAAGGGAGTAGAAAATATTCACAAAGATGTTACCGGGACTGGAAGGCTTCAGTTATAAGGAGAGACTGGATAGGCTGCACTATTTTCCCTAGAGCATAGAAGGCTGAGGGGTGACCTTATAGGGTATGTAAAATCATATGGATCCTCTATATCCTTAGATAAAGGAGAATGATATAATCTATTTCTCAGTCTGGAGGATATGGATTTAAGCAGACTACTCTCAAGGGAACCCAAGGCACACCTCTTTCACACTAGAGGATAGTGGGTATGTGGAGTTGCCAGAGCAAGTGGTAAAGGTGGGTACAATTACAATGGTTAAAAGATATCTGGATAAGTAAATAGATGGTTAAGTTTAGAGGGATATGGGCCAAATGTAGGTCAATAGGACTAGTTCAGCTAAGTAACATGGTCGGCAAGGGCAAATTGAACTAAAGGGTCGGTTTCCCTGCTGTGTGACCCTTTTTGAAAAGAATTCAGGAGATTTGGGAATGAAATGCTGGAGAAGGCCATTGTTTGGACATGCTGACTCCAGAAAATTGTGCTGTGATGAGTCAGAAAATGAATTGACAATGAATTTAATTAAATCAATGCAGGAAAGTTAGGTCAGATATGTCAGCACTGAGCTGAGAAAGAGAATTAAAGTGTGAGGTTTATTGGATGATCAAGGTCATGGATGCACTACATGCACGTTATACAAAGTGGTGGTCCAATCTCCCCAATGTAGCCCATGGAAATTGTGTGACCAGGAACTGCAGAGAACTAAATTAAAATAAGTGAAACTCTACACCACATGGAGAAAGCATCTGGAGTCTTGGTCAGTGAGAAGGAAGAAGGTAAAATGGCAGGTGTTGCTTTCCCTGTCGTTGCATGGAAAGTTGTTTAAAAAGATGCAAATTACTGCAGGCACATATTAAATTAATAACAGAAAAGGGTTGGACACCCAGTCTTTAGAAAGCTATGCAATACATATATGATAGAAAGACAAGTTTCTGCATGTGTGTATGGTGAATAAATGTGACCAATTAGTCAGTTCTTTATCATTGATAATGGTAGGGAAAAGAGATGGTAACATCATTTATTTTGAAATCTTAATTACTTCCCTTGAAGTTGAAGGCAGCAAGTATTTGTGAATGTTGTTATGCAGCAGTTGAGTAGCTATATTTTGTAAACGCATTTATATTTGATTTAGCAGGGATTTAGTGGGAGAGTCTCGGATCAAATCAGTCAAGTCAAGTCAAACAAACTTTATTGTCATTTAGAAATACATTGATATATGCAGTTCCAAACGAAATTACGTTGCACAGGGCAGAGCCTCAGAATAAAAGGATGTACCCTTGGAATGGAAATCAGGAGGAATCTCTTTAGCTAGGGTGGTGAATCTGTGGAATGCATTGCCACAGACGGAGGGGGAAACCAACTCAATGGGTATTTTTAAAGTGGAGATTGACAAGTTCTTGATTAATAAGGGTGTCAAAGGTTGCAAGGGAAGGCAGATGGGGGGAATGGGTTGAGAGGGAAACATAGATCAGCCATGATCGAATGGCTGAGCAAAAGTGATGGGCAAATGGCCAAATTATGCTCCTCTGCTTTAGATCTTATCATCATCAGAAATATTATTCTACCACTCTGGGATGAAAGTATTGGAGGAATGAACTACATCAATCAATTGACAAAGTGAAAGAAAAGAACATCAAAACACTACTTCAATCATTGGCAAACATACAAAAATAAGTTACTGTGAATAAGGGACCACAGGTAAGTAAGTAAGTAAGTATTTTTTATTTATATAACACTTTTAAATCAAATCATGTTGAAGCCAAAGTGCTTTACAGAGAAAAAAAAATAGATTACCATACATCCATATAAAATAAAAAAAGAAGAACTGGTAGTTGTTTTCCGTCCTTTCGGCGAGAGGGCTAAAGTAGGTGATGCTGGAAAACAGTTATTTGGGTCACAGTGCTCAACTAATCCACACCTTTTCAACTTGCACAAAAATTCATGCTAATTACTCATCTGTAATAGCTTCAGCATTCATTATGCATTAACTGCATTATTAATGATATTATCATCGTGGGACTCAATTTCAGTAGTGGTTAGCAAATGCTCACACTTCCTAACACTGTTTAAAGCAGACCTTCAGTTCTGAAAGTGGAGCATAGTACATGTCCTTGAAAGTAGGAATAGAAGCAGATAGAGTGGTATATTTGGTAAGCTTGCCTACATTGGTCAGGCGCTGAGTATCAAGAGTCAGGAAATCATGTTGCAGCTTTGTAGAACTTTGGTTAGGCTGCATTTGGAGTGGTGTGCACAGTTCTGGTTGCTCCATTAAAGGAAGGATGTGACGGCTTTGGAGAAGGTACAGAAGAGATTTACCAGAATGCTTCCTGGATTAGAAGGTATCATCTATAAGGAGAGGTTGGACAGACTTGAATTGCTTTCTCTGGAATGCCAGAGGTTGAGGGGGAAACCTAATAGAGGCATTTATGAGATGCATACAAAGCACATAGTCACAATCTGTTTCACAGGGTGGAAATGTCAAAGACTGGCGGGCATAGCTTTAAGGTGAAAAGCAAAAAGGTCTAAAGGAGAGCTGTGGTGCATGTTTTTTTTGCATAGAGTTTTGCGGGTGCCTGGAATGCACTGCTATGGGGTGGTGATAGAAACGGATATGATAGTGGTGTTGAAGAGTCTTTTAGTTAGGAACATGGATATCAGGGAATGGAGGGGCATGGATCATGTGCAGGCACATTAGATCGTTTTACCCTGGAACATGTTCGGCACAGACATTGTAGGCCTGTTCCTGTGCTGGACTTTTCTATGTTCTACGTTCAACTGATGCTGCCTCTCAGCTGCAGCAACCAAGGCTCAATCCTGACCTCTGATGCCATCTATGTTAAATTTACATTTACTTGATAGTGCAGATTATCTCCTCACATGTCCAATACCGTGTGAATTGGTAAGTTAATTGACCCCCAACATGGTTGGTAGAATTGATGGGAATGTGCGGAAAATGAATGGTAGGGCCTCAGGGAATATGATTGCAACACGAGTAGATTTTTTGGGCTGGCATGGTGAGGTAATATGGAATCAATTATGTCAATTATTCCATTGATATCAGCATCAGCAAACAGCGATAAACATGGCATTGAGTCTGAGGCTTTGGCATAAAAGATGGCGAGGAGGAGCAAGGATTTATGAACACAATGGGACAAGTAATGTCTCACATACCCATATAAATGACATGGGGAGGATATGACCATTGAGAACTATGCAAGAATCAACGCTTAAAGGCGTGGCTTTACGACTAATTAAAGATCAAGATGTGTACCATTGCAAAATTGCACTATTAACCTTAATCACTGCTCCAATGCACTCTATACCAATCACTTAGTGCCAACAATCTCCACTGTACTTGGATCTGTCAAAGATGGCATCATCTGACTTTCGTGGCCATCAGTCACTTACTACATTCAGTTTACTCACTACATATAGTTGTTTGAGGTTGAAATTTGACATAGTTACATATAAATTAGATGTTGTCTTTTTTCATGTACAGATCATTCATTGTGTTTCATGCAACAGCCCAATAGGGGTCCCTGCAAAAACCTGACCTGTTAGGCCCAACGACACCCGGCAGGGAAAAAGTCGGGTCCCCGTACAGGGAAGAGATTAAACAGTTCCCACCCCCCCACCCACATACACACAGCTAACGGGACAAAAATAAATAAAAGACAGACGGACTGCAGTCGAGCCGCTGCCGTTAGGTGCTGCCACACTCCAAATATTGTCTAAGTCAACCACAAAGAATAAGCATGACATAATAAGCGCATTATTATAGGTTTACTATTATCACATGTACTAAGATAAAATCCTTTTTGCGTACCATCTAGTTAAATCGTACCTATGTGTAAATACAATCAAACCCTACACAAGTACTACACACAAAAAGAGAAAGGAAACAGAGTATATCATATAGTGTTACTGCTACAGAGAAAGTGCAGATGAAAAAATTAGGAGATACTTGGAGATGGAAACAGAGGGACATGGGGAGAGGAGGAGAGAGATTTTAATTTGAAATATGATAGGATATACTGTAGATATAAATATGGTTAGCAATCTGTATTGCTGATCTCATCAAATGAAGGAGATGGCAAAGGGCTTGGAGGTGACTGGAGACCATGACCTTCACTTATGTGGTCATTAGTTCTTTTTTTCTGCAGATTCACAATAATTCCTTTACACAATGCCTCTGGTTCAAGCAACAGTTACTGCACACACAGACATCGGACACACACACACACAGAAATAAGCAATTTCACACTCATCCAGCCAGAGATCTGGTCTCAACAATGGAGACGCAGCATGAAAGGAACAATGATAGGCCACACAAAGCAGCTTGCTGTTCTCCTTGAAGAGAGATAGTCCTTGTGACCAGACTAATAAATGACATATGTGAATAGATTGCTGCTTTCAATGGATGTTACTCACTGGCAGTTTGTATTTCTCCCTGAACAAAGAATGCTGCATGTCAGCATCGAGCCAGACTGAAATGTTCACTTCTTTGTAGCTGATAAAACTGTTCATGTATACTATTTTCAATTAAACACTCGTAATTGCTACCTGTGACATGCGATCACACATAATACAGGGATGTGGAGCTGAGGTGAAAGATCAGACATGATCTTAATGAGTGGGTAGACAAAAATGCTGGAGAAACTCAACAGGTGAGGCAGCATCTATGGAGCGAAGGAAATGGGCAATGTTTCGGGTCGAGAACCAATGAGTGGTGACTTTGTATAAAGGATTGAAAAGCATATCCCTACTTCTATTTCTTATTCGGTTCTCACAGAGCAAATATCATTAAGACAAAGGAAATAGAAATAAAGGTCTTCAGATTAAGCATTGGAGGCACTTCAAGAAGTAAATTAAATGAACATTTTAATTCCATTGCACAACAAGTTACAGTAACATGAAAAAATCCCAAAAGCTTCCTCTTTACAGAAAGAATAAGCATATATCCTTGTGCAATGAATATTATTTCAATCGGAACTCTATGATGAGACCCTACTTCTGGACTTCTGGACTGGGAGAATACAGTATCTTAACTTGATGTTAAACTCTAGTGGAGAATTGAAGAGTCCTGATAATCAATTGATGGAAACAAAACTAAAGGGCAGCTACTTGTCTTTGTTTCCTGACCATTTTCAGTAGCTTGTTTCCTGTTAACTGGTATGTCTGATCTGTTCATTGAGATTTTCAGTACATTACAATTCTGTTTTCTGATATAAATACAATTTCTAGGGATGATTTTATTTTATTTTTTTGTTTTTTACCTGGGATTTTCACCTTATAAAAATTAAAGTCATTAATTCTATTTTAATGTGCTGTTCAGACCATTACTAATAATATAAATAACTAATTATGCAGATCATTATTACTTCACAATTTTAAGCCTACTTACATCCATGATCTTACCATTACTTTGTTATTATACCTACTGCATGTAACATTTTCCTCAACATATGTAATCCATTGGATAACCTTCCTTGATCTATTGGTTTTTATGTTTTTTTCTCTGATTTCTTTGAGCTTATTCCTTTTATTGATTTATAGCTGTCCAGTAGTATATCTGGCACAAGAAACACATTATTGATTGATCTGTGGTCCCTAAATTCAAGACCTATTATAGATATCATTTTCTATATATTTCCATATTTCTATTCAACCATTCAGAGTGTATTTAATTCTTTGCTCAATCCTATCACAAGATATTAAAATGGCTTAGAGTTGTGATCTATTCATAACCATGATCTATTGATTCTTCCAGCTGCTATAGAAAGCTGCACTTGTAAATTGTATACGTGGACAGCAAATAAATTGAATTTTACCATTCAATTACTAAATGCAATGTATGATTCTATCATTGTTATATTTTTGTTAAGACGTGCCTTGGTCCCTTTTGCTCTCCTAATTTCTTGCTTGGGTTTGTTCCTGTTTTCTTTTTCTTCCTCTGTCCATGTTTGATTCCATCTTCCTAAATCTTTTCCTTCTTACCTAAATTTACAATTTCTCACATTATCCAAGGTTCCCCTACCTTCCCACTCTTTCCCCCGCCTTCTTACACGAGCATTCCAGGTCCTGAACTCTGATCAGCTGGTCTTCAAACAATTCCACATATCAGATAAGGCGTCTAACAATAACAGACTCTAGTTGCTCATTAACAGTTGCTCCCAGTTTAGCTGAAATACTTTGTTGGGTAGCTTGGTTCTTTTCGTTACTGACTGAGGTTTTTTTAAGAGGCGACCAAGAAGATTTCTGAGGGCAATGCAGTGGAAATGTGGTGCAGTGCCAAGATATTGCATGGTAGGTTGGTCTGGATGCGTCAGATCACATGGGATCTAGAGTGAGCTAGTCAATTGGATGCAAAAGGGGGTGAGAGATTGCAACCTTCACGTGGTCCACCCTGTTTCGACGAATGCAATCAACCTGGTGTGCACAATCACATAAGATCAAATAGAACAAGATGTCCTACAACTTTAGGCTGTGCATGCCATACGCAAGAAGAAGAGGATGCAAAAGGATGTACCTTTAGAATGGAGATGAGATGGAGTTTCTTCAGCCAGAGGGTGGTGAATCTGTGGAATTCATTGCCACAGACAGCTGTGAAGGCAAAGTCATTTGGTATTTTTAAAGCAGAAATTGATAAATTCTTGATAATTATGGGGCATCATATGTTATGGGGTTATGGGGTCAGGAGAATGGGGTTGAGAGAGAAAGACAAGTCATTCATGATTGAATGACGGTGCAGACACGATGTGCTGAATTATATAATTCTACGTCTACGTCTTATGCTTATGAAAATTGGCTTGAAGATGGAAAATATAGGATCATGATAGAGGATTTTTTCTCAGACTGGAGGTTGTGGTGCTGGGTCCACTGTTGTTCACTAATTATATAAATAATATGAATGTGAATGGAAGTGGTACGATTAGTATATTTGCGGATGACACAAAAAACGGTTGTATAGTAGACAGCGAAGGTGGTTATCTATGATTAAAATGGGATCTTGATTAACCTGTCAAATTAAGTTTAATTCAAATACATGTGAAGTGCTGCATTTTGGTAGAATGGAACATGGCAGAACTTGCACAATAAACAATAGGCATTTGAGAGTGTTGTAGAACAGAGACTGAGGGGTGCATGTACATAGTTCCACAAAGGTAGTGACACAGGCAAACAGTGTGATGAAGAAGGAGGTGGACGCATTTGCCTTCATTGGTCAGGGTATTGAGTACAGGAGTTGGGACATCACTGTTACAGCTGTACAATACCTTGGTAAGGCCACTTTTGGAGTACTGTGCACTGTTCTGGTGGCTCCCGCTAGAAGGTCAATTTTTACACTTCTATAAGATCACCCTTTGGCCTCCTGCTCTCAAATGTATAAAGTCCCAGCTTGCCAAATCTCTCCCTGTAACTCAGGTCCACGGGTCCTGGCAACATTCTTGTAAATCTCCTCTACACACTTCCTTGCTTCCGATACCAGAGTGACCAAAACTGAACAGAATACTCCAAATGCGACCTCACCCTCATCTGGTACAACTGTCACAACTTCTGTACTCAATACCTTGATCGATGAAGGTAAATGTACCAAAAGCCTTACTTATCATCCTATCTTCCTGTGATACTACTTTCAGGGAAATGTGCACCTGTACTCATAGATCTCTTTTTTCTGTAATGCTCCCTACAGCCTTACTACAAAGTAGTACTGTGAACGGTACAGGTACTATGAAGATCCTGCCCTGGTCTGACTCCCACAATGCAACACCTCACACTGATCTACATTGAACTCCATTAGCCATTCTTCAGACCACTTATACAACTGATCAAGATCCTGCTTAATTTTTGTTAAATCTCTTCACTGTCTGGAATACCACCTACTTTAGTTTCAGCTGCAAACTTACGAATTATGCCTTGCAGATTCTCATCGAAATCATTGATATAAACCGCAAACAGCAACGGGCCCAGCACCAATCTCTGAGGCACACCAATAATCACAGGCTTCCAATCCTAAAATGTTCCACCACCAACCTCCACTTCTCTCCATGAAGCCAATTCTATACCCAGGCTGATTCTGCACAATTCGGTGCTCTCTCTTCAATCTCATTTGGTCTATGCCACGCATTACATGATTAGCGTTCAAAAAGGGAGCTAGATAAATTAGGATCTCGATGGAGAAGGGTCTCGACCCGAAATATCACCCATTCCTTCTCTCCAGAGATGCTGCCTGTCCCGCTGAGTTACTCCAGCTTTTTGTGTACACCTTTAGTTTAAACCAGCATCTGCATTTCCTTCCTACATATAGATAAATAACCAAATGGAAAAAATTAGCAGGGCCACAGAGAAATGGCAAGGGAGTTTGTTTTTTAGTTTATTCATGGAACATTTACATTGCTAGCAGTATTGATTGCCAATTCCTCTTGTCCCTGATCTGAGGAGGCAGTTACGAATATTGGTGGAATATATAGAAAGGCAAGACTTTCCTGATGGACTTGATAGGTTTTTACAACAATGAATTATTTCATAATTACAATTACCGAGAATAGGTTTTTAATTCAATTCTATATTCAATTGAAAATTCTCAATTGCTATTATGGGAATTCAACTCATGTTTGTGGATTGATGGACCCGAGTTCTGACAGCTCATTTAGTAAAGATTACATTTTTGTATTCCATAACTGATTTGGTTTTATAAAGAGCCAATATGATCTCTTCAGGCCAAATAATCTTTACCCATGTAAGCATGTAAGCATGTAAGGATGCTACGACTGAAATGCAGACATGTTTAAGGAGTGGGCACGAAGGGGCAGAGTGGTGTATAAAATGGAAAAATGGGATGGTATTTATTATTGCTGAGAAATATCTGACAAACAAAATTGTTTGAATAAAGTCAGAGACATACAGCACAGAAACAGGCTCTTCAACATGTCCATGCCCACCAATAATATTATGTAATGTTAGCATACAAATGAATCTGGGAACATTGATATGCTAATTGTCAGCATCCAACTTCCAGCTTATCTTGGGTTCCATGTTTGGAGGTTTAGACAGAAGTCCATACGTGCTGAGGCCGGAAATACTGACAGCAAGCTGTTCTCTTTGTAACTGCTGACCATCTGTCAGTGAATTTGGCTTCATTCACTAAAAAAAAATCTCTAAATCAAACCAAAGTAAAAATTATAAATTAACATCCATTAAATCTTACTGAACAGAGATGTAAATTCATGGACCATGTGGTCTACTCTTGTTTCTACTCCTCAAATTGAACCCGTTTTTGCCAGACACTGGTTCCTTGACAATATATTTTGTACGAAGCGAATTGAAGAGAAACATAGAATGAAACAATTCATTCATGATTTTGACTTCGTAGATAATACAAGTATCATATATTTTAGCAGGGATAGCATCAGAACAAGGTGCTTTTCATTTCAAAGCATCCTGCTGACCTTTTCAATCTCTGAATTAGGAGGCTCTTTTCAAGGACAAATTTGATGGCAGAGGGTGACAGTTAATCAATGATAGCTGACTTTTCAAAAGGACTTAATTGATGCAAACACCTCTTGGCATTTCTTAATAAATAAAGTCACAGACTCGTAGATTGGTACAGCACAGAAACAGGCCCTGCAGTCCACTACATTCATGATGACTTTTTACTAATCTGCACTAATCCCATTCGGACCGTATCCTATGCCTTGCCTATTTAACTGTTTATCTAAATGCCTCTTAAATTTTTAATTATATCTGATTCCATCTCCTCCTCTTGCAACATATTCAGATTCAGACTCACTCTCTGTTTAAAAATCTTAACCCTCAGATCTCCTGTAAAACTCTTCACCTTAAAACTATGCCCTCGTACATTTGATACCTCGACCATGGAAAAAAGATTTTGACCATCTACTCCATCTATGCCAAGTGCCCATCAGCCTTCTTCACCTCAAAATAAAACATTCTCGACCCATTCAATCTCTCCTCATGACTAATATCCTCCTTCCATAATATCCTCGTTCTTCCACGGGAAGAAGTCCTCGCCCCCCCACTGATGATCCCTTTTCCTGTCTCCAATGAACCCCCTCCTCTTGGACCCCCCCTCGTAGCCTTCCGGCTTTAGAACTCTTTATCCAGAACTGCCGTCGGGACATCAACAGCCTGGACTTCTCCACTCCCGTCTCACTCCAATCTCTCCCCCCCCCCCCCCCCCCGAACGTACTACCATCAACACAGACTGGGTTATAAACCCGCCAACAAGGGAGGTGCTGAGGTAGTCTGGCGTGTAGATCTCTACAAAGCTGAGGCCTCGCGCCAACTCTCGGACACCTCCTCCTACTTACCCTTGGACCATGACCCCACTGACAAGCACCAAGCCACCATCTCGAGCACCATAACCGACTTCATCAACTCCGGCTCCCTACCCCCTCGAGCCTCCAACCTCATCGTTTCCCAGCCCTGCATGGCCCGATTTTACCTTCTCCCCAAAATCCACAAACCCGACTGCCCCGGCAGACCCATTGTCTCTGCCTGTTCATGCCCCACCAAACACATTTCCACATACCTTGACTCCATCCTATCCCCCTTTGTTAAATGCCTCCCCAACTATGTTCAAGACATCTCAGACACTCTCCGTCGGCTCTGCGCATTCCATTCTCCAGGCCCCCATCCTCTCATCTTCACCATGGACGTCTAGTCACTCTACACCTCCATCCTCCGGTACTTCCTTGACCAGAGGAGCAACCCATACCCGTCCACTGACACCCTCCTCCGCCTAGCAGAGTTGGTCCTTACCCTCAATAACTTATCTTTTGACTCCTCCCATTTCCTCCAAACACAAGGCGTAGCTATGGGCGCACGCATGGGCCCCAGCTACGCTTGCCTCTTTGTCGGCTACGTCGAACAATCCTTGTTCGAGGCGTACCAGGGCCCCATCCCCGACCTCTACCTCCGTTACATCGACGACTGCTTTGGTGTCACCTCCTGCACCCACACACAACTGACTGACTTCATCCATTTCACCACCAACTTCCATCCAGCACTCAAATACACTTGGACCATTTCCGACATTTCCCTACCATTCCTTGACCTCACCATCTCTATTGCAGGTGATACACTCCTGACCGACATCCACTACAAACCAACTGACTCCCACAGCTACCTGGACTACTCTTCCTCCCACCCTGCTTCCTGTAAGGACTCCATCCCCAATTCCCAATTCCTCCATCTACGCCGCATCTGCTCCCAGGATGAGGTGTTCCACACCAGTTCATCACAAATGTCCTCATTCTTCAGAGAACGTGGATTCCCCTCCCCCACTATAGATGAGGCTCGCACCAGGGTCTCCTCCATACCCTGCAGCACTGCCCTCTCTCCCCATTCCCCCACTCACAACAAGGGCAGAGTCCCCCTGGTCCTCACCTTTCACCCCACAAGCCGGCACATACAACACATAGTTCTCCGCCAGTTTCGCCACCTCCAACGTGACCCCTCCACTCGCCACATCTTCCCATCTCCCCCCCTGTCTGCCTTCCGCAAAGACCGCTCCCTCCGCAACTCCCTTGTCAATTCTTCCCTTCCCTCCCGCTCCACCCTTTCCCCGGGCACTTTCCCTTGCAACCGCAAGAGATACTACACTTGTCCCTTCACCTCCCCCCTCCACTCCTTTCAGGGACCCAAGCAGTCCTTCCAGGTCCGTCAGAGGTTCACCTGCACCTCCTCCAACCTCATCTACTGCATCCGCTGTTCCAGATGCCAGCTGATCTATATCGATGAGACCAAGCGGAGGCTTGGCGATCGTTTCGCCGAACACCTCCGCTCGGTCGGCAATAACCAACCCGACCTCCCGTGGCTCAGCACTTCAACTCCCCCTCCCATTCCGTATCCGACCTCTCGGTCCTGGGCTTCCTCCACGGCCAGAGT
The DNA here is from genome assembly GCA_963514005.1 of Raja brachyura. Next base: position 20,032,021 of record OY740799.1, on the reverse strand, counting down.
GAGCAACACCGCACGTTGGAGGAACAGCACCTCATATTCCGCTTGGGGAGTCTGCATCCTCTGGGCTTAAACATTGAATTTTCTCAATTCTGTTAACCCTTGCTGTCTCCTCCCCTTCCCACCTCTCCCTCAGCCCTCGGGACCTGGCATTCCTTCTCCCTCTTTCTCTCCCCCACCCAAGTCGCACTAGCTTCTCATTTTCACACTACAAACAGCTTACAATGGCCTGTTTCCTTTATCATCGATACTTTTTTGCATATCTTTCATTCATTGTTCTTTATCTCTCCACATCACCGTCTATATCTCTCGTTTCCCTGATCCCTAACCAGTCTGAAGAAGGGTCTCAACCCGAAACATCGCCTATCTCCTTCGCTCCTTAGATGATGCTGCACCCGCTGAGTTTTTCCAGCCTTTTGTGTACCCTCGATTCTCCAGCATCTGCAGTTCCTTCTTTAACACTAATATCCTCCAATCCAGACAAGGTCCTAGTAAATCTCCTCTGCACTCTCTCTGGCAGAGAACATAGAAAAACTACAGCATAGGAACAGGCCCTATGGCCCACAATGTCTGCAGCAAACGTAAAACAAATCTCATCTGCCTGCATATTATCCATATGTCTCCATTCCCTACATATCCATGTACCTATCCAAAAGTTTTTTGAATGCCTATATTGTATATGTCTCCACCATCTCTGTGTAAAATACTTGGCCCGCACGTCCCTAAATGTTGCCAGTTTAACCTTAGAGCCATGCCCTCTAGTCTTTCCACCCTTGGAAAAAAGGTTCTGACTGTCTACCATATCTATTCTTCTCATAATTTTATGTACTGCTGTCAGGTCTCCACCCAACATCTGGCATTCCCGAGAAACCAATTTGAGCCTGTTCAACCTCTCCTTATAGTTAACTAGACCAACTGGCACCCATTGGATCTAGTTGGAAGTTTGTTGGAAGCTGGCAGGAAGGATTTTAACAGTAAAATCTTGTTAAAGTTGGCCTTTTTAAACCTTGAAATATCAATAACTTGAAATATATCGTCAAATGTGAAGAAACTTGATACAAACGACCATAGGAAAAAGCCGAGTAAGATTCTGCAAAAAAATTTCACGCTATTGTGTACTGTTTTGGCGTAGCTCCTGAGATCACAGACAGACAGACAAAGAAGTTGAGACTTTTAATAGTATACTAGACTAAGTGGGACCCGTTGGGTCCCAGCATCACATGGCAGGGCTGGTCCCCCAACACAATATTATACCTCTCCACTAATTCCAATATTGGTGGCCAGTGGGGGAGGGTTTCTGGAGCACTAATATGGGTGTTGTGGGCTGAAGGGACTGGTTTTCAGTGGGCTAGTATGGACATTGTGGGCCGAATGGATTCTTGGGCTGACGGCTCAGTCACTCAAGCCTTTTGTGCTGGCAACTCACTCACTCACGGCTGGTGGGCTGGCAGTTGACTCACGGTTATTCCTTGAAATTCCATTTCAAGCAGGGTGCAAGGCCAGCAAATTCAAGTGCAGTTTCTTACCACTTCAAGCAGGGTGCAAGGCCACCAAATTCAAGTGCAGTTTCATACCATTTCAAGCAGGGTCCAAGGCCACTAAAGACAGCGAGTCATGACCTCTGCCTCCTCCATCTTGCATAGACTGAGCCACGCCCACACTTCTGGGTTTTATAGTCCCTCATCCCTCCCACCAGAAGGGGCGTGGCCTTCATGGCATGGTTGACAGGAGAGAGAATCTCAACATTTTTAAAATACTAATAATTCTTTTATTTTTCATCGATGGCACAAATCCTTGGCACCTGATGAGCAGATGATTTCTAAAATGAATATACAGAACAGGAAGTGGTCAAGATCAGACTTTTAGTAATATAGGTAGATATTAACTTTGCAAGGCAGCATTCTGTAAATTTCTTCTGCACCCACTTCAAAGTCTCCACACCGTTTGTATAGTATGGCAACCTAAACTTCACACAATACTCCAAATGCAACCTAAACAGAGCTTTGTAGAGTTGCAACATAATGTCCCAATTCTTATATTCTATGATCTGTACTATCTGCCTTCTTCACTACTTTTTCAGGAAACAAATGGGTTTGGATCCCCAAATCTCTCTAATCGGCAACATTCCTTATTTCCCTCCCATTTACTATATTTGTCCTAACCCATTCTCCTATTCTGAAATGACATCACCTTGCACTTGATGGGATAAAATTTCATCCCCCTTACTTCTCTGTTCCACCCATATAGCCATACACCCATATTGTCATTGGACAATTCCCATTGGATAGGCTGCATTGGGAGTGGATGTTTCCAGTAGTGGGAGAGTCTAGGACCAGAGGGCACAGGCTCAGAATAAAAAGAGGTACCTTTAGAATGGAGATGAGCAATTTCTTTAGCCAGATGGTCGTGAATCTGTGGAATTCATTGCCACAGACGGCAGTGGAGACCAAGTCACTGGGTATTTTTGAAGCAGAGATTGTTAGGTTCTTGATTAGTAAGGGCATCAACGGTTATGGGGAGATGGCAGGAGAATGGGGTTGAGAGGGAAAAATAGATCTGCCATGATTGAATGGTGCAGCAGATTTAATGGGCCAAATGGTCTAATTCTGCTCCTATGCCTTATGGAATATCTCCTCTTAGTATCGCTGTGATGTTCTCACTGATCAAATGCACAACCCCCCCCCCCCTCTCTTACCTCTATCTCTTTTCCTTCTGGAGCATTTGTAGCCTGGAACATTGAGCTATCAGTTTTGTCCCTCCCTCAGCCCGTAATAGCTAAAATATCCAGTCCCGTGTTCCTATCCATACGCTGAGTTCATCTGCCTTACTTGTAAGAGCTAACTCGCTATCAAAACATGGAGGGGACCGGGGGACAGGGGAGACCCAATTTTTTGGTGTATGCGCACACTCACACACACATGCGCGAGGATTCGGAGGCTCAATCCAGCGCTAAATGCGGCTCAACTCTGCCTGTTTCACCGGGTTAACTACAGCCCTGACTGGACTGACGGGACATCAGCGCTGCTTCTCCACGTTGCCCATATTTCCCGCAAGCCCAGGCAGGTTAACCAGGCAGAGTTGAGCTGGGTTTAGCGCTGCTTCTCAGCGCTGGCTGTGGGCCTGGGGGCGCCGTGCCTGTCTGACTCCCGACCTCTCTGGCCACCCGTGGGGAGGAGCACTCGGGTGGGGATGGGACAGCGCCGGAGACCCGGCCGGGATCGATCCTGGCAGTGGATGAGGCGCAGGTCTGTGCCACGTCTCCCTCCTCCAATCACTGCACTCTATCCTCTACCCTCCCCACTCCTCCCTCCTCCAATCATCGTGCTGAATCATCATGTCCCGCCGCCATTGCCTGCTGACCGACGTCTCTCTGGTCCAATCACCGCCCTCGATCAGCAGTCCTACCTCCACTGTCTCGCGGAAAGCGGAGATTTTAAAATCCGGATTACAAAAACTTCCCCCGCCTCTCAAAACATGGGGGGGACGTCCCCTCTGGTCCCCCCGTGTTTTCCGCCCCTGCTTACTTGCCAGGACCCGTGCATTGCACAAATGCAATTTGAATCCACAGACTTCTCTTGTTCCCTGCCATGCTCCAACCTGTCCTGTCCACTGAAACCTGTTTCTACATTTGCCTCAACCTTCTTATCTGTTTCACTAAACACATTCTCTTCACAAACAGAATCATGGTAATATACAATGATTAATGTTTTTATAAAGATACAAACATTTTGTTGATATCAAGTAAATGTCAATGGAATAGTGGTTTAACCACCTATACTACTATATTAATGATCAATAAAGATATAATACTAGTGCTTTATTGGAGTGGGAAGCTGCTAACCCTGTAGGTAGATGTTCAAATCAAATTTTAAGTATGCATTTGCTTCATGATTTGATGTTGTGACTTCAGCCTCATCTATCAAACAGACATAATAATCTGAAATCCCAAGGATTTTACAACCTCAGGATATCAACCAATTTAAAGATATTGATAGCTTCAAAATCTAGACTTGTTCTTTTAAGTAGGACATGTTCTGTAAAGATAACAGGCTGCAGAAAATGGATCTCATAGAAATAAAATTGAACACTGGAAAATGTACATTTCTTTCTCACCATCTCCCCATCTTTACCGAGAAATGAATTAGGTCTCATAATAATCTGTTATACATATCAACAAGTTTATATGTCAATGCCAATGGGTCATTTAACTGCTAGATGCTAATGCTATATACAACCTAAATGTTATCATGATAATAAAAGTACTGCATAATGATCGGCCTTGCCTGACCCATTTGCTTGACGCTGCTCTTTTAACTGCAACACCAATGGCCTACCCCACCCTTGATACTTGCAGTCACTTTTTCAGGGTGGAATTAATCTTAGAGATGGCTGTTGAGTATGGTATAAGATTACAGCTTAACCGTTGTGCAGTTTTGTTGCAGATGATATTTGTGAATGTCTACTTTAATTCTACTCAGCACGCCTCCCTTTCGTGGGAAAATTAGGTTTTGCTTTGAGGATACTTTAAAGCATTCTACTCTTTTCATAATCATGCAGATAAGCATGATGCAGAGGGTAGAAATGCATCCAAAAGAGATTCAAAAGGATAAAAGGTTTGTGAAAATACCTTAGTGTCACACATGTTGAAGCATAAGCATCTTTATTGTGTAGTTCATCATTACATATGCAGTACATCACACGTTCAGTCTACTGCACCTACTACCAGGCAGCAGGCGAGTATTTACACTATACATCATATAATTAGGTTAGTTATAATTACTAAGCATTCTGATTGGCTAACATGCAATAGACACATTTTGTATTGTCTCTAATTGTGTACATGTGGGGGGTGGGGGGGGGGGAACCTTTTAAATCTCTTCCCTGCACGGGAGGCCCGACCTTTTCCCTGTCGGGTCTCCGTTGTCATTGGGGCCTAGCACTGTGGAGCGGCCTCCGATCGGGACAACCTGGGGACTCCAGTCGTGGGGCTGGCCGGCCTCGGAGCGTGGGGAGCGGTGGTGGTTCGCCGCTGCGGCCCGATCCCAGAGCTCCAGCTCCACCTGCAGCTGCAGACCGGTGGACTGTCGGGATATCGGGAGCTCGCGGGTCCGGGTGGGAGACCGCTCTCCGGAGCTCCCGCAACACAACTTATCCAGCCCTTGTCGTGGGGTTGGAGGGTCCCGGAGCGGGGCCATACATCGCCCGGCGCGGCTCTAATGGCCGCGGGACATTGCAGTGGGACATTCCAGCGCCCGCCGGGTGCTCCAACTTTATGACTCTGGGCCTAGAGCGGGGCCGTACATTGCCCGGCGCGGCCTCAATCACAGGCCTTCCATCACAGTGAGAGGGGATTCACTGTGATGGATGTTTGTGTGATTTGAATTGTTGTTGTCTCTGAGGTTCAAATGACAAGTAATAAAATCAAAATCAAATCAAAATCTACATCTCTTCTTGTATACATGAAAAAGCAACTAAGGCATTTCAAACTATAAACCAAGTAAATAATAATGGTTAAACATAATAAGGGTTAAACATAACCGCCATATCTAATAGGTGGCCTGCTAACCCGCCCGGTCCTCGTACGGTATGGCGCTGCCTCATCAATCTTTTCCTCCGAAAAGTTGGGGGCTGGGGTAGTTAAATCTGTGGGTCTGTGGGGAGAGACCGCAGGGGAACCTGGGGTGGAACGTCGCGTGGATCCCGGGGTGCCGGTTACAAAAGGGGACGCAGGGACAGACCGACGCGGGGAGTGGGCGGACCCGGTAGCGGCAGGTGCTGGAACGGCTGCAACAGGTGTTGATTTAAACATGAGCAGTGGGGCATCAGGACCCTGCGATGCCGGACGCCATTCCTTCACAGGAAGGAGATGTTGACGGATGCATCTATAGAGGACACCATCGACTTCGACCAGGTAGGAGCGTGGTTCCTTAGAGGGACCGTGAATGTGTCCCAGTTTGGTATGTCCTTTATCTGTTTGCAGTCGTACCACTTGGCCTTGTATAAGTGGTTTGCTGGTCTTGTCATAACAGCGTTTCTGTGTGTCCCGATTAAACTGTACACGCTTCTGTATTAGGGCAGGAGGGCAGACTTTTGGTCGTAGCTGTTTGGCTGTTGCTGGGAGACAGGCAGTGGAGGACGTGTCTGGTGGGACATCAGCCGCTGGGCTGGAGAGCCGAGAATGTTATCCCTTGCAATGTTTCGCAGGTTTAGCAGGTCCAGGTAGACGTCAGATTTAGCTAGATAGGAATGCTCCATGAGTTGTTTTGTGCTCCGAACAGTACGCTCGGCAAGTCCATTGGACCTTGGGTATTCCAGGCTGCTGGTGACATGTTGGAAGTTCCACCGTTTTACAAAATCTTTAAACTTTTGGCTGGTGAATTGAGTTCCGTTGTCAGTCTGAAGGCGAACTGGTACCCATGCACAGAAAGGTGTATTTTCAGCTTTTGGATCACTATTTCTGGTGATTGTTGATAGAAAGTCAATTTCAAACCAGTTAGAGTATGAGTCCACTAACACAAGGTAGTGTTTCCTGTGCCATTCAAAGATATCAGCAGTCACTGATGACCATGGTAGAGAGGGAGCTGGCTGGGATAGGAGGGGCTGCTTCTGCTGATGCGGTGATTGACTTTTGCAGATCGTGCACGATTCTGTTTTCTCACGTATGTACTTGGTCATCCCGGGCCAATTACCTCCTTGTGACCCTTGGCAATTATTCCGTCCTGTAACACGAGTTTGTCACGGACCAGGAGGTAGGGTCGTATTTCCAGCGGGGTGCTTGACTGCTTGTTTGGCCACCCGCCTCTTATGACGGAGGTCAGGAGCTGTGAGGTTTTGGCTGCAGCTGTGTGTTCGGTAAGGTGGCACAGGTGATCACTGGGCACGAACGATACGTTCAGGACAGAGAATTCGTCCTGTTCAAATGGGTGTCGTGCGCTGGTGGTGCGCGGGGCTCTGGATTGCGTGTCTGCGATGTGCATGTCGTTACCTTTTTTGTAAACAATGCGGAAGTCAAACCGTTGTAACTGCATCATCATTCGCTGTAGTCGAGCTGGGGCAGCATGGATAGGCTTGCTCAGGATGGTGACTAGTGGCTGGTAGTCGGTTTCACCCATGAAGGTTTTGCCAAAGATAAAGTCTTTAAATTTTGAACAGGCAAAACCCACGACGAGCAGTTCCTTCTCTATCTGAGCATAGTGTTGTTCAGTTTCAGTCAGGGTGCGTGAAGAATAAGAAATGGGCATCACGTCGCTGTCGAAGGATGTTTGTAGACATGCTGTGCCTAGCCCATACTGTGCATCGCAGGTGATAGTGACTGGCAGATTGAAATTGAAGTATGCCATTGTAGGCGCGCTAGCTAGCTGTAGTTTTAAAGTCTCGAAAGCTCTTTGGTGTTGTGGGTATCAAGACCATGCATTGTCCTTGTGGGTCAGTTGTCATAGGGGAGCAGAAAGTTCACTGAGGTTGGGAACTTGCCCAAGTAGTTGACCATGTCAAGAAAGTTGTAAGCTGGTGACATCGGTTAGGACCAGCAGCTCGTTGATGGCTGCAGTCTTTAGTGGATCAGGTTTTAATCCGTTGCTGGTGAACACGTGATCGACGTATGTAACTTTGGAGAATCTGAACTTGCATTTCAGAGGGTTGAGTTTCAGATTAATGTCTCTGGCACGGTTCAATATTTTTTTCCGGTTGGCATCATGCTCGGTCACATCGCGACCGTGTACTAGGATGTCGTCAACAATGAATAGTTGTTCCATTGCACGCTGAAAGACTTCGCTAGCAGAGTTGTTACCAAAGGGCAATCTTAAAAACCTGTAGCGGCTGAACGATGTGGCAAAAGATGTTAGGGCAGACGATGCTCGGTCCAACGGGATTTGTCAGAAAGTGCTTTTGGCATCGAGGACTGAGAATAATGTTGCATTGCCAATCTGTGCCGCTATGTCCTCAGTGGTTCTCATCGGATAGTGTTGGCGTTTGATTTCTGTGTTTAAATCTTTAGGGTTGATGCAGATGCGTAATTCTTTCTTATCTTTTTTTTGTGGTGACGACCATAGTGGAGACCCAGTCCAAGGGTTCACTTAGCTCGGCAATGACTCAGATGGAGATCATATGCCTGAGTTTGGTGTGTTTCCTCTCACGCATGCCATGGGGGACGCGGTGAGGTGCACGAACTATTGGGGTTACAGTATGATCTACAGTGATCTTGTATAGCGTAGGCAATTGGCCAAGCTTGTCGTCACATAAGTCTTTATAGTTGGATAGCATCTGTTGTGTTGGTTCCTCTGTCAAACAGAGTTTGTGGACAGCACGCCTGAAATAAACCAGACCCAGGTCGTGGCATGCATTAATGCCAAGCAAAGTTTCTGAGTTTGGTTGGACAATGTAGAAGATTAGGTTTTTTGTCTGCTTGTTGACAGTGCACTTTAAATCTGCTTTACCCAATGGGCGGAGAACTTCCCCCCGTAAGCATTTAGGGTGGAGGAGTCTTTTTTCATGAGTTTAGTGGTTCTTATCTTGTTGAACTCTTTGAGTGACATTACGTTCACTCTGGCGCCATTGTTGACTTTGGCATTCAAAGCCTTGGTCTGGTAGTGGTGCCTATCATGGTCACTGCAGGATCCATCAGTTTGCCTGGGGAGCGCAGGTTTAGGGAGAGTACGGTAGAGTCAGTGTCTGTTATCGGAATCATTCCAGTGGGAAGCATCGTCTTGTTCTTGGGAATCAGAATCAGGCAGATCTTGTTGAATCAGGTGCAGATTAGTCCTTGAAGCAGTGCTCCCACGCGACCTACAACAATTAGCAAAGTGGTTGAGTTCCTTGCACTTATGACAGACTTTCCCATGGGCAACGCAGAATTGGCGCCCCCTAGAGTGGAAATGGTTGTAGTTTGGGCATCTCGTGGCAGGCACATTTGGACCTCTGCGGGATGCATTTTAAAATTTCTGCGGGGAATAGTTAGCTAGATTTACATTATGTTGTTGTTGAGGACTGTTGGCGTCAAAATCAGCTAGTGGGGCTACAGTTTCTGCCATTCGACATGCATGAATGGCTTGCTCTAGTCAGTTCAGCGTTCCGCAGCAATTCAGCTCTTAGCTTGCGGTCGTTCATTCCTCCCACAATTTTATCTCGCACAAGCTCATTTGTCAACTCACCGAAGTGGCACCGTGAGCTGATGTGTCTTAGGTCGCTGATAAATCGTTCCACAGGCTCATCAGCCTGTTGCTGTCGGGCAAAAAATCTTGTTCTCTCAAGTATGCGATTCGATGGCAGGTCACACAGTTCTATAAACTTTCTCAGCAGAATTGCTGGGTTGTCGATAGTCTCAGCTGGCACCACCACCAGACCGTTCACGTTGAGGTGTGCTGGTGAGAATTCAAAGGAGTCAGCGCGGATCATAGCTTCCGGACCCGCTAGATTCAACAGTAGCGATGCCTTTAGGTCATCGAGGTCGTTTTGGTGAATGATGCGGACATAGTGAGCATAGTCTCGCTCAAACATTCGCCAGCCCTCAGCTATATTAGAATCAAACACAAGCGGGCTTGGCTTTCAACAAGAGTTAGCCATGTCGTCAAAATCACTCACAAATAAAAACTGATAAACAAAATAAATTGCAGTAAACAGACGCGGGCTCGACCCAATTTTCTGACACCATGTAAATACCTTAGTCTCACACAGGTTGAAGCACAAGCATCTTTAATGTCTAGTTCATCATTATATATGCAGTACATCACACATTCAGTCTACTGCAGCTACTGCCAGGCAACAGGCGAGTTCTTACACTATGAATCATATAATTAGGCAGAGTTATAATTACTAAGCATTACTAAACATGTGAAATAGCCAATCTACAGCTTGGCTCAAGCAGAAGTCAGCAAAGTATTACATTATTTTGAAAGTAATAGTAGTATTGCTCAGGGTGAGAGAGAAACACTTGTGGCAGATTTTGTTACTCCATCTGTAGATATTTTGAGAAGATGGTGAAAGGTCTTTATCAGAGGATAGTGCTTCATCAGAAAATATTAATTAAAAAAACATGCGAGGCTTAATGCTTCACCAGTAGGGACTATAATGATTTTCTGCTCCTGAAAGTAAATAATCCAGTTTTTATGGTCAGCCTTTCTGTCATGAAGCCAGAATGATCAGATTTATTAAATTCAGTTCCATCAGTTTCAAGGAATAATAAAACCCATGACTAGCTACTGCAGTGGATCCTGTACATAGTACACACTGTAGCTAAATGGAAAATGATTAAGATGGCACAAGGGCTGCCAAACCTGTGGACTGCAATGTTCTGAATGGCATTTGGGCTTTTGAGGCTGGAAAGACTTTGGAGTGCCAAGGTGAGCATACAAAATGTTCTCAGTCTCTGACCTGCTCCAGCAGTGAGGATTAATATTCCCATTGAAGATCAAAAAGTAGTGTTTCTCTTGCTGGAGATGGTTATTGATTAGTATGATGGTGCCTGTCACCAATCAGCAAATGCATGAACACTATGCAGGTCTTGCTACATTCAAATATGCAGGTCTTACTACATAGACTTTTATTATTTAAATAATTGCAAAAAGAAATTAGCATTGTGCAGCATCAGCAAAAACCTTCAGATCTAACCTTTTGATAGAGGGTGGGATAAAGCAATTGAATACATGTTGACCTACATTCCTGCCGTGAGGAACATAAAATATCCTGGAACAGTTATGATTGATGTTCAAAATCTATTAAAAAAAAAGTAGCTAGAGTCTCTGGTAGACTCTAGCTACTGAAAAGTTTTTGCCTAATCTCAAATGGTTTCACTTTTCCTAGACTTCAGTGCTACCACACTTAGATGAATTATGCATTAATGTCAATATCAGCTTGTTTCCAAATTATTCCATGGCAACATTTCCAATAGATCTATCGAGCCTTGGTTTCCATTTGTAGCACCTACCTGCAATGCCTCCTACATCGTCCTCAATGAAAGCCCCTGAATCCCCACCCATTCCTCTTCAACAACATCAGGTGTGCATGGGCACTCCCTCTACTTCAGGTCAGGCGTATAAATGCTTAATGGAGCCTGCAGCCTAAAATCCAGGTACACATAACACAGATCTGAATTCATAAATGATTAAAAATGGATAGAATTAATAGTTTGTTGCAGAGCCTCTTGCATTCTCTTCATCCCTTTATTGAGGGATATTTGCAGTTAATTAGTTCCTTGATCTCCTGGACATTCTAATCAAACTGGTCCTGGTTTTTCTTATCCCTTCATGAGTGCCAATTCTAGCTGATTTCAAGGCATCCCATGAACCGTGGACACTTTGTGGGCTGAGGGTTTAATTTAGTTTAGAGATACAGCGCAGAAACAGGCCCTTCGGCCCAGCAAGTCCACACCAACCCGCAATCCCCGCACAGTAACACTATCCTACACACACGAAGGACAATTTACACAAATACCAAGCCAATTAACCTACATACCTGTATGTCTTTGGAGTGTGAGAGGAAACCGAAGATCTCAAAGAAAACCCATGCGGTCACGGGGAGAACATACAAACTCCGTACAGACAGCACCCATAGTCGCGATCGAACCCGAGTCTCCGGCGCTGCAAGCTCTGTAAGGCTGCAACTCTACTGCTGCGCCACTGTGGCCGCCCACGGTTGATAGGTTAAACGTGAGGATTTGTCTATGTCTGACTTTTCTGTCAGTAGTCTATAACTGAGTCACATTGGATGATTGAATGAGGAATATATTCTTTGGAGAATATATTTGCACCTTTGCTACTTTAGTTGCTTCTTGCAGGTTAGGACTTTACTGAAAGTGATACCGTTTGCCTGTAGCCAAGCTTCTGCAATTAAATTGCCATCTACGAACAGGAAATTGCTTTGGTGATAAATATAATTCTGTATGCTGTTTGGTTGACTTTGGCTCCGATTTGTAGTCTCTATCGGTTGGTCATGTTCAACCAATGTTTGACCAGTGTCTTGGACGACACATCCACAGATATTAGTAAACAAAGGCCTAAATGGCCTTCTCCATGGAGGATCAACTGGATTGGTAATGAATCTGATGCATCAGTTGATATCTGGTGGTTGATCTAGTTCTATTCTTGTACATTTTGTGTTGCAGTTTGATGCAGCTGAGTAGCAATCTTAGCTAATTCAATTAGCAATTAACATTTACCAAGACTGTTATGGGTCACTTGTAGGGCATACCTGGTAATTACAACAAATTTCCTTTCCTAAACAACAAATGTAAACTAGTTGGGTCTTTTTTCTGGTGATTGAGTCACTATAGCTAATATTTCTATTCCAGCCCTATTGAGTTAATTAATATTTATAAACTGGTTTATGAAAAGAAAACCATATTTGATAATTTGTTGAAGTATTCTGAGGATGCAACATTGGGTGGATTAAAAAAACAGTAGATGTAGTGGATTTTGATTTTGATAAGATACAACATCAAATGGCACTGCCAAATACAAGTGAGCAGAAACTTGGAGGCAAGAGAATGGTGTGGATTTTCAGATTCGGTGATCTGTAACTGGTGGAACGCCACAAAGATCAGTGCCAATATCTCAATAATGTATAATCAATGTTAATGACCTGGTTGAAGGAACTGAATGTATTGTATCCAGATAGGTGAATGAAAAAAATATGAGGACACTGAGAACCTACAAAGTTATTGACTTTGAAAAATGCATTAGTATTTAAATGAGAACTACAAAATGTTGTGCCACAGGATTCGGGAGTCTATGTACTGTACATAAATGAAAAGGAATACCATGTAGGTACAGCGAGTAGTTGTCAAGGCCAATGGAACGTTGGCCTTTATTGTAAGGGGTATGAAGTATAAAGGCAGGAACGTTTTGTTGCAAATTTATAGGGTGCTGGTGAGTCAGCAATTGAATTACTACATACTATATTTAAAACATAATATAATTGCATAGTAGGCAGGTAAAGATGGTTCACTAGGTTGATTCTTAGAATGATGCCGTTGACACACTTAATCCTTATTTTGATACAGAAGGTCATTCAGCCCATTGGAAATATGCCAGGTTTCACAGTAGCAATCCATTAATCCAATTCCCCACTTCATATTTCAGTGTAACACTGCAACTCGTCGTCTCTCATATTAGCCGATCAACTCCCCTTTGATTCCTTTTGCCTTTAACCTACACTATTTATAGTGGCTAATTGATCTACCAACACATCTTTAAGACGTGGGAGAAAATTGGAACAGCCAGAGGAAACCCATATGGTCACTAAGAAAATGTACAAAGTTCACACGTGGCACCAAAGGTCAGGATCAATCCAGCGTCCCTGGAATTCGAGGCATTAGCCATGCCACCTAGAATAAAGGAAGGCTGAACAGATAGGCCTATACTACAAAGTTATCTGATTGAAGCATGTAAGATTTTGAGGTGCTTGGGCAGAGTTGGTTCTGAGAGGATGGTATCTTTGGTACTAGTATCTAGAAACTGGAGGAACAGGAGGGGGGCATAGTTTCAGAATAGCAATCTGAAGAAATTTCTTCTTTTAAAAGGTTATGAATCTTCAGAATGTACTACTCCAGGAACATTCAGAGGTGTCCTGTAGCATGGAAACAGCCCTTATGTACCTATACCAATCCCATTTCTCAGTACTTAGCCTGTCATGTTTCAAGTGATCATTTAAATACTTAAATATTAAGGGAGTAAGTACCTGGCTCTCAGAATTGTTTTCATTAATTCCTCTCTCATTAATGTTGGAGCTTTGAAGTCAGAGTCAATATCTTGAAAGAAGAGATTGCCAGATGCAAACTAAAAGAGATCCTCCAAGGGTTTTTTTTTTGGGGGGGGGCTCAAGAGTGGTAATGGGGCCAAGACTGAATGAGCCATGAGTGGCAGAGCAGGTTCTAGGAGCTGATTGGCCTGTTCTTATTTCTTCTACTCTTTATAAACCGCTGTGCTGGGATTTGAACTTGGTTTTCTAAATCATTTGTCCAAATCTCACAAGAACAGGAGTGAACTATTCCTGTTCCACATAATAATGAAGGAATGGTGATACAGTGATATATTTCCAATTCTGTATTGTATGTGACTTGAACAAGAGCATGCAGGAGTACATCTCCCACAGACTTGGAAAGTGTTGCTAGAGTAGTCTCATGAAACAATTGCTTTCATTTTCTAGACGATACACACTGCAGCAGTTGTGTATTAATGTTGTAAGAAATTGACACAATAGGTAGTAGAGCACCAATCAAGTGGGCTGCTTTGTGGGATGGTGTTGAATGTCAATGGTAAGGGGGTTCAGCTCCTATTTATTTAAGACAAGCATTGCCTGTCAATTTTGTGGGCAAATATTAATTGCCTGAACACTGTCTAGATCTTGCTGCACACAGGCAAGGACTGTGTTATTTGCTGATGTGTCAAGAAAGGAATTAATCACTGTGCAAACATTCTGACCTTATGATGGAAGGAAGGTCAATAATGAAACAGCAAAATATGGTTAGTTTTAGGAAACAACCATATATCCATATGACTCTAACCTTTGGAACATTTCACATGAAGCACTAGTTTCTAGTACCCCATTCAGTCAAATCTTATGCTAATGTCAGAACAGTCTCTTTTAATTCATCTCTGGAATTCAGCAAACTAGGTATATAGGCAGTTTACTGCCAATTGAGAATAAACTGATAGGGTAATAATTAGCCAGATAACATTTGTTCTGTTTTTTTAAATTAAAATGACACACCAATAAAGTTTTTCTAGATAGATGTCAGCATTATAACTGTATTGGAACATATGGTCAATGAGGTCAATATGGTCAATGGTCGCTGTACGTAAGGAGCACGACGCTTCAGTATTCAAATTGGATATTAGCTGGTTTCTTTACTTATGGTGTATCCAGCGCTCTCAAACATTTCTTGGTCTTACAGGGAATGAATACCATAGGTTTCATTATGGCCTCTGTAATGGGGCAGATCTTAGATGGAATAAAGATGGATCATCCACTTGGCATAGTTGGTGGATTTATAGATGGCACTGGAGCCGTGCTTAGCCACACCGGAATGGGTATAAAGAGAGTAGTGCAGGGGGCTAAGCACACAGTCTTCATGTGCACATGTGTTAATGGTCAATGAAGAGATCTTATTACCATTCAGCACTGGTTGATATACTTTAACCTGAAATATTAACCTGCCTAATCTGGTGTTTCCAGTACTTTTTGTTTTTATTTCTGATTTCCAGCCCCTGTGGTTTTTGTTCATTGACTATCATTTATATAAGTTGGCATCAGGCCAGAAGAACTGTTTTGCCAAATACATATTAAAAAATGAAGCCAATAATCAAACTTTTTATATAGTCATATAGCTAAAGGTGTTTTGCAAAAAAAGTACAAATTCTTCCAATTCATTATTATTTCCCACATATTAATAACAGCATAATAGGAGTCACTTTTGCAGGGATGAAAAACACCTCCTCCAGTTATGTTATTATTTTCTGACCAACTATTGAAATCTTATGAAAGCTTATCCAAATCTTATGAAATTAATATGCAGCAGACAGAAGTACAAATAATTGAACATGGTACATTATTTTTTTATAAAATGCAGGGTGTTGATAATGATTGCAATTTAAATTGAAAAATGTTCAATTTTCAATCTTGGCTTGGGGCACCACCCTCAACATACTGCTCCTACATGTTTCAATAGTCTCACAAATGCTAAATCAGGCTTCACTCGACATATTTCATGTTTCAGAATTCTTTGTGACATAGGAAGGAGGCCAGTCAACCCATTGAGTCAATGCCTACTCTCATAAATATCCCATTAATCCCATACCCTAATTTATTTTCATTGTTAACTATTTGTCTTACATGCTCATCAACTCTCTCCCCTCCTCCCACTTCTGCTACCCAGCTACTCTGGAAGTAATTTACAGTAGCCGACTAACCTAACAACTAGCAAATTGGCGTAATGACCCAGTTCCGTTTGCCTGCATTTGGCTCATAGCCGTTGTTTCCACTTCCTAGTTTCCTCTGTCAGTAATTCAAGATGCAGACAACTATGAAAATTTTTATTCTTCTTCTAAAGTTATTTATTCTAAAGTTATTCTAAGTTATTCTAAAGTTATTCTTCTTCTCACTCCTTTTCGAGCTTGTAAAGAAAAGGTGTTGGACATTTAAATTTTGCTTTATGCTTTTCATTGCTTTGCAAATATTGCCTGGATTTGTTTGACAATTGTTTGACAATTTCGATTTTGTTGTTGTTATTTATTTCTATTTATGTCTTTACTTGTTCGGAACAAATAAACAAATAAATAAATAAAATTTTGCCCATGGCATCCCTCTTAAATCTCCCCATTTGATCTTGAACCTATGCCCTTTAGTTTTACAATCCTCTACTCTGGGAAAAAGAATGTGAGTATTCAGTTTATCTATATCCCTCATGATCTTGTACAGCTCAATGAGCCTCCACAGAAAAATGTCCCAGCCTATGGAATTGAGTACAGAGAAATGCAAAGTTTTGCATTTTGGGAAGTTTTCAAGGGCAGAACCCACACAGTGAGAGGGTTTTAGCGAGCGTTGTCAGGCTTTAGGGAGTGCTGTGGAGCAGAGGGATCTAGGAGTGCAGGTGTATAGTTCCTTGAAAGTGGCATCACAGGGAGATAGGGTGGTCAAAAAGGCTTTTGGCACATTGACCTTCATCAGTCAGAATATTCAATATAGAAGAGGACATGTTACAGTTGTATAAGTCATTGCCTAGGCCACATTTAGAGTATTTTATTCAGTTTTGGTCATCATGTAATAGGAAAGATGTTGTCAAGTTGGAAAGGGGGCCGAGTAAATGCACAGAGTGGTGGTATCGAGAACCAGAGGAAATAGGTTTACGGTGAGGGGGGAAAGATTTAATAGGAACCTGAGAGGTAACTTTTTTTACATAAAGGGTGGCGGATATATGGAATGAGCTGTCGGAGGAGGTAGTTGAGGCAGGTACTATCATAACATTTAAGAGACAATTGGACCGGTATGTGGATAGGTTTAGAGGGTTAGGTAGGACAAGTGCGGGCAGGTAGGACCAATGCAGATGGGGCATGTATGGGACTAGTGTAGATGGGGCATGTTGGTTGGCGTGGGCATGAGAAGTGGCAAATGAAGGGCCTGTTTCCATTCTGTGTGACTCTATCCAACATCTTGCTATAGCTGAAGTTAACATCCTGGTGAATCTCTTTTACACCAGAACAGTACATAGTACTCCAAGTGTGGAGACATATGAAGAACATACAAATTCTCTGCAGAAAGCACCAGAGGTCAGAATCGAACCTGGGTTGCTGGAGTCATGAGACTTGCAGTACACACACCACTGTTCTGTCCTATAATAAATTGCTCCAAATTGAAAACGTGCAAGGAAATACATCTAGAATTCTTCTGGCAAAGAACAACAATTCTGGCTTTATATTACCTATTTCAACTTTGTAATACCGTTACACATTCTATTGTTGAATTGACAGGTTAGGAAATTCCAATGCAGAGAAACCACACTTCACACGTGGAAAGTAAAAACCATGTCTGATATTGGTTTCAGTCAACATTTCATGCTAATTTCAATGAGAATTCTTGGATTGATCAGATGCCAAATATCTAATAAGGGTAATAATAATAATATTTTGTTTTCACTTTTGAAAACAATTCCTATGCAATTAATGGAGTTCGGTGCATTTCACTGAACATGAATCATTTGAATTCTTCAAATGTAAGAATTATAGTATAATCTAAAGATAGGAACAAAGTATAAAATATAAAAGTAATACAGGTGAAATTTGAACTTCTAAATAAATTAAGTTTGATTTTACTAATCAAAAAAAATGAACCAAATCCTTCATTTTGTGGGGTTTTACCAGCTTTGTACCAGTTTTGGTGAAAGTTCAGTGGTACACTGGAGGAAAAGGCTTTAACAGCTAATATTATTTTTCCTGGGAATCCCATCAGTGACACAGAACTGTGCAGTTTTTTTTCACAGTTCTAAGTAATACATATTTTTTACATTTTCTGTCAACACAAGAGACAATTAAGGTTCAACATTCAGATATTTGGAGAAATCTTGGTTATAATGAGACAAGGGACAATCTTGAATATTGGATGACCACCTGCCTGAGCATGCGTGCCTGCTGCACTAATCATTAACTCCTTTCTGAGAGAGAGAGAGCTGGTGACAAAACACATATCATTTTGCTTTATTTCATATACACATCAAAATGTACATTAAGCTATAGCGTCATTTTAACTTCAATTTGTACAAATAGGCAATAGTTGAAATGATATTATAGAGCAAATTATCTTACAACTACCATCTTTAAAGAGGCCTGTTCCTGGATGGCTGAACTAGTTACATGTTGTGAAGCATATTTTGAGGAAAAAAACATGTTTCAGGTCATGGCCAATTTCTATATCTGGATGTAGATATTATTGTTATTTTAGTAGAGAACGGATTGTAATGTTGATTGATATTAATTTCATGAAATAAATAACACTGATATTAAACTTGATAGCTTGATCACCAAACTCAGCGGTCTTGGCATCTCCACCTCCCTCTGCAATTGGACACTGGATTTCCTCACTAACAGACCACAGTCTGTTAGGGTCAACAACCTCACCTCCTCCACTATAACACTGAACACCGGCGTGCCACAGGGCTGTGTGCTCAGCCCTCTCCTCTACTCCCTCTTCACCCATGACTGCATCCCTAACTATGGCTCCAACGCCATCATAAAATTTGCCGACAACACCACGGTGGTTGGACTGATCAGTGACAACGATGAATCAGCCTACAGGGAGGAGGTCCAGCACCTGACTACCTGGTGTGCCAACAATAACCTCGTCCTCAACTCTCAGAAGATGAAGGAAATCATTGTTGACTTTAGGAAGAACAGGGGGGGCAGACACACCCCCATCCATATAAACGGGACTGAGGTGGAGCGGGTCTCCAACTACAAATTCCTCGGGGTACACATCTCGGAGGATCTGTCCTGGTCCCTCAACACCTCAAAGCTGATCAAAAAGGCACAGTAGCGCCTTTACTTTCTGAGGAGGCTCAAAAAAGCCCATCTGTCCCCCCAGATCCTAACCAACTTTTACCACTGTACCATCGAAAGTATCCTGACCACCTGCTTTACAGTATGGTACAGCAGTTGCACAGTGGCAGACAGGAAGGCACTACAACGGGTGGTGAAAACCGCCCAGAACATCATCGGTGTCCCGCTCCCTGCCATGGATGCCCTCCACCGTAAACGGTGTCTGAAACAGGCCGGGAAGATCATCAAGGACCCCTCATACCCTAACCATGGACCGTTTGCCCTCCTACCATCAGGAAGGCGGCACAGGAGCCTCAGGTCCCGCACTAGTAGGATGAGGAACAGCTTCTACAATAACACCATCACACTGCTGAACTCAGAGTGCCGCCGATAGATTTCTCCAGTCTCTACATCCACAATGTCTGTATTCTGTATTTATTTTTCCATATTGCTATCACTACGAACCGACGCTAAACTGCATTTCGTTGTACCTATACTTGTATTTGTGCAATGACATTAAAGTTAAATTGAATTGAATTGAAACTTCACAATACTGTAACATGATCAATCAAAACCATTAATTGATATACCGCAATTGGTGTTTTTATGCGAAGACTTCGACAATTCTCAACATTCAGACAATATTTTTTTTGTGACGCCTGACTATATTGATCCCGATTTTCAAACGTACTTTGGCATGATTTTGTCAGGTTAAAAGGTGAAATGTTTGACTCTATTGTCTAATGATATCTCAAATGAATTTCTTCAAAATAATTTGAAAAATAGCGCGTGGAGAACATTCAAAAAGTTTTCTTTTAGTGTGAGTGGGGAAGAAACAAAGGAAGAGGTAAAAAATAACCCAAGTAGTAAATGAGCAATAATATTATTTACTCTGCATTGGAATATTAGTCTGAAGGTTTCAACCAGAAACGTTACCCATCCTTATTCTCCAGAGATGCTGCCTGACCCGCTGAGTTTCACGGCACTTTGTGTTTATCTTCGTTATATACCAGCATTTGCAGTTTCTTTCCACACAACAATATTACTATTAAGATTTGGACTATTGGATTTGCAATAACCCTGGTTGATTACATTTCTGAACCTGTAAGTTGCAAAGGCTAGATGCAGATTCCCCAAATAGTTCCTGTAAGTTGCAAAGGCTAGATGTAGATTCCCCAAATAGTTGCACTGAGCAAACTACCTTAACTACAGCACCAATTCAGAAAGGTGATTTAAAATTGTGCTGCAGCATGTATCATCCACATCCAGGGATAAACTGGGTCACTGTCGGAGAAAGGCTGCTAGCTGATTCCGATAAAATTTTGACTTTAGTCTACTTTGGTGAACGATATTGCAGAACTCCACTATGTGAAATCAGGTATCCAAAGTTATTTTTTAGAAGGCCTAATCCACTCAATGATACAGTGTAGTTGCTTTTGACATTGTACCTGGTAACTCCTCTGTTTATGATATCTCATTGATGTCATTAGCTCTGATTGCAGAGAGCCTGGTTCATTACATAATCTTCATAATTTATCTTTCTGAATTGTGAGAATTTACTAGATTGTGTATGATAAAAGTAGAAAGATAGCTTCTTGGGTTTCAAACAATTGTAAATAGTCTGATCAGATCAGATTGGTTTATTGTTATACACACCTCAATGCAATGAAATTCCTACTTCATATGAAGCTCAGGGAGGAAATTGTATACATACAGTAATGACAGTATAATACAGTAGTGGCAGTACACATCATGGCAGATGGGTGGCATTAGGCAATAGCTGAAAATTAATAGAATTAATTTATAAATTGGGAGCTTTGAGCACCACGCACATTCCGTCAATAGCCACTCTGGGAGCGTTTCAAGTTTGTCGATTCGGAAAGTTCCATTAATTTGTGTTTATGTAGTTCCAACAGAAAGGATATAAATTACTTGTCTCGCTTAGATAGAGCTTTGATATTCTATTTCATAGGGTACAGCTATCAGTATAAAAAACAAAAAAATAAGAAACTAATCGATTTTATGTGGAAAGAGGGTGTTGTAAAATTGATTGCACAATCATTTAATGTTTAAAAGATAAATGGACATAAACTCACCTAATCTAGATCAAATTGGAAAAGGGTAAAATATAACACGTATTAACTGTCTTATCTACTAACCCTTTTCTCCTTTCTTTCGCTAAATTGTTTACATTTTACTGCTGTATTATTTCATTTATTACATAAAACGACATGTTTCTGAAGTATCACATTGACTGTAAAGCTTTTGGGGATCTCTCACACATGAAATAAGGGCTCCATTTTGCTGGACTGGGCCACGTATTGCATTTGCACTCCCCTCAACTTTTGAACCCTACACCATCGTTCCCTACCCCAAACCCCACCACTGCTGGTCCTGTGGCTGCATCATGTGCTTTCTAACATTATCTCAGTGCCACTACTGAGCAGGTGCAATTAACCAATAGGTTACAAGTGGCTGACATTAAGATCCCATCCACAGGCCACCATGTTACCTTTCTGACTTCTGATGGTCAAAAAAATTTAGAAAATTGAAATTAAACCATAAATGTATTTAACACTTTAAGTTATACATGTTAATTTTAAAACATTAATATGAATTAAAGTTTAGAAAATTGTTTTACTCATTTTTATATGTAGTGAAGATCAGCAGTCTGTTTTGAATTTATAAGGCCACTTTAAATGATCCAGTAAAGTTTGGTTCAAAGACACAATACTTATTCAGACCAACACAAGTGCCCATTTTTTAATTTCTCTCCTGTGATATATAGAAATAAATCCTAATGTTAATTCCCAATTAGAGAATGTACATACTACTTTAGTTATTTATTGCAATTGGATCCAAGAACTATTTTTTTCCTCTCCTGTTTGGGTTCTCTGTAACATCTGTTATCAAGAAGGTGAAATTCTTTGATTGAAAACCTTTAGGAGCCACACAACAGTCTCTAGTCTCCCAATCTTTTACTAGCCTCTACTTGAGACCACAAGAATAGAAACATAGAAAATAGGTGCAGTAGTAGGCCATTCGGCCCTTCGAGCCTGAACCGCCTTTCAATATGATCATGGCTGATCATCCAACTCAGTATCCTATACCTGCCTTCTCTCCATACCCCCTGATCCCTTTAGCCACAATGCCCACATCTAACTCCCTCTTAAATATAGCCAATGAACTGGCCTCAACTACTTTCTGTGGCAGAGAATTCCACACATTCACCACTCTCTGTGTGAATTTGTTTTTTCTCATCTCGGTCCGAAAAGACTTCCCCTTTATCCTTAAACTGTGACCCCTTGTTCTGGACTTCCCCAACATCGGGAATAATCTTCCTGCATCTAGCCTGTCCAACCCCTTAAGAATTTTGTAAGTTTCTATAAGATCCCCCCTCAATCTCCTAAATTCCAGCGAGTACAAGCCGAGTCTATCCAGTCTTTCTTCATATGAAAGTCCTGCCATCCCAGGAATCAGTCTGGTGAACCTTCTCCATACTCCCTCTATGGCAAGAACGTCTTTCCTCAGATTAGGAGACCAAAACTGTATGCAATACTCCAGGTGTGGTCTCACCAAAGCCCTGTACAACTGCAGTAGAACCTTCCTGCTTCTATACTCAAATCCTTTTGCTATGAATGCTAACATACCATTCGCTTTCTTTACTGCCTGATGTAGCTGCATGCCTACTTTCAATGACTGGTGTACCATGACACCCAGGTCTTGTTGCATCTCCCCTTTTCCTAATCGGCCACCATTCAGATAATAGTCTACTTTCCTGTTCCTGCCACCAAGGTGGATAATCTCACATTTATCCACTGCATCTGCCATGCATTTGCCCACTCACCCAACCTATCTAAGTCACCTTGCAGCCTCCTAGCATCCTCCTCACAGCTAACACTGCCCCCCCAGCTACGTGTCATCCGCAAACTTGGAGATGTTGCATTCAATTCCCTCGTCCAAATCATTAATATATATTGTAAATAGCTGGGGTCCCAGCACTGAGCCTTGCAGTACCCCACTGATCACTGCCTGCCATTCTGAAAAGGACCCGTTTACTCCTACTCTTTGCTTCCTGTCTGCCAGCCAGTTTGTTATCCACATCAATACTGAACCCCCAATACCGTGTGCCTAATAGTTAATCCAAGACAAATAAAGCAACCGTACCATTGCGCTATTAGATGGGTATCAATGTTTCAAGAAGTAGCTGTATGCAATTATTTATTTAAAAAGAGTAACACACCAAAAATATGTTTCCTTAAAAATATTTTAATTGAACTTTTTGAGGAATCAGTGTTTCCTATTCCTATCTAAGCACGGGTCATGTAATGTGATAAAATTAGAAATGATCAAATTGGTTGCTATACTGCATAAAGACTGAAGAATCTCGAGTTCAGGACATTTCATTTGCAAAATAACAAGATTACATTGGAAAAATAGTATGGAAATGCCATTCATCCCATCTATGTTGGCCTTTACATTCTAATTGAGCAACCTCCTGTCTTTCTCTTCCAAACCGATCAGCATAACTCTCTATTCCTTCTCCCTCATGTTTGTTCACCGCTCCTTCATATTGCATGTGATAGTGAACTTCACCATTTCACAACTTCTTGATAACTATCTTATATTACTGTCCTCCAATAATAATCATGCTTCTGAATGGTTGAAGTATTTCCAATTATTTTTTTATGAAATGTTTTCATTTCCAAAGGATGAGTTTGTATTCCGTGCTCATGTGCATGCTCTTCATGTTCCTTCAGCCTCACAGACTCACTATTCAATGCCTTTATGATCTGCACTTCCACTTCAGCCTTCTCCATATCCCCACTTTAAAAACAGTGTTCCTACCTCTCAGATGTTAAGGATCGAAAGTATCATCAACTTTTAAATACATATTTCTGGATCTTTACTTTTCTGTAATCCAATTATTTTCCTCCCGCTTTCCTATTTCTGATCAACCCCACTATCCTTGTTGATTTTATATCAGTTTGACACTAAACACTTCTTCTGCTGGATTTGTCTCTAAGGCCACTTCTCCCTAGTTTTCATTATGTTCAGAATTCAGATTTCTCACTTTGGACCCCTGAAATCTCCAGATGTTTTCAATACAAATTACTGATAAGACATCAATCATTTCTATTTTTCTAATGTGCTCACTCACTCAAACCTACTCTGAATTCACAACATTTCATGAACACCATAACATGAACACTAAAAGGAGGGATTTATTTTTTTGGCAAACCAACCTATACCTTACCAACTTATTTATACCCCTTATAAACATCATAATTATTTTTCACTGTGAGATGTGTCATTTTCTATAGCATCCAACCTCAACACAAAATCCATGTCTCTCTGCTGGATAGAGTGAACCTGGCAGTTTAAGAAGGAACATTGAGCTGGCAGTAATCATAATATGATTGAATTTATATTCAGCTTGAAGAAGATTGGGTCCAAGACTAGTAATTTAAAACAAAATTGGGACACCTGTGAATGCATGAAAGTAGAGCGAGCTAAAGTAAAATTGGCAAATTAGGTGGAATTTCAATATTGCAGATTTTCTGGTCTGTCCCTGGGGTCTTTGATCTCTGTCCCAGCCACTACCTGGACTTTATTTCATTTCAAATATATAGTTTACTCATAATAGGCAGGATATACAATTGGTAAATGTATCCTCCTTCATTTATTATACCAACAATTCAATACATTCAGGTACCACTGGATTTAGGAACAGTTTCTTCACCACTCTTATCAGATTCTTGAATGGACATCTCATATGCTAAGGATGAAGTCTCAATTTTCCTACCTTGTTGCGGCCCTTGCTCTCTTTTAACCTGCAGTTTCTCTGTAGATGCACTACGATTAATTTTCGGCACAGTATTTATTTTCTCTTTTGCACTACCTGATGTACTTATGAATGGCATAATTTATCTGAATAGCTTTCGAATTTCATTGTACCTTAATTGATGCACGTGACAATAAACTGACCTTTGAAATCAAGGTTTTTCACTATATCTCCTTCACACATGACAATAATAAACCAATACGCCAATGTAACTCGTGTTTCCTCCTTAAATAATATACCCATGAAGTGGTTGACATGCTGGTACACAGGACCCAGATCCTCAACATCCAGTGGCACATGACCCTAGACAATTAGTTTTTTCCCACAAAGCTGTTGCAGTGGATGCATTAAACTTTAGTGCATTCCGCAGCATGTACTCTTGTACCTTGGAATGTGCCAGTTGGCAGTATTCGTTCCTTACACTAGAAGACCGACACGTTTTGGGCAGACTATACTTGGGTATGTTACAAAACTTACCTTTAGCGGCGCTGCAGTTCTGCCACTGCCCGTGTGCGTGGCTTTGGCGCCTTTGAGAGGGGGGCTGGTTTAAAATGCCGTTTTTCTCCAGACCATTCAAATCAATCCAACTCAGGGGATTTAGTTGCTGAAGAGAAATCGCTCCGACATTTGTTTTATGAAGTTATTTTTAAACTACGCTGAATAATGTATTAGCATGAGTAATTTTAAAATAATCTTCTAAAGCCGTGAATACCGACAACAGGACAGATCTTACGTAGGGGACAAAAGAAGGTACAGTTTATTTTTACATAAAAACATGCTTCTTAGGAAGCCTTTAATCAAAATTTAATGTTGCGAAAAGGTGACAAAAAATATATACGAACCGGCAGTACTTTTCCCGCCGACTAGGGGGTAAATTCACTGCAAACCGCAACGTTCCAATCCATCGCGTTCCACTAAAACCCACTCGCAAGTTGATTTAAATGGCCATTAATTTACGGGAATTAAACACTAAATTCCTTCAATTTGGCCTATAAATTCATGACAATGAGATTTAAAAATCATGTTATATTGTGAATTATTGTGTGAATTATTATTTGGACACTTAGGTTTTTTTTAATGTTAACCTTTTCGTAAAAAATGGATAGATGTTTAGATCTAGTAATTGAATTTTGTAATTAGCTACAATTAGGTAACTAACTAATTATATGCTTTAATTTGAGTTCATCCAAGTAAGATCGTTTCATATTTGTTTCAGAATGCTTCAATCTATAATAACTGAAAATTCCATTCAGTTCTCTTAATTTTTAAGAAAGTTATGGGCTTTTGACTGTCCTTGATCACAGCTTTTGTGTTAAGTCAATGGAAAAACAATAGGGAACAAGATGCTAATTTTTGAGTATGAAATTGGCCATAACTTTTTTAATACTGAAGATATGAAAGTGAATTAGGTGTCAAATTAAACTTATTTTTATGCTTTATCTGATGGGATAAATTGCAGACCTTATTTTTTTAATCTCAAAATTTTGTAACATTGCTACTATACTCGATGTCTTATTGCTCAATCCCAAACTTCAACTATTTCTGGTGCAGATCCCACGGATCAAACTGATCGGTCATAGGGATTGGAACAATGAACATATAAATTGAATAAAAACTGCAATTAAATTTACTTAGGTAAAACCCAAGACAAGCACCGCATAGCATGTCTTTAATAGTTCACAAAAATGTACTGTTGATGCAGCTTACACTGTTACACCCTAATAACAGTGACATCTGCTGATTGGTATCTCCGAAATAAATGTAGTTATTTTTCCACAATTGTGAATCCACAACTCAGCCACAATTTTTTTAATGTTAATTTCTCAAGAGTCTTAATCATTCAAAGGTGAACCATCCCGATTCTTCCACTGACACCAGGACGCTGGTACCGAGACCAGTTTCATCAAAGGTGACTGCAGTGCGCAGGCATAAGTTGCACAGTGATTTCCCATTTTGAACCATCACAGAAGACCTCTAACAGAGATAGATGCACCTTCATCATATCAGGTGCGCTCAAGCCATTTCTGCTGGTGACTGCAGTGTGCAGACATTAAGTTGCACACAATAACTTCCTCTTTTGAGCCGTCACAGAAGACGTCTAATAGAAATGCACCTTCATCATATCAGGAACACTCAAAGCGCTTCTGCTGCGTCACTGACAGCATCGCTGAAGGATAAATAAGATAGTTGGTGACGATTTAAATAATTGAAGAGCCGCCATTGACGCTTTATTTATTAAATAGGGGCCTCTTCATTTATGTATGAAGAAAGAAAGACGTGAGGAGAACAGCAACAGCAGCCCGTCGCTGAGATTGCACTTACTCGCTGCGAGTGGCGGCGCGGGCGGTGAAATGGCGCGGTGACGCGGCCGGCTCGTGCCCTTCTTCCCAAAGATTATAGAATCTTTGCTTCTTCCCACCACCGCCGTGCGCGAGGCTGCGCGTGCCCGCCCCCCTCCTCAACCGCCATGCGCGTGCCCGCCCGCCCCCTCCTCAACCGCCGTGCGCGAAGATGCTCGTGCCCGCCCGTCTGTCGCCCACCAGCTCCCCAACCGCCGTGCGCGAGCCGGCACGTGCGTGCGCGCGCGCGACCCTGGGGCTCGTTGTCGACGATTGGACCGGGGCTGCAGCGCGAGCGCGAATGAAGTTCGAGCAACTTGGAAGCGGATTCAGTTGTCCTGTGTGGATGGGACCCGGAGCGGAGCGAGCCCCCCGGGGATATCCGCGCAACGCACCCCACCCTGCATCCGCATTCCCCCATCGCCGGTCGTCTCCCCAAATCAGCTTGTTTCTTTAAAGCCCACGCATCTTCTTTAAGTCTGGTGTGTGTGGGGGGTTCGCGATGGAGGAGGAACTCCACCGTCATTACTGCTCGGTGTCAGCTGTTTACTCCGTGAAGGGACAGAAATGCGTGTTCTCCGAGGGCAGCGGCGCTAGGAGAGAAATTGCCGTTATGAGTATGTGTGAGGAGTATGCATTTTAAACCTGGAAATCAGCCACAGGCCTCTATCTCCCTTACCATTCACTCATCGATTCTTCCATTATGACCATCATTAAAACGGGCTCTATGGATATGTCAAGTAAAGTTGCATTTTCCGCTGTCACCTCCAAGGTTCCGGACTATTCTGACAACTCTGTCGGGCATCTGGTGTAGTTTTTAACCCCCCAGTGTTGTCTCACGCCCTCTTCTTCAAACCCAAGACTGCAGGTTGCTGCAGCAACGATGTCCAAGGTATTAAAAAAGAAAAGTCACTGGACTAATAAAGTCCAAGAAACTATGATATGTAGAGATAAGGATGGGGAACTTAATTTGGAAATCAAAGGTGGCGCTGAGAATGGGCTGTTCTCCTATCTGGGAGAACTGAAACAAAACAAAATAATCTACCAGGTCGGAAAACTGCATTCTGATGATTTGTTGTTGGAAGTCAATGACAAAGCAGTATCTGGACTCACTATCAGAGATGTATTGGCTGTGATCAAGCATTGTAAGGACCCAATTCGTTTGAAGTGTGTGAAACAAGGTATGCTTATCTTCCAGTAAATAACTGCCAATTTCTCATTAGGAGCCAGTATATGTTTTCCAGTGCTATAATATGTAAATAATCTGTTTATCGTAAATAACGCGACGTTATTTAAATTGTGTTTCTCTGATGCTAAACCATAACAGCAATACTCGCAATAGTCAAAAGTGAATTTTATTTTTTGTGGTTGTTAAATGTCTTGCTTTGAAAGTATGTTTTGACATAATTTATTGCAAAATAATACAGTTAAAATACTGGAAGGTAGAGGGCAAAGTTTTCTTGCCAATAATTAATTGTTTTCCCCATTTTAATTAATTGGTCAAATTGGTTGATAACTCGACAGTATAGCATCGTTGTGTACATGTTGTGCCGAATGTCCAGTGTGTATAGTAATGTTATGTGTGTGCAACGGCATGGCTTTTGGATTATTTGTAATTTGAATAAGTAATTGTAATAGTTTAGTACCTATATATTTTCATTAATTTCTTATTCAGGGATTCTGGTTATACAAAATACGATTTGCCTCCAATCACAGAAATGAATTAATTGCCTATAGTTATGTTGCAGATTGAAATAACCAATAATCATGTTTGTAGGGAATAATTATTGTGAATACAGTATTTTCCCAGTGTGGGGAAATCAAGAACTAGATTAACGGAAGAGGAAATATTTAATAGGATCCTGAGAAGCAACTTTTTCACACAGGTTGGTGGGTGTATGGAGTAAATTGCCAGAGGAAGTAGTTGTGGCGAGTACAATAATAGCATTTAAAAGACATTTGGGCAGGTACATGGATAGGAAAACTTGAGAGAGATATGGTACAAACTCGGGTAAATGGACAAGGTTAGATGGGGCATCTTGGTCGACACTGTTAAGTTGGGTTAAATGGCCTGTTTCTGTGCTGTATAACTTTATGATTCCATTTAATTACATTAATAGTTGCAAAGAAAAGTAGACAATATCATTAAAAGTAATGTGAACTTGTAAGGTAAGGGAACCTGTAAACATTGGTACTCTTAATTTGTTTCCGGTATTGTATCCTGTATGTGTATATTTATCTATAAAACTAGTGTTCGAGTTATTGAAAAAACTTGAGTTAAACAGAAGAAAACAACACATTTCTGTATACCAGGTCACTTTTGATCAATGTCAGGAAAATATAATAAACAGAACATTAATTAAATTAAGTGGATACCATTTACTTGCAATTTAAAATATATTTGATAAACTATATATTTGATATATCTGATGGCTAAGAATTTATAACAGATTTGTTATTGAGGCTGAGAAATGGTAAAAGGTATGGGTAAAGGCAGTTTCTCAAAACTTATCTGGGTGAATAATGTTTCATGTGAACCTATGTTGGGACTTGTAGTTGTGGATTGAATTATATTTCATGCATGTACGACTTGATTATTAAAAAAATTTAATCAATGCAAAATGAAAAAGCAACCCTGAAGGCCAAACTGAAAAATCCATTTTTACTCACTAATAAATCTTGGTGCAATAAATGTCAGCCATGCTGAATTTACATTTCATTCATTTCTACTGTGAGAATGTCAAATGTGACTTTCAAAACTCCCATACAGAACACCAAGCAATCCCAGATGTAACATACACCATTCAGTGGTGTGATGGTGGTGGTGGTAGTTAGAAAAGTGAATGTGTGGGCAGAAATTGGGCAAAAAATTAAAGGTGCTATGATTTAAGAATAGAAAATAGAGATTTTATTATAGGGATAATTAAAGGAAACCCCAAAATAATGTGATTTTAAATTTCACTATCATCAATTTTGATTTAGTTACGCTGAATGTTGATTCATCCCTTATGTTTTTTTAAATAACTCAAAAGTGTCTCAATGAACACAAATATAAAACTAATAATATGTTTACAGAGCCCGAAAGTGAAATATTGGATAAATTTGAAACCTACGAAGATATAAATTGTGATTTAAGATATGTGGCTACGATGAAGGAACATATTTCTGAATAATAATGATGTGTAACTTGGAGCAAAGTTGAAGGCGATAATTTTCTCTATTACCATTTTCCTCTGGATGTTGAATTAGATGTACAGGTAGTTGTGAGTTTGGGAGATGTTGCTGAAGAAGACAGCAAGCTTCTGCTATTTGCAGAGGGAATTAATGTTGAGGGTGGAAGAAAGACTGGGTGGTGTTGAGGGCTATGAGTGCAATTGGAGCAGCAATGCATTCATATAAGTGACAAATATTCCTTACTATTGATGTACTTTAAGATTATTCAAAGGCTTTGGTACCAAGTGTTGTTTATGTAGTTAGTCTAATTAATTTTCTGGTCAGTGGTTATACTTAGGATTTTGTTCATTGCTAATGATTGTGCGATAAAATATCAAAAGGAAATTGCTTTGCTTAACCTTGAAAGAGATCCGTGCCAGAAACTTGGGTGATATAAATAACACCCATTCTTTCTCTCCAGAGATGCTGCCTATCCCACTGAGTTACTCCAGCTTGTTGTGTCTATCTAATAGCCATATATTGGGTCAAATGGAAGAGCTGTCTGCATCTGGACCTTCTGGGCGGGTCTTGATCTTCTGTCTGTGGTAGCAGTCCGGGCTTGCTGGTGGGTCTGGCTGTGGCTTGCCTCTAAGATGGACACAAAATGCTGGAGTAATTCAGTGGGCCAGGCAACATCTCCAGAGAAAATGAATAGGTGATATGTCAGGATGGGACCCTTTTTCAGACTGATTGTAGTAGGGAGAGTGGGGGAAAAACTGGAAGTGAAAAGAAAAAAAACCCAGGATAAATCTGGACCAGCAACAGATGATCACTGACAAGGAGGTCCCCTGATATGCTGGCAGGTGTAAGTGCAAGGGAGATGTATAGTTGTGAACTGTGAAACTAGTTAACCAGCTTTTAGTGGTGGATGGGAGAGGGAGTGGAGGGGAGGGATAGGGTGCGAGAAGGGAGGGAGCAGTTTGTAGAATTTACCTAAAATTGGAGAATTCAACATTCATACCATTGGGCTATAAGCTATCCAAGTGAAATATGAGGTGATGTTCCTCCAATCTGCATGCGGCCTCACTATGGCAATGGAGGAGGGTAGAAAGGTCAGTATTGGAAGGGGAGTTAAATTGGAGAGGACCCGGCAGCGATAGGGGAGAGGTCAATGTGGCGGTCGACTGACAGATGAGGACGAACATGTGGACGTGAGGACGCCGCTGCTGGGGGAAGGAACAAAGGAGGACCCAACATGGGGGGACCACCCAGGGGGAGGGGGGGGGGAGGGGAACCTGGCACGGGGGTGCTTTGTAACTTTGTCACCCATAAAGGGTGCTTACAATGTGCATACCTTGGGTATACAAGCATTCTACTGTGACTTGTCACATGTGACAATAAAGTATTCAATTCAATTGGATAGCAACTGGGAGATCCACTAGGCCTTGGCCGATGAAGCACAAGTGTTCAGGTGAATGGTCAGTGAGTCTATGCTTGGTCTCGCCGATGTACAAGAACCCACATTGGGAACACTGGATGCAGTTGATGAGGTTGGACTTTACTCTGTTTTTTTGTGAATTACACAAACCTGGAAAACTTTCCACTTTGCCAAGTAGATGCCAGTGTTGTAGCGGAAGTGGAATTTGGCCAACATTGCTGTTAACTGTAGAGCATAGTTCCTCAGCATTTTATTCAAGGTATTATTGGAGCCATTTGCTTTTGCTGTACCCTACACATCAAACAATTGCTAGATAACAAGTATAGTGAATTGAATTGGCTGAAGGTCAGCTTTTGTGATGGTGGGGAAATTCAAGAATGCTGAGATGGATTATTCATTGAGCACCGTTGGTTGATTGCAGGTGCTTCTGCTTTGCCTTTTGCCTTTGCTGGTCTATCATCACTTACAATGGTGTGTTCACAGATCTTCCTCTTCCCTTTGGATATTTGATTGTTTTTCACCATTCATAGCTGCATTTAACAGTAGGGTAGGACTGATTTGATTTGTTCATTACTTAATTAATTTTCCAGAAATTCGCTTCTGCGGTTTAATCTGTATGTGGGCTCTGTAATTTCATCAGGTTTGCAACTTATTTTAAAGTACTGCTGGTACTGGTCCTGGCATGATCTTCTACAATACTAATTGGGCCAAGGTTAGACCACTGATGGACTAAAAGATAATGGGATATGCTAGGCCATGAGGTTACAGATTATTATTAAATAATGTTTATTACTTTTTATGGTCCACAGCTGCTTGCTTATGAGCTATAAATTTATTCTGAATCTATTTAACATTTTAACAAAATCACAGCATGATTGAGGTGCCCTCAGAGTAAGTCTGAGTCTTGATCCCTAAGAGCTGTGTTGTCCCTTTATATTCTATTGCTCTGATTAAGCTGTTGTGAGAAAATTGATGAGGACGGGACAAAATAAGCTTTTACACTTGAAGATGGCAAGGAAACAGGCTAGCACATCATGCAAATTAGAGTTGAACATACAAAATTATGTGTTTTGTTATCGGGACGAAAATTGGATGTATCTCAAAATTTAGGGTTTTGAATAAAGGTTCACTGATTATTTGAAATGGGGAAGGAGATAACAAAACCAATTGAATCTTTAAATCTTGTAAACTTGTTTGGACAGCAAGTGAGTGGGAGTAGAAGAAATAGCTTGGGTAAAAATATACTTGTGTTAAATTACTTATTTTGTCTTGTCATGCTCAACGATTTGCTTTTGTGCTCCAAAAGTAAGTGACTCTACACTTGCAACCCATTACAATTTTAAATTGTTGTCATTCTTAAGGGATTTTGCCATCTTAGAAGGGTCATTACAACGTGGTATTAACATTCGCACACAACTGTCATTATATCTTTTTCATGATATTCCCCTTTACCTTTGGTCCTATAATTCCTATAGCAGTTAACTTTAGATTACTGTATCTAACAATGTTTGTCTTTCATTTGCCAGAGTAAACATCATTCACTTGGTTTGCAAATAATTATTGCTTTATACACCTTTGCAGTGTTTTGGTTTATTATTGTGATATGTACCAAGATACATTAAAAACTTTGTTTGTGTGCTATCTAGTCAAATCATACTACACATTTGCAATAGGTAGCGCAAAGAGAAAAATACCAGAGTGCAGAATATAGTGCTAAAGCAACATAGCATTACAGTTACAAAGACAATTTTCAAAGACCAAATGAAGGAGGTTGGTAGATCAGAACTACACCTATCTCAAGTGAGAACCGTTCAGTAGTCCGATAACAGTGGGGAAGAAGCTGTACCTGAATCTTGCTGTACATGCTTTTAAGCTTTCGGTTGAAAAAGATCCTTAACTATTTAGGCTGCTTTTCCAAGGCAGCGTGAAGTGCAGATAGAGTCGATGATGGATCTGTATGATACACAGGGCTACATCCACTACTCTGTGCAATGTCCTGTGCTGTTGTGCAAAGTTGTTGCCAAACCAATCTGTGATGCATCCTGATAGGATGCTTTTGACAGTGCATCAGTTGTCGAAGTTAGTAAGAGTTCTTGGAACCATGCTGCTCTTCTTTGGTCTTATGAGGCAGTGGAGCTGTTGTTGTAGTTTTGTGGCCATAACTTCAATGTGGTTGGTCCAGGATAAATATCAGTCTGATTATTTTTCAGCATACACATCTAGAACTTTGCAATTTTTTATCTCCCATTTTCTTTGTAGATATATCATATGCAATTATACTGTAATTTTCAATTCCATTATATTCATATTGAAGGATTTCCTTTATCCTGTCCCATTTATTGTTTGGGGTATTTTCCTGTGGCCAGTTATTTTATTTTCATTAGGATTAATGTCACTTCAGAACATTGGACTGTAACATTCTCACAATAAACATTGGTATCATAAGTTAATGCCTTGAGTAAGTCATGAGACCTTAATGATTGTGATAACAAACTTTGTTTATGGAGAAAATTAAACATTTTTATATGGGGAAGAAATTCATCCTGTACACCTTTACAAACATTAATTCTGACTTGAAATTCCAGTTGAATTGCGTTACTTGATCTGATAATATAGTGTTTGGCCAATCACATTAAAAATTGATTAGTATATTATGCACAGTTCATAATTGGTCTATTGAAAGAGTATGAGTTCCATATTTTCCTGTGCCTATATATTTACTGCTGATACATAAATGCAGCATACACAGATGTTATGTATACTTATGCATTTTGAAATATGAAAGTTGCCGCAACATTGAACCCCAATACAGAACTGATTATCTTCGGATCAATGGAAGACGTAAATTAACTATGTTCCAAGAAGCTCTTTAATTATGGTTTAATAACAGCAAAAAAACCCTTAAATTTTGGAAAAACGCAACCACGCCAATGTTCAAAATGTGGATTTCAAATATGTCGGAAATGCTACATCTTGAAGAAATAAGATTCCTCCTACTAGGCAAAGTAGAGAAATTTTTAAAGATTTGGTCTCCTTTTATCGACTTCTTACAAGCGTATGGTGCAACATAACATAACCTTAGAAATTAAATGGTTCAGAACCGGGTGATGGATGGGTAAAGATACTAAATAGGTATATCTATCATAATTTATTTTCTTTCTAGTATCTCTTTTTTTCTCAATCTTCTTAGCTTCTTATCTCTGCTCTCTGCTCTCTGTCTGTCTCGCTATCTTTTTCTACTCTCTTGTCTATCTTTACACCCTTTATTTTCCTTTTTCTATCACTGCTCTTTTATTATTAAATTAAAAATAAGAAGCTGTACAAGAATGGTAAACTGTACTTCTAACAAAAATAATTTTAAAAACTTAAAAATAAATAAATAAATATGAAAGTTGTGGCAGCACCTGGTGGTGAGCCATGCATAGTACGAACCCTCGGCTCTGGAGGGAGGTGTCATGTGTCGGTGATGGGAGGAGCTGGTCACGGGGCTCCCCGGGCGGTATATAATGTTGGGCAACGCCCGTGCCCTGTGTTAGGAGCAGTACGGAGGGAGAATATAGGACAATGCTTGCACAAACCTTGTGTCCTGCATTTTTCCTGGCTGGACATCTGCGTGTCCCTGCCACATTGGTGACCCCGATATCCAGTATTGTCATTCTGGAAAAGAAGATGCACACCACTAGCGTCCAACACGCCGCTGCTGCTGACCAGGCCGAGGTGAATGCCATTTTCCTGAAGTTACCAACCTTCTGGACCTTGTAGCTGCAGGTTTGGTTCCGACAGGCCAAGTTACAATTCCACATCCGCGGGTTAACGGTCGGCGTGACCCGTTACCACTACATTGTGAGCATGCTCGACCAGGAAACGGCCAGTCGCATAGTGCCGTACCTGGACCAAGGCTTCAAGGAGTTGCTGCTCCGGACCTTCGGGCACAGCCGCCTGGAGAGAGCGGCGCTGATCCTGAACATGGGTGGGCTCAACGACCGGAAGCCCTCGGCTCTCATGAGTGAGATGATTACGCTCATGGGGGACCCTCGGCACCTGATGAGCATGGGGGACTCTGAGTAAGATGGCCAAAAATCGCAGCCGTACGTGGTAGCGTTTTTTCTAAAATCAATATAAAGCGCAAACAGGAAGTGGTCAAGATTAATCTTTTAATTATATAGAAGGCAAGGCAACTTACATAGGCAAGGCAACCAAATTCAAGTGCAATTTCATACTATTTCAAGCAGGGTGTATCAAGTTTTGTTCAGATTGATATTATATTTTACAAGTTATTCACATTTTCAACTTTAAACCCCACTTTTAGAAAAATCACTTGAAGTTGCAGTGGTAGTTACAGCTATGATGTCACAATGGGATCTCATTTACATAAACTGCCTGTCAGCAGTGCTCCACCCGACAATGACATCACAATGGGATTTTATTTACATTTTTTTTAAAAAGGGCAGCAGTGGGGGAGGGGACGAGGAGAGGATTGTTGTTTAATGTAATTTAAGCAGATATAGGGAGAGGAGGGGGTAAGGAGGGGAGAGGGGTTATGGAGGGGTGGAGTGATTGCGGGTAGGGGAATGGGGATTGAAGAGGAAGGGTGAAGAGGGGGAGGTAGTGTTGGGGATGAGGGGAAATAAGTAACGTCTGAGTAGTTGGCGGTTATGGGTGAGTGGTGGAATATTACGTTGGGGGAACGGGTTGCATTGTGGGAACGAGTGAGTGGTGGAAACGGGTTGTGTTGGAACGGGAGAGTGGTGGAATGGGGCCCAACGGTCAGGGTGTAGGGAGGGGAGATCTTTAGATCCAGAAAAGAGCTGTTCCAGGCTCCTGTTGTTTTCTGAAACCCATTGGATAAGGTGATTCTCAATTCAAAGAAACAAATAACGTTTGCTCAAATTTTAATATTGTCATACTTGGATGAATTTCAGTCTTTAAATATCGAGGAGTGTACTGCTGCTTACCATCTTACTCAAAATCTTCATGAATCTCATCTGGTAGTTAGTTCCAATCTTTGTGCATAGTGTAGCCTATGTATGCTTTCTGCATTTAATTCACAAGATATAGATGACCCAGATTTTTCTGCAATGATGAGATCCACGATACATCCTGCACAGTACTAGTGATCATATACTTCACTGTGCGGTATATTGCTGTGAACATTGCAACAAAGCGGAAGTGGTGCAACTAGTGACATTGAACAACAATATAAACCTATTGTCACGGTTGTCCTAATATTTTCTGCCAATTTCACTTGTAACACTGGTTATTAAAATAGATCAAACACGGTGAACAAAATCCTGTTTAAAAAAACGAACAGAAGTAAATTACACTGTCCAATTTCTAAAAAGTATAGAGTTTTAATTTATTAACTAGTGAGAGGCATGATGGCAGTAATAAGTATGAGGTACCATCTTAAACTATATATGTTAAGCTTCATGTTCTTAATGTTCAACCTTGCTGATAGTGGGACGTTAAGAGTGCATGGAATATAGGAATGCTAAGTGTTTTGTTCATGAATTCATGATTGTGGCTGAAGAATTGACAAATTTAACACTTCTTTTGTGGAAATGTATGAATTACCCCCAAAATTAATTTTAATACAATGGAATATATAGAATCAATAATTTGTAAAAGCAGTTGAGAATCTATCAAACAGTAGATTGTAAAAGGGGCTGTACTTGATGTAACTGGTTGCTGCAATCTCCTGGGGTTTCCTTGATTGCCTTTGAGAGTTGGAGATGTTAATTCCAAGAGAATTTATTGCAAGCTAACTTGACATTTTTAAAGCTCTTTCTCCTATTTGATGTAATTTTATAGCAAGCTGGTTATGACATATGGGTCATGCTTTGTTTGATTTGGATAGGCTTTGCCCCAAATGTTTGTTGATTATTTACAGAGGTGTGCTATAACATTGACCAGAAGTGAGATTGTTTGCCTCATTCGACACCTTTAATTTTTACTTGTTTCTTGATATTTTTCATTTTATGTTCATTGGGTTAACTGGTTGATATTACATTATTATCTGTACACACTTTTGGATCTTGACTGTTATGATCATGTTCATACAAGGTGTACTAAGCCAATTTTGTAATCCATTTAAAATTTCTTTGCTTTCCCAGGACATGTCAGTGTTTGGTTTTTATTCAATTTTTGAGATCGGTATTTTTAGCAAAGCCAACTTTTATTGCTATCCTGAATTACTGCCATCTTGAACTATTAGTTTTTATTTCGTAAAGGTATATCCACAGTGCATTTGGGTTGGGAATACTTAAATTTAGACTAATGCATTTCTAAGTAAAAATGATGTGCGACTTTTAGGGGAATATTCAAGCTCTGATGTTCCCATGTGACAAGTTCCCTTTTTTTTGTGTTGGCATTTGTGGGTTTGGGAGATGCCAGGATATAGCAATGTTACAACATTTTGAGATTTTAAAAATCAAGTCTGCAATTCATCCCATCAGATAAAGCATAAAAAGTTTAATTTGACACCTAATTCACTTTCATATCTTCAGTATTAAAAAAAAGTTATGGCCATTTTCATACTCGGAAGTTAGCATCTTGTTCCCTATTGCTTTTCCATTGACTTAACTCAAAAGCTGTGATCATGGACAGTCAAAAGCCCATAGCCTTCTTAAAAATTAAGAGAACTGAAAGAAATTTTCAGTTATTATAGATTGAAGCATTCTGAAACAAATAGGAAAGAATCTTGCTTGGATGACCTGAAATTAAAGCATATAATTAGTTAGTTACCCAATTGTAGCTAATTACAAAATACAATTGCTAGATCTAAACATCTATCTATTTCTTAAGAAAAAAATAAAATTTTTAAATAGCCTAAGTGTTCAGATAACATTCACACAAGAATTCACAATAGAACATGATTTTTAAATCTCATTGTCATGCGTTTATAGGCCAAAATGGAAGGAATTTAATGTTTAATTCCCGTAAATTAATGGGCATTTAAATCATCTTGCGATTGGGATTTTGTGGAACGCGATCAATTGGAACGTTGTGGTTGCGGTGAATTTAAACCCCATATCGGCAGGAAAAATACTGCCGGTTCGTATGGGGAATAAATCACTGTTTCGCAACGTAAAATGTGGATTAAAGGCATCTTAAGAAGCACTTTTATACATAAACTAAACGGCTTTCCTTTACCTGTCCCGTACGTGAAATCCATCCTCGTTGTCGGCATTGACGGCTTTAGAAACTGATTTTTAAATTACTCCAACACTGAACTTATTGGGCGATTTATTTAAAAAAAAAAGAATAAATTCACAAAACGGCAGTCGGAACAATTCTTCAGCAAAGGCTTGCACTCCGAGAAAATATATTTAGGACAGGTAGGAGAAACACTGCATTTTAACCCCCCCCCCCCTCAAAGGCGCCAAAGTCGCGCAGGTGGTAGAACTACAGCGCCGCTGAAGGTAAGTTTTGTAACATAGCTACAGGATAGTGATTGCAGTGCCATTTGTAAATGATAAATGCTACCGATTGGTATATGTTGGCAGATGGTATACCAATTAAGTGAGGTACTTTAGCCTGGATGATGTTGAGCATCTTGCTTGTGGTTGGAGCTGTACTGATCCAACCTTCCAGGGTTTACATGTTTCAGATGTGATGAAGAGGGATGTAAAAAGTTACATTAGTGTGGAGAATGTCACGACTGCTTAGACAGGATATCTTGGAGACCTCATCAAATGAGACCTTGTGGGTAGAATTCAGGAATAAAAAAAGGTGCATTCACTATGATGGAATTATACGAGAGGCTTCCTAATAGCCACAAGCAACTTGTTTAATTCCAGCGGTTCAGATGGAGGAAAATGTGTTAGGTGCATCTAGATGAGTTTCTTAAAATGGTATGTAGATGGTTCTACTAGAGAAGAGGACTACCTAGAAAAAATGTCTTAATTCTTCAGGTTTTTCAAATATTTATGGATAAAACTGGTCCATGGGTACGTGTAAAATCCGGGGAAGGGTAATTACAATAGTATTACCAAAGAACGAGGCATGTTGATACCACTTGACCAGTTGGGTTTCTCAAGCATATTGCTTGCTGCTCTGGATTCCAGCATCTGTAGTCTCTAGTGTCAGCCAAGTTGCTTCATCGTTCTTTACTGTCCTTAATATGTTGTATTTGTCTCGCAAGCTTATAGTAAATTAATCCAGCTGAGTAAATAGCTTCTTGAAATATTTGGAATGTTTTCCTCCATTAAAAATGTGCTACTTAGATGCAGATGCTTGTTGTATCTACATGTGGCAGTGCAAAACAATGCTTGTGAGAAAAAGTGCATAAAAAATGTTTATGCGTTTTGGAAATCAAGTAATGAGTCCTTTGGTCCCGGAAATGAACACAGTTAGCTTTTTTTAAAATAAAATCAGAATACAATTAACATTTTATTGATTGCTTCTACCACTTAAATTGATCATTTATATATACATAATAATCACAGACGCAGACACAACGTTTAGTTCAATGTGATTGCTGGGCACTCACTTGATCCATTAACCTAAAGTGCTAATAAATCTGTCATCATGTTTCTTAGTGAGTGTCATCATGTTTCTTACTGTACTGCGTATTTCACCTACGTGTATTTGAGTAAAATAAATCCGGAATTGTAATGTAATGTTTAGTTTTTTTAATACTGAAATATAGTTTATTATTTCTCTTAAGATGTACCCAGTATTGGCACTAAATTTATCCATCTCAACTTACCCTGAAGTATTTGTGTGCACTAAAAGAGAAATGCGGGTGTTGGTTTCTCCTTGAAATATAGAAGTGACCTACTTGCGTATTTCTGACATTTTGATAGATTTTGGGGTTATTTTTCTGGTACTGGTTTATCTTGGCAAATCTTCGCTTTTATGTTCTGGTTTGTTGGAAAATTATAGAGTAGATGGGCTGACATTACATTAATTTGACAGAAAAAATTATGATGTTTAGTTGACTGCTTTCATTGCAGACTTATAACCATATAACATATAACAATTACAGCATGGAAACAGGCCTTCTCGGCCCTTCCAGTCCGTGCCGACCATTTATTTTCCCCTAGTCCCATCTACCTGCACTCAGACCATACCCCTCCATTCCCTTCCTGTCCATATACCTATCCACTTTACTTTTAAATGTTAAAATTGATCCTGCCTCCACCACTTCTGCTGGAAGATCATTCCACACAGCCTCTGAGTAAAGAGGTTCCCACTCATGTTACCCCT
The DNA here is from genome assembly GCA_963514005.1 of Raja brachyura. The sequence continues at coordinate 19,991,020 of OY740799.1, read as the reverse complement.
AAACTTCTGTCCTTTAATTCTCATGTCATGCCCTCTTGTTTGAATCTTCCCTACCCTCAATGGGAAAAGCTTATCCACGTCAACTCTGTCTATCCCTTTCATCATTTTAAAGACCTCAATCAAGTCCCCCCCTTAACCTTCTGCGCTCCAAAGAATGAAGACTTAACTTGTTCAACCTTTCTCTGTAACTTAGTTGCTGGAACCCAGGCAATATTCTTGTAAATCTCCTCTGTACTCTCTCTATTTTGTTGACATCCTTCCTATAATTAGGTGACCAAAATTGTACACCATACTCCAGAATTGGTCTTACCAATGCCTTGTACAATTTTAACATTACTTCCCTACTCCTATATTCAATGCTCTGATTTATAAAGGCCAGCACACCAAAAGCTTTCTTTACCACCCTATCTACATGCGTTTCCACCTTCAGGGAACTATGCACAGTTATTCCTAGATTCCTTTGTTCCACAGCATTCCTCAATTCCCTACCATTTACCATGTACATCCTATTGTGATTTGTCCTGCCAAGATGTAGCACCTCACACTTATCAGCATTAAACTCCATCTGCCATCTTTCAGCCCACTCTTCCAAATGGCCCAAATCTCTCTGTAGACTTTGAAAATCTACTTCATTATCCACAGCACCACCTATCTTAGTATCATCTGCATACTTACTTATCCAATTTTCCACCCCATCATCTAGATCATTGATGTACATGACAAACACCAGTGGACCCAACACAGATCCATGAGGCACCCCACTGGTCACCGGCTTCCAACCTGACAAACCGCCATCCACCATTACTCTCTGGCATCTCCCATTCAGCCACTTTTGAATCCATCTTGCTACTCTGCCATTAACACCCAAAGATTGAACCTTCTTAACCAACCTTCCAATGGGGAACCTTGTCAAAGGCCTTACTGAAATCCATATAGACAACATCCACTGCTTTACCCTCATCAATTTCCCTAGTAACCGCTTCAAAAAATTCAAGAAGGTTTGTCAAACATGACCTTCCAGGCACAAGTCCATGTTGACTGTTCTTGATCAGACCCTGTTTATCCAGATGCTTATATATATTATCTCTAAGTATCCTTTCCATTAATTTGTCCACCACTGACGTCAAACTAACAGGTCGATAATTGCTAGGTTTATTCTTTGAACCCTTTTTAAACAATGGAACAACATGCGCAGTACGCCAATCCTCCGGCACTATTCCCGTTTCTAATGACATTTGAAATATTTCTGTCATAGCCCCTGCTATTTCTACACTAACTTCCCTCAATGTCCTAGGGAACTATCCTGTCAGGACCTGGAGACTTATCCACTTTTATATTTTTCAAAAGTGTCAGTACTTCCTCCTCTTTGATTCTCATAGTTTTCATAGCTACTCTACTTTTTTCCCTTGCCTCACAGAGTTCAATATCCTTCTCCTTGGTGAATACCGAAGAAAATAAATTGTTCAATATCTCCCCCATCTCTTTTGGCTCTGCAGATAGCTGTCCATTCTGGCTCCCTAATGGTCCAATTTTATCCCTCGTTATCCTTTTGCTATTAATATAGCTGTAGAAACCCTTTGGATTTACTTTCACCTTTCTTGCCAAAGCAACCTCATATCTTCTTTTAGCTTTTCTTATTTCTTTGTTAAGATTCTTTTTACATTCCTTATACTCATCTAGCACCTCATTTACTCCATGCCTCCTATAATTATCTCTCTTTTTTCGAACCAAGTGTCCAATTTCCTTGAAAACCATGGCTCTTTCCGATTTTTACTATTTCCTTTCAACCGAACAGGGACATAAAGATTCTGTACTCTTACAATTTCCCCTTTAAATGTCCTCCATTTCTCTTCTACATCCTTCCCATAAAACAAAATGTCCCAATTCACTCCTTTTAAATCATTACGCATTCCCTCAAAGTTAGCCTTTCTCCAATCAAAAATCTCAATCGTAGGTCCAGTTCTGACTCTCTCCATAATTATATTGAAACTAATGGTATTGTGATCACTGGTCCCGAAGTGCTCACCAACGCATACCTCCATCACCTGACCTGCCTCATTTCCTAACAGGAGGTCCAGCACTGCCCCTTCTCTGGTCGATACCTCTATGTATTGCTGCTAAAAAACCCCCCCAAAAAAACTTGATTAACATTGTACAAATAGAGTTAAAAATGTTTGCACAAATGCTGTGGCTAATCTGTCCATTGGGGATAAGATAATGCTAATCTTTTTATATACAGATTTCCATGGGTAGAAAATACTATGGCCTACCATGACGATTCCCTCAGCCCGATATGTTTCAGATATTACTGACAGGGAATTTTGAGGAAAAAAATATTTTATGAATAAAGTAACAACTTTTTGTTTTCCTTCTTAATAGTTAATGTCAGCCATCTCTATGTTCACTGTAAGTATTACAGCTTGAGGTATCCTCTTTGGATTAGTTTCTTGCTTATTTTCATTAATAGATAAATATTATGTGCATGTCATGGCAAGATACAACTTGGATTCTGACAAGTTTTTAATTTGGATAAATGTATTTTCAGGCAAACTAATCGAGTATTTCTGTAATGAAAATGATGCAGGGTACAGTTCATTTGTGCACATAATAATCCTTTGTGCTCCACTTCTGGACAGTTTAAAATTCTCTTTTGAGTGGTTCAAATCTATTTTCATTTCAAAATGCAGCAATGGGTACCCTTTCCTGTGGCATATTGCATTTTAGTAATGTAGATGAAACATAATTTTTTACTGCCTTTCGGCAGTTTAAAAAGGATGGATATTGTGCCTATAATTTATTAGGAATTGAAGGTCCTATGCCTTTCATGTTTATGCTACCTGATATCCTGTTATCATGTCCTCGATTGAATGGCCAGAATACTGTTCGATAGACAGTTCCAGGATTTGGTTCTGTCTGCAGTGTGTTTTCATATCAGGGTGGTGTGTGATGTTAAAGAAGCTTAATAATATTTGGACTTGGAACCTGATGTATTTGGGTAGTGACATCCTGTGGCTGGAGTGGGTGATTTTCAACAGGAACACAAAATTGGTTGGTTATCTTTGCTGTAGCTTAACATAACATTACTGTACATAACCAGTTCTTCACCAATTTACTGGAGCTCCTTGATGCCAGACTAATTGTTGCTGAATATCAAGGCAGCCATTTGGAGCTCATTTCTGGATTTTAAGTTTCTCATACCCATTATGACATAAAGTAATAACATTTGGAGTTGAGTGAACCTGACAGAGTTCAAACTCAGCAGTCTATTCATGAGTAAGTGTTGCTTGATAGCACTTTCAAAGCAATCTTCCATTCCTTTCTTTTAAACTAGTTTTGATTTGACCACTTTGATCTGCCTGATTTGCCTGGATAATATGGCAGTTTTTCACTGTATCTCATTACACATATAATAAAAAAACGATATGAATATCAATTCTTGTAATTAATTAAACGTAAATGCCTTGGCATAGTGGGTTTTGAACTCATGACTTGAAGTCATTATTCCAGGCCTCCGTCCAGGCGTGCATGGTGGTAGAGTTGCTGCCTTACAATGAATGAAGTTCCGGAGACCCTGGTTTGATCCCGATGCTGTCTATACGAAGTTTGTACGTTCTCCCCGTGACCTGCGTGGGTTTTCTCCGAGATCTTCGATTTCCTCCCACACTCCAATGACGTACTGGTTTGTAGGTTGATTGGCTTGGTAAATGTAAAAATTGTCCAATGTAGGATAGTGTTAATGTGCTGGGATCGCTGGTCAGCGCAGACCAGGTGGGCCGAAGGGCCCGTTTCCGCATTGTATCTCTAAACTAAACTACGTCCGATTATATAATTTGTACTATTAAGATTTCTTGCCCATATCTATAATACAGTTCTCAAATATAAATTGTAACTCCATTAAGTTTTCTACAGCCTTCCCTCCATTTTTTTCACATTCCCTGAGTTTTCAAGGCCATTTGTTTCTACAGTAACTGTACCTAAATTTAAATAAAGCCTTAATCAAAATGCATGATTCTATAAGAAAAGATAGGAGAGAAACTATGAGGACGTTGAATAGTGGGGGAAGAAAAATGTGATAAAGGGAAAGCATTACAAAACAACAGAGAGAAGTAGTCTCTGTCAGGAATTACAGATTCTGCTTAATTCACAAAATTAGCCTGATTGGCATAAGAATTCAGTTCTTCCTTTCCAATATTATTTCTGATTAAAATGTATTTGCGAAAATATAATGGTTACAAACAAAAGGAACGAGAGCAGAAAAGGTACCAAAAAACTGTGCTTACAACCGGAACAAAAACAGGCTTATATTTTCTTTCTTTAAAATACTATGCCAGAAACTATTACACAGTAAAACCAATTTTAATACTCGTACCAAGGTAGAACAAAAGGATAAAAATGGATGCAGCCTTGCACAGTTCTCTTATTCGCAAAACTACTGATTATTGAAGCACAAGAGATCTGCTTTATTTAACATTAAATAACATTTTTATTTCTTATTTACTGGTACATAACTGTTCATACAGTACATTGGTAGACAAAAATGCTGGAGAAACTCAGCGGGTGAGGCAGCATCTAGGGTCGAGACCGCTCCCTCCGTAACTCCCTAGTCAATTCGTCCCTTCCCACCCATCCCCTCTCCTGGCACTTTCCCTTGCAACCGCAGGAAATGCTACAGTTGTCGCTTTACCTCCCCGCTTGACTCAATTCAAGGACCCAAGCAGTCTTTCCAGGTATGGAAGAGGTTCACCTGCACCTTCTCCAACCTCATCTATTGCATCCGCTGTTCTAGGTGTCAGCTGCTCTACATCGGTGAGATCAAGCGTAGGCTTGGCGATCGTTTCGCCCTATACCTCCGCTCGGTTCGCAATAACCAACCTGATCTCCCGGTGGCTCATCACTTCTTATACAATTTATTTATTGTCATTTGAACCTCAAGTATGAAGTTCAAACAAAATTTGGTTTCTGCAGTCATACAACAAGAAAAGAAGCAAGACACACAACCAACACAATTTACACAAACATCCATCACAGTGAATCTCCTCCTCACTCTGATGGAAGGCCAAGTCTTGTCTCTCCCCTGTGTTCCATTCTTCTCCCGATGTTAAAGCCCCCGGCGGGCAATGGCAAGTTCCGCGGCCGTTAAGGCCGCACCGGGAAATGTAAGGCCCCGCTCCGGGTCTTAATGCTGGAGCCCTCAGTGGGCGATGGCAAGTCCCGTGGCCGTTAAAGCCCGCCGGGCGATGTAAGGCCCCGCTCCGGGTCATTTTCAACCCCGCAACTCGGGCGGGAGAAGCTGCCGTTGCGGGAGCTCTGAAAAGCGGTCTCCCACCAGGGACCCGCGAGCTCCGATGTCACCGTCCACCGGACCTGCGGCTGGAGCCTCCGAGCTCCGGAGTCGGGTCTCAGTCGCGCGCCACCACAGCTCTCCTCGCTCCGAAACCGGCCAGCCCCACGATGGTAAGTCCGCAAGCTCCGCGACTGGAGCCCCCAGGTCGTTCCCGTTGGAGGCCACTCCACGGTGCTAGGCCCCAACGACAATGGAGACCCGATAGGGGAAAAAGTCGGGTCCCCCATACAGGGAAGAGATTTAAAAGTTCTCCCCCCCTCTCTCCCCACATATACACAGCTAAAAACAGTATAAAAACCACAACAAACTATACATTCAACAGGACAAAAATTAAAAAAAAGACGGACGGACTGCAGAGGCCGCTGCGAACGTCGGTTGCGCCACCCTATACTTCAACTCCCTCTCCCATTCCAAATCCGAGATATGAGCTTGATCTCTTTTATCACATACTAATCATTCCAAAGGGGTTGTATTCCATCAAACACAGGTTCACATTTGTGATGTCTATTGAAGACATCAATGGGAGCTTGCCCTATCTAAACTCCTAAAGAAAAATCAACATCCTCAACACTCGAGCTCCTGTCATATCTGGATCACTCGAATTCAATTTCAACATGGCTGCTTTAAAGGTTGTTTCCATGTAAGCTGTAAGAATTCCAAATCATTACAGATTGTCTCCTGCCAAGTAATCTAATTCGACCCTCTTCCTGTGGATCAGGATAAACAGATTGCAATCAACTAGCAAATGCTTTTGGGTCTTTTTCCTAATTCTTAGAATTTATTATCTGATCCTATACCTCCAAGAAAAATCTACTGTATCTACAATCTAATGTGCTGCTTTATGCCATCGATTTGAGAAAACTTGGTGCCCTGGTATAGTCTAATCAGAATCGCATCATACAGACTGTAAAACAGATACTCAAAATCAAAAAGTTAAAAGAGTTTATTGTCATGTGTCCCTGACAAGACAATGAAATTCTTTCTTTGCATAGCACAACAGAACATAGTAGGCATTGACTACAAAACAGATCAGTGTGTCCATATACCATTATATACGTAAATACACACATGAATAAATAAATTGATGAAGTGCAAATAACAGATAAAGGGGTATTAATGTTCAGTTTTGACCGAGCCAAGTTTAATAGCCTGATGGCTGTGGGAAGTAGCTATTCCTGAACCTGGTCGTTGCAGCCCTCGGGCTCCTGTACCTTCTACCTGAAGGTAGCAGGGAGATGAGTGCATGGCCAGGATGGTGTGGGTCCTTGATGATGCTGCCAGCCGTTTTGAGGCAGCGACTGCAATAGATTCCCTTGATGGAAGGGAGGTCAAAGCCGATGATGGACTGGGCAGTGTTTACTACTTTTTGTAGTCTCTTCCTCTCCCTCTTTGGATCTGCCAATACCCTGCAAAATAGCCATAATTTATTTGTACAGAAAATGACCTTTTATATTTCCTGCCTTAGAGTTGTTAAATCTTTTGATGCTTTGCTTAATTGTGAGGAATTGTTTCTTCCTAATTGAACACCAGTAGGGGGCTTCCCCAGCTACTGTTGTAATTTTCTGTGTCAGATTGGCCTCGTCAATCTTTGCCCACTACTGACTTTACTTTGCATACGTTTTTTCTGCCTTTACATGCCAATTGGCTAATACATTAATTTCCTCACTAGACCCAAGTGTAGTTCAGACTGTACCTCTTGCGATGGAGCCTTGTGTGTGGAATGATAAGCACATTACATTTGCTGCTGTCCCTGTACCTGGAATGCCATCTTTATGTCTGTACATTATTAGGACATGTGATTATTTTGCAGAGGTTCCTAAGTTATTGTTGTGTTTTCTGGCATTCCCAAAATAGCACCATGCATGGGATATTTTGGATTTGGTCATGTGTAATGAGATTGGATTAATAAAAGGTGCTGTGTTAAGGATCCCCTCTAAAGTAGTGATCACAATATGGTAGAATTTTGATGCATTCTGAGGGCAAAACAACTGAAGTTGTTAATCATGGTCCTCAATTTAAATTGGGACAATTAGAAAATGGTACATTGATGATAGCACAGAATCTTTATCAGTAGCTTTTCTCTCTGTGATAGTCACTTTGGTTCTGTAACGACCAATTCAAGAATCCTCTAATTTCTCACTTGCATGCTGCCTCTTCAGCACATCATCTAAACTTGTGGCAGCAACTCTATGTAGGACAGTGTACTTAACTATAATTTACCACTGCTCGGTGCTGTCAATGGAGTCTTAACATTCTCCACCAAAACATCTATAAGAATAAATTCATTCCTGACCTACTTCAACCTTTGTAGTATCTGTCTTACATTAACGTATCTACTGCAGAACTAGAAACCATGTAACCACAAGACAGAATTATTACTTAAGTGCATTTTACTGGAATTGTTATCTTGCTTTATCTTGGTTCATTTATTATAACCATCCCGTCATCAAGGATGGTTTGGCTTCCAGTTCCTGAACATCATAAATTTTGAATCTTTTCAAATTCTCTCGTGATTGACAATAATCTAACCCAAATCTTTAATCTATTGTCTGCCTGGATACCTCTAAAGAGTTGCCTGCCAAACCTTCTCCATTCTATCTGCTTTGCAAGATTATTTACATTCAGTCCCCCTAATTACTCCTTTTCTCATTGTTCTGTCAGTTTTCTTCAATGAAAAGCCATTTGATGTTAGTTTAATTTAAGGTACAGGGGTCAAAGTTTGTTTCTTAAAAAGCAGATAGCAACAAACATTAAAGGTAGACCATGGCAATCTTTAATTGATTCGTCAGATGGGAGTGGCAAAGATCTACAATGAGCACAAACGTTGCTCAGTGCGTCTCGGACTCCACTCTCAGAACAAAGGAGAGTTAGCACAATTATATATTTTTCTTATCAGTAAAACACTCCTACCAAGTCTGAATATGGCATGACTGAAAGATTCTGCAGCCTTTCAGCATATAGGAAAGCTGGGTCCAAATCAAGCTAATCCAATAACAAGTTATTACTTATCTCTGGAGCGTCAGCTATTTTTTTTCAATCTTGGCTTCTTTATGGCCTTGATGAAGCACATGTTATTACTGCAGGCTGCCATCTTAATGTCTTTATTAACCTGTCCTCCATATTGTGTTCCATATAATTTACAAAGTCATTCAGACTTGGCACCGAGCCATTCTTTTGTTCTACTAGATATGCTTTTATAGAAGAACGACTCCATTTTAGATGTGACTATTTGATTTGACTATTAGTTCTTTCGCAGGTAGGAGGAAACTTATAGTGAAAGTTCTTCCCTTTTATGTTTTGTCTGGTGTGCTTTGTAATATACTTCTGTAGCTTCTTTTGCGCAGGAATAAAAGTTCATTGGTTTGTCATTGTCACACACACTGAAGTACAGTGAAATTTGTTTTGTATGCAATTCAGTAAACTATTGCTATAGGAAGCACAAACTTAGATGAAGTACAGAGTGTATAGAAATAGTCCACTGAGGCAATAAACCAACATTGCCAGGTTTTGGTGCCATTTTAAAGTCCAAGTTGTTTTAATTGCAGCTGGGGACATAAAGCCCTGTTGCCTGGTAGCGTTGCAGCGTCAGCCTGGCCAAAGTATGTTGTAGGCATCCTCAACCACTGCTTGGTACCAGTGCAGGCCCTGTCTTATCTGCATTCTCGGTCTCGGAGCAGTGGCCCATGCAGTCAAGCCCCAGGCTGCTGCATGGCCTTCAGCCATCGCCTTGGTCTGGATCCTCACATCGACCAGTGAACTGTTGTCCCTCTATAGTTGTATTAGTTGGTACTATTATCCTCCATAGAAAGACACAAAGTAATTCAGCGGGACAGGCAGCATCTCTCTTTCGAGACCCTTCTTCACACCGGTCAAGATTCAAGAGTTTATTGTCATGAATACAGATCAGTGTGTCCATATACCATTGTATAAATATATACACACATTAATAAATAAAACAGATAAAGTGCAAATAAACAGATAATGGGCTTTGAATGTTCAGAGTTTTGTTTGAGTTGAGTTCAATAGCCTGGTGGCTGTGGGGAAGAAGCTGTTTCTGAACCTGGATGTTGCAGTCTTCAGGCTCCTCTACCTTCTACCAGAGAGATGAGTGTGTGGCCAGGATGGTGTGGGTCCTTGATGATGCTGTCAGCCTTTTTTAAGCAGCAACTGCGATAGATCCCCACGATGGTAGGGGGGAGTCAGAGCCGATGATGGACTGGGCAGTGTTTACTACTTTTTGTAGTCTTTTCCGTTCCTGGGCGCTCAAGTTGCCGAACCAAGCCACGATGCAACCGGTCAGTATGCTCTCTACTGTGCACCTGTAGAAGTTAGAGAGAGTCCTCCTTGACATACCGAGTCTCCGTAATCTTCTCAGGAAGTAGAGGCGCTGATGTGCTTTCTTTATGATTGCATCAGTGTTCTCGGACCAGAAGAGATCTTCAGAGATGTGCACGCCCAGGAATTTGAAGCTCTTGACCCTTTCCACCATCGACCCATTGATATAAACGGAACTGTGGGTCCCCATCCTACCTCATCCAAAGTTCACAATCAGTTGCTTGGTTTTGCTGGTGTTGAGGGCCAGGTTATTGTGCTGGCATCATTTAGTCAGTCGGTCAATCTCTCTTCTATACTCTGACTCGTCCCCATCAGTGATATGTCCCACAACAGTGGTGTCGTCAGTGAACCTGATGATGGAGTTCACGCTAGGACCAGCTACGCAATCGTGAGTATAGAGTGAGTACAGCAGGGGGCTGAACACACAGCCTTGAGGTGCTCCCCTGCTGATTGTTATCGAGGCTGACACCTTTCCACCAATTCGAACAGTCTGTGGTCTGTGAATGAGGAAGTCGAAGATCCAATTGCAGAGAGATGCGCAGAGATCCTGTTCTGTCAGTTTGGTAACCAACTTGGAGGGGATGATTGTATTAAATGCCGAGCTGTAATCAATGAATAACAGCCTGACATTTGAGTTTTTGTTGTCCAAGTGGTCCAGAGCGGAGTGGAGAGCCAGCGAGATCGCATCCACCATTGATCTGTTGTGGCGGTAAGCGAACTGCAATGGGTCCAGGTTTCTGTCGAGGTAGGAGTTGATTTGCGCCATGATCAACCTCTCAAAGTACTTCATCACCACCGACGTTAGTGCCACTGGTCGATAGTCATTGAGGCACGTCACCTTGCTTGTCTTGGACGCCGGTATAATGGATGCCCTTTTAAAGCAGGTGGGAACCTCAGACCCCCGGTCCCCCTCCTTTTGGACACACCCGGACGGCCTTCTACCCTCTTTAGACCTCTTCATTTCTAAATGCCGACGTGATGTCATCAGAGTCCGAAGAAGGGTCTCAACCCAAAATGTCACCTATTCCTTCTCTCCCTGTCCTGCTGAGTTACTCCAGCTTTTTGTGTCTATCCGGTTTAAACCAGCATTTGCAGTTCCATCCTATACTATTACCCTCAACTTTGTTAGCAAGTCCTCAAGGATATAAATTGTTAATCTTCACTATTTGCATTTTCTGAAAATAATTCATTGATTCATTGCTGTTTGACAGTCAAGAGAGAAAAATTAAAATATCAGAACATTTGCAAGATATTGGCTCATTTTACTTGGCGTAGAGAATGCTCCTTTAATTACACTCCATGGCATACCCTACAGCTGAAAATAATAACTAAACTAATTAATGGAAATCTGTGGTAATTGGACATATGCTACCTGAGGGAACAACTGGCCAAAGAACATAGTTCCCGAACCAATGTACAAAATGACACAAATTGTAATAGGTATTTTCTAAAGAATTAACTTTTTTCCCAAAGTAATCCAGACCATGGTTTTTTCTTGGACAACCATGTCATGTTAATAATCCATGAAGAATCTCTGCATTATCCATTCAGAAAAGCTCATTAACTAATTATTCTGCAACTTTTCTACAAAGACAAAAGGTCCTGGAATTGAAGAAATTGAAACTCGGCAATATTCAAAATGAGGGGGAGGGAAAGGGTGGATGGAGAGACGGGTGAACTAGGAAGTCACAGAGAGAGTGGTCCTTACGGAAAACAGAAGAAGGCAGAGAAGGAAAGGTATGACTGATGGTGGGATCTTGTTAGATTTGTCCTGCATTTTTTGGGGTGCTGTACAAACTAAGTAATTGTCTACATTCTTAGATTGATGTCATTGCAGTAATAAGCGAGTTTGGTATTCCGAAAAACGCATGGAATTTGTCAAAGGTCACTTGCGATAAACTTTCTCGGCAACTGCTGCTGCATGCGTACAGACCTAGGTTTCATCCGTAGTCGAACCTGGGTCTCCGGCGCTGCAAGCACTGTTGAATTGCCACTGGACCATCCCCGTCCTCGAAGCAGCATTAACTCCAGCTCAACTCTGCCTGTCCCGCCGGGTTAACCGACAGCCCTGGACTGACTGGACACCGGCCCGGAGCAGTGAAGTTAGTGCTTATTTTCCATGCTGGCTGTAAGCCTGGGCCACCACTGCTCCAGGCCGGTGTCCCGTCAGTCCAAGACTGTTGGGACACCCTCTCATAAGGCCAATGTATGAGACTAGATATCTTTTCAATGTATCAACTAAACCCTTGAACTAGTCTTTGCCTACATTAAGGTGGGAGCTTGCTATTCATTACAAGGGAAATTTATATCCTGCCTGTTAGAAGTATATAACATTTTGTAAGGATGGACATTTGGTCTTTTTCCCAGGGTGGAATCATGCAACCCGAGAGGACATGGCTTTAACGGTAGAGGGAGAAGGTTTAAAGGAGATTTGAGGCACTTTTTAAAGCGCTTTAGGTGCCTGGAATACCTTGCTAGGGAGGGTGGTAGAAAAAGGAATGATACAATGTTTAAGAGGTGTTCAGGCAGAAGCATGAATAGAGAGGTACAGACCATGTGCAGGCAGATGAAATTAGCTGAATTTGGCATCATTGCTGGTGCAGACATGGTGGGCTGAAGGGCTTGTTCCAGTGCTGTATTTTTCTACGCTTTGATATTGGTGCTTAGCATTATGGGACAGATAATTAGAGCTGTGGATCAGTCGCACTGCTTCCATGTTTTCATAATTTAGATAACTCAAAAAGGACTTTGGTAATAAATATTATTACACTTAAAATGTATGCTTGTATGGATTTGTTGATTGTCTAGATTTTTCCCATTTTAATCAGACAGATGACAGGTAGTACAGTCCCTCTTTCCCTAAATCCGTGTTAAACTTGGCGAAAAGTAATAGATGGAGTGCAGGGCTATAAAGGTTTGCACAATTCACATCCACCCAAAATCTGCCCTCTGATTTTCTTGCAAATTAACTTTTACTCTAATTCCTTTTCTTCAAATTTCACATATAGTGACTTTGTCAAAGACTATGACATATGTGTAGCATTTTCTCTTGAGCACCACATTCTTAAAGAACATCAAGCTTCTAGATGCAATCTTCTTGTCTGAAATGTATGGTCTTTTTGTTCATTGTTAATTTCAGCAATAGTTAAAAATTCCAAAACTGTCTAGTAGATGGCAGTGCAGCAGATATACAGAACTCAAGGAGAAATGAACTTCAGTTTCATTTTTATTAATTCAATCATTATTAGAGTTTTGAGCATAAAACAAAATAGATATATGTATCGTCCAATTATAACTTTAATTCAAAAAGTAACTCACTGGAAGAAAGAGCTTGTAAAAAGCCAATGCTATCAGCATCCATTTCTTGGCTTTGCTAATTTAACATAAATTGAGGTTGTATACAGTTTATTATAGAGATGCACAATACCTCAACCAAGAAATATTTTTCTAAAACATGTAATACCAACATGAACTGGCTTATTTTGTATGTTAAATCAAATTTTGGATTTAGAAGTGTTGTTACAAAATTACTTAAACAAAAACCAATCTAAAGTAAATAAGTAAGGATTAGGTCTGCAGTAAAATGCCTATCCATATTAACACTAAACATATAGAAAATAAAGATATAGGCAGTACACACTGTTTTCTTAGTAATTTATTCAGTCTTGTACATTTAGTACTTTATCAATTGCCCAGACTTAATCTATGACCATGGTATGGGAACCTCTTTCTCTTCCTTAGGTTTACAATAGCATATTCAAACCTCAAATTTATTAATGCCTCTATCTAGAAGAGTAATACAGTGATACTAGTAAATGTCAACTGATTGGCCCAGTGAGCCAAGTAGGATTTGGTAAGATCATGATTACCCCAGTCTTGACTCCAATGTCAACTGTCCTTCTCCATCCCTAGACTCCCATGTCATTCAAATATCTGTCAAACTCACTCTTGAATATATTCGAAGAGCCATCTCTGCAGTAGACAACATTTTTCCCCTAAGTAAGAAATTCCTTCCCATCTTCCACTTAAATGGGAAACCATTACTTTCAAACAGTGTCGCCTGGTTCTAGTTACCCCACCAAAGGAAATATCCGCTCGGCGTTCAGCCTTTCAATCCCTTTTCGAATTTTGTTTCAGTGGGTGTCAGTTTCAAGGGCACCCGGAAGTGGCACCGACAGACAAGAAGCCGAAGCAAAGAAGTTGAAGCCAAAGAACCGAATAGAAACGAGGCTGAAACGCCAATGAACCAAAAGAATCCGAAGACGAAACGCCTACTTAGGACGGGGAAATAATGCCACCAGTTAATTAACCATGTTCCTGAATGTAAGAACGGTTTATACATGTAATACATGATGTACATTTATTCATGGTTAGTTAACTGGTGTATATCATGTATTACATGTATAAATCATTCTTACATTCGGGAACATGGTTAATTAACTGGTGGCATTATTTCCCTGTCCTAGCGGCCCTTGTTTTAGCCGGTGATTACATCTATTCCATCCCTCCCTCGCAAAGATGTGGGATTTCAATTTGAGCACACTTGTTTAAATAGATGCAAGCGCATGTACAGCTTCTCTCCCGCAATACACAAAGCCGATGAGACAACCGTCACTCCAAAGATAGACACAAAATGCTGGAGTAACTCAGCTGAACAGGCAGCATTTCTGGAGAGAAGGAATGGGTGGCGTTTCGGGTCGAGACCCTTCAGACGCACTCTGAAGAATGATCTCGACACGAAACGTCACCCATTCCTTCTCTCCAGAGATGCTGCCTGTTTTGTGCATGGGAGCTTGGGTGAGTTCTGCAAACACGGAAACGGTAATAAATAAACCGTCTGTCCCCGAGGTCGGGGTGAATCATCCTGGTGTGGGTGTCAATGTCGGAGGGGGATCACCCTGGTGTGGGGTTGGGGTCTGATGGCGACGCATCGCAGTCAGTGACTGTGGGACGCTCCCGTTGGTGGAGACGGAGGAGAGAAGTGTGAGAGAGAGAGAGGAGGGAGATGAGAGCGTGTGCTTCATTTTCCAACACAAGCCATAGGTGACTGGCCAGTCTGAACCAAAGCACCAAGTTGAAAGTGGCCGAAGGTGTGCATCACTCGGGACAGCCCCCACTCTCCCATGGTCACTCTCCACGGGCTGCGGGACGGGTGGAGCGGAGGTTTGGGACAATGTTCATGCCTTCACAGTGATGTGATTGACGAGGGGGTCTGGACCAATCGCTGACAAGTCCCGCCTCCCCAGCAACGTCAAGGCCGTTATTGGACTTTTCTGTTGAGCGGCAGTCGGTCCTTTGGCTTGTAGGCGACGCCACCTTTCGGGTAGGTGGCGTTTCGACAGAGCGGCCATTCGGTAAGTTTGCTTTTAGGCGACGCAGCCTTCAGGTTCTTTGGCTTTTAGGCGTCCAGCCCTTTTGGTTAGTTTGCATTTAGGCGTCCCATCCTTTCGGTTAGTAGGCGTTTCGTCTTCAGACTCTTTTGGTTCATTGGCGTTTCGGCCTCGTTTCTATTCGGTTCTTTGGCTTCGACTTCTTTGCTTCGGCTTCTTGTCTGTCGGTGCCGCGTCTGCGCACGGTTTTAGGAGTGGCATGGCAGTGCAGCGAGTAGAGCTGCTATCTCAAATTGACAGGGAACTGGGTTCATTCCTAACCATTCTGCATGGAGGTTGCACATTATCCCTGTGACTGCAAGGGCTTCCTCCAGGTGCTCCAGTTTCCTTCCACATTATAAAGACTTGCGTTGGTAGATTATTTGGCCACTGTAAATCGCCCCTTATTTATAGAATCTGGGGGGAGTTGATGAGAATGTGGAGAGAATAAAATTTGGGATTAATGTAGGATTAGTGTAAATATTGATGGCAGTGTGGACTCAATGGGTTGAAGAGCCTGTTTCTGTGTTATCTGTCCAAGACTTAATGTCAAAGAACATCTGTTGTCATTCTAAATTTCAATGGGTATCCAACCTGCTCAACCTCTCTTCATACACCGCTCCTTCATCCCAGGAGCCTACCTAGTTGCCATTCTTCCAATCTAACCACATCCTCCTTAAATATGGCGATGAACAATATAGTGATATTTTACGGCATGTTGATATCGAAGACCTTACCCGTGGCTGAAGAGGATACAAAGATGCTGTCTGACCCGCTGAGTTACTCCAGCATTTTGTGTCTATCCAGTAAGCCAGCATCCACAGTTCCTTCCTACAAATACAAAGATCTTTGCCCCAGTAATGCCCTCTGTTGCATCTTTCTATAACCTTGAATAGATTTAATCAGAGCCCTAGACATGCACCTTAGGAGTTGTACAGGCTAGATGCAGGAAGATTGTTCCCGATGTTGGGGAGGTCCAGAACAAGGGGTCACAGTCTGAGGATAAGGGGGAATTCCTTTAGGACCGAGATGAGGAAAACATTTTTCACACAGAGTGGTGAGTCTCTGGAATTCCCTGCCACAGAAGGTAGTTGAGGCCAGTTCATTGGTTATATTTAAGAGGGAGTTAGATGTGGCCCTTGTGGCTAAATGGATCAGGGGGTATGGAGAGAAGGCAGGTACAGGTTACTGAGTTGGATGATCAGCCATGATCATATTGAATAGTGGTGCAGGCTCGAAGGGCCGAATGGCCTACTCCTGCACCTATTTTCTATGTTTCAAAATGCATAAAAGAAAGTTAAAACAGCTATCAAACATACACAAAATGCAGTAGTTTCTTGGTCAGATCGATTTTTTTTCCATTTCAATCAATTCCTTTGTGTCTATCCTTGTACTATAGTCTGTAAAATACTAGACCTCGGTGTGTAATTTAGTATCTGGTTCTTTCATTGAGATGTAAGTTGTTAAGAACACAATATATTGTGCTCTGTTTGAATATTTATTCAGTAAAATTGCCTTAGCAACTACTGTGTAACTTTATTACCCAAATTATAAATGTTTTCCCCCATTTCAAAATAAATACATTTTAGATGCTGCCTGAAATGCCTAAAGTTTTGATATTGACATTTAGATGGACAAATTTGTTTCTTAGAAGTGTGTACATTGCGATGATTGATGCTTGAGACTAAATTACGTTACAAATCATTGTTGGCCTTCAAGAGAAATATGGTGGGTAAACCAAGGCAGTGGAATTTGAGGAGAGCTTTTGGAGCAGATTTCTCATTGTTACAGATAATTCTTGGAAACTTCCTAAATGGGCTGAAAGCTTTCATTTTCAATAGCTGCAAGATTTAATTTTTTGTCAATAAATATCTTTCAATGAAGTTCCAAATGATATCACAAATCCAGCTGCAACAGAAAGCAAGTCCCACGCATTTCTGAGCATTTAGTAAGTGTTAAAAGCTAGGTCTATTTTTCACCAATTAATTTTGACAGTTAATGTTCCAACTTTTAAGAGTAGTGTAGAGGATATGGAATGAAGAAACTCATTAATTAGTTTGCGCTAATCTTTATTTTTGCAATGATGTGATTCTAACTCTTCCATTCAAAACAGACTAGGCAAAGATCTTGTTTTGGTAGTGGTGCTTAATGATAAGTAGTTCAGCTTGCTTTTAGCTCTATGTCTAGCAATGTTACAAAATTTTGAGATTAAAAAAATCAAATCTGCAATTTATCACATCAGATAAAGCATAAAAAGAAGTTTAATTTGACACCTAATTCACTTTCATATCTTCAGTATTTAAAAAGTTATGGCCATTTTCATACTCAGAAATTAGCATCTTGTTCCCCATTGCCTTTCCATTGACTTAACACAAAAGCTGTGATCGAGGACAGTCAAAAGCCCATAACTTTCTTAAAAATTAAGAGAGCTCAATGAAATTTTCAGTTATTATAGATTGAAGCATTCTGAAACAAATATGAAACGATATTACTTGGATGACCTGAAATTAAAGCATATAATTAGTTACCTAATTGTAGCTAATTACAAAATTCAATTACTAGATCTAAACATATATCCATTTCTTAAGAAAAGATAAACTTTTTTAAATTGCCTAAGTGTCCAAATAACATTCACACAATAATTCACAATATAACGATTTTAAAATCTAATTTTCATGAATTTATAGGCCAAATGGAAGGAATTTAGTGTTTAATTTCTGTAAATTAATGACCATTTAAATCAACTTGTGAGTGGGTTTTAGGGGAATGCGGTGGATTAGAATGCGGTTTGCGGTGAAGTCGGCATGAAAAATACTGCCAGTTCATTCTTTTTTTTTGTCCCCATTTCGCAACATGAAAATGTGTTTAAAGCCTTCCTAAAAACCATGCTATAATGTAAAAATATACTGTGCACTTTATTTTCTCCCCTACGTAAAATCCTTCCCGTTGTCGGTGCTCACGGCTTTAGAAGATGATTTTTAAATTACTCTAGTTAATAAATAATCTAGTGTAATTTAAAAATACCTTCATGAATGAAATGTCGCAGCGATTTTTCTCTAGCAACAAAATTGCCCGACATGGATCGATTTGCCCAGTCTGTGGAAAAACGGCACTTTAAACACGCCCCCCTCTGAAAGGCGCCAAAGTCACGCACACGGGGAGCGGCAGAACTACAGCGCTGCTCAAGGTAAGTTTTGTAACATACCTACTATGTCACAAAAAAATCAGCGTACTTATTTGGGCTTTCCTGA
The DNA here is from genome assembly GCA_963514005.1 of Raja brachyura. Next base: position 19,972,721 of record OY740799.1, on the reverse strand, counting down.
GTAGATCATTTGCTGATGCACCATCTAATAGCAAGATTCGTATAGTACTGACACATGATCAACACTAAATCATCAACCTAGGTTATTTTCTTCAGGTATATGGAAGATGCATTTCATTGGAAGAATAAAGAAGACTCTCCAAGGTAGGTAATTAATGGTTATGACTCACCCAGCCCTCCTGTTGCAGTTTAAGGCCACTGACAGAATGCTCTTTAGATTGTGCATCAGAAAGTATTTTATTAAATCCAGGCTCTAACGTACGTCCTTAATTTAGCTGTTGCTTTTCAGTGTAAGCAAACTTTCAGCTACTGAATATTTTGATATTCCATCTCGGAGAATGAACCAGCTGGACTGATTTGCACCTCCTTAGTTGGGATCTTGCAATGGGGCTCTCTGGTTCTGAGCAGGGAGGTCGAAATCAATCTGACAAGTTGCCCTGAAAAGGAAGGAGAACATGTTTAAAGAATTGGGAGAGTTAAATAGCACAAGAACAATAAATAATACCCTTTTAGACTGACCCTGATCTAGAGAGAGTTTAAGAAGATGGGTTTACAATGAATATGCAAAGCAAATTAAACAAAGTTGTTGACTTGCAAGCTCAGTTAACTATGTGGAATGATTATCTTATGACTAATTATAACAAGTCAGGGATATGTTATAAATATTCCTCCATAGGAATATCATCAACCCGTTCAGGAAAGATGGGAATGGGGGGAAAGGGGGGGGTGAAGTGGTTACCTGGAAGAGTAGTGCGAAAGTGCGGTTCACGGACATACTTGGTCAAGATGTTTGGAAGTGGGAAGGTGAGAAAAGTACACATTGACCATGTCATGCCGATGCAAGCTCAGACAGGTTTGCAACCAGATCAATTAAACAAGTGGTAGTTTGGTTACCACTCAAGTACAGGTACCAATGGATGAACCAGAAATGGTACAAGAAGGTACACAAGATAGTGAGAGTTTGAACCAGCCTGAAAATGGAGGTTCAAGTGTGGTTGACAGTCAAACAAAATTGACTGATGGACTGGAATCTATGAATGTAGGTCAAAAGGAAGGCTTGACTCGATGAAAAATGAGTCATGTGGTTCTAAACAGTCAGAAACTTTTGGTCAGGGAAGATATCCTGAAAGAAGGAGAAACCCAGTGGTTAACTTTAATTGCGAATTTTATTTTGTGAAATGCACATATCATTGTATATGCATGATGCCCTCATTTTATTCGGGTTATATACAAGTAAACTATGACAAGATTGTAATAAATTCATACCATTTTATTATATTAAAAAATGTCAACAATGTTATATTAAAAAATGTCAACGAGGCGATAACGTTTTCATTAAGGTGGGAGGAGTTGTAATAGCGCCATCTTTGTATCGAAGGATTGTAAATGATTGAATAAACCACAGTGCGCGGTGCAGTTGATATCACTGCAAGTGGCTTTATTATTTAAGACGAATGTTGCAATATTTGGAGGGGTGGAGAGAATCATAAAAAAAAAAAATTGAAGAGTGCTTTCAAGAGATAATGGAAATGTGATGGCACAGACTATTCTCATGGCCAATAATTAGTGTTAAAACTAATTTGCAGGGAATTTACAATGATGTGTGTGATGTCTTATGCTCAGACACAGAATACGAGTTGACACACTGGAGACCAGATATCGATGCACCGTGCACTTTTTGTTTCTCTTCTACTGTTTGAGCCAAGTTTGGATTCAACAGTGAAAATCTTGTTCTTGGTTTTCGCTTCAAGAACAGTTCAGCTGGCATCTGACCAGTAGTGGTGTGAGGTGTGTTTCGATATGGAATCAGAAAGTTAGCGAATTTGTGAGACAGACAACTGTCTTTTCTTTGGATTTGAATTTGGATCCAGCAGTTGTTTGACTAATGCACGCTTCACAATTTGCACTGTGCGTTTTGCTGCTCCATTTGAAGTGGGATGATATGGAGCGACTCTACTGTGTTTTACACCAATCCCTTTCATGAATTGTCCAAACACTTGTGAACAGACTTGAGGTCCATTATCAGACACCATTTCCTCTGGAAATCCATAAGACGCAAACAATCCTCGCAAAATGTCTATCGTTTTGCCTGATGTGGTTTGTCCATCGGAAACACCTCAACCCACTTGGCGTGACTATCAATCGCAATGAACGATTGTTGTCCATCTAACTCTGCAAAGTCAACGTGTAATCTTTGCCACACTCTAGCTGGCCATTTCCATAGCGGTACTGTTGGTGGATTATTTCCAACTGCTTGACATGTGCTACACTCTTTCACTGTTTGTTCTATGCCCTTATCTAGACCAGGCCACCATAGATAGCTTCTAGCTGGACTCTTTGTTAGACACATTCCCAAATGCTGATCATGAAGATCTGGCAATTTTACTCCGTATCTTTCAGGGATTATAACTCTCGCTCCACACATGACACACCCTTGGTCTACTGAGAGTTAATTCCTACGTACAAAGAATGGTTTCAGTTCTGCCTCTGAATCCGGCAATTTGTTTGGAAATCCATTTGTAACATATTCCTGTACTCTTGACAAAAGTCTGTCAGTGCGAGTAGCCTTCTGAATGTCCCCTGGTGTGATAGGTAACACATCTACATGAGATAAATAAAACACGTCCTCTCTGTTTGGGGTAACCTCCGATTTCAAAGGTAATTAGACATGGCGTCAGCATTGCTGTGTTCTGCTGCCTTACGATACTGAATATCATATTGGAAAGCAGACAATATCAATGACCATCTTTGCATTCTGGCTGCTGCCAGAGTTGGTATGTGTGCCTTTGGATTTAGGATCACTGTCAACGGCTGGTGATCTGTCTCGATTACAAACCTTCTACCATACAAGTATTTGTGAAACATAACGGCAAAAATCCATGCAAGAGCCTCTCACTCTATTTGCGCATAATTTCTCTCACTGGCACTGAGTGTTCTAGACACAAATGCTATTGGCCTCTCCTCTCCATTTTCTAGCACATGAGAGATCACAACCAACACCGTATAGTGAAGCATCACATGCTAACTTCATTGGCTTATTGACATCGTAATGAACAAGCATTGTACTCTCTGCCAACTGAGCTTTACATGACTTGAAAGCTTGGTCACATTCATGTGTCCACTTTTATGGTACATCTTTTCTCAAGAGCTTGTTCAAGGGATGTAAACAGGTGGACAGATTTGGCATACTTCCCATAATAATGCACTAATCTTAAAAAGGATCGGATCTCAGAGATGTTTCTGGGAGTGGGTGTGTTCTTTACCCTTCACATCAACTTCACCCTTGGTGGGGTGTAGAACCATCCTTCTCTATCTTATGACACAAGTACTCTACCGAATTCTGAAAAAACTCACACTTCTGTGCTTTTACTCTTACACTGTGTTTCTCAAGGCGTTTGAGTACCAATTCCAACCTTTCATCATGTGTCTACCTGTCGGGGGCTGAGATGAGGATGTTATCCAAGTAACACACCACACATTCAATTCCCTCTAGAATTTGTGTCATCACCCCTTGAAAAATACCTGGGGCTGATGATATACCAAATGGGAGCCTATTGAACTGAAACAATCCCAAATACGTGTTGATAGTCAGCTTGGATTTTGATTTGTCATCTACACCTAACTGCAAGTAGGCATTTGTCAAGTCCATTTTTGTGAAGACTTTGCCACCTGTGAGGGTGCTAAACAAATCCTCTGCCGTTAGTAAGGTATCTGGTATGCTACCTTCAAGTACCTGGTTTACGGTTACCTTATAATCACCACAAAGTCTAACACTACCATCAGGTTTAGGTACAACTACAATGGGTGTTGCCCATTCACTACTTTCTACCTTACTGATAATGTTCTGAGCTTCAAGTCATTGGAGTTCTTTCTCAACCTTGTCCTTAAGTGCATACGGCATGGCCCGGGGTTTGCAATGCACTGGTGTCGCACCTCCTTCACGCGTACTTTCGCCTTGTACCCCTTGATTGGCTCTCCCTGATCATTGTACACCTTTGGATGCTTCTCGATTAGGCCCTCGGACACTTGAATGCTTCGCAGACGAGGAATATCACGTTGTAGTTCAGCTTCAAGATCTGCAACCAACTCCTACCCAGCAAAGCAGGTTCATCTACCTTTACAACTACGAAAGGCAACTCCGCCTGTTGCTCCTTATACCTAACTGGTAACTGTACGCATCCTAACACTGGAATCTTCTCTCCAGAATAACCAGGTAGTTCGATTCACTTCGCTTCCAAAGGAATTTGACTCGGGTTCTCCCAATACACAGATTCTAGAATCATGCTCTCAGATGCTCCTGTGTCGACTTCCATGTAACATGAGCTCCATTTAACTGGACTTGCACGGACACATTCTTTGTCTTCCGGTTCACTAGCTCATTGCTGCAGATGGTGTACATGTCGAGAGGCTCTTCCTCTGCCTGCAGTTGATCCACAGAATGCAGCGACTGAAGATGCTTACTTGTTGTTGAACCGATGCTCTTTCGACAAGCCTTCTCTAGATGTCCCATCTTGTGTCACGAGTAACACTCCGCCTTGAAGAACGGACAAGACTGTGCTAGATGTGAGCCCAAACAGCGATAGCATGACTTTGCAGTAGTCTTGCTACCCTTCCATGGATAACAATTCTCTGACATCTTTGTCGACTCATGCATCTTTGGTTTGCTGGACTGCAGCTTGGTCAATTCTTCCGCTGCTGGTCTAGAAGTTATCTTGACCTCTAGAACCCCTCTCTGCCATATCCATTGACAAAGCCGTTTTACAAGCAGTTTCAAATGTCGGACCAAACACTGTCATCAGCTTACTTTGGATCTGCTCACTTCTCAGTCCACACACAAAATGGTCTCAATGCCCAATCTTGGAGATTTCCAAAATTACAATGAATTGATAACCTCTTGAGTGCCACAATAAAATAGATTCTATATATAATATATTCCTATTAAGACCAGATCTCCCTGGTCTTGATTTTCTGCCTCTATTTCACTCGCAATCTTTTTGAGAGTGAAATAGAACAAGGAAAAAAGCACATAACAAATGCAAACTGGTTAACAAAAGTGAGATCAATGCTGATTATAAAAAGTTAAGAGAAAGTTAAAAAGGAGGTATGAAAACCAAAATGTTAGCATAGCAAAATAAAAATATTCTAGAGGCATGTGAACAGGGAAAGGATTGCAAGAGGAAAAGTTGAGCTAATTGGGGATGAATCAGAAAGTTACTCAGGGAGATAGCATGGCTGAGATCCTGAATGTATATTTTATGTCTGTCTTTATAGCGAAATAACATACTTCTGATGCCTTAGCAAAGTTCTAGATGAGTTAAAAAAATGAATAATAGCAGGTACTAATAATTTTACTCATATTTTGTGTTCATATTCACCTGGTCCAGACGGAATGCAAACAAAATGAAATTCAGAAAAACTGCAGGTGCTGGAAATCTGAAATAAAAACACTCAGCTTTCTCAATATATACTGGAAAAGGATCCTAACAGGAATGACGGAACAGGAACAGCAATGGCAGGAATTTCTGGGCATAATCCAGAAGATGCAGGATCATTTCATTCCAAAGTGGACGAAAGATTCTAAGGGGAGTAAGAGGTTTCCATGCCTGACAAGGGATTGAATAAAACTAAAAGAAAATGTGTATAACATAGCAAAGAATAGCGGGAAGCCAGAGGATTGGGAAATTTTTAAAGGACAACAGAAGGTAACAAAAAGGGCAATACGGGGTGAAAAGATGAAGTACGAGGATAAGCTGGCCAAGAATATAAAAAAAGGATAGTAAAAGCTTCTTTAGGTATGTTAAGAGGCAGAAACAGGTGGAATTACTATGGGGAACAAGGAAATGGCAGACGAGTTGAACAAGTACTTTGTTTGGTTCTGTCTTCATTAAGGAAGGCACAATCTCCCATATGTACTAGAGGACAGAGGATCTAGGGAGACTGAGGAACTGAAAGAAATTTGCATTAAGCGCAAAATAGTATTGGGTGGACTGATGGAACTGAAGGCTGATAAATCCCCAGGGCCTGATGGTCTGCATCCCAGGGTACTCAAGGAGGTGGCTCTAGAAATCGTGGACCCATTGGTGATCATTTTCCAATGTTCTGTAGATTCAGGATCAGTTCCTGTGGATTGGAGGATAGCTAATGTTATCCCACTTTTCAAGAAAGGAGCGAGAGAGAACACGAGGAATTTTAGACCAGTTAGCCTGACATCGGTGGTGAGGAAGATGCTGGAGTCAATTATTAAAGAAATAATAACGGCGCATTTGGATAGCAGCCCAAGTCAGCATGGATTTATGAAGGGGAAATAGTAAGATTAAATGAGAACTTACCTGTTCGAAGTTTGATCTTTATTTTATGAGGAGTTACGATGAGGGATTACGTGAAGAAGCCCCGCCTGGCGCTTGATCGGCATACTTCAAAGCAGCGGCATGAAAAATACAGAACCAATAGCCGGAGTAAGATAGTAAGGCTCAACATAGATTAGAACTACCAGATGATCATTTATATTATGAGGGTTGGGAGCAGAGGGCACGTAATCCCTCATCGTAACTCCTCATAAAATAAAGATCAAACTTCGAACAGGTAAGTTCTCGTTTAATCTTACTATTTTACTTCAGAGTCACGTGAGTGTGTTTTTATGTCGTAGATTCATTCCATACGACACTCTGTTTAGTCAATACAGTAGTGAGTAAATAGTATTTTAAAACATTGCTACAATTTATGTAATAAGTCTTTTAATAATAAAAAGAACAATTTTTAATACTAACCCCTCTATCGTAGGGGAAAAGTTTACAAAAGAAAAAATGATAATGATATCAATGATAACATAAATCGATAACATAAATCGATAATATAAAACAAAGCAAGCATTTAAAGAGAACCCAGTACTGCGTGTCCAAATCCTGGCACCGTGACAACAGGTTTATCGTAGAACTTTGAAAAAGTTTCTTCTCTACACCACCCTGCGGCCTCTAAAATTTGATCGAGTGGTACGTCCTGTACCTTCGCCGCAGACGTAGCTGCCGCCCTAGTGGAGTGAGATTTAAACACATCACTGTCTATTCCTGCTAGATCCAAAACCTGTTTTAACCATCTGGAAATGGTTTGAACTGAAACTTTTGTATGTGGTTTTTTGTGCGTTATCAATAACGCTGTCTCAGAACCTCTGAGATTTTTGGTTACTTCAATGTATTGAGTTAAATGCATAACTACACACAATGTTTCATCGATAGGATATGCTTTAAACATTACCTTAGCTCCAGTTCTCCCCGGTCTGCTTTGTTTGATCAGATCATAAACATAAAACACAATGTTATCTGCAGCCACATGCATGCAATCTAACCGTAACAATTGCAAAGTTTGTACTCTTTGAGCTGATACTAATGCCATTAACATTACCACCTTGAATGTTAACTTCTGCAAAGACATTGAAGTAATTGGAGTCCATTGCTTAAGCAAAGTGAGAACAATGCTAACATCCCAAATTTCTGTATATCTGGGCTTGGGAGGATTTTTATTAAAAATTCCTTTCATGAATCGGAATACTAATGGGTGAGACCCAATTGAATCTCGATCAGAAATTTGTCCTAAGTAGGATGACAAAGCACTACGAGCACAATTAATGGCACTATAACTCAAATGCTCATCAAAATGTAACCCAGCAAGGAACTCCAATACATTTGAAATGTTTGCAGTATGATAAGATATCTTTGTCTACAAAAGGCTTCCCATTTCCTTATATGCGACATATATTGTTTTTTAGTGCTATTCTTCCAAGCTGCACCAATAACATCCATGGTCCTGTCCGACAGTTCAAACTCTTGCAATGGTCTGGTCAGAACCTGCAAATTAACAAATTCATATGATCATGCAATGGATGAACTTCTTTTGTTACTGGTTGTGTCAACAAATTGTCGCAACTAGGAATCGTCATACATGGTTCAATAATCATTCTAAGCATCAATGGGAACCATGACTGCGTAGGCCAATTTGGCACCACCAAAATGCCTTTGGCAGCGTCTTGCGCTATTTTCTTGAGACATTGCCCAATCAGACAGAATGGGGGGAAAAGCATAAAATAATGTATTCCCCCAGTGTAGCGAGAAAGCATCCACCGCTACTGCCCCTGGATCGTGTTCCCAAGACACGTATTTGGGCAATTGGTGATTCAATCTAGATGCAAACATATCAATGTCCGGCATTCCATACCGACTGACTATATTTTTGAAAATTTGTGGATTTAACATCCATTCTGTACTGTCTTTAAATATTCGTGATCTTTTGTCTACCACAACATTGTCTATCCCTGGGAGATAAATAGCTGACAGCCAAATATTTTTACCAATACACCATTGCCACATCAGATTTACCAGATGATCACATGATATTGATCTTACTCCACCCATGTGATTGATATATGCCACAGCTGTGGTATTGTCTATTTGTATTTGGACATGCAAATCCTTCATAGTAAAACAATAAGCTTTTAATCCATAAAATGCTCCCAGCAACTCCAAATAATTTATACCATATGTTTGGAGCAATAAATCCTCTTGGACAGTCCATCTGCCCCCACAGCTGGTCTCATTATCCGTAGCCCCCCCATCCGAGAGAACTTGCATCAGTTTGCAAAAACACTACTGGCTGCTGAACTAAAATGTTCTTAACAGCTTGTGGAACATTCTCAATCCACCAATGCAATTCTGATAATGCTTCCTTTGGCAATTGCATAGGCCTATCGAAATGGCCTGCTCGCTGTATAAGCGCTTGTGTTTTTGCTCTTTGAAGGTTTTGGTAATGCAGTGGACCAAATTCTACTGCTGGGAATGCTGCTACTAACTTCCCAATAACCTTAGCAACTTCTCGGATGGAGGGATAAGGTTTGTTAATCAGGCTCTGACACACATTTGTCAAATCAATAACCTTATCTATTGGTAAAGTTACTAACATGGTAACTGAATTAATCACAAACCCCAGATATTCAATGGTTTGGGATGGCTGTAACTTAGATTTTGTTGGATGAATCAGGAACCCCAGCCTTTCAAACAGACTTGTAGTTGCTGAGACTAATTTTTCAGCTGACTCCTGATTAGCATTAACAATTAAAATATCATCTAGATAAGCCATAACAATGTGTTTTTGTGCCCTTAGCAGTGCAAGTGCTGGCTTCAACAATTTAGTGAATAGTCTAGGTGCTGAGCTTAATCCATTAGGTAATGCTTTGTATTGCCACAGCTGTATTGCCACACTTAAACTTTAAATACCTGCGAAAGTGATGATGAATTGGAACTGAATAATATGCATCCTTCAAATCTATTGTAGCCATATAACAACCTATTGATACCAGCTGCATTGCAGTATTGAAGGTGTCCATTTTAAAATGTTTATACTGGACAAATGTGTTCAATTGTGTGAGATCTAAAATGATTCTACAACCCCTATCTTTCTTTGGTCTGGGGAAAATATTTGACACAAATTGTTGTGGATCCTCTCCTGTTTTCTCGATAACTCCTTTTCTACACAAATTCTTAACCTCTTTATCAATTTGAATTTTTTCAAGAACAGAAACATCAAAGTATGATTAGGCTTATTCTGTCCCAGTGGATCCATACCTTCTACAGAATCAATGGTAGATCCTAAAATAGTATCTAATATAACACGATCAGATGTTATACTGTCCCATTCATTATAAAACATTCGGAGTCTGCCACCAATCTGAGGTTCATCCAAAAATTCTTCTTTAATAGGATAAAGTTTTTGTACCTCTCCAACCGGATGTAGTGGTCTCCTTCTCCCAACATATGGGTGCACATTCGGCTGTGCTGGTTGGTAATTCTTCCTTACCATACTCCTGCCTCGGCTTGTTCCAGTTCCAAAATCAAATCCCCTTCTCATTTGACCGGCCCTTCTCTGGCCAAAATTGAAGGGTTTCATAAGGCCAAGAGTTTTTGCCTCTTCATCAATTTCTTTAATTTGTTTAGACAGATTTTCTCAGAACAAATAACCAGGAGCTTGAACATTGCTTGATCTGCACAACCCTGCAAATCTTGGATGTAAAATAGGCCGAATGGCAATCTTCCTCATACAATATATCTCAAAAAATCAGTTTCAGAATAATGCCAACATATGCTTCTGAACTTTGGTCATTCCACAACCTTCCACTTGTCTTCCAAAGGCAGTAATTCCAACCAAAATCAGTTTGAGGATTCTTTGAAATCGTATTTCCTGCGCCCGAATCATTAATGACATTGGCGCCCAAATAGCCGGATTCACCGTAGGTACCTTAAGTGAGGTACAATTAATAGGTGTTTTATACAAATCTGCTGTCTCAACCATAACAGCTTCTTGAAGCGGGTGAGAGACCATATAATTAATATTAGCCGCCAGGTTTTCTTCCATGGCCTCACTGCCTCCTCCAGGTATAGTAAAACTTTGTGCCACATCAGGCACACCTAGATCAACATATTTGTATTGTGGTGGGTACTCCTGACCGCAATCACCACTTTCAGGGTCAGTCTCATACAGCCCTGGTACTCCTGAAACTTGTCCAAAGGAGACTTCCTCCAGCCCAATCCCGGGCACTGGAGTTTCAAATTCCCAATTCAAACTGGCACCATATTCATGATATGGAACCCCCTCAGGAGCTGCCTGGGAATATTCTGGGTTCTTAGACCCTTGGTTGATTATAGTTTGGAGCATTTGATCCATTCTGAGCCATAAGGCTTTCCTTTCTGGAGGACCTTCTGAATCTGATTCATCAGAAACCTCAGGCCTTTCAGCTTTTCTTTTACATTTTTTAGGCACTGGGTTTTCCTCCAAAATTTCTGTTTGTGGAGCAACCAAAGGCTCACTAACGGGTATTTCAACGGACACCGGTATCGGAACCAGCTCCGCAATAATCTGCTGTCCCGACTCTTCTCCACCCCGGGACGCACGTTTTACCCACGATTTTTTAACTTTCTCCATTTTAGTTTTACTCCTCCTGGTTTATCCACCAGTCTACGGAGTTTTGAAAACGCCCTGGATAGTAAAATAATTTAACTTACCTGCGGGCCGTATCCTTACCGCTGTGTGGAGCTGCGCTCTGCAGCTCTTTCCTCTACCGACAGCGTCGACGTAATGTCGATCAAGCGCCAGGTGGGGTTTCTTCACATAGTCACTCACGTGACTCCGAAGTAAAATCATGCTTGACTAATCTTCTGCCATTTTTTGAGGATGTGACAAGTAAAATGGATGAAGGACAGTCAGTGGTTCTAGTGTATCTGGACATTCAGAAAGCCTTTGATGAGGCCCCACAGGAGATTAGTGGGCAAAATTAGAGCACATGGTATTGGGAGTAGGGTATTGAGATGGATAGAGAATTGGTTGAAAGGCAGGAAACAAAGAGTAGGAATAAACAGGTCCCTGTCAGAATGACGAGTAGAGTGCCACAATGCTCAGTGCTGGGGCTGCAACTATATATATATTAATGATTTAGATGATGGGATTAAAAGTAACACTAGCAAATTTGCAGATGACACAAAGCTTGGTGGCAGTGTGAACTGCGAAGAGGATGCTAGGAGGTTGCAGGGTGACGTGGACCAGTTGAGTGAGTGGGCAGATACATGGCGGATGTAGTATAATGTAGATAAATGTGAGGTTATCCACTTTGGCGGCAAAAACAAGGAGGCAGATTATAATCTCAATGGTGTCAGATTAGGAAAAAGGGAAGTGCAACGAGACCTGGGTGTCCTTGTACACCACTGAAAGTAAACATGCAGGTACAGTAAGCAGTGAAGAAAGCTGATGGCATGTTGGCATTCATAACGAGAGGATTTGAGTATAGGAGTAAAGAGGCTATTCTACAGTTGTACAGGGCCCTGATGAGACCACATCTGGAGTATTGTGTGCAGTTCTGGTCTCCTAATTTGAGGAAGGACGTCCTTGCTATTGAGGCAGTGCAGCAAAGGTTCACAAGGTTAATCCCTGAGATGGCGGGACTGTCATATGAGGAAAGATTGGTCTTGTATTCACTGGGATTTAGAAGGATGAGAGGGGTCTTATAGGAATGTATAAAATTATAAAAGGACTGGACAAACTGGATGCGGGAAAAATGTTCCCAATGATGGCGGAGTTCAGAACCAGGGGCCACAGTCTAAAAATAAAGGGGAGACTATTTATAAGTGAGATGAGAAAATACCTTTTCACCCAGAGCGTTGTGAATTTGTGGAATTCTCTGCCGCAGAAGGCAGTGGAGGCCAATACACTGGATGAGTTTAAAAGAGGGTTAGATAGAGCTCTAGGGGCTAGCGGAATCAATGGATATGGGGAGAATGCAGGCACGGGTTACTGATTGTGGATGATAAGCCATGATTACAATGACTGCCGGTGCAGGCTCGAGGGCCAAATGGCCTCCTCCTGCATCTATTTTCTATGTTTCTATACTTGAAGGTTGAAGTCCACTATTATCACGGTAACCATTTTGGACAACACCATAACTTCCCTGCTGATGGGTAGTGAGATAAATAATCCATGTAATTGTACCTCAATTATATTATAGATCTAAAATTGATATTGTGACCTTGATCTTTTGAGACTATTATAAATTATATATATCACTTTTTCTATCTTGAGAATTTGATGAACAATTGAAAAACTGAACAGGTCAAGCAGCAATTTATGAAGAGCAAAGAATGAAGTTTCAGGTCAAAGTTGGCTGATGAAGGGACTTAACCTGATATGCTCACTCTTTCCAAAGATGCTACCTGACTTCAGTGTTTTCTGAATCCGAGGTTACCCAGGAAATCGCAGAAACCTCGGCCATAACCTTTTTTTATATCTGTTGATTCAGGGCTGGTACTGAAGGATTGTAAATTTGCAGCCGCTGCATCCATGTTTAGAAACGGATCCAAGGACAAACTCAATGATGACAAGCCTATGTTGGAGAACGTTCTGGAAACAATTTCAAAGATAGAAAGATTGAAGTTGCTTGGGCAAGTATTGAATTATTAAAGAAAACCAGAAAATGTATCTATGTATCGACAAAATGGCCTTAATAAAGGCAATTTTTATACATTTTGGTTTCACTATGTAGAAATTACAGCAGTGTTTATACCTAGTCTCTCTCCTCCCCCCCCCCCCCCCCCCCCCCAAGCAATGTCATGTAAATGAAAGTTGTCATGTTTAGTATTTTGTTGCATATTCTGTGTATGCAATGACTGCTTGAAGTCTGTGATTCATGGACATCACCATGAATTGTTGCTGGGTTCTTTTCCGGTAATGCTCTGCTAGGCCTGTTTGCAGCCATCATTAGCTTATGCTTGTTTTGGGGGCTAGTCCCCTTCAGTTTTCTCGTCAGCATATAAAAGGCATGCTCAATTGGATTCAGATCGGGTGATTGACTTGGCCACTCAAGAATTGACTTTCTTAGCTTTGGAAAAACTCCTTTGTTGCTTTAGCAGTATGTTTAGGATCATTGTCTTGCTGTAGAATGAACTGTTGGCCAATGAGTTTTGAAGCATTTGTTTGAACTTGAGCAGATATGATGTGTCTATACACTTCAGAATTCATTATGCTACTACCTTCAGCACTTGTATTATCAATGATGACAAGTGAGCCAGTACCTTCAGCAGCCATACATGCCCAGGCCATAACACCCCCACCAACATATTTTACAGATGTGGTGGTATGCTTTGGATCTTGGGCAGTTCCTTCTTTCCTCCATACTCCATTAAGGCTGGAAGGACGTGACTAAGAGGTACAGGAGTGTTGGAGACAGAAAAAATGGTTCTCAATGAGGGACAAAGACACCTTGCCAAAGAAAGAGTTATGGAAGCACAGGTGATGGACAAAAAAGTTCAACGTAATGGTGGGTTTAAAATTCATTGCGGTATGGGTGCAGTGGTATGAAATCGAGACCTCTGCTGAGCCAAAGCCAGGCACAGGATTTGAAGAGGGCAGTGGTCCAGAGAGAGTGGGATAGAACTCAAGGGGATGTGTGCTAGATGGAAGGATGCTCAGAGGAGAGGTGAGTTCGGGGTGATGCTGGAGTTGTGGGATGAGATAAGGGTTGGGTGGCCGTTGTGGTGCAGTCAGTGATGTGGAAGAACAGGGGGACAAGATGGTGACAGTGCTGGGGATCACAGTCTGGAGGCAGCTAGTGGGAACCACTCACCTGGTTCGGCTTATTGTGTGCCAGTTCTTGCCCCACCCTCAGCTCTTTATATGGGATTGCTCCCCTCCACCCTTAGTTGAGCGCATGAGTCTTGACTCAATACATCGACTGTCTATTTCACTAAACAAATGCTGCCTGGCTCACTGAGTTGCTCAAGACATTTGTCCGTCATCTCTAATGGTAAATCTGTTGCACTGTAAAGGGCCTGTCCCACTGCGGCGACCTAATTCACTTGTTTAGAACAGTTTGCCCTCGACTCATACTCACAGCATGGTCGACACGAGGTCCTAGGAGGTCATTGTAACTCTCCTTCTTACTTGAGAGTTGTCCCCGCACACTCGAGGCCTCAGGTAGGTCGCGCCGTATTTTTCAACATGCTGAAAAATGCCTGCGAGAAAAAAAAGGTCGCCATGGAAAAAATCGATTTTGCACAACTAACATTCCAATCCCAGAACATCACCACAGGATTTCTTCAAGGAAATGCCATAGACCCAATCATCTTCAATGGTTTAATCAGTGACATTCTCCATCCAGCATAGGTCAGAAGTAGAGTTGTTAAAAAGTTTAATTCCAATCACAACTTGACAATAAGTGATGCAGTCTGTCTGCTTGCAGAAGGCCCAGATAACATTCAGGCATAGACCGATAAATGCAACTAACATGTTTCTTTGGAATGAGCATCTCCAACATGTGAGAATCTAACTACCTACCTTTGACATTGTAATTGATAATTTTCCCATCATTAATATACTTTGGGACAACAGTAATCAGAAATTCAATTTGATCTACAAAAGCTACTCAGAGACTCTGTATCCCATGATAAATGACTTACCTTTGATGCCCCATAGCCTTTCCACCTTCGCAAGCCACAAATCAGGCTTTTAATGAGTTATTTCCTAATTCCTTGAACAAAAGCATTGGCATAACTCTCAAGACATTTGACACAACCCACGGCAAAATAATCCACTTAATTTGCACCCAACAATCAACCTCACCATTCGTTCCTTCCTGCATCAGTACACAAAGAATGCAGTGTGTGTACGAGTTACAAAACGCACTGCAGTTACTCAGGATATTGACGTGGATAAGCTTTTTCCCATTGAGGGTAGGGAAGATTCAAACCAGAGGGCATGACATGAGAATTAAGTGACAGAAGTTTAGGAGTAACATGAGGGGGAACTTCTTTACTCAGAGAGTGGTGGCTGTGTGGAATGATCTTCCAGCAGAAGTGGTGGAGGCAGGATCGATTTTAACATTTAAAAGTAAAGTGGATAGGTATATGGACGGGAAGGGAATGGAGGGGTATGCTCTGAGTGCAGGTAGATGGGACTAGGGGAAAATAAATGGTCGGCACGGACTGGAAGGGCCGAGAAGGCCTGTTTCCGTGCTGTAATTGTTATATGGTTATATAGTTATATTATGACATCTAGTCATCCAAACCAGTGACCTCTGCCACTAAGAAGGACAAGGGCAATATGCGCTTAGTAACCCACTACCCGCAGATTTCCCCCTAAGTCTCACATTGTCCTGAATTGGAAATATATGGAACTATTTACTTGCAGAACCATGAGGAGTATGTTCACATGAAAGGCACCTCACTACCATATTTTAAAGCATAATCAGAGATACAATAAATGTGAGCATCCCCAACAACATCTGCATCTGAAAAACTGATAAATGGAAATTGGCATGAACACAAGATTTTCACACAGGGCAAGCATGCTCGGCTCTGAAATAACAGACAGTAGACGTTCTAATCACCAACTAATGCTCCTCTGTTCAAATCTCAAAAGGTTATTTGAGTCTACATGAAGTTTTGGGTTCTGTCACTAGATGGTAACGTTGAGTATATTTTTTCTCTCAGCTTTTGCCTTCAAATTCCAGGCCATCTTGATTACAACACACCATACAGTTACAGAGTAAAGGTCCAAGGTCAACACTGAGTTGGAATATCAGGAACACAGGAGGACCATTCAGTAGTATGATAACAGTGGGGAGGAAATTGTTCCTGAATTTAATGGTATGCGTTTCAATCTATTGTATCTTCTTCCCGGTGGGAGAGGGGACGACCTTTTTGTTTCAGTGTGTTCAGTAGAAACTTCATATTCAATGGAAAAAGTTTGGAATTTTAGGATAATTTTCTGTGCCTTAAGATGCCTGCTGTAGATGGTAGAAGTATCAGAAGCATACAGAAAAGCAGCAATCACTGTTGCCTGCTGGACAGATGTTTTGTATTGGCTCTAAAACGCTGATATTCTAGACTGTATTGCTCTGCACCAATGCTAGCAGGCCATCAGACATGGAGCTTTATCGAGTGCTGCATACAGTTGTAATCATCAGGTCTTTAAGGAAGTGTAGCCCTACCAGGTTGGTGATGAACAGAAAATGGAATTTAAGTGCCATCATTGACCTCTTGTATCCATGGGCAGCCTTGGTGCTCCTTTTTCTAGTAACCTGCAGTGGCTCACCCATGCTGCTTTATCAAATTTTATTTTGAAAAATTGAAGACCTATCTTGAGTTGGATTTATTTTAGTAAGATCCCAAAGCTGATCCTTTTTAAGTTATTAACAATGTTCAAGTTCAGTTTCAAGTTCCGAAGCATTAATATCAGCAATAATTTGTTGTGGACCAACCACCATGAAGTGACGTACAAAAAAGCAAACCAATGCCTCTGCTTCCTCAGGAAATTAAGAAAATTGGGCATATCTCCAATGACTCTTATCAACTACTACCTGTGTATGTACTTGATTGTACTCATTAGTAGTACAATTTGATTTGACTGGATAGTATGCAACAAAAGCTTATCACTGTATATCGGCGGATGTGACAATAATAAACAAATACCAATATTCTGTTTCTTGCTGTTCAGCCCATTTAATTGTTTTACTGATTTGAAATAGTTTTCAAATTATTTGCTTGTGTTTTAAGTTTGAAAAATGACTGCAATATCATCGGTCGGTTTAGTTTTATAATCATGTAAGTTATCAAGCCATTTTATGTTTTAGAGTTTAAACTGTCTGCCATAACAAGGCTGAGATATCAATTTGCATTGGCATGATTCACAGTAAATACACTGCTCTTGTAACCTTTGCAATTGCACTTGCCTCTGAGTTCTCTTCTGTTCATGGACTGAAGTTTGGTTAAGGGGAGATGCAAAAGTTAGAGAAATAAAAGACACATGTATGGTAGCTAAGAGGGTAATTATAATGGGAATATGGCACACATAACATATAAACTAATGGAGTGTCTCCATTAGAAATGGTAAAAAGTGAGAATTGGAAGCTTTTTTATCAGAATGCATCCATACATCTGAATAAGGACAAATTAATGACAGAATGGATATAAATAGGTATGATGTAGTAGCCATGATGACATTCCAAAGCAACCAAGGGATGTACTACTCCAGGATATTTTTTAGAAGATAGACAAAATTAACAAGGAATGTGAAGGGAGGGTGGCCTTGATAATTATGGATGGGCTAAAGGAAATGGACAGAAATGATCTTAGCTTGGAAAATAATGTAATACAATCAGTTAGACATGGTTAAGAAAACATTTGTGTAAATTGTCAATAGGTTACTAAATAATAGTAACATTGGGCACAGTATAATTCAATAAATGTAATGTACATGTAAGAAGTTCTGTACAATAATTGTGGCAGCTCTACCTGAAGGCTGGGCAACCAAATTGGCAGTAATGTGTAGTACTTGTGTTTGAACAGTATGACATTTTTTTCTGGAAATTGCATTGTGAAAATAACTAAGAAACGGGGTGCTTTATAAATGATGATGTGCAATGAGAAGGAATTAGTTAATAATTCTACAGTTAAGAAATATTTAGGGAAGAGTGATCACAGTATGAAATAATTTTATGTTAGTATTTAAATAATTAAATTCAAATTGAAACCAGGAATTTGAATCTTCAAAAGAAAATGGACTGCAGAGCTCAGTCTGAAGAAGGGTCTTGACCCGAAACATCACCCATTCCTTCTATCCAGAGATGCTGCCTGTCCCGCTGTTACTCCAGCATTTTGTGTCTATCTTTAATGCAGATCACCATCTGCAGTTCCTTCCTTTGCAGAGATATAGAAAAGGAGTTGGATGTGATGCAGTGGGGAACTAGAATTAAAAGATATTAAAAAAGACAAGCAATAACAAACAGGTAAAGAATTAATACATGACGCACAAAAAAAGGAAACCCTGTCCAACAGTGGCAAAAAATAAAATTAAAAATTGAAAAAACACTTAAAACCAAAAAGATTAATGAGCTAGAGAACTGGGATTTAACAAATGACTACCAAGGCATTGAAAAGTTCCTTGCTGCTAAGAGAATTTCAAGTTGTCCTTATCATTCCATAATGTTGTATAATATAGTTAGTTTAATGTATGAATCTTGAAATCGTGTATAGTTAAAGGAATTACCTAACCAAAACTAAATAACAATTTAATCTTACCAGAATTTGTTTTGAGGCACACCTGTATCAAATCCTCATGTCTCTAATTTGTAGGAAAGAACAGCAGATGTTGGTTTAAATCGAAGGTAGACACAAAATGCTGGAGTAACTTGGCGGGTCAGGCAGCATCTCTGCAGAGAAGGAATGGGTGACGTTTGGGTCGAGACCCTTCTTCAGACTGATGGGACAGAGATAGAATGTAGTCGGAGACAGTAAGACTGGTGGGACAACTGGGAAGGGTTGGAGACAGATGAAAAGCAAGGGTTATTTGAAGTTAGAGAAGTCAATGTTCATACCCCTGGGGTGTAAGCTACCCAAGCGAAATAGGATGTGCTGTTCCTCCAATTTGTGCTGGGCCTCACTCTGACAATGGAGGCGGCTCAGGACAGAAAGGTCAGATTTAACTCCCCCTCCCATTAAAGATTCAACGGGATCCCACTATTGGCCACATCTCCCATCTCTACCCCTATCTGCTTTCCACAGAGACCATTCCCTCCGCAACTCCCTGATGAACTCGTCCCTTCCCACCCAAACCACCCACTCCCCAGGTACTTTCCCCTGCAACCACAAGAGATGTAACACCTGTCCCATTACCTTCCCCCTCGACTCCATCCAAGGACCCCAACAGTCTTATCAGGTGAGGCAGAGGTTCACCTGCATCTCCTCCAACCTCATCTACCGTATCCAGGTGTCAACTTCTGTACATCGGCGAGACCAAGCGCCGGCTCGGTGATCGTTTCGCTGAACACCTCAGCTCAGTCCGTCTCAACCTACCTGATCTCCCCATTACTCAGCACTTTAACTTCCCCTCCCATTCCCAATATGACCTTTCTGTCCCGGGCCTCCTCCATTGTCAGAGTGAGGCCCAGCGCAAATTGGAGGAACAACACCTCACCTTTCGCTTGGGTAGCTTACACCCCAGCGATCTGAAGAAGGGTCTCGTTCCGAAACGTCGCCCATTACTTCTCTCCAGATATGCTGCCTGTCCCGCTCAGTTACTCCAGCATTTTGTGTCTATCTAATGTCTCTAAGGTCTATTCCAAATGTAGACCAACAAAAATGGTCTATTCTGGACTGATAGCCAAGAATTCAGCTAAGAAATACTAGAATATTTATTTTTGTCACTTTGCAAACAAAGTTGCAAGTAATTACTCTTTTATGTTTTGAGCTGATCTTGGGTGCCTGTTGCAAGAACATTTGTGTGAAATTGTAGGTATTGATGGCACAATCTGGGTGAAGCTGTAAGCATAGGTGGAATTAAATTTATTAAGCATAGAAAGTAGAAAAAAATAACTATATTAATGTTGTTACTCTTCACAGCTGGAGAAACAATGAAAAGCCAATCTTTCCTCCAAAAGAATCCTTGCATGTAAAATGTAAAGCTACAGTTGCCTAGCAACTTTTAGAATTTACAGTCTCTTGTTGAGCATTGGTATCATAGGCAGCCATGAGCCCATTAAAGCAACATTATTAAAGTCAATTTAATTTGCAGTGTGGAGTTTGATAAATGTGTCTGTGTTTCACAATTCGGTCTTTATAACGTTATTTTGGTGCCTATTATAGATTGTGTTCACTACACCAATCTGGTTGACCTTAGAAATGCCATGCAAACGCTCATTTACTTATTCCTTTCACTGTAATTGTGACTATGTTCAAGTTCAAATACAACTCCAAAGGGGGCTACTAAAAGAAATACCATCATCAGGGTTTTCCTCAATAACTTCATCTCAGTGGCCTCCTATTTTCTCCTTGACCCACAGCATGGATTCTAATCATCTTGAGGCACAGTGAACATAATCTTCACCTACGACTACTCCAAGAGAAATGCAAGGGGTACCAGCAATCACTATACTGTATATGACCTTTTTCAATCGTACCAAAGCCTTTGATTGTCTAAATCAGTAAGGATTCTGGAACATTCTCCTCATATTTAATAATTGGCAGAAAAACGTCTTCATTTTGCATTTGCTTCATTTCATTGCCCAATACTACTTCTAAATCTCTTTTGCTCTAATGCACATAGTCTCCACATAGAACCCACTAGAGTGCAACTAACATTGAAGACTAATGGGAAATTGTTCTTTCTACGTTGCCTCCAATCTGCTCCAAACCTCAATCATCAAGCTGCAGTGTCCAGTTGATGCATGGAGGCCATGCTCCAAGTCACTGAGGCATACAAAAAAATGAGCCTTGCACACAATATCCAAAAACAAAGTCCTCTACTACCTTGTCTACGCTGTACAACACTCCATTTGAACAACAAATGTCCACCTCTCTACGAAGGCAGATGTTTATGATGAAATTCACCATAATCTTCAGTACACCAGCACAGCCTTTAGCCCTTTGGGATAAAGGTTGTATTGTAGATCCGGACGTCTTTGGCTGCCCCACACTCGCGGGGGGGGGGGGGGGGGGCACTTGCGGCGCCGGGGACCCAGGTACGATCCTAGCTGCGCATGAGGCGCGAGTCTGTGTGCGTGCAGCTGCCGAGAATGTCTCTCCGCCGGTCCAGTCTCCCCCCCCCCCCCCCCCTTCCCACTCGCATCTACCCCCTCTATCTCGTTGTTACACCCTGCTCTGCCGGTACCTGGCACCCCTGTTCCTCAGATTAAATATATTTTTACACATAAATCATGAATAAAGATAAGAATTTATACACAGTTTATTCAGTCAGTGCTTCGTTTGCTTTTTCTTTATAGTCAAGTCAAAAGAATTTATTGTCATGTGACTCAGATAGGACAATGACATTCTTGCTTGCTGCAGCACAACAGAATATAGTAAGCATAAATACAGAACAGTTCGGTGTGTCTATATAGTATAAACCATATATATACACATAAATAAACAGATAAAGTGCAACCGGTTGTTATTGTTCAGAGTTTGTTTAATGGCGAGTTTAATGGCTGTGGGGAAGAAGTTGTTCATGAACCTGGATGTACCAGATTTCAGGCTCCTGTGCCTTTTACCTGATGGCAGCGGAGAGATGAGTGTGTGGCCTGGATGGTGTGGGTCCTTGATGATGCTGGCTGCCTTTTTGAGGCAGCGACTGCGATAGATCCCTTCCATGGTGGGGAGGTCAGAGCCGATGATGGACTGGGCAGTGGTCACAACTTTCTGCATTATTTTCCGCTCCTGGACGCTCAATTTGCCGAACCAAGCCACAACGCAACCAGTCCGTATTATCTCTTCTGTGCACCTGTAGAAGTTTGAGAGAGTCCTCTTTGACATACCGACTCTCCGTAATCTTCTCAGGAAGTAGAGGCGCTGAAGTACTTTCTTTAATAATTGCATCAGTGTGCTGGGACCAGGAAAGATATTCTCAAATCCCATGATTCCTTGCGTTTTTCGGAATACCGAACTCGCTTATTCCTGCTACTGAATATCTGGTTTCCTTTTCAAAAGACCTAAAGGTATTTCTCCCCAAATGTAAATAGATGAGAAACCTTGGATGCTGTGGTTACAATTCCGAATACGAACATCCACATATAGAATCGTAACTTTTACATTTTTATTCTCCCTCTTTCATTTAAATATATATTGATAGTGATACCAAAACATTTTTGACAATACATTAGATCTTGGCCTAAAAAAGAGGTAATTTACTGGCAGTTTTTTTAAAATGCTGATTACTTAAAGATCAATTTTATCTTTCCTACATAAGTTGAATCTCAAAGGTGCATTTCAAGGCCATTGTGGAATAGTCTCATGATAATTCAAAGCACAACTACCTAAAGGGGTGTTCGACTGACATCAGGAAACGCTAATCAGTTTTATAACTTCCAGAAGATTGTGTTAAACCAGCCAGAGAAGT
Organism: Raja brachyura; assembly: GCA_963514005.1. Next base: position 19,950,306 of record OY740799.1, on the reverse strand, counting down.
TTTTCCTCAAGCATTAAGTTGCCAAGATACTTGTGCAATTGATGCTTTTGTAAGGTGACTACAGGCAACACTTCGTTACTGGAGGAATCATTGTGACAAAGCAATGGCAAAGACACTGAACGAGTATTTTATGATCATCTTCCTGGAGGAAAGTACCAAAAACTCCTGGAAATGAGGGACTGAAATAAATTAGTATTGTTGGAATATTAATACTGGAGGAATTGATATGTATATTAATATTACTGCATATTAATTAATATACTGGAAGGATAGAGAATAGATCAATCTCCAGGCTCTGATGACCTGCATCCATTGAAATAAATGAAGTTAGTATAGTAGAAACATTGGTTGCTCCAATTGATTTCAAAATTTGGAGGGAGTAAATATATCCGTGTTATTTAAGAAATAATGGCAAGATCATATTGTTCAATCTTTAACTAGTTTATATTTACTGGAACTTTAAGAAGAGCTTTGATTGAAGTTATAATGCAAAATTGGAGCATGTCGGATTTGGGTAATATGCTGATGTGGATTGAGGATTAACTAATGGATAGAAAACTCTTGAGTCCACAAAAAAAACAAAGTACTGGAAGAATTCTATGTCAGGGAGCATCTGTGGAGGGAATGGACAGATGCCGTTTTAGACCAGGACCCTTCTTCAGACTATCCCTTTTTTGCAACTTAATAAAAAAGCGTCTTGTTCTCAAGCCAAAATGTCAACTCTTTAATCTCCCTATTAATACCGTCTTAACTGTTGAGTGGTTCCAGCATTCTGTTTTATTTTGGATTCTACTATCTGCAGATTTTGATTCCAATTAGAAAATTAATTGTTTTGGAATTATTTATTTATTCTAATGTATCTACTTCATTGACAATATATTTTGTCTTAATTATGTTTTTAAAAAAATCAATTAATAACATAAATAGCATTTTATATGTCAAGTCAGCGATGCCTTTTGCCATATTTTTAAACAAATCATGGAGTTAGAGCCAAGTACCCTACCATTGACACCATTTACATTTCAAGCTGCTGAGGGAAAGCAGCCAACATATCGAGGACTTTCCCAGCCCAGTCATTCCTCCTCGCTCCTATCAGGCAAATAAGTATAAAAGCTTGAAAGTGTGACCAGACTCAGGAACAGCTGCTTCCCCTCTGTCATCAGGCTTCTGAATGGTCCTTCTCATAAGCTAGGTGACAAACCTGATTTTTCAACCAACCTCATTGCAGACATTGGACTTTTTCTGTGGAACTGTTACACTACAATGCTGAGAAACTATTCTGCACTCATTTTTTTCTCTTCATCTGATTGTATTCATGTATAATTTTGATTGATTGGATAGCACCCAAACAAACATGTTTCAATATTTCTTGGTACACATAACAGTAATAAACCTAAACCTCCATGATCTAGAATTTCTTTTTCAGAATTACATAATGGAAAAATAATTTTTCCCAGTTTGAAAAACTACGGTAACTATTCCTCAGCCAATTCTCTTTCCTCCGAGACACAACTGGGCATTTCCCTTGTGTGCCTGTTGCAATTTTGGATGATTGGTCACATTTTGGATGATTTTACCCTTGGGAAAATTAGATTAAGTTGTCCTATAACCATCATTAGGCATTCCCAGTAAAAAAATCATTGCCTAGGATTACAATGTTTGTGGTATAAATCCTCTATCTCTCTTTTGATGCCTCAGCAAGTCCCCTATGCTAAAACTTGATCTCAACCCCGCTGGTCCCAGGCTGCAATTCTGTCACGCGTATCTCCTAATGAACTAACACTTTGAAGCTCTAAAGGACTTTCAAATAATATGACTTTTCTGAAGTGTCCCCATGCAGTACCACATCTGATCCCCACCAAATATTGCTGCACCCTGACCTAGCCATCCTCCGAGGTCCCCAATGATACCCTTAGTCTGTTAAATCCTTTCCAGATGTATATAGGGTTACCAAAGGCAACCCCTTGCCCCAAATCTTGTGGAAGATCTCCTGTCCCTGACACTTTGTTCTGTTATTCTGTAATTATTTCCCTGGCAATGCTCAATTAATTTTCCCCTCCCCCCCCCCCCCCCCCCCAATTGATGGATTTTCCCCTCGTTCCCCTATCCCATGGCTCTGATATTCCTTGAATGCTAGCTCCCCTTTCCCAGACTTCTTAACTTCTGGACCATAATCCCACCTCTCTTTTCAGTGTCCACTTCTGGCAGCATCTTCGTTTGTTGAAAACCTCGCTGGCTTTTTGGACAACTGAAAAAGACCTTGCATTAAAACCTATTTAAGTATCGTGGTACAGTGTGTCAATGAGCAGATATGCTGCCTCACATCTCCAATGACCCAGGTTTAATCCTGAAACCCCCCCTCCATGTTGTCTGTGTGAAGTTTACACATTCTCCATGTGATAGAATGGGTTGCTTTTGAGTGCTCTGATGTCCACTCATAACCCAAATATACTGTATGGATGAATTGGTTAATTGGCCACTATAGGTTGTCTCCATTGAGCAGGGGACTGGAGAGGTATATGGATAGGTGATGGGGAGATAATAAAATGGGTTTAGTGTAATGGGGATTTGTTGTTTCATAAGGTAGGAAAAGGACAATTACCTTGATGTACAACTGACTGAGTAGCTAGAATTATTTATAAATTTGCAGATGAAAGCTTCCTTTGCTACTGGAAGAAAAAATAAAAACATTGCATTAAAAACGCATTATAGTGGCTTTCTGTTGGTATCCTGGCTGATGCATCCTCAGTTATACGAATGGGTGACTAAACATCTGATGTACACTTGATCGTTATTGTTTATAATGATATAAAAGTCAAATTTATACAATTGACAATTAGCATTATGGTCAGTGCCCTGATAGGCTAATGCATACTGAAAAGCTTTCCATTTAAAAACATGAGCTGTAACATTCCTTTGCTTTGGGCTTTTATCCTTGTACTGACGATGTTTAAGGGACAAATATTAAATGAAATTGTGAATGCAAAATGAACCTTGAATGCAAACTAATATTAAGCTAAGGTGTTTAAATCAACAAAATCAACAATGTGGATACTACTTTATTCTGACTGCCAGTCCATCATGTTAAAAATGTTGGATGTTGCTTGAATTCCTTGTGAGTGTCATACCTCCGGCAAGGTCCCTTATCACCCCTGAACTGGGTTGGCGCATGGCAATCAACCTCACCGGTGGGTTTGGGTAGGTTAAGCTAGGTATGGACAGCTGAGTTCTTGCCCAAAAGATATTAGTGAACCAGATGCGTTTTCTATATTAGGACATTTTCTTCCTTGTTATGCCAGTTCACAGAGTAATTCCCATTACCCCAATATTTTTTCCTGTAACCTATCCTGTTCACGTTCCCCTCCGTTTCTGCGTCCAAACAGTAATTTCGTTATACTATTGCGGTAATAATCATTCTTATAAATGCCAGATTTCTAGATCCAAATTTGAGAATTAATTTTCCCCAGCTGTCATATTGCCATTCAAACTTATCTTTGGATCATTGCCAGTACAATAACTTCACCGTTGCACAGTAGTGTAACTGGTCATTGTACTAGCAATGATCTATTTAATTTGGTGATTTTTTTTAAAAAAGCATCTGAAAATCATGACCTTTTAAAGTACAGATTGCGTATATCCCTGTGAACGTTTAGACTGAAGGATTAAAAGTAATAACTAATTGGTGTTCTTTAGCCCGAGGTTGGGACTGAAGTGTAAATAAAACTGAAAATATTAGCAAAAGATACTGAGCATTGACAATCCTTTATATAACTATAAAACTATGAGGTGTGTGTGTGTATTTATTTGTTTGTGTGCGATCAAATCTACTCGAAGAAACGACGCGCTAACGGTATCATTTTTACATATTCCGGTAGAGATTTATCCTGTGAAATAAAAAATTGCCTTATCTGAAAAATTCATGCATTATTTCTCGAGTTATTTATGAAAATGTTCAAAAATTTCAAATAACTTAGAAAATAAACAAGATGGTCTCGCTGATGACGTCACAATGGATCTGCCTGCCTGCCTGCCTCTGTTTCTGTCTTCTGTACTTCTTGGCTTCTTAACTTTTACTTCTTTAAATTTGCCACTTAGCGTTTTTAAACTGCTGCTCAGGTTGTGCTACGCACTCTGCTGGGCTCCTTGAAGTTCTAGAACATACCAGCGGCGGTCGTTATCGCGGCAAGGGTACGCGGCAGCGCTATGGGAAGGTGACGGTGGTGGGCGTTATCGAGGGGGCGGCAGAGGGGGGGAGGGGGGCCTTGCTCGGGGTCCATGCTCACCTGCAGCCTCGCTCGGGCCCGGCGCCTGGGGAGGCTGCTGCTCTACGACCTGGGTAAGTGCTGCCTCTACCCCCTCCCTCTGTATCCCCTCCCTTTCTGCCCCTACCCCCTTCCTCTGTATCACATCCCTTTCTGCCCCCCTCCCTTTCTGCCCCCCTCCCCCTCTGCGCCCCCCCTCTCTGCACCCCCCTGCCCCCCTTCCCTCTCTGCCCCTCCTTCCCTCTCTGCCCCCCTTTCTGCCCCCCTTCCCTCTCTGCCCCCCCCTCTCTCTGCCCCCTCCCCCTTTACCGCCCTTCCCTCTCTGCCCTCCCTCTCTGTCTCCCTCCCTCTCTGCTCCCCCAACCCCTCAATCGCTACCCCCCACCATCTCCCTCTCTAACTCCCTCCCCCTCCCTCTCCACTGTCTCCCCCCCCCCCCCTCTAGGCACGCCTGCGCAGTTGGGGGTTATGCGTGAGTGGATTGGGCGGGGGATGGGGTAAAAGGAGCCCCCCCCCCCAACGAGTCCCACTTGGTCTAGTGTCAAATAAAACTATGTGGTACAAGTAACTGTAGATGCTGGTTTACAAAAAAAGACACAAAGCAACAGAGCCACAAAGTGCTTTCAGTGGGTCAGGGAGCATCTCTGGAGAATGTATCTATTCTATAATTTCTGAGGTCCTTTCCGCGGCTTTATCTCCTAGATGTGATTGGGGTTCATTACATAAGATTATGAACCAACATAAGATTTTACAAGTTAGATTGTGATTGAGTGGAATAAATTAATGTAATTAGATTAATTTACTCTGAGTGGCATTCCCCTTACACTTTACAATTCCCAAATTTACACTAAAGAAGAAGGGTACTTGTAAGGACTGTATTTTAGTCCTTTTTTTTCTCTCATCAAGCAAGTTGCTGACAGTCAGACAGACCTTTCATTGACAGTTTTATTTTCTATGCCAGGCAGCATAATGGTGCTGTGGTTAACAAGGCTGCCTTACAACTCTAGAGATCTCAAGATTAATTCTGACTTCAGGTGCTATCTGTATGACGTTTGCATATTCTCTCTTTAACCATATGGGTTTTTGCCAGATGCTCCAGTTTTTGTCTACATCCTATGTGCTAGTGGGTTTGGTGATTTCAATGTACTGGTGGTTTCTCCTTACTGTGCGTAAGTAGCCCAAGAATCAAAGGAGAGTTCACGGGCCTTTGAGAGAGTAGGTTGCAGGACTGGACGAAAATATGAGGGAGAAAGGGAGTACTTCTCTGAGAGCTGCATCATATAATAGGCCAAATAGACAACTTCTGTGTCATCATAAATAAATTACTAATGTATATAACCATGACACCTTCATTATATATATATATTTCAAGGTTTGGCCTGTGAACACAAGGTGACTTCAAGGTTTGGCCTGTGAACACACATTTTAATTCAAAGTGTGAAGTTGACCACACTTTGTGACCTGTTGGGTCCATGTCACATGGGATGCCTGGTCCCCCAACGCAATATTTCACCACTCACCCTTGGCCCCCACGGGAGGCCTGGTCCCCCAACACAACCCTGGATTCTGGATTTAGTGTTATGTAATGAACCAGATTTGATAAAGGAACTTGAGGTTAAGGAGCTATTAGGAGGTAGTGACCATAATATGGTCAAGTTTAATCGACAATTGGAGAGGGAGAAGGGTAAATCGTAGGTGTCAGTGTTACAGTTGAATAAAGGGGACTATGGAGCCATGAGGGAGGAGATGGCCAAAGTTGACTGGAAAGATACCCTAGCAGGGATGACAGTGGAACAACAATGGTAGGTATTTTTGGGAATAATACAGAAGGTGCAGGATCAGTTCATTACAAAGAGGAAGAAAGATTCCAAGGGGAATAAGGGGCAACTGTGACTGACAAGGGACATCAGGAACAGTATGAAAATAAAAGAGAAGAAGTACAACTTAGCAAAGATGAGCGGGAAACAAGAGAATTGGGTAACGTTTAAAGAGCAACAGAAGATAACTAAAAAGGCAATACGGGGAGAAAAGATGAGGTACGAAGGTAAGCTAGCCAAGAATATAAAGGAGGAGATTAAAAGCTTCTTTACGTATGTGAAGAGGAAACAATTAGTTAACACCAAAGTTGGACCCTTGAAGATTGAAAAAGGTGAATTTATTATGGGGAACGAGGAAATTGCAGATGTGTTGAACAGGTACTTTGGATCCGTCTTCACTACGGAGGACACAAACAATCTTCCTGATATACTAGTGGCAAGAGGATCTGGGATGACAGAGGAACTGAAGGAAATCCACATTAGGCGGGAAATGATGTTGGGTAGATTGATGGGACTGAAGGCTTATAAATCCCCAGGGCCTGATGGTCTGCATCCCAGGGTACATAAGGAAGTGGCTTTAGAAATCGTGGATGCTTTGGTGATAATTTTCCAATGTCTATAGATTCAGGATCAGTTCCTGTGGATTGGAAGGTAGCTAATGTTATCCCACTTTTTAAGAAAGGCGCAAGAGAGAAAACAGGGAATTATAGACCAGTTTGCCTGACATCGGTGGTGGGGAAGATTCTGGAAAAGATGAAATAGCGGCACATTTGGATAGCAGTAACAAGATTGGTCCGAGTCAGCATGGATTTACGAAGGGGAAATCATGCTTGACTAATCTTCTGGAATATTTTGAGGATATAACTTGGAAAATGGGAGAGCTAGTGGATGTCGTGTACCTGGACTTTCAGAAAGCATTTGATACGGTCCCTCATAGGAGATTAGTGGGCAAAATTAGGGCACATGGTATTGGGTGTAGAGTGTTGACATGGATAGAAAATTGGTTGGCAGACAGGAAACAGAGTAGGGATTAACGGGTCCTTTCAGAATGGCAGGCAATCACTAATGGGGTACCGCAAGGCTCGGTGCTGGGAACGCAGCTATTTACAATATACATTAATGATTTATATGAAGACATATATATTTACAATTTACATCAATGATTTGGATGAAGGGATTCAAAGTAACATTATCAAATTTGCAGATGGCACAAAGCTGGGTGGCAGTGTGAACTGCGAGGAGGATGCTATGAGAATGCAGGGTGACTTGGACAGGTTGGATGAGTGGGCAGATGCACGGTAGATGCAGTTTAATGTGGATAAATGTGAGGTTATCCTGATCGCAAAAACAGGAAGGCAGATTACTATCTAAATGGTGTCAAGTTGGGTAAAGGGGAAGTACAACGGGATCTGGGGGTCCTTGTTCATCAGTCAATGAAAGTAAGCATGCAGGTACAGCAGGCAAGGAAGAAAGCAAATGGCATGTTGACCTTTATAACAAGAGGAGTTGAGTATAGGAGCAAAGAGGTCCTTCTGCAGTTGTATTGGGTCCTAGTGAGACCACACCCGAAGTATTGTGTGCAGTTTTGGTGCCCTAATTTGAGGAAAACATTCTTGATATTGAGGGTGTGCAGCGTAGGTTTACAAAGTTAATTCCTTGGATGGCGGGACTGTCATTTGCTGAGAGAATGGAGCGGCTGGGCTTGTATACTCTGGAGTTTAGAACAATAAGAGGGGATCTTATTGAAACATATAAGGTTATTAAGGGTTTGGACACGCTAGAGGCAGGAAACATGTTCTCGATGTTGGGGGAATAGAGAACCAGGGACCACAGATTAAGAATGAGGGGTAAGCCATTTAGAACGAAGACAAGGAAACACTTTTTCTCACAGAGAATTGTGAGTCTGTGGAATTCTCTGCCTCAGAGGGCGGTAGAGGCCGGTTCTCTGGATACTTTCAAGAGAGAGCTATATAGGGCTTTTAAAGATAACGGAGTGAGGGGATATGGGGAGAACGGGGTACTGATTGGGGATGATCAGCCATGATCATAATGAATGGCGGTGCTGGCTCAAAGGGCCGAATGGCCTACTCCTGTACCTATTGTCTATTGTCTATTGTGACCCGTTCCCCAACACATTATTCCGCCACTCACCCGTTCCCCCATATTCCAGCACTCACCCATAGCCCCCAACTGTGCAGGGGCATATCCCCCAGCACTGCCACCTCCTCCTATTGCTTCGAGGACTTTAAAAAAATAATGCAATAGCACTTACCCTGACTCCCCCAGCACTCCCTCTCCCTCTTGTTCTGTTTTTAAAGGTTAAAAACCTGCTGGCAAGACTGAGTGTTCCTGGATTGCAACTTTCTTGCAAGAGGATTTGGATCGCTGCCTGCCTGTCTGTGTGCCTGCCTGTCTGTGTGCCTGCCTGTCTGTGTGCCTGCCTGCCTGCCTGCCTGCCTGCCCGCCCGCCCGTCCATCCTCCCGGAACTACGCCAAAACGGTACACGATAGAGCTAACATTTTTGCACCATCTTAATCACAATTGTCCTGTGGTTGTTTTTTGTTCAGATGGATGTTAAATTTCACAAGTTATTGACATTTTTAGATTCCCAAAACCCCAATTTGAGAAAAATTTCTTCCCTGTGCTTACAGCTATGATGTCACAATGGGATGCTCTGCTCGCAATATTGTTGCTATCCAAGTACACTGAGTCCTGCTAGCTCTAGCAGGTGGAAATGTATTTTTCTGAAAGTTACTGTACACTGAATTTTTTTAAAAATTTAAAATGAGGGAGGGTGAATAAGGCAAAATGTGTAGCCCCTGCGCAGTTGGGGGCTATGGGTGAGTGATCAAATATTGCGTTGGGGGAACGGGTTGTGTTGGGGGACCAGGCCTCTCTTGGGGGCTATGGGTGAGTGGTCAGATATTGCATTGGGGGAACGGGTTGCGTTGGGGGACCAGGCATCCTGTGTGACAGGGACCCAACCGGTCCCACTTGGTCCAGTATATTACTAAAACACTCATCTTGTGTCTAACTATCTATCTATGCACGTGCATGTGATCCTGGACCTACACCAAAACGATAGCGCTACACTTTTTGCACCACCTTACTCACAAATGTTCTTTGATGTTTTGTGTTCAGATTAATGTTATATTTTACAAGTTATTGACAGTTTTAGATTTACAAAACCCCACTTTGAGACCAATAACTTCAAGTGCTGTGGGAGTTGCTGGCAGTTAGCAGGTATGATGTCACAATGGGATCTTGTTCACATGAACACTATTACATTTAGCAGCAAATCTGGGATCTCTAATCTTTTTTTAAAAAACCAAGATTTCTGGGGAGGAGGTTTTTCATTGGGGGGGTGGAATAGGGGCGAGGTTCCATTTACTAAAAAAAATTGAGATTTTCCTTGTTTGGGGGGTGGGCAAGGTCCCCTTATCATTGTGGGGGTGAAATTGGGGAGAGGTTTCATTTACAAAATAAAATTCCGGAATATTCCTTATGGGGGTGTGTGATGGGGGGAAGTGAGCACCGATGAGAGTGAGACAGAGACAGACAGAGAGTGACAGAAACAGATATATATATATATATATATATATATATATATATATATATATATATATATATATATATATATATACAGATAGACAGAAACAGAAAGAGACAGAGAGAGAAACAAAGAGAGAAACAGACGGAGTGATAGACAGAGAGAAAGACAGAGACAGAGAGAGAGACAGAGACAGACAGAGAGAGAGACACAAACCACCACAGGACAATTGTGAGTAAGGTGGTGCAAAAATGTTAGCGCTATCGTGTACCGCTTTGGCATAGTTCCGTTTTCACAATTACAGACAGACACACACGCACACACGGAAACAAACAAGATGAGAGTTTTTGTAATATACTTGATCAAGTGCAGACCCACTGGGTCTGCTCCCCCAATGCACCCGTTCCCTACCCGCAGCCCCCACGGGAGGTGTAGTCCTCCAACTGAAGCCGTTCCCGAACGTAAGATTCCAGCAATCCCCTGCCTCCCTCAGCAGTGCTCTGTAAAAAAAAAAATCCAATTGCACTTGCGCTACGTGTTGCGATAGCAATTTGCCCTCCCTCTGCAGCCGAGCTTTTGTGACGTTATCAGTTGAAGCTGGCGTTTTAAATTCAGTCTTTTTATTTTTTTTTATTTTAATCTGTTATATTGAGAATTAAAGCATAAAATGTTCAGTGAAGGTGCTCTCTGCCTAGAGCGGAAAAATATGAATCAGAATATGTAAATATCTTGTGAAAGTTGGCATTTTTAAGCTTTAATTGCGAATAACGTGTCAAATGTAGGATGAAATCTTCAGTGAGGCTGATCACTGCTATCGGAGCCAGTGTGACATCAACAGTTGAAGCTGGTCATTTTAATTTCAAAGTTATTTGACTTTTTTAGACCTTTAATCAGTAATGAGACGAGAATAAGTCGAGAAATAAAGCATGTTACTGAAATGTTCACTGAAGGTGATCTCGGCCTCGAGGGGCAAAATGTCAATCGGAATATGTAAAAATGTAATCTTTACCGCGTAGTGTTTTTGCGAAGATGAAAAGACAACCACATATACACACACATATACACACATATACAAGATCAGACTTTTAATAATTATATATGATATACTAGACCAAGTGTGACCCATTGGGTCCCTGTCACACGGGAGGCCTGGTCCCCCAACGCAACCCGTTATAACCTGGGGTGTACAATCATGGTGGGATGCCAGTTACATATGTAGGTTTATCAGAAAAAAACATTAGGATTTTTGATTTCATGTCTATGGCTTCATTCGTACTGATAAAATTAACTTGCTACTGATGGCCCTCTGAAGCCCAGATTAAAGAGAGAGAACATTTACCAACCCTGGTCAATCAATATCAAGGGTGGAGTAGAGTGATGTGCATCACAATCCTTATTTTCCATCTACATCAAAGAATTAAGTTCTCAACAAAATATATATTGCTATTGCTTCTTCATTTAACCTCAACCACAATACTTTCAGCTTGCAGGCTGTGAAAGTAATTTGAATAACAACTGAATCAAGATGATCATGAAAAAACTGTAATGGTCTTTTTGTGAAGTGGATTTTTATCTGATAATTCACTACCCAACCATTCAGAAATCATGATGATTCCGTTTATGGCTCAATGGATGCTGATTCCCAGACTCCCTTCCACTTTCAGTGTTTAAATACCAACACTCCATTCCTCTCATGTTGTTCCAGTTCTTGTGCTCTGTACCACTCGGAGGCCCTGCTTTCCATGCTCCTTTCATTTACTGGGGCCCAGATTCCCATGTACCCATCCACTTGTCAGGAACCAGGCTTCTGTGCTTCCTTTCAATTATCAGGACCTAAATTCCCACACTCTAGTCTCCACTCTAAATGAAACATCTTAGTACCAACGCATGTCATATTGATAAATTGGGAGTTTACATACATTAATTATAAGAATGCTTTATTTGCTTTTGTAGTTCCACCTAATGTTCAGTTTTGGCCAAATATTGGAATACCAAGAAACAATCAACTAATTTGATTATTAAAACACGTAAAAGAATTAAACTCTTGGATTAGACAATGAATCTGGCCACTACATGGTGGCAGCATACGTTAATCTTTTTGTCCACAATATCACCCTAACTCAAACAACTTCCCATATCAGGAATGTAAGCTTAAGAATTAATAGGAAATGGTTCAAACTATTTTGACTACACTCCGCACAATAAGGTTTGCCCAAACCATAGTGGTCAATTTCCAGTAGTGGATGAAATTTGTTTTTGGTGAATATTTGTAAGTCAAGGTACAAGTTATTGTCAACTGATTCATTGAACCATACAATCAATGTCTGAAGAACAAACATCATCCACCAACCTGTGTAGGAAGGAATTGCAGATGCTGGTTTATACCGAAGAGAGACACAAAATGCTGGAGTGACTCAGTGGGCCAGGCATCATCTCTGAAGAAACGGAATAGGTGACGTTTCGGAATGCAAGGCATGGAAAGAGGCAGTCTGAAGAAGGGTTCCGATCCAAAACGTCATCTATTCCTTTTCTCCAGAGTCTACCAACCTGTCCCTGATCCCCCACACTGCTCTCTGGCAATAAAGGTTCACAGTGAGATTCCCATATCTTATTGGTCACCTTTCGGGAAAGGCAGACATCCACCTTCATCAGTATAGCCTTTGGTCTGTTGAGGAAATAAGTATTTAACGATCAGCATTTCAAATGACTCAAAGTTTATGGACTACCGAACCGCAGGGATCCTTTTGTCCTGTATGATTCTGAGACCAGGACTATCTACAAAAGGAATTTTAAGGTATTTAAAAAATACCAGAAATGCTGTCTCTACAAAGTTGTCCTAATTCAATGGAAGAATAAAAGAACCAATATCAGCATCTCTCCCATGACAATATACCCAGCATTAAGGTCTTGCATACTTTCAGTCAGCTACATTAGGCTGGCCACATCATTCATACACCAATCACCAAGTGCTGTCATACAAGGAGATAACCAGGTGAAAAGATAAAACAAATCTTGAAGTGGAATTTTACTCTTCCAGACTGCTGGCAACTTCTCACTCATGACCACTCAAAGTGTAAAAACACCATTTGGAATTCTATTGAGAAATGTTAGGCCCTGCCTTAGGAGCACATAGAGGTCCCATGTAAGCAAGAGATGGAACACATTACATATCAAACTGCCCACCTGCCTGCCTCATTAAGCACCTTCTCGCCAATCAAAGTCAAAGTCAAATTTATTCGTCACATGCACCAACTAAGGTACAGTGAAATGAATTTCCCATGCAATGATAAAGTTGAAAAAAAAGAACACACAATACACAATAGAATTTAGTCGCCGCTACGGACGGCCAGATGTACAGGCTCTCTCGTCGGGACGATCGAAACTCTGACGACGGGATGGTCGAACACACTCCGTGGCTTGGAGTGCCCGAATTGGCCACTTTCTTACCGGAAACTGCGGCTTCAGGATCTTAGAGGCCGCAGCTGGCGGTCGGAGCTCTTCTCCGGCCATCCCCGGCAAGGGATCCCAGACTCCCGATGGTAAGTCCACGCCACGCCCACGGCTAGAAGCTCCGCAGACCGCAGCCCCCACGATGCCGAAGTCACCAGGCCAGCGATCGGAGCGCTCCTTTCTGGCGACCCCCAACAAGGGTTCGCCCCCGCTCTACGATGGAAAAGTCCACGTTGCACCCGCTGATGAAGCTCTGGGCCCAACTCCAGGAAAAGCCGCTCCAATCCAAGTTGTTAGACCGCGAGAGGGTAGGCGGAGAAGCGACATGAAAAAGTCGCTCTCCGTCGAGGAAACGACTGAAAAACAGTTTCCCCCTTTTCCTCCCCCCACCAACCCCGCACAAGACCCACACCGAGAAACACCCAAGCAAACACTTGGACGTATCAAAAAAAACGAAAAGAGTCGAAATAACGAACACACTGCTGGCAGGGCAGACGACTCGCAACATCCCCAACCAACCTGTGAAGGAGTCTATGAGTCTATGATTTGCACATTAGCTTTTTTAGCCCTCAGAAACCTCAAAGCCAGAGTCATTTTTGATTGCAAGGGACTGGCTGAGAACAAGAGGCAATGATGGGAGTAGCATATTTTTACATTAAGTTTAATGGGCCCCATTATGAATATCTGAGTAATTCACATGGAGAAAAAGTCTTGACAACACCAACCCAGCATTGATTAATGCTTTCAGGCGCAGAGATAGAAAATTGATGTTACACACACAGACAGAGCAATACAGATATTCACTCATTTTTGTGTAATGATTAAAAATTAGTTACACACACAGGCACTATGAAATAGATATTAACCAATCTGACCCAAAAGTAATGATATAAAAAAATGATGTTTTAGTCAACATGGCAAGAATATAATTCTGGATCTTACCTTTGCTTTAATCAAACATTTTTAATGGTTGGTAATAACTACTTGACAGTGCATACTTGATAGTGTAATCCTGGATTTAAAAAAAAATTACGAGTATAGACGAGTATGGCTCCAAATACATCACAAATAGCAATCAATTATCTAAATAAATCCATTTTCTTGATTAATGGAGTTCGGAGCAATGTCTCATCCTATCCAAAACAACTGTTATATCCTCTAACCCCGGTCTGAACTTAAAATAAACAAATCTTTGGTATATGCATATATCAAGTTACGATATGAACTGAATAATTTGACTGTTTTTGAACATTTGTTCAACTAATTCTACTTTATGAGATAGGTAAGTTTGGTATTCAATTAGCTGTGGATTAAATTTGATATATACATTTACACAGGTGTTCCGAATCCAGAAAGATTAATGTTGCTTTTAGCTGGCAAATACCCACTGCACGTTAGAACTAAAATTCTTTATTTATATAAATAACTGGCGATCCAAAATATATGATTGTAACACAATTCTCTTACTATTTTACAAAAAGTAAATGATGTGAGGAGCTTTACTTTAAAACTTCCTTTCCTACTATTTTTAGGTGTTCAAAGGATATTTAAAATATTGTTTTCCAAAAATCGTTTTTCTGAAGATTAAATGTCCCAGCAGTTGCTGCTTACAATATAGTGATTGCTAATTAAAGCAATTTTTGTTCCAAACATGGGATAGACACAAAATGCTGGAGTAACTCAGCGGGTCAGGCAGCATCACTGGAGAAAAGGAATAGTTGATGTTTCAGGTCAAGACACTTCTTCAATCTCCTGTGTTCCAAAAAATAAAGTTGTAATCTGCCCAACCTCTTCCTATAACTTCACAGGCCTTTAGTCCTTGCAACATTATTGTAAATCATCTCTGCACCTTTTTCCATCTTAATGACACCAATCCCAAAGCAATCTATGGCCAGAAAGAGATCAGGCAAAGTTTCCAACAGTGAGGGTGACAGGGAGGGAACTTATTAATATTGGAATTTCAAACGTGTTTAGCAAACAGTAAAATAGATATCTTAAAATCAATAAAATAGATCCATGTATTTTTATATTTTTTATCATAGGAATGTGATTTGTGTTTGCTTGAATCCTGACATTTTATTTAGTATGTTGAGAATACGCTGGCATCTCAAGTACCTTTAAAATATCTTTTAAGCACATGGCCAATATCTATGATGCAGATAACCTTGCTTTCAAAGATTTGACATCTACCATTATGTGAAGTGAGTTGGTATTGGCAATTTCTTAGGATGATTTTTGATGTATTTTGGGTTTAACCTAAGTTTCTGGCTTGATACCACACACCAGATCTACCTGCTGTATGTCATGTTTATCAGGAAATTAATGCAGACATTTGTGTAATAATCAAAGTAAAATCTCAGAAGGCATTTAACATGTTGGATCCATCATCGCTATACTTAACTGATTTTTCTTGCTCGATGCTTGTATTGGACATTATATTGGGCATCAAATATTAAGATGCAGATTCTCAGCCTGCAATCTGTCTCTTCGTTACCCTGTGCCAACAGTCAGTTGACATGGAGGCACATCTTACTGGGTAACGATATTATTGATGTCCTTTTAAAGCAGGTGGACATTGGTAATCAGAGGTTACACCGAGTCAAATTGGATTTTGACCCAGTAATTATTTTATTTCCAAGGCATGATAATGTACAGTGCCATCCATAATATTTGGAACAAAGACCCATCATTTATTTATTTGCCTCTGTACTCCACAATTTGAGATTTGTAATAGGAAAAATCACATATGGTTAAACTGCACCATATATTTGGGATACTGAGTTGGATGATCAGCCATGATCACATTGAATGGTGGTGCAGGCTCGAAGGGCCGAATGGCCTACTCCTGCACCTATTTTTCTATGTTTCTATGTTTCTATGCACATTGGCAGATTATAATAAGGGGTATTTTTAAACATTTTGGTTTCACCATGTAGAAATTACAGCAGTGTTTATACATTGTCCCCCCATTTCTGGGCACCATAATGTTTGGGACACGGCAATGTCATGTAAAGTAGTCATGTTTAGTATTTTGTTGCATAACCTTTGCATGCAATGACTGCTTGAAGTCTGCGATTCATGGACATCACCAGTTGCTTGGTGTCTTCTCTGGTGATGCTCTGCCAGGTTTGCAGCCATCTTTAGTTTATGCTTGTATAGGGGGATAGTCCCCTTCAGTTTTTACTTCAGCACATAAAAGGCATGCTCAATTGGGTTCAGATCGGGTGATTGACTTGGCCACTCAAGAATTTACCATTTTTTAGCTTTGAAAAACTCCTTTATTGCTTTAGAAGTATGTTTAGGATCACTGTCTTTATGTAGAACGAACCGCCGGCCAATGAGTTTTGAGGCATTTGTTTGAATTTGAGCAGATAGGATGTGTCTATGCACTTCAGAATTCATTATGCTACGACCATCAGCAGTTGTATCATCAATGAAGATAAGTGAGCCCATACCGTCAGCAGCCATACATGCCCAGGCCATAACACCCCCACCACTGTATTTCACAGATGAGGTGGTATGCTTTGGATCTCGGGCAGTTCCTTCTCTCCTCCACACTTTGCTCTTGCCATCACTCTGACATAAGGTAATCTTTGTCTCATCTGTCCACAAGACCTTTTTCCAGAACTGTGGTTGTTCTTTTAAGTACTTCTTAGCAAACTGTAACCTGGCCATCCTATTTTTGTGGCTAACCAGTGGTTTGCATCTTGCAATGTAGCCTCTATATTTCTGTTCATGAAGTCTTCTGCGGACAGTGGTCATTGACAAATCCACACCTGAAGAGTGTTCCGGACAGGTGTTTGGAGATTTTTCTTTATTATAGAGAGAATTCTTCTGTCATCAGCTGTGGAGATCTTCCTTGGCCTGCCAGTCCTTTTGCGATTAATAAGATCACCAATGCTCTCTTTGTACTTAATGATGTTCCAAACAGTACATTTTGGTAATCCCAAGATTTGGCTGATGGCTCTAACATTTTTATTCTTGTTTCTCAGTCTCATAATGGCTTCTTTAACTTTCATTGGCACAACTTTGATCCTCGTGTTGATAAACAGCAATAAAAGTTTCCATTGGTGATGGAAAGACTAGGTGCTGAGAGCTCTCTTATATCTGCATTAAAGAGGCAATTAAACACACCTGAGCAATTACAAACACCTGTGAAGCCATGTGTCCCAAACATTATGGTGCCCTGAAATAGGGGGACTATGTATAAACACAACTGTAAATTTCTACATGGGTGAAACCAAAATGTATAAAAATACCCTTTAATAAAATCTGACAATGTGCACTGTAATCACATGTGGTTTCTTATATTACAAATCTCAAATTGTGGAGTACAGAGGCAAATAAATAAATGATGGGTCTTTGTCGCAAACATTATGGATGGCACTGTGTGCTTTGATGAAGAACTTGAAGGAGATGGTTTTTTTTTTAGTCATTGAGTGTTTTTGTTGAAGACTTGGCATGCCATTACGATTTTTCACAGTTACTTCTACATTGCAGGCCCCGATGATGAAAGAAAGAAATGCTGAAAGTGGCTGATGAGTTGAAAATTAAATCGAATGTTTTGTTTTGTGGACGATGTTGGGCTTCTTGAGTGTTAATGTTTTCACAAGTTCCTCTAGTGGTAGTGTGAAAATAGCAGGGCATTGGTGTGCTGCTCTCTCAGGAAGTGGGAAATCAGAGAAACTTCCAGTATTAGATTAGATTAGATTAGATTAGATTAGATTCAATTACTTGTCATTCGAACCTCAGAGAGGCTCAAACGAAACTCCGTTTCTACAGCCATACAAACAAAGCAATTCCTACGAGAAGTGTGTTCAGCTGCAACTCCTGACCGAACGACTGAAGGAACTGTAGCTGAGACTGAATAGCCTCAAGATCAGCCAGGAGTATCAGAGCATCACAGATAGGTGTTATAATGAGGTAGGTATTCACATCAAAGGTACAGGCAGAAAGTAGATGGATGATCACCAGGAAAGGGAGTCGCAGGAATCCCCTGTGGCCATTCCGCTTCAAAACAAGTATAGCTTTTGAATACGTTTGGGGGAACGACCAGTCAGGAGAGAGCAGCAGCACCAGTAAGGTGTGTGGCACCAAGCCCGGCTCTGAGGTACAGCGGGGAAGCGGGGAAGGGCAGACTGAGCGAAAGTGATAAGAGACTCGTTAGCTCGGCGGACATTCGGTGGCCGCAAGTGAGACTCCAGGATGAAATGTTTCCTCCCTAATGCCAGGGTCGAGAATGTCTTCAATCGGCTGCGGAGCATTTTACTGGCGGAAGAGGTTCAGCCAGAAATCATTGTGCACTTTGGCACAAATGACATGGGTAGTAAAAGGATACATGGTAGTAAAATACATTTGCCTTTATTTTAGTTCAAAATGATCAGTGCCTTATCTCAATACTGTGATTCTTGGTTCTTACCTGCGTTGCCAGGAAAAAAAAACACCTCCCCGAGTCTGTCCTTTGACAGGCTATATTGTACATTTTGATAAGAGCATGTTTCATTCAATCCCAGGAATAAGTCTTGTGAATCTTCTCTGCACCCCATCTACAGCAAGTATGCCTTTTTCCCGGGAAAGAGGCCGAAGTTGCAAATAGTAATCCAGGTGTGGTCTCATATAACGGCGGTAAAATAGCGTTCCTTTTTATTACAAATCATCCTGAATAGACATCATTTTTATTTTTTTAAATCGTATTCGGGTACAAAGATGTCGTGGTGACAGCTCTCGTAAGAGTAACACAAATGTAGAGCTTGTGTGTGGATCCATTATTAAACTGCAGTTTATTTCAAACGATTTGATCTCCATTGTAGTTTTTTTTTAATGGGCAAGCAAAAGTGAACAATTTAAACTCGGTTATTTACTTAAAGTAAAACACTGGAGAGTGAAAAACGCCGGCAGCCCGAATCCGCCCATTCCTGTTGGGCAGGTTAGTTTAAAATCTGGACATCTACATAATTGCTGTACATTTTGATGCCATGTCTCGCACAACTGTATTATAGGTTACCCCGTGCCTCACGTCACAGCATTCTCCATAATGCGAGTGATTCGAGCTTATGTCAGGAGTCAGAGTACATCTGTTATTGTCTGCCCGGCATTTTCACAGGCTGCCAGAGAGCATCTGCATCAATCGGCGGGCTTCACATCCCGGAGGTAGCTGCAGGACCTATCGTCACCGCATCCAATAGGAGCGGGCGTGTGGCTGTGAGCTGCTCCCACGGGAGCCGCCGCTGTGTGTCTCCAGTGGCCGCCGCCGCCGCGGACAGGGCACCGGGGGCAGCGAGCAGCAGCCGATGCAGCACGGGCGAGAGGCGTGGCAGCGCCGTGCTGAGGCTCGGAGACAAGAACGGGATCTGCCCGGCTTTCCCGCCAGTGTGCAGCACGGGAGATGGCTGGACTGTGCTCTCTGGGTGTGGAACTAACAAACTGATGGCAAAAGGCCCGCTGGAGCTGCCTAATCCACTTAGCATAAATACGGTAATTTATAAGGAAAGGGGATGCTGATGTACCTTAAAGGACAGAGGTACTGAGGGGGTTAGATATAACAAAGAATCAAACGTAATTTCATTTCTAACCAAGCAGATGTGATTCTCGAGGAGCAGCACGCAAGTGAGGTAAAGTATCGTCGACTGCTGCCTCTGCTGGGTTCAGGCTCGCACAGTGGACACATCAGTGTGGCTTTAACTGTTGAACTTTGAATGGGTAATTTGCAGCTGAGATTCCGTGCGAGGGATATCGGGGGTGGGATTTGATGAGCGGCTGATCAAACGCCCGAATCGGAACAGCGGAGGGATCTCTGTCGCTCCTCGTCTCTGGGCTATGCTGTCTTTCCAGTGGTACTAAATGTGACTTGTGTTCCGTTTTGCAGGGGGCACTGTTGATAAGGACCTTCGACACTATCTCAATTTACGGTTCCAAAAGGGTTCGGTTGACCACGAGCTTCAGCAGATTATCCGCGATAACCTGTACTTGCGGACCGTGCCATGTAAGTACCGTGCGTTTGCTGTGGTTCAGGCAAGAAATGATGAGTCGAAATGGCTAAAGAGCTACAGTAGTTCCCTTGTTGTCAGTAAAACATACTTTGATATTTAAAATATTAGGTTTATAAAAAGTAAAATAAATGACGTTGGTTTGAACCCCTGGAAAGAATAGTAATCTATACGCACCAGATTCTAATGTTCATTATATTCGATGTTTTCGATTTTCGGTATTTTATTCTTGCTAAATTCTTCTTTTTGAAATATCGGAGGAAAATGGTTGGAGGGAAAGCATTATTTGAAAAAAAACAGAGCATCATCTTCCATTTTCTAGCAATCGTTTATTTTCAAACAAACGCAGCTGTTATCTCTCGGCTCCGTTTTTCATAGATAGTCAATTGCGAATATGTTAAGTTTTTATAAAATCTATTTTGTACTTAAAATTAAAAAAACGGACCAATAATTAAGACTCGAGTGAGTAAGTTATTAAGTGAAAACTTATTGGCCAAATTAAAATATCCATTTACTCAAATTAACAACGCTTCAGTTGTTGCAATGATTTTGAACTTAATTCAAAATGGAATAAGAAACCACAAATTCCAAATAAACAAGCGTGAGATACCAAAAACGTAAATATCATGGAATGCGGGGATGTTTTAGGAGGTTACATGCAAATATTGTTGTGATGCTAACAGAAGATAGCCTGATGTAGGTTTTCTTGTTCCCAAAAATAATAGAGATGTATAGCTTCACTTGCATCATGAAGGAAATAGCAAAGCGATACATCTCAGTAATATACAATGTTTGTAATTCTTGTTGAAATTAATTGTTTATATTTCTTAAGAAATGACTTTAATTAAATTTTGAACATTTGTGTAAATATTTGGGTAGGCATATGATATTTGGAATTGATTTACAAAAAATATTTATGGGAGCCTTAAAAATATATTTGTCACGTTTAATTTCACTAAAGTGTTAATGCTTGCATGGTTTTTTGGGAGCACTTGGAAGTGCAAACTGGCTGGAAGGAAAACCCTCAAGTGAGGCAAGGAAGAAAAATAGAGTGAATCAATACATGCAAGAAAATAAAGAAAAAGTCATTCAGCTCTTTGAGCCTTCTTTACCTCCTTAAGATCATGACTAATCTTCTCTTTCAATGCCATTTTCCTGCACAGTCCCCATGTTTCTTGATTCCCTTGCAGTCCAGTATCAATTATCTGGTTTTGAATGAACACAATGACTGAGTTGTCATTTCCTCCCGAGGCAGAAAATTCCAGATGTTCATCACCCTCCATTCAGTCCTAATTTCTCCACTTTTCACTCTTGAAGAGCCTACACCTTATTCTCCAAATGTTCTCCTGGTCCAGGGGATACATCCTCCCTGCATCGAGGCACAGCAATGTGATCTCCTCTCATTTGACTAAGCTGTAGAAAATACAATGTAATTCTAATCAGCCTTTCCTCCTACAGCGAACTTGTTATTCCTGGAATCAGTCTAGTGGATTTTTGCTGCACCCTCGCCGTGGGAATTGCATTGTTTTTTAGGTAAAGGGACTGAAACTGCACACAATAGTCCTGGTGCAGTCTCACCAAGGTTCTCTGCAATTGCTACTTTCATACAACTCCCAGTAGCTACTTAACAGCACTGTTGCAACATGTAGATCTGTTCTTGCATGCAACCAAAAACCTTTGTTGGTTGGGCTGATATGGAAAAGTGAAATGTGATTTTTTTTTCAGTCTGAAACGCAGTGCAAAATGCCTGATTTTGAATAATAGAATTGAATTGAATAAATTTTATTAGCCATGTATGGATACATACAAGGAAGTTGCCTTGGTGCTTTGCTTGCAAGTAACAACACGGTGTGCAGTAGACAATTACAAGTAAAACATTATATAGCATAAACATTTTTTGCTATTGGAATTTTATCAAATTTTTAACTTGCATTTTATTTCTTTGAGAGTTGATTCACTGTTGAACTTTGTGATAGATGGTGTCTGCTTTTATTCCTCCCTGTAATTTGTTTGTTCATGGTATGCAGATGTCACTGGCAGGGCTGGTATTTTTAGACCCCCACTAATTGCCTCTGCACGGAAGAGGCAGTTAAGAGTCAACCACATTAGTAAGTCTGGACTCTCATATAAACCAGACCAGGTAACGCTGACAGATTTCCTTCTCTGAGGACATATTTATAGATTTTTAAAAAGATTTTGATGCAGATATAATTAATTACATTAAACAACACATTACAATTAAGTTAGGTGTACTTCTGGTTAGCTAATCTTTTGTTACTGGAAAAAAGTTAGTTGTTCTTCAAGACATAATGGCAAGGCACTTAGTAATATTCAAGCAAATGAGAAAAAGTTGATGTGATTTTGTGAAAGGGTAGTGTTTGACCAATTTGTAGGACTCTACAAAAAGGAGGGAAGAAACAAGGACTTAAGACTTTTTGCCTTCCATCACAGTGAGGAGGACCTGATGGACTCACTGTGGTGGATGGTAAATCTGTGTTTATTGTGTGTTTTTGTTGTTTTATTCTGTGTTATGACTGCAAGGCATGAAATTTCGTTCAGATTTCGGTCTGAACGACAATAAAGGATACTTGCAGGGCTGCCAACATTGGGTGAGAGTTGAGAATGAGAAATTGCGAGTGAATGTAGCAACCGGGTGGGGTGGCGGGAAGGGGGTGTGGGAGGGGGATGTTCCCTCTCCCACAGTAAGGAGCGTTTACATTTTTCAGCTTGAAATTGTGCAATCTGGTGCATACTGTAGCGAGTCTTTTAACTTACACTTGGATGCAACATTTATGCTTTAAATTGGATTATGTATGAATAAGGTTAGGCTAAATTACATTCCTAATTACATTCCACAATGGAGCCAAGCTCTGCTCAACAGGTGCAGCACATGAATGACTATATTCGTGTATGGAAATCAGATTATATTTGTGTGCACACACACACACACACACACACACACACACACACACACACACACACACACACACACACACAGAGAGAAAGAGGAAAAATTCAGAGAAACAAAGCAAAAGTCAGACCTCTATCACTGTTTTGCACAAATCAATCAACCTTGTTCAAGAAGGAACTGCAGATGTTGGAGAATCGAAGGTAGACAAAGTTGCTGGAGAAACTCAGTGGGTGCAGCAGCATCTAAGGAGCGAAGGAAATGGGCAATGTTTCTGGCCGAAACCCTTCTTCAGACGGTTTCAACCTTACCCTTTGAATATAGAAACAAGACGAAAATAATGCCACATATTCAATCATATATGGTTCAATGAAATTAAGATATATATGGAAACAGGCCCTTCCGCCCACCAGGTCCACACTGACCAGCAATCTATCATACACCAATTCCATCCATAACACCAGGGACAATTTACAGAAGCCAATTAACCTACAAGCCTGCACTTCTTTCGGATATGGGAGAAACCGGAATATCCAGCGAAAACCCATGTGGTAGTAAGGCAACAACTCTACCGTTGCACCACCGTGCCACGCCATTAAATTATTTTTTCTGTAATATATTAATTATGGTGTCACATGAATAAAGATGAACACATGATTCTGATTTCTGCCCTTAGTTGGATAACACACATGTCCAGTCATTGTGTTTTATGGCTAGTTTTCAACCTCTTCTGGCTGAAGGTCTCGACTCGAAACATCACCCATTCTTTCTCTCCAGAGATGCTGCCTGTCCAGCTGAGTTTTTCTAGTTTTAGTGTCTATCTTCAGTTTAAACCAGCATCTGCAATTCCGTCCTACACTATTTGTTAAGCAAAACAGGTCCTATTCTCATTATATAATTTTGTGATCAGCGTGAGAGCATGAGAATTTCGTGAAATGTGCAGGTCTCACGCTCAATGCGTGAGAGTTGGCAGCCTTGCTAATAATTCAAACATTTTATGCAAGTTCCAATTGTTGGGACAAAAATCACTTATTACTGCTTTATAACAGTTAAGTTACTTTAAGACTATTTCAGAAATTATGGCAGTCAACAAAAAATCAACTAACAAATTAAAGCAATTTAAAAAAAAAAAAAACATGTTCCCTTTCCTGACTCTACCTCATAAGTACTTTAATGCTGTTAACAGAGCAAAGGGATATTAATCTCAAGAATCAAAATGGGGAAAGTGAGGGCAATTTTGCTTAAATGGTAATTCTAAGCCCATTCAGATCTGCATAGAGTAGGTATGTTACAAAACTTACCTTGAGCAGCGCTGCAGTTCTGTCGCTCCCCGTGTGCGTGACTTTGGCGCCTTTCAAAGGGGGGCGTGCCGTTTTTCTGCAGACTGGGAAAATCGATCCATGTCGGGCGATTTCGTTGCGGAAGAAAAATCGCTCAGACATTTCATTCATGAAGGTATTTTTAAATTACGCTAGATTATTTATTAACTAGAGTAATTTAAAAATCACCTTCAAAAGCCGTGAGCGCGGACAACGGGAAAGATTTTGCGTAGGGGAGAAAAAAGGTACACAGTTTATTTTTATATTAAAAGTTGGTTTTTATGGAGGCTTTAATCATATTTTCATGTTGCGAAAAGGGGTCCAAAAAAATGTATGAACCAACAGTATTTTTCCTCCCGACTTCACCGCAAACCGCAACGTTCCAAACCACCGCATTCCACTAAAACCCACTCGCTAGTTGATTTAAATGGCCATTAATTTACAGGCATTAAACACTAAATTCCTTCCATTTGGCCCAGAAATTCATGAAAATGAGATTTAAAAATTAT
The DNA here is from genome assembly GCA_963514005.1 of Raja brachyura. Next base: position 19,925,504 of record OY740799.1, on the reverse strand, counting down.
GTTATATTGTGGATTATTGTGTGAATGTTATTTGGACACTTAGGCAATTAAAAAAAAAAAAAAATTTCAATGCTTCAATCTATAATAACTGAAAATGTCATTGAGTTCTCTTAATTTTAAAGATATGGGCTTTTAACTTTTCTAGATCACAGCTTTTGAGTTAAGTCAATTGAAAGGCAATGGGGAAAAAGATGCCAATTTCCAAGTATGAAAATGGTCATAACTTTCTTAATATTGAAGATATGAAAGTGAATTGGGTGTCAAATTAAACTTCTTTTTATGCTTTATCTGATGAGATAAATTGCAGACTTGATTTTTAAAATCTCAAAATTTTGTAACATTGCTACATAGAGTCAGTTATACAACATGTACATGGCTGGCCCAATTTGTGCATACTGATCAAGTTGCCATTCTGCGTGCCCCGGGACGGGCTGCCGTTCCCAGGCCAGCTTGCGTCCCAGGGACTGTCCGCAGTTCCCAGGTCGGCTCGCCTGCAACAGAATGAGTGTTGGGCAGAGAAGGTATTGAGAGGGAGAAGGAGGGGGGGGGGGGGGGAGAAGGAAGAGAGAGATGTTTAATTGAAGCAACTTGCAGTGAGAGCGTTGCTGTTGCTGCTGCCTGCTAGTGTTGAGGGGAGAGGGTGGGCGTGGCTTCTGTTCCCGGTCGGGACCCCACGTAAACGAATTGGGGGGAAAAAAACACGTTTTTTCGGGTTACGGGCTGTGTGCCCGTGGTCCGAACCCTGTCCTAGATGCTTGGCCTCATTGTGGTCGCGCCCCCCCCCCCCCCCCATGTTTGACAACTGCTTCACCTGATTGTCGTTGTCGACAGCTGCACATTCAACCAAAGAGAAGTGACGCAACTTTACTCACAGCCGTCAACCGACGCGCTTCCCCAGATCGCACAGAGCGCTGGCAGCCGGCGCAAAGGGACAAACTGGCGCAGGGACTGAACTCAGCGTGAGAACTCGGTCATGAGCGTGAGGGCGTGAGAAATAGCTCCAAGGCATGATTCTCACGCCGAAAGCCTGAGAGTTGGCAGCCCTGATATTTGATACTCTCTGAAGAAGTAACATGGTATGCACAAAGAAAAACCAGTGGCTGTACAATTGCTAGATTTTGAGAAGGCATTCGATAGGATGTAACATCAAAGAACTCTGATATCTTTCACCTACTGATATTGATTGGCATTTCCAACACTACATCCCACACATTTAATATATGGGTGTTACCATTACCAAAATCAGAACTGGAGAATCGATGTGGCTCCAAGAGCAATCAGAAACTTGGTATCATTTGGTGAGTAACTCATCCCTTAATTCCCCAAAGCCTGGCCACAAGGGTCATGAGAGTCAAGAGTTTAATTTCATTTGTACCAATATAGCTTCAACTGCAATAGAACTTGGCAGCCCACTTGATTGGCACCCTTTCCACAACCATTCAGTCATTCCACTGCTGATCCAGAGTGCAACATCTACAGGATACATTGTAGCAACTCGCCAATGCTGTTTGGACAGCACCTTTCAAACCCACAACCTCTACCAGTTAAAAGTACAAAGGCATCAAGCTATCATTTGGAAGTTACTGCTCAAGCCACACACCATCCTATTTTGGAAATATGCTGCAGTCCCTTCACCCTACCTGGGTCAAAATCACGAAACCCTCCCTAACAGCATCATGAATATATCTACACCTCAAAAAAAGCACCAATTCAGGATGGCAGTTGACCTGCACCTTTTCAAATACAATTACAGGAAGGGTAATTAAAAGATGGCTCAACCCACGAAGCCCACATCCCCCAAATAAAAGCTCATGATGTATCAGGTAACATATTGGCACTGGACAGAGATTGGTTGGCATGCAGAGAATAGAGATTCAGTGAATGGGATTTTCGTGGTTGATAACATGTAATATTTGATGTGCCGCAGGGACTGATACTAGTTGTATTTTCCAGTGTATGTAAATTACTTGGATAAAGCCATGGAAGGAATGATTGCAAAAATTTGCTGATGACACACAGATAGGTATACAAGTATGTTTAAAGAAGATGTAAGGAAGATACAAATGATATAGTCATAGTCAGCAGGGAAACATGCCTTTTAGCCCAACTTGATATTGCTGACCAAGATGCCCCATCTACCTAGTCCCACGTGGTTACGTTTGGCCCATATCCCGCTAACCCTTCCCTATCCATGTACCTGTCCAAATGTCTTTTTAATATGGATGGGAGGGTCATCTTACGAGTAAGTTGGAAGAAATAGGCTTGTATCCGATTTAGTTTAGAAGAATGTGAGGGGGTTTGACTGAAACAAATAATATCCTTAGCTGTATTGATCGAATGGATGTGAGGATATTTCCTTATCTGGGAGAATCTTAAACCTGGGGTTACTGATGACAATGAGGGGTTATCCATGTAAGACAGATGATGTGTAACCCCTTTCTATCATAGGGCAATAGGAGTTTGGAACTCTCCTTGTCAAAAGATGATGGAAGTAGAATGTCTTAAATGCAGAAGTAACCTGAAACTTGATAAACAAGAGCATGGAATGTTACTGGAAGTGAACTGAAATGTATTGAATTTAGTTAGATCATTCATCATCTTACAATGAAGCAGGCTCCGCGATTGGAGGGCATACTAATGACCCAAATTCATTTGTTTGTAAGTATTTAGATAGTTCTTAAAAATAGAAACAATGAGTAATCAGCACATAGGATGGATGCAATAACTTTTCATCTTGTGGACAGGGCTTAAAATACAACATGTTGGAAGAAAGGAAAGTTTTTTTCTGTGTAATTTCTTTTCTGACTTGGTTTTCTCTTGAACTTCAGTTTCTTGGGGATCTTTGGTGCCAAATAACAATGATAACATCAGCAGGCTGTATAATCATTTACATTGAGGAATTCCTGTTGCTAGAAAACTTGGAATAAAAGACACATTTTCAAGGCAACATTTTATGAGACTTGAAATAAATATTGAAATTTACTCATGAGATTGCGAGTACTGGGGTTTTGCCACTTTGCCCGGCTTGGCAAGCACCTGGGACACCTATCATTCAACTCTGAGCGGGGCACCCCTCTCTATCTCCCTCTCTGTCATTTTCTGTCTCCGCCTGCCATCCGTATCCGTGTCCGGGCCGTCGGGTCTCTGCTCTCCGCTCGCTCCTCATCCGCCAGCACGGCCGGCTGCCTTACACATGCACACTGCCACGGCTGTGGTTGTGCGCATTTGCCGCCCTGCCACGGCAACTGCTCGGCGTCGGGCACTTTCTCCCTCCCTTTGCATTGTGGGAGATTTGGCCGCCATTGCTGTCCACTCGCCGTGACCGCTGAAAACCAACTCAGAATCACTCCCTGGAGCTGGACTAACTCCGTGAAGTGACTCTTGCTTCCTGGTTTCCTGGTCCTCCAAAAATATTCCAAATGGAATTTAAACTGTAATGGACCTACCACCACCAAACTCCAAACTCTGAAAAATAACAGCCTATTGCACTTTATCTGTTTATTTATTGTGTATATATACAGCACAGTTGTACTGCAGCAAGCAAGAATTTCATTGTCCTATTTGGGACGCATGGCAAAACTCTCTTGACTCTTGACTTGGACTTAAGCAAAAAGCTGTTCTTGGGGGGGAAAAAGAGCTACCTTAAATTTAGTTGCGTCTGTTTGGGTAACTATGGTAGGGTGAAGACTATTCCATGCTTTAATTGTGCGGGGATACTCCATGGAGCAGCCAGCAACTCTGGATAGAAGAAATTGGGTGGCGTTTCGGGTAGAGACCATTCTTTAGATTTCCTCTGGCTTTAATGTTTTTAGTTTAATTTAAGATAGTGTGGAAACAGGCCCTTCGGTCCACCGAGTCCACACCGACCACCGATCACCCGTGCACTAGTTCTATCCCACACATTAGCGACGCAAGTCAAGAGTGTTTTATTGTTTCACGTCGCGGTTAGAACAATGAAATCCTTACTTGCAGCAACACAACAGAATATGTAAACGTAGTACTCTGTAAACAATGCTATAAACAAGAAAACAAAACAGTGTATATTTATATATGAATATATAACTATATATATGTAGATTGGCTATTGCATGCTAGCCAATCATAGTGTTTATTAGTAGTAGCTATGCCTAGTATGCGCTTTATAATATCAAGAGCTCGCATACGCCAGTCAGTAGATGTAGTAGCTCGGAGCTGTAACGTACTGCAGATCCTATGCTGTAAGTGATTTAATAAATATGTGTTGTATCTTAATGTGTGTTCGGGTCACATCATTACATGGTGTCAGACAGTGAGTCTTACCCACTCCATTTAAGTTTACCGGGTTTTATTTTCTTTTGATTAGTTTGTGTCTTTACTATCTCCATTATGGCTAATTCGTGTTGCCGCCCGAGCCCGTTGATCTTTGATTCAACATTGCTGAACGATGGCGTCTTTTCGAACGTGACTACACTCATTATGCTCGCATTGTTCATCGGAATGACCCCCCCAGAAGTGTGTGCATCTGTTTTGTTCAATCTTGCGGGACCTGCGGCAATGAATCGTGCTGACGACTTCACCTTTGCTCCTGCTGTGAAGGATGACAACAGTCAGGTCCATATACCAGCAGAAACTATTGACGACCCTGTGGTTTTGCTAAGAAAGTTCAGTAATGCAGCAGTAAGAAAGCAACGCAGCAGTATTCTCGGTCCTGGATGCCAAAAGCTCCTTTTGGCAGATTCCACTAGACCCAGACTCGTCCAACCTCACCACGTTCGATACACCCTTTGGCCGCTTCAAATTTCTAAGAATGCCTTTCGGCATCAATTCTGCCAGCGAAGTCTTCCAGCGCACTATGGAACAATTGTTTGCAGAGTACCCATGCGCCATCATTGTTGATGATATTCTCGTCTACGGTTGCGATTTGGCTGAACATGACGCTAATCTGAAGAGATTACTTGACCGTGCCAAAGTCATTCAGCTTAAGCTCAATCCACTAAAGTGCAGGTTTCGAGTTCCTGAAGTCACTTACGTTGAACATGTTTTAACCAGCGACGGTCTGAGACCAAATCCGCTGAAAACCGCAGCTATCAACGAACTGCCGGTTCCTACTGATGTTGCGAGTTTACAACGATTCCTCGGTATGGCTAACTACCTGGGAACCCGCAGTCGCAGCGGGTCCTCGTACCCGCAGCACCAAAGGGCCTTCGACTCTCTCAAACTGCAGCTGGCTAGCGCACCTACATTATCCTATTTTGATCTGGAGTTACCGGTAACGCTCACCTGTGATGTATCCCAGTACGGGTTAGGCGCAGCATGGCTGCAGGTCACTCTTGACGGCGATTTCAAGCCTCTGCCATATGCGTCCCGTGCACTAACTGACACCGAACTGCGCTACGCCCAGATCGAAAAGGAACTGCTTGCAGTGGTTTTCGCCTGCATTAAATTCAAGGACTTTATCTTTGGTAAAACCGTGACCATTGATACTGACCACCAGCTGCTGGTCGCCATTTTGAACAAACCGATCCACAGAGAATGATGATGCAACTGCAGCGATTTGATTTCAACATCGTCTACAAGAAGGTAAAGACATGTACATAGCAGACATGCTATCCAGAGCCCTGCGCAGTGAACAATAACTCTCCGAACAGGACGACTTTTCGGGCATGAAGGTCTCGTTTGTGTCAACTGATCGTTTACGCAGCCTAGCTGAACACACGGCTGCTGATGAGAATTTACAATTGCTGTCTACAGTCATCCGGCGCGGTTGGTCCGACAAACAGTCCAACACCCCGCTCAAAATACGCCCCTACTTCCTGCTTCGTGACGAATTAGTGCTACAGGATGGAATCATAGTCAAGGGCCACAAAGCAGTGGCACTAAGCCAGCTGCCTTATGGGACAAATACTATAACGACATCCACAGGAGCCACCGCGGCGCGGAGGCAACCCTCCAAAGGGCGCAAAGCGTGTTTTACTGGCCCGGAATGACCAAATACATACGCAAAAGAATCGAACCATGCGCTCTCTGCAAAAGCCTGACACCATATCAGCAGAAGCAGCCCTTACTGCCACAACCATTCCCTCCTCTCCCGTGGTCCTCATTAGCCACCGACATCTTCGAGTGGCACGGGAAACACTATCTGGTTCTTGTTGACTCCTACTCTGGCTGGTTCGAAATAGACCTACTGCAAACCATTTCTTCAGAGGCAGTGATTGAGAAGCTGCAATGGCACCTCTCTGCGCATGGCTCTGCTGCTCGTATTCAGTCTGACAACGGCAGACAGTTCACCAGGCAAGCCTTTAAAAACGTTGCTAAACGATGGGACTTTGAACAAGTTACCAGCAGCCCCGAGTTTCCGCAGTCCAACGGACTCACCAAACGCGCCGTTCGGAGTGCAAAACAACTCGTGGAACGATCTTACTTTGCCAAATCCGACGTATATACCTGGACTTACTCAATCTATGGAAAATTGCACCGGATCCCATACTAGGTTCTCCTGCCCAACAACTGATGTCTCGCCAAACCCGTGCTCCCCTGCCTGTTTCCCAGCAGCTGTTGCAGCCACAAGTTCGTTCCCCGCCTACGTTTCAGAAGCAACTGCAAATCAAACGTGACACGCGGAACTTTGCTAGTATGTTCTTAATATTCTGCTCATATTGCTTAGCCGCAGATGTTTCTTTATTTCTCCAAGAAGAGATGTAGATTGGCTATTGCATGCTAGCCAATCATAGTGTTTGTTAGTAGTAGCTCTGCCTAGTACGTGCTTTATAATATCAAGAGCTCACATACGCCAGTCAGTAGATGTAGCAGCTCGGAGCTGTAACCTACTGCAGATCCTATCCTATATATATATATATATATATATATATATATATATATATATATATATATATATATATATATATATATATATATATATATATTGCATTGGGGGCTGGTCCCCCAACGCAATATTCCACCTCTCCACCAATTCCAATATTGGTGGCCAGTTTGGGTGGGGGGGGGGGGGGGGGGTTCTGGAGTGCTAGTATGGGTGTTGTGGGCATAAAGGACTGGTTTCCAGAGGGATAGAATGGACATTGTGGGCCGAATGGATTCTTGGGCTGGCGGCTCGGTCACTCAAGCCTGTTATGCTGGCAGCTCACTCACTCGCAGTTGGTGGGCTGGCAGTTGACTCGCAGGTATTCCTTGAAATTACATTTCAAGCAGGGTGCAGGGCTGCCAAACTCAAGTGCAGTTTCTTACCACTTCAAGCAAGGTGCAAAGCCACCAAATTCAAGTGCAGTTTCATACTACTTAAGCAGGGTGCAAGGCCACTAAAGACAGTGAGTCGTGACCTCTCCCTCCTTGATCTTGTAGAGACTGAGCCATGCCCACACTTCTGGTGGCCTTCATGGCATGATTGACAGGAGAGAGAATCTCAACATTTTTTAAACACTCATAACTCTGTTATTTTTCTTTGATGGGAAAAGTTCTCGGCACCTGATGAGCGGAGAGGGACTCTGAGTAAGTTGGCCAAAATTCACAGCCATAGGTGGTAGCGTTTTTTCTAACATCAATATAAAGCGCAAACAGGAAGTGATCAAGATTAGACTTTTAATTATATAGAAGGCATGGCAACTTTAATTAGGCAACACAGCTTTTGCATTTCCAAACCAAAGGCAACACAGCTTTAGCATTTCCAAACCAAAGGCAACACAACTTTAGCATTTCTAAACAATATTTTCAAACCATATTAAGGGCAATGACAGGTCAGGAAAACCACTAGCAGTTTAGTAGACATGTGTTCAGTGTTATTCACAGCTGAGACTGAGAGACCTGACCCTGTCGCTTCCCCCACCTTGCAGAGACTGACTGAGGCACTCAACACTTCCTGGTTTTATAGTCCCTCCAGAAGGGGCATGGCCTTCTTGAGAGAGAATCTCAACATTTTTTAAACACCAATAGCTCTTTTATTTTTGATCAATGGGAAAAATCCTCTTGTCCTGCTCAGCGGAGGGGGACTCTGAGTAAGATGGCCAGAAATCACAGCCGTAAGTGGCAGCGTTTTTTCTAAAATCAATATACAGAACAACAGGAAGTGGTTAAGACCACTTCCTGTTCTGTATATTGATTTTATTTTATAAATGTGTGTGTGTATATGTATATGTGTATATATGTATGTGTATAATATATAATACCCACACAAATGCACAATTTCCCTCTTGGGATTATTAAATTTCTATCGTATAGTATTGTGTGTGTAGGAAAGAACTGCAGATGCTGGTTTAAACTGAAGATAGACACAAAAGCTGGAGTAACTCAACAGGTCGGACAGAATCTCGGGACAAAATAAAAATATTACGTTTTGGGTTGGGTCTGAAAAAGGTTCCCGCACACCTTTGGAATGTGGAAGCACCCGGAGAAAACGCATGCGATCAAAGGGAAAAGGAGCAAACTCTATATGGACTGCGCCCATATTCAGGATCAATTCTGGGTCTCTGGCAATTTTAGGCAGCAACATTATGGCCAACTTTCATAGTCTTGAACTGAATTAAAACATACAGTAGTTGTAATGGGGGACATAGCGTCACTTTTAAGACTGAAAATGGATAGTTTTATTTTGGTAACCAATGTTATCAACGTATAATTTTGTGAGTGTTGGAAAATAAAATGTAGTGACACAGCTGGTGGACTTGCTGCCTCGCACGCCAGAGATCTGTGTTCGATCCTGTCCTTGGGCACTTGTAGAAAGGAAGAGGCAGAGACAGTAGGCTGTGGAGAGCTGGGAATGGGAGGGGAAGTGGGGAGAAAGCAGGGACTACCTGAAATTGGAGAAGCCAATGTTCATACCGCTGGGGTGTAAGCTGCCCAAGCGAAATATGAAGTGTTGTTCCTCCAATTTGCAGTGGGCCTCACTCTGGCCATGGAGGAGGCCCAGGACAGAAAGGTCGGACTCGGAATGGGAGGGGGAGTTGAAGTGCTGAGCCACCGGGAGATCAGGTTAGTTATTGCGAACTGAGTGGAGGTGTTGTGCAAAGTGATTGCCAAGCCTGCACTTGGTCTCACGGCGGTTGATCATACGCTGAATAATCCAACCAGATTTTTGTTTGGAAGGGGAAAGAGATAATAAAAATTGCATTCATTGCAACGTGCAAAAAGAGATGAGATTCTGTATTGTAATTTTGCTGCATGTCATTGTGGTATATATCATGTCTTGATTAATGAATATGTTTAGTTTGTGATTTTATTTGAAGCAGAAATAATATGTGAATGCTTCATTGACCATAATTCCGACTGGTAACTATACACTTCGTACGAGCACATTATCGCAAGTGTTATGCAAACCATCTTAAATGACCACCTAAACTGTCATTTGGCAACCTAAAAAGCTGCCGAGGTTGCCCGGCTGGCAACAGGGAAAAAAAGTTAAGTGAGAGCCCTGGATAATAATTGATGGCTTCTGGATTTCACACTTGCATCTTCACACGTTCTTGAAGTTGCTGCCAGTTTCACAAAGGCTAGAAGGCAAATGCCGACACTATTATTACAATTACAAATTCTAGGCCATGAATTTTTCAAAAGTGAAATATTCTAACATTCCTTGAAGGGATAATAAAGAAGAACATCAAATAATGTTTGTGGTTTGAACAGTATTAAGTAGTTGTCATTTGAACAGAGGTGGCATCATTGGCAAATTTAAAGATGGTATTGGAACTGTGTCTGGTTACACAGTCATGCGTATGGACTGAGTAGAGCAGGAATTGAGCTCACAGCCCTGAGGTGCTCCTGTGCTGATGGTTGTTAAGGAGGAATTGCTGTTGCCAGTTTGTGCTGATTGTGGTCTGGTGATGAGGAAGTTGAGGATCCAGATGCATAGGGATACACAGAGACCCAGATTCCAGAACTTGATCGCAAGTTTAGAGGGGATGATGGTGTTAAACACCAAACTGTAGTTGATGAACAACAGCCTGACGTACATGTTATTATCCAAGTGCTTCTGTGGCGAACCAGAGAGATCGCATCCCTCTTTGGTCTGTTGTGGCGGTAGGCAAATTGTAGTGGGTCCAGCTTCTTGCTAAGTTAGTTGATATGCACCACACGAGTCTCGGAGAAGTGTGGGAGAATTTAAAAAGATAAGCAGAGGATCACTGGAGCCAACTAAAGCCAGATAACCCAAGAGGTGTGACAATTTAAAGTTAACCAGTTGTTTGTTGGAGCGTCCAGATTGACTAATTGAGCAGCTAATGAAAAGAAGGCAAGGTGTAGCAGAGCGGCATATTGGGAGCTGCCCTGTTGGAAGAGACGTTGTGTCGTGGTAAAGTGTGTGCCGAGGGTCTGCCAGTTTATTTGAAAGGAGCTTGTAGAATTTCGGGTAAGTACCGAGCATGTTCGATCTTTGTAAATTTATAGGGTTTTTTTGATTGATTAGTAGGACTGGATGTTACAATCCCTAATTTTCACCACAATTGACATTTGGTATTCTTGGGGATGACCACTAGGTGATTTTGCTACCAATCAGCCACATCTTCAGTTGTGTACCTCAACGTCACTGGGTGTTTCGGCCTTTTATCACAAGACACCCTCAGTCGAGACAGGCCCACCGCAGGTTGATCAGACCTGGGTGTGTGTCATGTTTAAGGGCCTGTCCCGCCAGCATGTAACTCTATGCGATTAGCGCGACCGAACGTGGTCGCTTGAGCCGTCCGGCGTCGTGTGGCCGGTCCCACTTCGATCGCCGGAGCCGTGCGGAGTTCGTCCCGAGTTCGTCCCGACACCACGCGGGGCTCCGAAAAACTGACTGTCCAAAAATTCCGCGCGGCAACGGCTTGTCGGCTCGCAGTCGCCTCGACATTTACACACCGCCCCGACATCGTGCCTCCGTAAACCTATTTGTAAGTGCCCTGTGTGTGTGTGCGTGCCTCGGTGCCCCTCTCTGTGTGCCCCTCTTTGTCCTGGCGAACTTACCTTAGACTTCGCTCCAAGTTCGCCTCACTTTGTGCCGCGTTGCGCCACTCACCCGACCTCCGCGTGGCCCCTACTGCCGGTTTGGGCGCGCTTGCCGCATGCAGGCACATGCTGGTGGGAACGGCCCTGTGCAGGGGATCACCCGACCTCCGCGCGGCCCCCGCTTCCAGTTTGATCGCGTTCATCGCATAGAGTTGCATGCTGGTGGGACAGGCCCTTTAGCCTCTAGATGGTAACGTGGCAGCCCAGACAGCATCTTTTCTCTTCAGCCACAGCCAGTGACTGCTCCATTCGGCATTCCGTACACTGTATTTGTTTTAATACTTCTAGATATCTGTAAAATGTAGTTAATTATCTGATAATTTCCTCATCCGATTTTTCCATTTGCAGTCTCACACCTCATGTGTAACATCATGTCAAGGATCAATTTAATCTAACCTGCTCAGTATGAAAACTGACGCAATCAACACATTCAGGTGATGTATTTTACTCTCAACCAATTTTTACTTCCCATCACAACCATGGAAAATAAATCATACAGGTGTAGAACAAGTGGCCAATCTAATTCTGTCAACTTTCTGCATGGCAGATTAGGTTAAAATTACCGTCCACATTGTTTGCTATTTGGAAGCAATTTCATCACCTTCCATCTCAAATATCTGCCCGTCTCAAATATCTCTCAGTAATGTTGTTTAGTAACTGCATTTCGGCTAAACTCCTTGCAGTGTTAGCACCATATTCTCAGTACCCATCCCTCGTAATTCGCTTGTATAAATAGCTACATTCTCCTATCTGCTGAGTCAAATTGTCTCCACTGAGCAGTTAAAGTTCAGTGTAATGTTCTATGGTTACTAAACAATGTATTTCTCATACTACTGAAGAGGTGTACTTGTCATCAGTATGTTCATGCACTTTATTTTGACAATTTAGGCTGATCATCCAAAATCTGTACCTCGTTCCTGCCTTCTCCCCATATCCCTTGATTCCATAGAAACATAGAAAAATAGGTGCAGGAGTAGGCCATTCGGCCCTTTGAGCCTGCACCGCCATTCATTGTGATCATGGCTGATCATCCAACTCAGTATCCCGTACCTGCCTTCTCTCCATACCCCCTGATCCCTTTAGCCACAAGTGCCACATCTAACACCCTCTTAAATATAGCCAATGAACTGGCCTCAACTACCTTCTGTGGCAGAGAATTCCAGAGACTCACCACTCTCTGTGTAAAGAATGTTTTCCTCATCTCGGTCCTAAAGGAATTCCCCCTTATCCTTAGACTGTGACCCCTTGTTCTGGACTCCCCCAACATCGGGATCAATCTTCCAGCATCTAGCTTGTCCAACCCCTTAAGAATTTTGTAAGTTTCTATAAAATCCCCCCTCAATCTTCTAAATTCCAGCGAGTACAAGCCGAGTCTATCCAATCTTTCCTCATATGAAAGTCCTGACATCCCAGGAATCAGTCTGGTGAATCTTCTCTGTACCCCCTCTATGGCAAGGATGTCTTTCCTCAGATTTGGAGACCAAAACTGTATGCAATACTCCAGGTGTGGCCTCACCAAAACCCTGTACAACTGCAGTAGAACCTCCCTGCTCCTATACTCAAATCCTTTCGCTATGAATGCTAACATACCATTTGCTTTCTTCACTGCCTGCTGCACCTGCATGCCTACTTTCAATGACTGGTGTACCATGACACCCAGGTCTCGTTGCATCTCCCCTTTTCCTAATCTGCCACCATTCAGATAATAGTCTACCCTCATGTTTTTGCCACCAAAGTGGATAACCTCACATTTATCCACATTATACTGCATCTGCCATGTATCTGCCCATTCACTCAGCCTATCCAAATCACCCTGCAGCCTCCAAGCATCCTCCTCACACCTAACTATACACCCCAGCTTGGTGTCATCTGCAAATTTGGAGATGTTGCATTGAATTCCCTCGTCCAAATCATTAATATATATTGTAAATAGCTGGGGTCCCAGCACTGAGCCTTGCGACACCCCACTAGTCACTGCCTGCCATTCTGAAAAGGACCCGTTTACTCCTACCCTTTGCCTCCTGTCTGCTAGCCAGTTCTCTATCCACATCGATACTGAACCCCCAATACCGTGTGCTTTAAGTTTGTATGCTAATCTCTTATGCGGGACCTTGTCGAAAGCCTTCTGAAAGTCTAGATATAACACATCCACTGGTTCTCCCTTATCCACTCTACTAGTTACATCCTCGAAAAATTCTATCAGATTTGTCAGACATGATTTACCTTTTGTAAATCCATGCTGACTTTGTCCAATGATTTCACCACTTTCCAAATGCGCTGCTATCCCATCTTTAATAACTGACTCTAGCAGTTTCCCTACTACCGATGTTAGACTAACTGGTCTGTAATTCCCCGCTTTCTCTCTCCTTTTTTAAAAAGTGGGATTACATTAGCTACCCTCCAATCCTCAGGAACTACTCCAGAATCTAAGGAATTTTGAAAAATTATCACTAATGCATCCACTATTTCTGTGGCTACCTCCTTGAGTACTCTGGGATGCAGACTATCTGGCCCTGGGGATTTATCGGCCTTCAATCCGTTCAATTTACCCAACACCACGTCCCTGCTAACCTGGATTTCACTCAGTTCCTCCATCTTATTTGACCCCCGTTCCACTGCTATTTCCGGCAGATTCTTTATGTCTTCCTTAGTGAAGACGGAACCAAATTAGTTATTCAATTGGTCTTCCCTCAGCCCTAACAGCTCTATCTAACACTCTTTTGAATGCATCTAGTGAATAGGCCTCCACTGCCTTCTGAGGCAGAGAATTACATGGATTCACAACTCTCTGGGTAAAAAAGGTTTTCCTCATCTCAGTTCTAAATGGCCTACCCCTTATTCTTAAACTGTGGCCCCTGATTCCGGACTTCCCCCAACATCGGGAGCATGTTTCCTGCATCTAGCTTGTCCAATCCCTTAATAATTTTATATATTTCTATAAGATCTCCTCTCATCCGTCTAAATCCCAGTGAATACAAGCACAGTTGCTCCATTCTTTCATTATATGATAGTCCCGCCATCCCGGGAATTAACCTCGTGAACCTACGCTGTACTCCCTCAATAGCAAGAATGTCCTTCCGCAAATTAGGAGACCAAAACTGCACACAATACTCCAGGTGTGGTCTCGCTAGGGCTCTACAACTGCAGAAGGACCTCTTTGCTCCTATATTCGATTCCTCTTGTTATAAAGGCCAACATGCCATTCGCTTTCTTCACTGCCTGCTGTACCTGCATGCTTACTTTCAGTGACTGATGTACAAGGACACCCCTTCCCCTTTTCCTAATCTGACACAATTCAGATAATCTGCCTTTTTGTTCTTGCCACCAAAGTGGTTAACCTCACAATTATCCACATTATACTGCATCTGCCCACTTACCCAACCTATCCAAGTCACCCTGCATCCTCATAGCATCCTCCTCACAGTTCACACTGCCACCCAGAGTTGTGTCATCTGCAAATTTCCTCATGTCACTTGCAAATGTTCCTTCATCTAAATCATGAATATATGTTGTAAATAGCTGCGGTCTCGGCACCGAGCCTTGTGTCACCCCACTGCTCACTACCTGCCATTCTGAAAGGAACCCGTTAATTCCTAATCTTTGTTTCCTGTCTGCCAACCAATTTTCAATCCATGTCAGTACCCTACCCTCAGTACCATGTGCTCTAATTTTGATCACTCATCTCCTGTGTTGGACCTAATCAAAGGCTTTCTGAAAGTCCAGATACAATACACCCACTGGCTCTCCCTCATCCATTTTACTTGCTGCATTCTAAAAAAAATTCCAGTAAAGTAAACTTGAAAAGATATTTATTAACTCAAAGGGTTACACAAAAAGCTGGAGAAACTCAGCGGGTGCAGCAGCATCTAAGGAGCGAAGGAGATAGGCGATGTTTCGGGTCGAGACCCTTCTTCAGACTGGTCAGGGATCAGGGAAACGAGAGATATAGACAGTGATGTGGAGAGATAAAGAACAATGAATGAAAGATATGCAAAAAAGTATTGATGATAAAGGAAACAGGCCATTGTAAGCTGTTTGTGGTGTGAAAATGAGAAGCTAGTGCGACTGGGGTGGGGGGGGGGGGGGAAGGATGGAGAAGGAATGTCAGGGCCCGAGGGCTGAGGGAGAGATGGGGAGGGGAGGGGGCAGTCTGGGTTAACAGAATTGAGAAAATTCAATGTTTAAGCCCAGAGGATGCAGACTCCCCAAGCGGAATATGAGGCGCTGTTCCTCCAACTTGCGGTGTTGCTCACTCTGGCCGTGGAGGAGGCCCAGGACCGAGAGGTCGGATACGGAATGGGAGGGGGAGTTGAAGTGCTGAGCCACCGGGAGGTCGGGTTGGTTATTGCGGACCGAGCGGAGGTGTTCGGCGAAACGATCGCCCAGCCTCCGCTTGGTCTCACCGATGTAGATCAGCTGACATCTGGAGCAACGGATGCAGTAGATGAGGTTGGAGGAGGTGCAGGTGAACCTCTGTCGGACTTGGAATGATTGCTTGGGTCCCTGAAAGGAGTGGATGGGGGAGGTGAAGGGACTCAAATGCTGTCAGCTAATACAGAAATTGTAGGTTCTTGCCTGATCAGTTTTTAATTATTCCAGTTCATTAATGTGATGCTGATAAAATATTGCACTTTTATTATTGAGAATATTCTCCTACCAAAATATATTGTTTTAACAATGTATTTATAACATTTAAAATATACTTTGTTCTTTAAGTGCCTTAATTTTTCATCTATGATACTTCACTATTGTAATTTTTTAAAAAACATTTTTCTTCACAGTATTTCTCATTTAATCCGATATTGTTTATTTTATTTGCTTTTCAATAACAGCCCATCTGATTTAGTGTACACTATCTTATTTCTTGGAAAATGAAGTGGAGAATAAGTTAATTTAAAAATGAAATTTAAAGACTAAAAACTTGACCTCAGCAGTCACAAACATACAATGAATGCACGTGTTGGTCAGAGGTTCTGTACTTTGCGTTGATTCTCTTCCAAAATCATCAGAACCGTTTCATGATCTCCAGAGCACAAAGTGAAAGTGTGATGCAATAGTCTGCACTTGATTGGATGAATGCAGGTCCACCAACTCTCATATAATCATACAGCTATAAAGTATGGAAACAGGCCCTTAGGCCATTTTATCTATCAGGGCTCAAAATTAGCGGTTGCCCGGGTGCCAATGACCACTCAAAGTGCTGCCGGGCAACCTAGACGGTGAGTCATTTTGCCCGGCTTGGCACGCAAATACTGGTTTATACTGATAGACACAAAAAACTGGATTAACTCTGTGGGTCGGGCAGCATCTCTGGCGAATAGGAACGTGACGTTTCATGTCGGCGGCGACTATTGCGGGGCAAAGATACTAGGAGCAGGGTGACGAAGGGTCGGAGCGAATGACTGGCCCCGAACAGCGGCAGCATCGGCTCCACTGCCTCCGCCTCCCTCCCTCCCAGCCTCGGCGTGCGAGAGGGGTTGTTTTGAAAGGGCCGTTGGCGGATTTGCAAACAGCGGCAACTATCGCCCTGATTACAGCCGTTGCTTGCAAATCCGTCAACGGCGCTTTCAAAACAACCCCTCTCGCACGCCGAGAGGGAGGCAGAGGCTTCCTTCCGCTGTCTGAAGCAGCTGCACCAAAGATCCTATAGCTATAGGATCTTTGAGCTGCACCTCTCGGCCCCGCACCATCCTGTCAGCTGGTGGAAGAGGGGAGGCGGCGGCGAAGAGTTCCCAATCGCCACCCCCTTTGGCAGCAGCATTTTGGCCTTGGACATGGACGGCCAAGGCAGCGGGGCGATGTTGTCCGAGGAGTGCTGACCTTCCTCCCTCCCCACCTCCTCTCTCTCTCGCTCTCTCTCTCTCTCTCTCGCTCTCGCTCGCTCGCTCTCGCTCGCTCGCTCTCTCTCGCTCGCTCTCTCTCGCTCGCTCTCTCTCGCTCGCTCTCTCTCGCTCGCTCTCTCTCGCTCGCTCTCTCTCGCTCGCTCTCTCTCGCTCGCTCTCTCTCGCTCGCTCTCTCTCTCTCGCTCTCTCTCTCTCTCGCTCTCTCTCTCTCGCGCTCTCTCTCTCTCGCGCTCTCTCTCTCTCGCGCTCTCTCTCTCTCGCGCTCTCTCTCCCTCGCGCTCTCTCTCTCGCGCTCTCTCTCTCGCGCTCTCTCTCTCGCGCTCTCTCTCTCTCGCGCTCTCTCTCTCTCGCGCTCTCTCTCTCTCGCGCTCTCTCTCTCTCGCGCTCTCTCTCTCTCGCGCTCTCTCTCTCTCGCGCTCTCTCTCTCTCGCGCTCTCTCTCTCTCGCGCTCTCTCTCTCTCGCGCTCTCTCTCTCTCGCGCTCTCTCTCTCTCGCGCTCTCTCTCTCGCGCGCTCTCTCTCTCTCGCGCGCTCTCTCTCTCGCGCTCTCTCTCTCGCGCTCTCTCTCTCGCGCTCTCTCTCTCGCGCTCTCTCTCTCGCGCTCTCTCTCTCGCGCTCTCTCTCTCTCGCGCTCTCTCTCTCGCGCGCTCTCTCTCTCGCGCGCTCTCTCTCTCGCGCGCTCTCTCTCTCGCGCTCTCTCTCCTCCGCCCATCTTATCCTGGCACCCCTCCTCTCCATCCCGCACTGATCCTCATTCCCTCCTCTATTCAGTCCCCACTGACCTCCCCTGTGCTCCCCTCCCCATCTACCCCCCCAATCTATTCATCACCCTACGCACCTCGCGTTGATTCTCCTGCCACGCCCCCCCCATCCATCCTACACTGTTCCCCCAATTCATCCTGTACTGACCCCCCTTCCCATCCATCCTGCACTTCTCCCCCCATTCATACTGCACTGATCCACCCATTCATCCCATACTGACCCACCCCCCATTTACCCTGCACAAATCCCCCCCCATCCATCCTGTAGTGATCCTTCCATTCATATTTTACTGACCCCCTCATTCATCCTGTACTGATCCCTTCATGCATCCTGTACTGATTCCATCATGCATCCTGTACTGATCCCCACATTCATCCTGTAGTGATCTCCCATTCATCCTGCACAGACCCTCCAATCCACACTGTCCTGACCCCCCCCAATTCATCCTGTACTGATCCCCCCCCCCGCCTCCTCATCCTGTACTGACCCCCTCCATTCAAGAAGAATGAGAGGAACAGTCTGAAGAAGGGTCCCGACCCAAAACGTTGCCTATTTCCTTCGCTCCATAGATGCTGCCTCACCCACTGAGTTTCTCCAGCATTTTTGTCTACCCCATTCTACCCCGTACTGATCCCCCCCTTTCATCCTGTACTGATCCCCCCCCCCCATCCATCCCATACTGAACCCCCCATTCAACACCACTGACATCCCCCATGCTCTCCCCTCACAGTTTTACATACTCCAACCAACACGTACTAATTCACCTGCCTCAATCTATCCATTCCGCACCGATTGCCTTCTCAACCCCCCCCCACCATCTATCCACCCATGCATTGATTCACACACCCCCGACCCTATTGTGCTTCATGGTCTTCAGAGCGAACATTGACTATGTTTGATAACGGAATGCAATCAAATGTGTTTTAATTCCCAATGTTATTATTTGTTTTGACACCTTTAAACATATTACCAAAATAACATTTGCTGTAGTTATGTCCTTTGGCCATCTCTTGTCAGTTAGTGTAATGTTTAACCTGTCTGACGGGTATAGTTGGTTTTAACAGCTATTATCATAAAGTGCCTTTAGAAATTTCCTTGCAACCTGTATATTTTGTTATGGATAAATTATGTGGGCAGCGAGTGTTTCTGTACCAATAACAATAATGACCCCATGCTAAGGCCATGTCATGATAATTTTCGGTCCTTCACTGAGAACATGCTTGCATCAATCTGTAGTGTGCATTGTTAAGCATATATGTTACCATGGTCCAGGATTTATTGACACAGGTTGATCATATGCTGAATAATCCAACCACATTTGTGTTTGGAAGTGGAAAGAACTAATAGAAATTGCATTAATTGCAATGTGTAAAAAGAGTTGAGATATTGTATTATAATTTTGCTGCATGTCATTGTGGTATATATCATGTCTTGATTGGTGAATATGTTTAGTTTGTGAGTTATTTGAAGTAGAAATAATATGCAAATGTAGACAAAAGTGCTGGAGAAACTCAGCAGATGCGGCAGCATCTATGGAACGAAGGAAATGGGCAACGTTTTGGGCCGAGACCCTTCTTCAGACTGATGGGTTTTGGCCTGAAACGTTGCCTATTTCCTTCACTCCATAGATGCAGCTGCACCCGCTGAGTTTCTCCAGCACTTTTGTCTACCTTCGATTTTCCAGTATCTGCAGTTCCTTCTTGAACATAATATGTGAATCCTTCATTGAGCATAATTCCGACTGGTAACTACGCACTTCGTCCGAGCACATTATCGCACACGTCATGCAAACCGTCTTAAATGACCATCTAAACTGTCATTTGGCAACCTAAAAAGCTGTCAAGGTTGCCCGGCTGGGAACAGGGGAAAAAAAGTTAAGTGACAGCCCTGTCTATGCTGATCAAGTTGGCATTCTGGGCTAGTCCCATTTGCCTGCATTTGCACAATATCCCTGTAAACATTTCCTATCAATTTCTCTGTCCAAATGTCTGCTGCAAGTCATGATAGTACCTGCTTTTATAGCTTCCTCTGGCAGTTTATTCCAGACTACCTTCTGAATGAAAAAGTTGTCATGATGAACCTCTTAAATCTCTCCCTTCTTAAATGCATGCCCTCTTGTTTTAGAATCCTATACCCTGGGAAGAAAACATTCACTTTATGCCTTTCATGATAATACCTCATGCTGATCTTTTGGGAAACCTATTATTTCCCTAGTCACCTGTTTACTCTTAATATACCTGTACAATTACTGAGGATTTTCCTTTATCTTGCCTCCCAGATCAATTTATTGTCCTCTTTTTGCGCTCCTGATTGTCTTGTGTACACCGCACTTTCCTATACTTACGGAGGGATTGCTTGATCCCAATTGCCTAAATCTGACGCGTGTCCTTTTTCATGATCAGAGCTTCAACATCTCTTGATAACTTCTCCCGAACATGCTGCCCCTGTACTTTTGCTATCTCGCTTTTGGAATCCTCTTGCTTCCTCCGCATGTTCCCACCTAATGCCTTCAAAATTGGTCTTGCCTCAGTTTAGGACCTTAACCTGTGGGCCATTTCTATCTTTTTCTATAACTACTTTAAAATTAATGGAAATATGGACACTGATCCCAAATGCTCCCAAAATGGCATGTCAGTCACTTGCCCTACGTCGTTCCCTGAGAGGAGGTCCAGTATTGCATTCAACCTCAACTGCTATACTACTGGTAAATTGTCTCTGCAGTGTACAATTTCTAAGTTTGCTGGTTATACTTAGAAGAATAAGGTTTGCAGTCACGTGAACATCATCACCTGCAACTTTTCTTCCAATTATTCACGATGCCAGCTTGGCAATATATTACCAATCTTGATTGTTCCTATTATCAATAACCAGAAGCTCCCATCCTTCAATATATGGCAGGTCTTGGGATACATGGCCAACAGAGATGTAAGGAGGACTATGTTTATTGATTAGCTTTTCAACCTTTCTCATGTAAAAAATCCCATATAATTTTAATCCTTTGAGCCAAGAAAATTCTCCCCATTTTGGTTTTCGTTGGCAGGGCTGAGAAGGTGATCCATAAATCTAGAGGAAACATTCTCTCAGCATTTATGATCTTATTCAGGATGTTTGTTCAAAAGGATCATCTATCATTCTTCTAAACTCCAGAGCACAGGCGCACTCTACTTACTCTATCCCCATCAGATAACCTCTTCATAATAGTAATCAATAAATTTACTAATTTCCTTCGCGGATGGAAATCAGCATACATGTGATGTCTGCCCTCAGTCTCTCATACCAGGGCAATTTGTTATGGGCAATAAGTGTGTTATTGCTACTACATTCTGACAATATTTAAATAAAGTGTTTTATATTAAAGGTTGCACACAAAATAAAATGTTGCTTGTTAGAAGGCACAATGTAGCAGAAATATGCCTTCATTAAATGTCTCGAAGAAGAGACCAAATAATTGAATTTACTTTTTTAAAAATATCTATTTATTAGAAGTACCGTAAGCTACATCAGTGTACATCCCTTATATTGTATTACAGTCATTGTACCCCTTAATTTTTTTTAAGGCTTTAGAAAAGAGAGAAAATAGAGAGAAATACCAGCAAAGAAAGTAGAAAAGTGAAAAAGAGATGTGAAAGTGCAAAAGCGTGACATAGGGAAAGGAAACCCTTGAAGAGTTGGAGACCGGAGATTAAGAGATAGACCCTGAAGAGGAAAAAAGAAAGAAAAAGGGAAAGATAGAGAAAGAAAGAAGAAAAGCCAGTTACTTTATAGAAACATAGAAAATAGGTGCAGGAGTAGGCCATTCGGCCCTTCGAGCCTGCACCGCCATTCAATGTGATCATGGCTGATCATCCAACTCAGTATCCCGTACCTGCCTTCTCTCCATACCCCCTGATCCCTTTAGCCACAAGTGCCACATCTAACGCCCTCTTGAATATAGCCAATGAACTGGCCTCAACTGGCCTTATTATAAACATCTCGCAAAAGGAATCTACCAACTCGACAGTTTTTCTTCCCCCTTTACCAAGACCCGACACCGGTACTTTTTTTGAGGTATTCTTGCACCTTATCCTTGTAATAGATTTATAAATGCAGACGACATCTTATAGAAACAGTCTGATTTTCCTGCTAGTCGGAGTCTCATATCTTCCAAATGTAGTGCTTCGAACATAGTTGAAGTCCACATATTAACTGTTGGTATAGGAGAATTTTTCCAGAATTTTAAGATTAGCTTCTTTCCAGTTATTAAGCCATATTCAAATAGAGTCTTTTGAAACACATTTAATTTTGGGCTATCTTCCGCTATCCAGAAGATAATCCAGTCTTTTTGAATCGGTTTTATTTTTTAATATTTTTGTGAAAATTTCAAAAATTTCAGTCCAAAATGTTTGAATTTTTGTACAAAAGACAAATGAGTGCGCTATATTAGCTTCTTGACATTGGCATTTATCACATATAGGTGAGACGTTGGGAAAAAGTTTACTTATTTTAGTTTTTGAATAGGATAATCTGTGTAAGATTTTAAATTGTATTAAGGTGTGTCTTACATTAATTGAACATTTATGTACATTTAATAAATATTTTTCCCACCTTCCTTCGGGAATTTTTATACTTAATTATTTTTCCCAGTCTCTCCTGATACCATCTTTTGATGGTATTTCTGCATTTAGAATAATATTATATAGTCACAGATTTGGAAATATTTAAAATACTGATTGTTTCCCAAATTGTATTTTAGTTGTATTTGTTTAAATGATAATAGTTTTCCCAATTCATACACATCTCCGAAGATTTTAATTCCAGCTCTTTCCCATTGTATAAATGCTTATCTATAGTTGAAGGTTAAATGAGGGGTTTTTACCAATAGGAGATAAGAGAGATAAATTTCTTAATTTTAAATTGTGTTTTATTTGTTTCCAAATTCTAATTGTACTGTATATAATTGGATTATTGTTATAATTTATATTCATCGATATTGGAGAGAGAAGGATTGCTCCAATATATGGAGAGCAATCCTCTTTCTCCATAATCGTCCAATCCGGTTGCTGGGGAGAGTTATCGAGCAATTGGATCACGTTTCTGATATTTACAGACCAGTAGTAATACATAAAGTTGGGGAGTGCTAATCCCCCTACTACTTTGGGTTTATTCAGATGAGCTCTTTGTATTCTGTGGGATTTATAATCCCAAATAAAATTTGTGATATCTGAGTCCAGTTTAAAAAAAAAAAAAAAACTTTTTGGGTAAATATATTGGAATAGATTGGAACAGGTATAAAATTTGAGGTAGAAAAATCATTTTTATAGCATTTATTCGGCCTATTAAGGACATCAGAAGAACAACTACTTGTTATGGTTTGATTGACTGTACCTTTGATTGGCAGTTCTATTTAAATTTGAGACTTGGTTATATTTCCTTTGTTGTCACCATTACATTTTGAAATGTAGCGCTCACTCTGGGTCATTTGTTTAGTTGAGTTATCTCTACGATACAGTGTTGCCAATCAAACATAAATTCAAAGGAAAGAAAGTACATGTATTTCAGCAAGAATTCCATGACTTAATCGTCTTCTCTCTTGAGTGAAATAATGTAGAGATTATATGGACAACCAGTTACAAACGCCTGTGATTTTTAATCTTTGGAGGATAAATAGTTAACCAGGTAGTCAGTTTAAATTTAAATTTGATCATAACTCCTATTAAGATTCCTATTTATTATTTGGTAAATCTGTTTGGCAGTACAAGTCCCTGTCTAGTGAATTATTTCATTGATTTTCTGAAGCGAGATGACATTAATTAAGGGTAGGAAACACAACCAGGATATTTACACCTAGTGTGCATCCAACTCTTTGTGGGTACATATTAATCTAGATGCTGAATAAGTAAAAGCACAAGCTGAATACATTTGTATTTATTTTGTATTCATCATTATATTTTTGGTATTTATCCTTGCTATATATATATATATATATATATATATATATATATATATATATATATATATATATATATATATATATATATATATATATATATATAGCAAGGATGGAGATATATTTTATATATATACTGTTTACTTAAGCTTCATGTGGAAAAAAAATAATTGCACCCTGGTATGTATGATTAAAAAAAATGAATCTGAATATAAATGAAATGAATCTGAATATAAACCTCAAGAAATATAGACGTAGCAGCAGAAATGGTCAGAACTATTGAACTCATGAAAATTATCTTGCATAAAAGTGACATTAAATTTAGTAGAAGATGTAGAGGCAACCAATTATCATTTACAGATGAATTGACTATCCAATTTGCTTCAATGAACAATAAAGTTAACCATTATATGGTTAAAAGTGTTTTTGAGCTCTTTCAAACGTTAGCAGAAGAATGTTTTCCATTTGATTGATGTGGGGGGGGGGGGGGAATAAGCAAAGGAATGTACATACTGTATCAATAAGATTATAGGTACAGGGAGTCTTGAACGCCTCCTTCAACCACAAGTCTTTGAAGGAGGCCTTGCAAGTTGGTAAGCCTGTTAAAAAGCGAATTAAATTATTAGCTTCATGCAAAAGTAAGATTGGAAGAAATAGAAACACGAGTAGACCATTCATCCCCTTGTGCTAGGTTCACCATTGAGGAAGATATTAGCTGGTCTTTTTAGCAGAGCTTTCCATCACAATCTCTATAATCTTTGATTCTGTCAAGATCCAAAAATCTATTGATCTGTGTACAAACATTTGAAGGAAAAAAAATTAAAGGGCTAGGGAGAAGAACAGGAGTGGCATTGAAAAAATCTGGCAGAGATATGATGGTCTGAACAATGGCCTGTCTTTAATCCCATGATTTGGAAAATCTGGCGGAGAAGCACCAAATTTAAGGCTGATGGGATAGAATTGCTGTGCATACTTCAAGTGTTGGAGGTGTTTATTTGGTTCTTTTGTGTTTTCAAGAGTTCTTTAGGAATGAAAATGCATGTATATTCAAAAGTTGGAATTGATTCCAGGGATTCATAGGTAAATGGCTTCTGCAATGTTCACGAAGATCACTTTCAATAAATAATTATTTTGCCTTTATTTTAAAAACAATTATCTTCTAACAAACAAAATATATGATAAAATAATTTATAAAGCGTTTTTGCAATACTATTGGATTAAAATGTCATGCTGAACTAACTTTTTCATTTGCACAGTTCCAGATATAATTTTAGAAACCATGAAATTTGCTGCTAGCCACAGCATCTGTTTATGTGAGAAAAAAAATCTCCTGCTTATGTGTACTCAAACAAATCTGGCTGTTTCATCTAGTTAATACCAATCATTGAGTGGGGACTCGTGTCGAATATGGCTGTGGAGTTGGAGCAAAACATTTGGTTAATTGTAAAGATTAAATTTGTGCAGATTTGTTTTTGCAATTAATTCTAAAATTTGTCACACATTTAAAGCTTTATGATATTCTTAAGCTACATATTGGGTAAAAGCTGACACCTAGTATTGAACTCTGGTATTAAATATGCAGATATATGCTGTAGGCAGCATGTCGAGAACAACAGGAAAGCAAACTTGATTACTGGAGAGATTGTGCAGGAGAAATACAAACAAGAGACCTACAGGAATTAGATGGGCGATGATTCGGGTCGAGACTCTTCTTCAGTGGGTCTGAAGAAGGGTCTCGACCCGAAACGTCGCCTATCTCCTTCGCTCCTTAGATGCTGCTGCACCCGCTGAGTTTCTCCAGCCTTTTGTGTACCCTCGATTCTCCAGCATCTGCAGTTCCTTCTTTAAGACCTACAGGAATTGTTTGGCTTCAAAATTTAGAATTCAAAGTGGTTGTATGTCCTTATTACGTGAACAAAAATATTTTTGTAAGTTGGTATTGAGCAGAGGATAATGCTGTTTAAAGCAGTGTCTGACACTTCTGATTGAAATCATCAGGAATTGACTCAACATTTTGTTCCATCAAGGCTTTTAATGCATAATTGTGCCCCATTTCCTGTTTTTTTTCCTTCTTTGTGCATTTAAAAATACAGTATGAGTAAAATCCCTTAAGTATTAAAATTCTACTTATTCAGAATTATTTATTGAGATGTTCTTAATAACTTCTGAAATTAACAGTGACTAAGTAACTGGTAAATGCTTTTTCATCACTGTTTCCCAATGAGGATCAAATAAACAAATTCACCTCGTACAAAATACAACATTCACAGACATTATCAAAGAGCTTAAGAAATATCACTGCAGATGATATCATATTATCGAGTCATACAGTATGGAAACAAACCCTTCAGCCCATCTCATCCATGCCGACCAAGTGGCCAAACTGAGCCGGTCACAATTGCCTGCATTGGCCCTTACTCTTCTAAACTATTTCTATTCATGTAGCTGACCAGATATTTTTTGTAATTCATAGTTCACTCGTCTCTACTACTTCCTATGGCTGCTCTTTCCATATATACACCACTCTTTCTGTGAGAAAGTTGTACCTCTTTGAAACTATGTCCTCTAGTTTTAGATTCCCCTACCCTGGGAAAATGAATGTGGGTCTAATGAGTCTTATCTATTAGGCCCATCTATGCCCCTCCTTACATAAATCTTTAAGGTGGCCCATCTGTCTCTTGCGCTCCAGGTAAAAAGATGCTTGTCTATTCAGCCTCTCCTATAGGCTTTCAGTCCTGGTAACATCTGTGCAAATCTTTTTTGCACCCTATCAAATTTAATGACATCTTTGCTGTAGCAGGGCAAATGGACTATACACAGTGCTCCAAATGTGGTCTTACTCGGGTCTTGTACAGCTGTAATATGAGATCCTTACTCCTGTGCACAAATATTCTGACCAATGAAAATGAGCATGCCAAATGCTTTCTTTACCACTTTGTCTACCTGTTTTACCATTTGGAGGAACTATGTACCTGCACCCCTTGATCTCTCTGTTCCACAACACTGTTATTAAGTTCCCTATCTCCTTCCTATACTCTGTCTCATTATTGATTGTGATCTGGCCCACTGGTGTTGTCTGCATACTTGGAGATGCAGCGAGAGCTGAATTTGACCGTACATTTCTGAGTGTATATGGAGTATACTAGGGGACTGAGAACGCTGTTGAAAATGTGGAGGACATGTTGTCACCTATTCTCACTGATTGTGGTCTGTGGGTCAAAAAGTCGAGGATCAATGGTGAGGTGTGAAAAGAGGATCAATGGCAGAGCAATTGCCATGCCAAGCTGTGATGCATCCGCTAAAGTGCAGCATCTACAATTTGACAATACAGGTGGAGGTTAACTGTAAAATGGCCTTTAATGTAGGTAAGTTCCAAAAAAAAGGCCGTCTAGATGACAGTATGGAAGAATAAAGATTGGAAGATACATGGATGGCTGATGTGGAGTGAAAAATACTGAGCAACTTTTGACTGCAATTATTTGGTTTCTAAAGCAGAGAGATCATACAATCAATGCATGCTTCATTACAGTTGAAACATTTATACTGAACAACACCTTCATGACCAGGCAGCTTCCTTCACGGTTTGACTTGCAGTTTTCCCTGGCATCAGTTGTAACCTGGTCAGGGGGTGAAGTGCTGGCTGCAGAAAGTTCCCCAGACTACTTTATGCATGCATGGCAGAACAGCACATAAGGTTTGTATTTTAACTCTTTTCTAACAGCAATACATGGGAAAAAGAAATAAGGTGCAAAATTGCAGGATAAAGGAAAATGGCAATGATGTTTTTGTTCCGCTTGGAGCTCGCATGGACTTTTAACGTGCCAATACAAATAAGCACAATTTTAACAACTTTAAACACTGATTGACTAATATCTAGCTATACATACATAACTAAAACTCTCATCTTGTTATCTTCTGGTTTGCGTTGTTTTTACATTTGCGCAAAAACGGTACACAATAGCGCTACGATTTTTCGCCACCTTACCATTCTCCTGTGCTGCAAGTGCAATAAGTTTTGTTCTGATCGGCAGTATATTTAAAAAGTTATAAAGGTTTAATAATCTTTAAAACTGCACATGCGCAGATTGGTCTCCTCTCCTGTCAGTCACTGTCACGCAGATTGGTCTTTTCGGTCACCGCCACGGCTGGACGGCAACGCCCCTTTCTGCACCGTCACTGCACTGATTGGCCAGGTCCGCTGTCAATCAACGGTGGCGCCCGGCATTGCACAGCCACAGCCACCGGAGGATGCGGCCCGCAATGAGGAGAATATTCCAACATGAAAGGGAAAGGCAGCACCTATCTCGCCCGACATTACCCAGTGCCTCAGTCGGTCACCAGCGGCTGGAGGGGATGGTCACAGTTGCCGGAGGCCAAGCCGCAGCCATCGGAGGACGCAGCGGGGAGAGGCGAGGGAGGGATTGGAGGAGGGGAGGAGGAGTGGCGAAAGAAGAGGGAGGGTGAATAGGAGGGGGAGGCAGTGCTGGGATTGGAGAGGGGGAGGGGGGGGAAGTAGATAGTGTGGAATAGAGGGATAGTGGGGGGGATAGGGTAGGTGAGCGGGATAGGAGGGAGGGAGTGACAGGGTAGGGGAGCGGGAGGGAGAGATGAGGGATGGATTGGGGATGGGAGGAGAGGGGAAAGAAGAGGGAGGATTAAAAGGAGGGGGAGGGAGCTGGGGAAATGAGCCACGCTTGCGCAGTGGGGGCTATGCGTGAGTGGTGGAATATTGCGTTGGGGGAATGGGTAGTGTTGGGGGAATGGGTAGTGTTGGGGGAACGGGTGAGTGGTGGAATACTGCGTTGGGGAATGGGTTGTGTTGGGGGACCAGGCCTCTCGTGTGACTAGGACCCAACGGGTCCCGTCTAGTCTATTCTATATTTCCAACCAACAAAATTATTGAATGCACCACTTCCTTTCCTAGTGTGGTAGCAGACATGACATGCACTACAAATCACATTAACCACTAAACTGACAGCAAATAAAATCCATAGCACATAAGGAGTTGAACATAGACACAATGAACTGTAGATGCTGGAATTTTGCATGGAAACCAAAGTTCTGGAATAACTCAGCAGGTCAGACAACATCTCCAGAGAACTTGGATAAGTGACATTTCGGGTTGGGACCCTTCTTCATCTCTTTCCTCCAGAGATGCTGCCTGACTAGCTTTGTTCTAAGCATCTGAGTCAACTTTTGTAGCCAGAGCCTACAAGACAAATCGTTATAGAGATAGAAAGAGAAAAGGGTCCCGGAATCATTCAGAGGAAGGAAATATTCAGGGGAAGGTGAAACACAGGTAATTGAACTTGTTGTATCATTTTCAAGGACTATGCAACAGGAAATTAGAAAACGTCTTAAGTCTGGCTAGTGCTAAACTAGGCAGACAATCAGATAATTCTTATTTATAATTGGCTTGTATTTTTTATGCAGTCCACTTGTACAATTTATAGGACCAGAATAAAAATACCCTCATTCGTGTCCCTATCTTTTGTGTAGGAAGGAACTGCAGATGCTGGTTTACACCAAAGATTGACACAACATGCTGGAGCAACTCAGCGAGACTTGCAGCATCCATGGATAGGAATGTGTGACGTTTCAGGTGGAGACCCTTCTTCAGACTGAATGGGTGAGATTTCGGGTCGAGACCCTTCTCAGTCACTCATTCCTTCTATCCAGAGATGCTGCCTGTCCCGCTGAGTTACTCCGGTATTTTGTATCTATCTTCCCTATCTTTTGTGTTGCATGACTGGAATGGAGCTTCATAAAATGATAAACAGTGTGTTTCATAAAATTCATCTGCATGCACTGGCAGAATCCATTTTATCCTGAAGCTCAGTGTGGCTTGTATAAAAGGTTAATGGAATGGTTCAAGCGTAACTCCATTCTGCAGAGATAAATTATTTAATAATCCAGAAGACTGATGTAAACAAGTAATTTCAAAAAATCTAATCAGAGTTTTGTGCTTGTGCTCCAATAAGTAATATTTTGACAAGCAGAGATGCTGACCTACAAGTACCTGGATAAATATTTAACTAGCAACATTGTTTGATATATGTATCTGGTTGTGTAAATTAATTGCCGCCTACACTCTGTTAAATCAAGATATTGGAAGTACTATATATTATGCAGTTAAGCTTTCGTCGAATTTATGAAAATTATATTGTTGATGTGTTATCAATTATTCTGCTGACTTTATGTTAATTGCCCCTGTGAATCTGGCTTCAAATTAAATAACAGTGCAAAAAATGCTTAATCGTTAGTTTCAACCTTGAATAGAAATCATAGCTGGACTTTTAATATGCTCTGTTTATAATCTTAACCAACTTGTATCAAGTGTTTAATTGCCACGGGTTCCGAGAACAGAACAATGAAATTCTTACTTGCTGAAGTTTAATTGGCCCGCAATAACGCAATGCCAGACAGATAATATATAATAATCAAAAATACAATGAATTAATAACCATGATAGTAGGTAACCATAATAGTCCAAACAGAAGCCTGTAGTGCAACCAAAGATAGTCCATAGAAGATCACAGTTGCCGAGGTTATTGTTGTGTAGGGTTTGAGCCTGATAGTTGCTGGGAAGAAAATGTTCTTGAGCCTGGTGGTCAAAGTTTTCAAGCTCATGTACCTTCTTCCCAATAGTAATTACAAAATGAGAGCATGGCCAGGATAGTGTGGGTCTTTGAAGCTATTGGCTGCCAATCAGCAGTGCCTCCAATGGATCCTTTCAGTGGTGAAGGGTTCAGTAAGTTTGATGAATCCACACTCTATACTCTCCTACATTCCTCAGTGTTTGAGTTCCGAAACAGATCTTGTTGCATTTAATCAGTATGTTCTCTACCATAAATCTATAGAAGTTCAATAGTATTCATTGAAATAACAAATCATCCCAATCTCTAAGTAAGTAGAGACATTGATGAGGTTTCTTTGTGATTGTATCAATGTGCTGGGCCCAGGACAGACCTTCAGAGATGTGCACATCCCAGAACTTGAATTTGTTGACAAATTCCACTGCCGTTCTGTTGATGAAGACAAGTTTGGGGATCCCTGGGTTTCCTCTTGAGAAGTCAAAAATAATCTATTTTTCTTGCTAATGTTGAGAGCAAGATTGTTGTTCTGACACCATTCAGATTTTCAATCTCCTTTCTGTACTCTAACTCATTTTTCATTATTAGTCCAATTGCAGTGATATCATTGCCAAATTTAGAGATGGCATTGGAGCTATATTTAGTTACTCAGTCGTGGGTATAAAAAGAGTAGAGCAGGGCACTGAGCACATACATTGAGGTGCTCCTATGTTGATGGCTATTGAGGCGGAAGTGTTGCCTTTCTATACTGATTGTGGTCTGGGGATGAAGTGTGGGATCCAATTATATAGGGATGAGCAGAAACCAAGTTCTCTGAGCTTGATGATACATTTGGAGGGGATGATGGTGTTGAACGCCGATGTATTCAATGCACAACAGCCAGATGTAACTGTTATAAAATATTGAATGGTTAAAATATCAGTCAGCTACGAAGGAAACAAAATCTAATATGTTGTTCACCTCAGTCTTGAAGCAATCTGACTGGTCAATAATCATGCTGCAACTCTGAGCATTATTGATCCGAGCATGAGTGCGTTTGAAGAGAGATGCAATCATAATAGGCTGCATGGTTCAAGAAGATGGAAGCTAAATACATAAGATCAGGCTTTGATTTACTGACATTTGTAGAATTTTATGCAGTCTTTTGAATGAAAGTCTCTAATTGCAAATCTCCAAACCAGTCTTATCTAGTTAATTTTTCTAACTTAGTATGGCTTGGAAAAACCACAATGTCTTGTTGTATTATATTAAGAAGATATGCTATTACCTGGAGCCTCATGGCTGCCATCTCCAGTAAAAAAAAAAAGAAATCCGTGTCCTAATGAGACAAGTTATGCAACAGAGTGAGGGGAAGGTCATTTGATTCTTTAGGGTATAATATTATTTAAATGTTCTCTATGGGTTTTTTCTGTAACTTGCGAAATGTATCAGCTGATATTTGAAAAAGTGAGCATATAACCCATCCAGATATCCCACAAGAAAGAAAATGTGCCATCTTTACTTAGTTTAGCCTTTATGTGACCTCAGCCCTTAGCAATGTGGTTGACCTTTACCTTCTCTCTGAAATGGTTTAGAAAACAGCAAAAAAAATCAAAAGGATAACATCACGCACTAGCTGGAAAATCCTATAAAGTCTTATGAACAACTTCTGGATGAGTAAAGCCAGAGACAACTTCTGTACTCGGGGAATCGACCCTTTCGGCCAATGCCACAGATTCATTATCATCTCTGCATGTGTTTTGTATCATCAGAAGATCATAAAAACCAGAATGTTATAGAACAGAGGAACTGAGACGTGGAATTACATAGTCCATTGAAAGTGGCGTTGCAGGTAGATAGGGTGGTGAAGAAGGCTTATGGCATGCTGGCCTTCATCAGTAAAGGCACTGAGTATAGAAGTTGGGATGTTATATTACAAGACACTGATGAGACTGCACCTAGAGTATTGTGTTCATTTTTGATCACCCTGATATAGGAAAGTGTTGAAATAATATTTGAGGACGTTGCCAAGACTAGAAGGATTGAGTTAAAGGGAGAGATTGAGTAGGCTGGGGCTTTATTCCTTCGGGAGTAGGAGTCTGAAGGGTACACAAAAGGCTGGAGAAACTCAGCGGGTGCAGCAGCATCTAAGGAACAAAGGAGATAGGCGAAGTTTCGGGTCGAGGCCTTTCTTCAGAACTAGAGTACTTTTATCAAGGTTGAGTGATCAATAAGTTTAAATTGAGAGGGTAAAGATTTAATGAGTTCAAGTAAGTTTATTGTCATGTGTCCCTGATAGGACAATAAAATTCTTGCTTTGCTTCGGCACACAGAACATAATAGGCATTTACTACAAAACAGATCAGTGTGTCCATATATCATTATATAAATACATACACACATGAATAAATAAATTGATCAAGTGCAAATAACAGGTAACTGATAATGGGTTATTAACGATCATAGTTTTGTCCGAGCCAGGTTTAATAACCTGATGGCTGTGGGGAAGTAGCTATTCCTGAACCTGGTCGTTGCAGTCTTCAGGCTCCTGTACCTTCTACCTGAAGGTAGCAGGGATTGAGTGTGTGGCCAGGAAGGTGTGGGTCCTTGGTGATGCTGCCAGCCTTTTTGAGGCAGTGACTGCGATAAATCCCCTCGATGGAAGGAAGGTCAGAGCCGATGATGGACTGGGCAGTGTTTACAATTTTTTTAAAGTCTTTTCCTCTCCATGGCGCTCAAGTTGCCGAACCAAGCCACGATGCAACCAGTCAGCAAGCTCTCTACTGTGCACCTGTCGAAGTTAGAGAGAGTCCTCCTTGACAAACCGACTCTCCGTAATCTTCTCCACAAGTAGAGGCGCTGATGTGTTTTCTTGATAATTGCATTAGTGTTCTCGGACCAGGAAAGATCTTCAGAGATGTGCACTCCCAGGAATTTGAAGCTCTTGACCCTTTCAACCATCGACCTGTTGATATAAACGTGACTGTGGGTCCCCATCCTCCTCCTTCCAAAGTCCACAATCAGTTCCTTGGTTTTGCTGGTGTTGAGGGCCAGGTTATTGTGCTGGCACCATATGGACAGTTGCTCGATCTCTCTTCTATACTCTGACTCATCCTCATCAGTGATACGTCCCACAACAGTGGTGTCGTCAGCGAACTTGATGATGGAGTTCGCACTGTGACCGGCTATGCAGTCATGAGTACAGCAGGGGGCTGGGCACGCAGCCTTGAGGTGCTCCCGTGCTGATTGTTATCGAGGCTGACACATTTCCACCAATACGAACGGACTGCGTCTGTGAATTAGGAAGTCGAGGATCCAATTTGCGGAGGGATGCGTGGGGGCTATGGGGGAGTGGTGGAATATTGCGTTGGGGGAACGGGTTGTGATGCGGGACCAGGACACCCGTGTGACAGGGCCCCAACGGGTCCCACTTGGTCTAGTGTAGTGTAAAATTGTGCAATTAAGAAAATATTTAGCTGATTCAAACTGGACAGTTATGAGATACTCTGGGCCATCAGCAAAAATAGATTTATATTTGATTTGCATGTGCAAGCCCCCTTGTGTATTCCTCATTCCGCTGTCATCATTAAGTTATGAAACCAATACTAATTAAACAAAGAGTGAGGAAGAGCATAGTCCCAGGTGAATCCGAATGCTAAGGAAGGCTAGAGATCACTTTTGATCCAGAGACCATCTTGAGGTGGCCATTTCAAATTAATGCAGGTTGTTGGAGTGCTGTTGAAGGAGCTGTGTGTTTGTGCTGTGTGTTCATCAGCCCCAATGGTCTAGAACCCCATGATCGGGAAACAAATGCGAATCTTACACATACCTTCATTCACATTTTGTGTTGTTACGAACCTCCACTTAAAAATATGGATATGGGTTGATGAGGTTGGATTTTCCCAATTGTTATTTTTTGGCTCAGTTTGGTGTCCTCAGTTTTTTTTAATTCATTGGTGCTTGGCAAAACAATATAATTTTGGTTCATTGTAGTCTGTATAATCACAACTAAATCAAAATGGAACTAAGATGACAGCAACCAAATTTTGAAAGCTAACTCGTGAAGCTCTTCCATGATTTGAAACCTGCTTACCCCGAGTTTAAAGGAATACATGTGTGGAACCGCTGCATTTCTTAGACACTGATAGAGGCTGGACATTTTTTCGTTTAAGGATAGTGGATTATGTTGTTAAGTCTGGTGCATCATTCAAAAATGCATGGTAGTTGATGCAAGCCTATAAAGTTAGTCAGAAAATGGATTTAGCTTTTTAATGATCCTGCCAGTTACTGTACATTGGTCTGTTGATTTTCTTTTACCTAAGCATTTAGTTGCATAGTTAAATATGGAAGAATATTATTTAAATCTCTGCCATGTAACACAGCAGATGGGGCAAAATCTCTCAGACTGAATCACTTGGGCAAAATTTTCATTTTCTCTCACATGTTTATACATATTTATAATTGAAGCATAGGTGGTTAATTGGCACAAGAAAATGATGCAGATGTATGAGGTCAAAAGTGACATTTGAGAATGTAGAATGGGCATGAGGGCCCGAATGAATGAATGCTTTATCCAGGGTACACAAAAGGCTGGAGAAACTCAGCGGGTGCAGCAGCATCTAAGGAGCGAAGGAGATAGGCGACGTTTCGGGTCGAGACCCTTCTTCAGACTGGTTAAGGATCAGGGAAATGAGAGATATAGACGGTGATGTGGAGAGATAAAGAACAATGAATGAAAGATATGCAAAAAAGTATTGTTGATAAAGGAAACAGGCCATTGTAAGCTGTTTATAGTGTGAAAATGAGAAGCTAGTGCGACTTGGGTGGGGGAGAGATAGAGAGAGAGGGAATGCCAGGGCCCGAGGGCTGAGGGAGAGGTGGGAAGGGGAGGAGACAGCAAGGGTTAACAGAATTGAGAAAATTCAATGTTCAAGTCCAGAGGATGCAGACTCCCCAAGCGGAATATGAGGTGCTGTTCCTCCAACTTGCGGTGGTGCTCACTCTGGCCGTGGAGGAGGCCCAGGACCCAGATGTCGGATACGGATAGGGAGGGGGAGTTGAAGTGCTGAGCCACCGGGAGGTCGGGTTGGTTATTGCGGACCGAGCGGAGGTGTTCAGCGAAACGATCGCCAAGCCTCCGCTTGGTCTCACCGATATAGATCAGCTGGCATCTGGAGCAGCAGATGCAGTAGATGAGGTTGGAGGAGGAGCAGGTGAATCTCTTTTGGACTTGGAAGGACTGCTTGGGTCCCTGAAAGGAGTGGAGGGGGGAGGTGAAGGGACAAGTGTAGCATCTCTTGCGGTTGCAAGGGAAAGTGCCCGGGGAAGGGGTGGAGCGGGAGGGAAGGGAAGAATTGACAAGGGAGTTGCGGAGGGAGCGGACTTTGCGGAAGGCAGACGGGGGGAGATGGGAAGATGTGGCGAGTGGAGGGGTCATGTTGGAGGTGGCGAAACTGGCGGAGGACTATGTGTTGTATTGGCGGAGGACTATGTGTTGTATACGGAGAATGCTTTATCCATTTGTTTTGTGTGTAACTTAAGTGGACGGCCACATGTACACTGACTACAAGAGCACTTTAGTGCCAGGGCATCCTGAATTGTCTCCTTACTCCACAGAGACTTTCATCCCTCTATATGGCATTAGGCAGGATTGTGAAAGCATAGTCTCTGCTTGCCTAAGTGCATGCAGCTTCAAAACCATTCAAGCAGCTTAGTATGTGCTCCTAGTGTCCTCCAAAGCAGCACTGTGATTGGGCTCTCACCAACTACCTCAAGCTTTTATTCTTCTAACACAACAGAGGATGCAGAGTCTACCATCTACAAATTTACTGGAGTACCATGTCAAGTTATTCTAATGACCTCTTCCAAAGTCATCATCTCATCTACCTAAAAGAACAAAGTTTAGTTTAGAAAAGCAGCATGCAGATGGAAATACCATCATCTCTAAATTCACTTCCAAATAATGTTGCATGCAGACTTAGAAACGTATTACCTTCTTCACCACTGTATCAAAATTGTGGTAATTCCCATTTTATTGGAGAATCACAGTCAAAAGCAGCTTAGCATCACTTCTCATGGGCAGTTAAACACAGATATTAAATGTTGGCTTTGCCAGTTGTGCCTCATCTAATGAATGTGAGAGCCATTCTTCAAACAAATTGTCTTTATCTAAAGAAATCTGTGAGGGGCAATACTATATATTTAATATTATGTTTAATGCTTTAAGCCTTTAGTTGCAGTTTTCAAATGTGTTAAATGTTTATTATTAGCCTCAGAATTTCATGTTTATTAACTAATCACAGATATAATTACACATTCTCAGCTGTTAATGTTTAATCACCCAGCGGGCACATGCTTGTACTGTGAAACTAGATACATCATGGGTTGATGACTGTTGGAAAATAAGAATTGTAATTGCACGGTTTTACGCAGTTTCACCCTTATTGGGAAATGAAATTGTAAAAGTTTCTTGTCCTGCAGGTCCAGTCCCTTCCAACCTACATCTGGGACGCTTTGCATGCTCTCTACCTTTAAATAATTTACAATTTCCGACCCTCAAGGTCTCATCTTCACCATGAACGTCTAGGCCCAATTCCCTTGGGGCCCACCGTTTCATAATCCAACCAGTTATCCTCGACTAACACTCTGCTCCACCTTGCAGAGCTGGATCTTACCATGACCAACTTCGCATTTGACTCTTCTCACTTTATATAAATCAATGGTGTAGCCATGGGAACCCACATAGGTTGTAAATATGCCAGTTTTTTCATTGGCATGGCAGAAAAGTCTTGTCCCAAACTTATCCTTGCACCTCTCCCCAACTTTTCCTCTCCTGCATCAATGACTTAATTGATGCTGACTCTGCCCCCATGCAGAACGCGTTTTATCAACTACGCTATTAATATCCACCCCTCAAATTCACGGAGTATTTCCAACATTTCTTTCCATTATCTGGATATCTCTATCTTCGTCTTAGGGAAAAAAACAATGCCCTGACTACTACACTATAAATCCACTGAAGCACACAACTACCTAGACTACACGCCTCTTCTCTCAGTTCCCCATCTCCTCTGGTTGGTTCCCAAAACTGGCATGTGGCTTCCCTTTTACTATGGTTACTATGGTCACCCACAGCTCTTCCATTTTACGCATTTCTGCTCTCGCCTTGCCTTCCTGCTATCAGAATGGAAGTTTTCCGTGCTCCTTGCCTTTCATGCAATCTGCCTCCAGCATGTTCTTCTTTATCATTTTTAACAGCCACAGCGCGATCCCACCTCTAGCCCCTCCCCATTCTGGTCTGTTTTTAGCAGTGACGGCTTCTCCATGACTCCCTAGTTTGCCCATCCCTCCTTATACCCAGGCACTTTCTTCTACAACTGTTGGAGGTCCATCTATCCTTACACCACTTCCCACACACCATACCAGGGTCTAAACACCACTTCCAGTTGAGGCAAAGATTCACATGCTCCTTCAATCTCGTGTATTGCATTTGGAGTTTTCGATATGGCCTAGGCGACCACTTTTCAAACATCTGTGCTCTGTCTGCAGTGGGCATCCTGACCTCCCAGTTGCAAGCTATTTTAACTCCCCTCCCGTTCCCACACTTACCTGTCCATCCTCTGCCTTCACCACTTAAACACAGGGTGTTGGTGCTAGCTTAAACAGGGTGATGAAGACTTGCAGTTAGCCTGTGTGGTGGCAGGATAAACAGAGGAAAATGCATGAGAAAAAAAGAGACCTTGTACAGAGCTGCATTCCAATCTTTCCTTGCCACTACTTTTCTTGGTCTGACCGAATTCTCACTTTGAACAAAAATTTCTCCAACTGCACTAATTTCCTCCAAACCAAAGGTGTAGATATGGGAACCTACACTTATCTAGTGTAGGTAGACCTCCCCCCCTCTCCCCCTCCCCCCCTCCCCCTCCCCCCTCTCTTCCCCCCCCCTCTAAATTGTGAGCTCTAAATTTACGATGTTAAATTGGAAGTGTGCTAACTTCCAGCAATAAGAGAAACCAATTAACTGAGTAACTGATTTGAAGAATACTTCTGTCCAATCAACAGTAACATCGAGTATCCAATTGCTTGTCTCCTTAATTTCTTGATCTGTTTCTCATTCTGATTTATCTATCTTTGCATCCTGCACTGTTCTGAGGGAGGTCAATAGAAGTTCAAAGCACAGTAGCTAATTTTTCTGACTTGGCATAATATAGCAATTGGGACTAGCTATTGAATTCAGCAATTTCCGTTAATCAGCTTTCAAGTCTTTTATCTTACATTTCCAGGGTTAAATTTTTTTTTCTCTCTTAAGTTATTTCAGATTTCATGTATCATGCCGTATGGAGAAATGGAGTATGGCCGTTGGGGAGCGGAAAAATAAGATCATAAAAAATAATAAAGAGATGGGTCTGGAGACTTTGAGTTATAAAAAAACTTGGGCAGACTGCATCTAGAGAGGGTCTTTAAAATAGGAATACAGAATAAGTATGTAAATCGCTAGTGAAAGTGTTGGGGAAATCAAATACACATTAGTTGATCACTTTGTAGTATACCTTTATTCAATCCACGGATAATGCTTTTTGCTCGGAGTTTGTATGTTTTCCCTCTGACCACGTGGGGTTTGCTCCAGGTGCCCCGGTTTCCTCCTACACTCCAAAAATGTACAGGTTTTTAGGTTAATTGGCTTTGGTAAAATTGTAAATTGTCCCTCATGTGTGTGCTAGTGTAGAGGGTGATCGCTGGTTGGCGCAGACTCGGTGGGCCACACTGTACCTCTAAAGTCTAAATCTGAATTTTTGTCCAAACTTTAATTTTAAAGAAATTGATTCAGAGCGCAATGGAAAGCAACAGAGAATGTTTTTAAGAAGAATCGAAGTGTTAATCTTTGTAAATAATAAGTGTTGCCAAGATATCAAAAGGCTAAACCAGTAATTTACTCATATAGAAAAATCAAGCCAATTAAATCAATCAAGAATTATAGGAAACCTGCCTCACTGGGTCCCAGCAGGAGAGAAGAAAATCAAACCAAATTATCTGATCTAATCACAGATGATGATTGAGTGAAGCTCTGTGCTGGTCGCATATTTGCCCTCGAAGCAATAAACAATCATAGTTTTATCTCGGTGAAGAACACTCTTTCAACACATTCTATTTTACTGAAATAAACACATCACAACAATCGTGCATGTAGGCGTATGAAACATAGATACAAGTTGCCACTCTCTTTGTAGAAACACTCCTAAGACCTAATTGCACGGTCATGCAAATTATTAATACCATTACTATAACAGGAATGTTAAACTATTTAAAGATCTCATTATATGTGAATGAAAATCTATAGCCAGAGTACTTGACATGCTGGGACTACACAAAAAAAATCTATCCCTTGCAACCTTCCTGGCTGTTA
This sequence comes from Raja brachyura, assembly GCA_963514005.1. The sequence continues at coordinate 19,886,031 of OY740799.1, read as the reverse complement.
CGTTTTCAAAAATATATATTCATTCTAAGGATTTGGGGCTAGCAGCCTGGCGTGTCATTTAATTGCCCATTCCGTATTTGCCCTTTAGAAAGGATGGGGAGTTGCCTTTTTGAACTACTGCAGTCCTTGACATGTAGCTAAAACCACAATGCTGTTTTGGAGGGAGTTCCAGGATTTTGACCCAGTGAAGGTGAAGGAACAGCGATATGTTTCCAAGTCAGAATAACCTGTGGCTTGGAGGTCAACATCAGGTGGTGGTGTTATGATGGTTTTGCTGCCCTTCAACGTGGTAGAAGTTGTGGCTTTGGAAAGTGCTGTCTAAGGATTCTTGAGGAGTTGCTGCAGCCATCCTCTGGATGTAATGACCACTCAGGATTTTGGTGCTAAAGCGCATATAGATTGCAAAGAATCGTCTTGATTTGTAGTGTATAGCTAAATCTTCTAACGGAGTCACTGTGATCCATCGTCGTAGGTTCTATCGCTATTAAATCCATCCATTTATTCATTATGAAGAATTAAGAGTATCCAAACAGATAATTCATGATTTCTCCTTTTATCTTTTCAACTTAAAGGCACAGGATTTGTGGAAGCAGATCTATTATTTTATCGGACCAACCTCTACTCTTTCGCACAAGTTCTAAGGACATTTCTAAATAAAACATTCTTCTATTAGTCACTCATAGTAATTGATATGTGTATTTTCACTCCAGTGATTGTTGGTATTTTAATGACACTGTTATTTGTGTAGAAACATAGAAATTAGGTGCAGGAGTAGGCCATTCGGCCCTTCGATTCTGCACCGCCATTCAATATGATCATGGCTGATCATCCAACTCAGTATCCTGTACCTGCCTTCTCTCCATACCCTCTGATCCCCTTAGCCACAAGGGCCACATCTAACTCCCTCTTAAATATAGCCAATGAACTGGCCTCAACTACCCTCTGTGGCAGAGAGTTCCAGAGACCCACCACTCTCTGTGTGAAAAAAGTCCTTCTCGTCTCGGTCCTAAAGGCCCTTATCCTTAAGCTGTGACCCCTTGTCCTGGACCTCCCCAACATCGGGAACAATCTTCCTGCATCTAGCCTGTCGAACCCCTTAAGAATTTTGTAGGTTTCTATGAGATCCCCTCTCAATCTCCTAAATTCTAGAGAGTATAAACCGAGTCTATGCAGTCTTTGTTCATAAGACAGTCCTGACATCGCAGGAATCACTGGTGAACCTTCTCTGCACTCCCTCTATGGCAATAATGTCCTTCCTCAGATTTGGAGCCAGAACTGTACGCAATACTCCAGGTGTGGTCTCACCAAGACCCTATACAACTGAAGTAGAACTCCTTGCTCCTATACTCAAATCCTTTTGCTATGAAAGCTAACATACCATTCGCTTTCTTCACTGCCTGCTGCACCTGCATGCCTACTTTCAATGACTGGTGTACCATGACACCCAGGTCGCGCTGCATCTCCCCTTTTCCTAATCGGCCACCATTTAGATAATAGTCTGCTTTCCTATTTTTGCCACCAAAGTGAATAACCTCACATTTATCCACATTATAGTGCATCTGCTAAACATTTGCCCACTCACCCAGCCTATCCAAGTCACCTTGCAGTCTCGTAGCATCCTCCTCACAGCTAACACTGCCCCCCAGCTTAGTGTCATCCGCAAACTTGGAGATATTGCCTTCAATTCCCTCATCCAGATCATTAATGTATATTGTAAATAGCTGGGGTCCCAGCACTGAGCCTTGCGGTACCCCACTAGTCACTGCCTGCCATTGTGAAAACGACCCGTTTACTCCTCCTCTTTGCTTTTTGTTTGCCAGCCAGTTCTCTATCCACATCAATACTGAACCCCCAATGCCGTATGTTTTAAGTTTATATACTAATCTCTTATGTGGGACCTTGTCGAAAGTCTTCTGGAAGTCCAGATACACCACATCCACTGGTTCTCCCCTATCCACGCTACTAGTTACATCCACGAAAATTCCACAAGATTCGTCAGACATGATTTACCTTTCGTAAATCCATGCTGACTTTGTCCAATGATTTCACCACTTTCCAAATATGCTGCTATCCCATCTTTAATAACTGACTCTTGCAGTTTCCCCACTACCGATGTTAGACTAACTGGTCTGTAATTCCCCGTTTTCTTTCTCCCCCCCCTTCTTAAAAAGAGGGGTTACGTTTGCTACCCACCAATCCTCAGGAACTACTCCAGAATCTAAAGAGTTTTGAAAGATTATCACTAATGCGCCCACTATTTCCGGAGCTACTTCCTTAAGTACTCTGGGTGCAGCCTATCTGGCCCTGGGGATTTATCGGCCTTTAATCCATTCAATTTACCCAACACCACTTCCCGACTAACCTGGATTTTACTCAAGTACTCCTTTGACCCGCGGTCCCCTGCTATTATTTATGTCTTCCTCAGTGAAGACGGAACCAAAGTAGTTATTCAATTGGTCCGCCATATGCTTGTTCCCCATGATCAACTCGCCTGTTTCTGACTGCAAGGGACCTACATTTGTTTTAACTAATCTCTTTATTTGTACTTAATAAGTGTACTTAATTAACTTATTCACCTTAGACATTTTTTTTTCCAAAGAAGTAGTATATTCATGAATAAAGTTACAATCTAGCCTTCACTTGTAATGACTGGATCAATCGAGTTATCTAACAGAGAGATTTGCACCACCATAATTTAAGACTTAAATGATTCCATTGGTACAAGTTTAAAATCTTTTGTTGCTTTTTGTACAGCTAGAGTGGAATTGCACTCCATTGTGTTTCCATGTCAAGCTAAAATCACAGAAGATTGCCAAACAATGTTATGAATGTAGCATATTATTCATTATGCAAACCAAAGTATTGACCTAAATAATAACAGATTTTTTGTCCCTGGTTTATCATCAATTGCTCTGTCTGTCGGTTTGTGTGTGTGATATATTTTGCTTGGCACATTATTTGCAAAATGGTTGCATTTTCTGCTATTAATATATTTTTTCAAGGGCAGCATATAGTGGTCTCTTGTACAGCTTATGTTTTTTTACAAAATTTCTAGTAGTTGCGTTTCTTTGGCAATTCTTTAGCCTTGTTCCAAAGGCTATAGGATCTGAGTTATCTTGATTTTATGTATTGTACAATCCTATTTTGCTTCCTCACCAATAGCATTTGATTGCAACACTATGCTTTCAGCCAATCGATATATCCCATCCGAAGTGTAGGAAAGAACTGCAGATGCTAGTTTAAATTGAAGGTAGACACAAAATGCTGGGGTCTGCCGGAACAGGCAGAATCTCTGGAGAGAAGGAATGGGTGACGTTTTGGGCCGAGACCCTTCTTCAGACTGAGAAGGGTCTCGAGCCGAAAGGTCATCCATTCCTTCTATCCAGAGATGCTGCCTGTCCTGCCGAGTTACTCCAGCATTTTGTCTACCTATCTCATCCTAAGGTTTGGCTAACTTCTTAATTTGATATTTATCATATCATATCATATATAACTATTAAAACTCTCTTTGGTAGTTTGTTTGGTTGTCAGTCACATCTCCTCCAAAACCCAACACGGTAACAGAAACATTTTTACACATTCCGGTAGAAATTTACCTCATGAATTCAAAAATCTCCTCATCTGAAAATTTGGTTAATTATTTCCTGAGCCTTTGCTCCTCGCAACCAGCTGCGCAGACTTTACAATGGGCAGCCACGAGCAGCCAGTTACGTGGCCCCTCTCTGTCCTCTCCCCCTCTCTGTCCTCTCCCCCTCTCTGTCCTCTCCCCCTCTCTGTCCTCTCCCCCTCTCTGTCCTCTCCCCCTCTCTGTCCTCTCCCCCTCTCTGTCCTCTCCCCCTCTCTGTCCTCTCCCCCTCTCTGTCCTCTCCCCCTCTCTGTCCTCTCCCCCTCTCTGTCCTCTCCCCCTCTCTGTCCTCTCCCCCTCTCTGTCCTCTCCCCCTCTCTGTCCTCTCCCCCTCTCTGTCCTCTCCCCCTCTCTGTCCTCTCCCCCTCTCTGTCCTCTCCCCCTCTCTGTCCTCTCCCCTCTCTGTCCTCTCCCCCTCTCTGTCCTCTCCCCCTCTCTGTCCTCTCCCCCTCTCTGTCCTCTCCCCCTCTCTGTCCTCTCCCCCTCTCTGTCCTCTCCCCCTCTCTGTCCTCTCCCCCTCTCTGTCCTCTCCCCCTCTCTGTCCTCTCCCCTCTCTGTCCTCTCCCCCTCTCTGTCCTCTCCCCCTCTCTGTCCTCTCCCCCTCTCTGTCCTCTCCCCCTCTCTGTCCTCTCCCCCTCTCTGTCCTCTCCCCCTCTCTGTCCTCTCCCCCTCTCTGTCCTCTCCCCCTCTCTGTCCTCTCCCCCTCTGTCCTCTCCCCCTCTATGTCCTCTCCCCTCTCTGTCCTCTCCCCCTCTCTGTCCTCTCCCCCTCTCTGTCCTCTCCCCCTCTCTGTCCTCTCCCCCTCTCTGTCCTCTCCCCCTGTCTGTCCTCTCCCCCTCTCTGTCCTCTTCCCCCTCTCTGTCCTCTCCCCCTCTCTGTCCTCTCCCCTCTCTGTCCTCTCCCCCTCTCTGTCCTCTCCCCCTCTCTGTCCTCTCCCCCTCTCTGTCCTCGTCCCCCTCTCTGTCCTCTCCCCCTCTCTGTCCTCTCCCCCTCTCTGTCCTCTCCCCCTCTCTGTCCTCTCCCCCTCTCTGTCCTCTCCCCCCCCTGTCCTCTCTCCCCCCCCTGTCCTCTCTCCCCCCCCTGTCCTCTCTCCCCCCCTGTCCTCTCTCCCCCCCCTGTCCTCTCTCCCCCCCCTGTCCTCTCTCCCCCCCCTGTCCTCTCTCCCCCCCTGTCCTCTCTCCCCCCCTGTCCTCTCTCCCCCCCCTGTCCTCTCTCCCCCCCCTGTCCTCTCTCCCCCCCTGTCCTCTCTCCCCCCCCTGTCCTCTCTCCCCCCCCTGTCCTCTCTCCCCCCCCTGTCCTCTCTCCCCCCCCTGTCCTCTCTCCCCCCCCTGTCCTCTCTCCCCCCCTGTCCTCTCTCCCCCCCCTGTCCTCTCTCCCCCCCCTGTCCTCTCTCCCCCCCCTGTCCTCTCTCCCCCCCCTGTCCTCTCTCCCCCCCCTGTCCTCTCTCCCCCCCCTGTCCTCTCTCCCCCCCCTGTCCTCTCTCCCCCCCTGTCCTCTCTCCCCCCCCTGTCCTCTCTCCCCCCCCTGTCCTCTCTCCCCCCCCCTGTCCTCTCTCCCCCCCCTGTCCTCTCTCCCCCCCCCTGTCCTCTCTCCCCCCCCTGTCCTCTCTCCCCCCCCTGTCCTCTCTCCCCCCCCCTGTCCTCTCTCCCCCCCCTGTCCTCTCTCCCCCCCCTGTCCTCTCTCCCCCCCCTGTCCTCTCTCCCCCCCCTGTCCTCTCTCCCCCCCCTGTCCTCTCTCCCCCCCCTGTCCTCTCTCCCCCCCCTGTCCTCTCTCCCCCCCCTGTCCTCTCTCCCCCCCTGTCCTCTCCCCCCCCCCCTGTCCTCTCCCCCCCCTGTCCTCTCTCCCCCCCTGTCCTCTCTCCCCCCCCTGTCCTCTCTCCCCCCCCCTGTCCTCTCTCCCCCCCCCTGTCCTCTCTCCCCCCCCCCCTGTCCTCTCTCCCCCCCCCTGTCCTCTCTCCCCCCCCTGTCCTCTCTCCCCCCCCCTGTCCTCTCTCCCCCCCTGTCCTCTCTCCCCCCCCTGTCCTCTCTCCCCCCCTGTCCTCTCTCCCCCCCCTGTCCTCTCTCCCCCCCTGTCCTCTCTCCCCCCCCTGTCCTCTCTCCCCCCCTGTCCTCTCTCCCCCCCCTGTCCTCTCTCCCCCCCCCTGTCCTCTCTCCCCCCCCTGTCCTCTCTCCCCCCCCTGTCCTCCTCTCCCCCCCCTGTCCTCTCTCCCCCCCCTGTCCTCTCTCCCCCCCTGTCCTCTCTCCCCCCCCTGTCCTCTCTCCCCCCCCTGTCCTCTCTCCCCCCCCTGTCCTCTCTCCCCCCCCTGTCCTCTCTCCCCCCCCTGTCCTCTCTCCCCCCCCTGTCCTCTCTCCCCCCCCTGTCCTCTCTCCCCCCCCTGTCCTCTCTCCCCCCCTGTCCTCTCTCCCCCCCTGTCTCTCTCCCCCCCCTGTCCTCCTCTCCCCCCCCTGTCCTCTCTCCCCCCCTGTCCTCTCTCCCCCCCCTGTCCTCTCTCCCCCCCCTGTCCTCTCTCCCCCCCCTGTCCTCTCTCCCCCCCCTGTCCCTCTCTCCCCCCCTGTCCTCTCTCCCCCCCCTGTCCTCTCTCCCCCCCCTGTCCTCTCTCCCCGTCTCTCCCCCCTGTCCTCTCTCCCCCCCTGTCCTCTCTCCCCCCCCTGTCCTCTCTCCCCCCCTGTCCTCTCTCCCCCCCTGTCCTCTCTCCCCCCCCTGTCCTCTCTCCCCCCCCTGTCCTCTCTCCCCCCCTGTCCTCTCTCCCCCCCTGTCCTCTCTCCCCCCCTGTCCTCTCTCCCCCCCCCTGTCCTCTCTCCCCCCCCCTGTCCTCTCTCCCCCCCTGTCCTCTCTCCCCCCCTGTCCTCTCTCCCCCCCCTGTCCCTCTCTCCCCCCCTGTCCTCTCTCCCCCCTGTCCTCTCTCCCCCCTGTCTCTCTCCCCCCTGTCCTCTCTCCCCCCTGTCCTCTCTCCCCCCCCTGTCCTCTCTCCCCCCCCTGTCCTCTCTCCCCCCCCCTGTCCTCTCTCCCCCCCCCTGTCCTCTCTCCCCCCCCCTGTCCTCTCTCCCCCCCCTGTCCTCTCTCCCCCCCCTGTCCTCTCTCCCCCCCCTGTCCCTCTCTCCCCCCCTGTCCTCTCTCCCCCCCCTGTCCTCTCTCCCCCCCCCTGTCCTCTCTCCCCCCCCTGTCCTCTCTCCCCCCCCTGTCCTCTCTCCCCCCCCTGTCCTCTCTCCCCCCCTGTCCTCTCTCCCCCCCCCTGTCCTCTCTCCCCCCCCTGTCCTCTCTCCCCCCCCGTCCTCTCTCCCCCCCCGTCCTCTCTCCCCCCCGTCCTCTCTCCCCCCCGTCCTCTCTCCCCCCCGTCCCTCTCTCCCCCCCCGTCCTCTCTCCCCCCCCGTCCTCTCTCCCCCCCCCGTCCTCTCTCCCCCCCCGTCCTCTCTCCCCCCCGTCCTCTCTCCCCCCCCGTCCTCTCTCCCCCCCGTCCTCTCTCCCCCCCCGTCCTCTCTCCCCCCCCGTCCTCTCTCCCCCCCCGTCCTCTCTCCCCCCCCGTCCTCTCTCCCCCCCCGTCCTCTCTCCCCCCCCGTCCTCTCTCCCCCCCGTCCTCTCTCCCCCCCCGTCCTCTCTCCCCCCCCCGTCCTCTCTCCCCCCCCGTCCTCTCTCCCCCCCCGTCCTCTCTCCCCCCCCGTCCTCTCTCCACCCCCCGTCCTCTCCCCCCCCCGTCCTCTCTCCCCCCCCCGTCCTCTCTCCCCCCCCGTCCTCTCTCCCCCCCCGTCCTCTCTCCCCCCCCGTCCTCTCTCCCCCCCCCGTCCTCTCTCCCCCCCCGTCCTCTCTCCCCCCCCCGTCCTCTCTCCCCCCCCCGTCCTCTCTCCCCCCCCCGTCCTCTCTCCCCCCCCCGTCCTCTCTCCCCCCCCCGTCCTCTCTCCCCCCCCGTCCTCTCTCCCCCCCCCGTCCTCTCTCCCCCCCCCGTCCTCTCTCCCCCCCCCGTCCTCTCTCCCCCCCCGTCCTCTCTCCCCCCCCGTCCTCTCTCCCCCCCCGTCCTCTCTCCCCCCCGTCCTCTCTCCCCCCCCGTCCTCTCTCCCCCCCCGTCCTCTCTCCCCCCCCGTCCTCTCTCCCCCCCGTCCTCTCTCCCCCCCCGTCCTCTCTCCCCCCCCGTCCTCTCTCCCCCCCCGTCCTCTCTCCCCCCCCGTCCTCTCTCCCCCCCCGTCCTCTCTCCCCCCCCCGTCCTCTCTCCCCCCCCGTCCTCTCTCCCCCCCCGTCCTCTCTCCCCCCCCGTCCTCTCTCCCCCCCCGTCCTCTCTCCCCCCCCGTCCTCTCTCCCCCCCCCGTCCTCTCTCCCCCCCCGTCCTCTCTCCCCCCCCGTCCTCTCTCCCCCCCCGTCCTCTCTCCCCCCCCTGTCCTCTCTCCCCCCCCTGTCCTCTCTCCCCCCCTGTCCTCTCTCCCCCCCCTGTCCTCTCTCCCCCCCCTGTCCTCTCTCCCCCCCCTGTCCTCTCTCCCCCCCCTGTCCTCTCTCCCCCCCCTGTCCTCTCTCCCCCCCCTGTCCTCTCTCCCCCCCTGTCCTCTCTCCCCCCCCCTGTCCTCTCTCCCCCCCCTGTCCTCTCTCCCCCCCCTGTCCTCTCTCCCCCCCTGTCCTCTCTCCCCCCCCTGTCCTCTCTCCCCCCCGTCCTCTCTCCCCCCCGTCCTCTCTCCCCCCCGTCCTCTCTCCCCCCGTCCTCTCTCCCCCCGTCCTCTCTCCCCCCGTCCTCTCTCCCCCCGTCCTCTCTCCCCCCCCGTCCTCTCTCCCCCCCCGTCCTCTCTCCCCCCCGTCCTCTCTCCCCCCCCGTCCTCTCTCCCCCCCCGTCCTCTCTCCCCCCCCGTCCTCTCTCCCCCCCCGTCCTCTCTCCCCCCCCGTCCTCTCTCCCCCCCCGTCCTCTCTCCCCCCCCGTCCTCTCTCCCCCCCCTGTCCTCTCTCCCCCCCCTGTCCTCTCTCCCCCCCTGTCCTCTCTCCCCCCCCTGTCCTCTCTCCCCCCCCTGTCCTCTCTCCCCCCCCCCTGTCCTCTCTCCCCCCCCCTGTCCCTCTTCCCCCCCCTGTCCTCTCTCCCCCCCCTGTCCTCTCTCCCCACCCTGTCCTCTCTCCCCCCCCTGTCCTCTCTCCCCCCCCTGTCCTCTCTCCCCCCCCTGTCCTCTCTCCCCCCCCTGTCCTCTCTCCCCCCCCTGTCCTCTCTCCCCCCCTGTCCTCTCTCCCCCCCTGTCCTCTCTCCCCCCCCTGTCCTCTCTCCCCCCCCTGTCCTCTCTCCCCCCCCTGTCCTCTCTCCCCCCCCTGTCCTCTCTCCCCCCCCCTGTCCTCTCTCCCCCCCCCTGTCCTCTCTCCCCCCCTGCCCTCTCTCCCCCCCCTGCCCTCTCTCCCCCCCCTGTCCTCTCTCCCCCCCCTGTCCTCTCTCCCCCCCCTGTCCTCTCTCCCCCCCCTGTCCTCTCTCCCCCCCCTGTCCTCTCTCCCCCCCCTGTCCTCTCTCCCCCCCTGTCTCTCTCCCCCCCCTTCCTCTCTCCCCCCCCTGTCCTCTCTCCCCCCCCTGTCCTCTCTCCCCCCCCTGTCCTCTCTCCCCCCCTGTCCTCTCTCCCCCCCCTGTCACTCTCTCCCCCCCTGTCCTCTCTCCCCCCCCCTGTCCTCTCTCCCCCCCCATCCCCCCTGTCCTCTCTCCCCCCCCTGTCCTCTCTCCCCCCCCTGTCCTCTCTCCCCCCCCTGTCCTCTCTCCCCCCCTGTCCTCTCTCCCCCCCTGTCCTCTCTCCCCCCCCTGTCCTCTCTCCACCCCCCTGTCCTCTCTCCCCCCCCTGTCCTCTCTCCCCCCCTGTCCTCTCTCCCCCCCTGTCCTCTCTCCCCCCCCTGTCCTCTCTCCCCCCCTGTCTCTCTCCCCCCCCTGTCCTCTCTCCCCCCCCTGTCCTCTCTCCCCCCCTGTCCTCTCTCCCCCCCCTGTCCTCTCTCCCCCCCCTGTCCTCTCTCCCCCCCGTCCTCTCTCCCCCCCCGTCCTCTCTCCCCCCCGTCCTCTCTCCCCCCCGTCCTCTCTCCCCCCCGTCCTCTCTCCCCCCCCTGTCCTCTCTCCCCCCCCTGTCCTCTCTCCCCCCCTGTCCTCTCTCCCCCCCTGTCCTCTCTCCCCCCCCTGTCCTCTCTCCCCCCCCTGTCCTCTCTCCCCCCCCTGTCCTCTCTCTCCCCCCCTGTCCTCTCTCCCCCCCCCTGTCCTCTCTCCCCCCCCTGTCCTCTCTCCCCCCCTGTCCTCTCTCCCCCCCCTGTCCTCTCTCCCCCCCTGTCCTCTCTCCCCCCCCTGTCCTCTCTCCCCCCCCTGTCCTCTCTCCCCCCCCTGTCCTCTCTCCCCCCCGTCCTCTCTCCCCCCCCGTCCTCTCTCCCCCCCGTCCTCTCTCCCCCCCGTCCTCTCTCCCCCCCGTCCTCTCTCCCCCCCGTCCTCATCTCCCCCCCGTCCTCTCTCCCCCCCCGTCCTCTCTCCCCCCCCGTCCTCTCTCCCCCCCCGTCCTCTCTCCCCCCCCGTCCTCTCTCCCCCCCCGTCCTCTCTCCCCCCCCGTCCTCTCTCCCCCCCGTCCTCTCTCCCCCCGTCCTCTCTCCCCCCCCTGTCCTCTCTCCCCCCCCTGTCCTCTCTCCCCCCCCTGTCCTCTCTCCCCCCCCTGTCCTCTCTCCCCCCCCGTCCTCTCTCCCCCCCCGTCC